>CM028360.1:47776111-48414783 GCA_016618105.1 Dendrobium huoshanense | reverse complement strand
TAGTAGCTCGCCCAATGTTTACGAAATGTGAGTGCGAGGTCTCTTGTCTAAGTGTGGCACGCGTTAACATACCCTAAAACTTGTATGTTTCAACTAGATTAGACACGCATGTGTTAGTTTCACACACGCCATGACATTCCACTATTCCCCTAAATTTGCTAGAAGCTCAAGTATGCATTCCATTATTTTTATGAAGTTGCGGAATTTTTATGAGCATTGTTAGTTCATGTTTCAAATCCCACAATCAATAGATTGATTGGAGACATAGTTGACTTCTCCGAATTTGGGAGACAAAGCTAAACTCTCTTTATTATGCGCTTTCATTTTTTTTAATATTAAATTAAGCTTATGTGAGTTGTGGTCTTTGATGATCGCTATATGTCATTGCTATGTTCCTTGTACCTACAATTTGCAAAACCATGAATATGCCCACCAAACTTATGGGTGCTTGCAAAGACAAAGATGGGTGGTCTATTTTCAATGAGCTTATAGATCGCACCCATCATATATTGAAAGTTTGTTGGATATGTTAGTGTAGTTTTGTAAGTTGATGGTTTAGGGTTTTTCACACATAACTTAGGCACTTGGTGAAGCTTTCGAAAAGACAATCGAAAGCCTTCACCCTTAGCTCCCCTTAGACTCTAGAAAACTATATCTTTAGAGCCTATCCAATAGGATTTCTAACAGACATTCCATCCTGTGCCTCTAGTCCCTTAGATGACACCATATATTGTCTTTCTAGGGAGTTTCAGGTAGCATGTCCACCTATCGGACCTCTCAAATCATGTCAAAAAGATTTGGAGATCGTTTCATGAATCGGAATTCTCCAATCACGTTTTCCCTTCCCATGCATAATGGTTTGGAGCACCTGAAGGCTCCAAACACTCCGATGCATGAAACCTTTTGACTTAGGACCAAATCCTAAGTTTACTTTTTCATTTGTTAAGACATAAAATTAGCAAATGAACGATACATGCCATAAATCCTTGAGTTTGGAATCAAATTCCAAGCTCTCCCCTCTCATTTGTTGGATAAAACTGCAAATGAATATCCTTTCCTTTCATGTATAATGATTTGAAACCTTCAAAGGTTCCAACCAAAATCATTTCATGAATCATGTAATTCTAGGATCAAAGTCCTAGGTTTACTTGACCTTGTTTGTTGAAGGAAAATCAACAAATGTCCCGCCTTACATATTCTTCATGCATGATACTTAGAGCATTCTCAAAGCTCTAAGTGTTAGAGTGCATGAATCTTTTGAAACTTGAACCAAATTCCAAGTTCCTTCACATCCTTTGTTGGACTCAAAACCAACAAAGTTTCTACTCATGCAAGATATCCTAAGGCTCCTCAGCCTTTAAATATGTCGTTGTATGAGTCCTTTGATTTTAGGACCAAATCCTAAATTCTTTTCCTCATTTGTTTGTTTGAGACAAGATCAATAAACAATAAGTTACTCATCCTTCTTATGCATGATTACTTGGGACTTCTCAAATCTCCAAACATATCATTGCATGAATCATTTGGAGCTTAGGGCCAAATCCTAAGCTCTCTCTTTCGTTTGTTGACTCACCAAATCAACAAATATTGCACTTCCATAGGTGGTATTTTTGAGCCTCTTTTAAGCTCCAAATGTTCATCATATGGACCACTTGAACTTGAGACCAAACTCTTAAGTTCTCATACTTAGTTTGTTGAAGCACCTAATCAACAAATAATCACACTCATGTGTTGTATTTTGAAATTTCCCCTAAACTTCTACTTACCATTGCTTGGTGTTATTTAACTTCAAATCAAACTCCAAGTTCTTTCTCTCAATTGTTTGAAACTAAGTCCAACATTGAACATCCCCGCTTAGGCTTAGGATAAAACCTAGCCTTTCTTTCCATTCACTTAACCCAAGTTTAAGTGAATGATCACCCCTCTTTGAATATCAAATATCAAAGGTTTTCTATCAATTTTGTAACTTTCTAAGTTACATCTTCTTCCTTCAACCTCAAAGTTGTAGGAAGCTTTTCAAATATTCCATTTGTTGGAGGCACAACCAATGAATAATCCTTTGGATATATGATTCAAATCCTAAATCTTCCTCATTTGCTTAGTCACTAATTAAGCAAATGAAAGCTCCTTCTTGGACACCCAATGTCCAAGAAATCCCCTCAACCATGCAAATCCAAATTTGCTTGTTGTTTTCTCTTCTCTACAACCCAAGAAGTTGTAGGAAAACCCTTACATTCTCCTAAAATCTAAAACTAAGGATGTACATGTCTCTTTGAACACCAAATGCTCAAAGAATGTTCTTGGACTTGCAACCCATAAGTTGCATCTTCCTCCCTCTTTCTACAAGTCAAGATTGTGGGAGAGTATTTAAATCATTTTCATGCTCCCAAACCCAAGTTGGGAGGACGAATTCCCCTTTGAACACCAGGGTTCAAGGTTATTCATGAGTTGCAACCTCTAAGTTGCACATTCCCTTCTTCTACCAAACAAAAAGTGTAGAAAACCTCCACTATTCACTTGGTCTAAATAAGCGAATGTGTCATACGCTCTTTTGAACACCAAATGTTCAAAAGGGATTTCTTTAATTCGCAACCTACAAGTTGCACCTCATATTTCATTTTCCTACAAGTTGTAGGGAAACCTCACATCCTCTCCTTCCTACAATCCAAAAAAAAATTGTAGGAAACTATTTCATTCTCTCAATCCAAATTTTGAGAATGCACCCCTTCTTCTTTGAATACCAAATGTTCATAGAATCCTCTTGGAGTTGTAACTTCCAAGTTGTACCCCATCTCCTTTTCTCCTCCAACTCAAAATTGGAGGGATGAAACCTTTCTTTTCTGGGACACCACATGTCCAAAGGAATTCCTCTAATTTGCAATCTCTAGATTGCACATTGGACTACTTCCTTTTCTATAAATCTAGATTGTAGGAAACCATCAAAATTCTCTTCATTTCTCTTAACCCAAATTAAGGAAATGAAACTCCACCTCCTTGAATACAAAAATTCAAGGAATCACCTCTCTTGATTTGTACCTTAAAGTTACAAATCCTCTTTCACTCCTATAGACTCTAAAAGTCTTAAGGAATTCCTTACCTTAGCTCAAAGCCATAGGTTCTTTCACTTTTCCTACAACTCAAAAGTTGTATGAGCCTACTTTCACTCAACCTATATTGAGTGATCCAATTTTGTCTCAAATTATCTTACTTGTTGAATCAAAAACAACAAGTAACTTCATCCCAAGCTTAGGATTCAAGTCCTACTTCTCTTTTTCCCTTCCAAACTCAAGTTGGAGGGGCAATTCTCTCTTTGGACATCAAAATGTCCGAAGACCTTCATGAATTTGCAACCCAAAAGTTGGGCATTTTCTCCAATTCTCCTCCAACTCCAAAGTTGTAGGAGAGTCCCCTCTCTTTGGCTCCAAAAGCTAAAAGAGAACTCTCCAACATTTAGCTCAATGCTAAATGTCGGATTCCTACCTCTTCTTCTTAGCTCCAAAAGTTAAGGAGAATTTTCCTCACAAGTGGCTCAAAAGCCACATGTGGATGCTCCTTCCTTAGACCCAAACTCTAGGAGGACTTTTAGTGTGACATACCATACAAGCCTCACACACTTAGGTGCACAGCCCCTTTTAGGCATGCTAGGATTAAGATTTTTCTTTGTGTGCGCATGTGATTGATGTTGTGGATTGATTGATCTTGGATTGTCTGCGTGTGGGCACTTGTCCTTAAGTGGTTGTATAGAAATATAAAGCCTTTTTGTGCAGTGGCCATATCTAAAAGGGGGGCGCTCATAAATAATAATAAAATGCTTGCATGACAGGTATCGCTTAAAACCCCCCCAAAGATGTGGCCATAGGGTAAAAACAGGGGCCTATTGCTTAGCACTCTAAGTGCTAGGCCAATTTTGAGATGATCATATTCTTGCTATATAATAACTGCCTCCTAACTCTGTTTTGCAGACTTGAGTTTTTTTTTTTTTTATCATGTATTTGGTAGAATAGGATGTAAACTTGTGGGGGTTTGGAGCAAAGGAAGGAGCAAAGAAGATGAAGTCCAAAGAACATTGTAAAGCTTAAAGACCCCACAAGTAGAGTCTGTAAATGTTAACTGGGTTGTATAATGGCAGGCAACTCAGCTGCCAAACACGTTTGTAATAACTGGGGACTTATTTACATTTCTGTCTTTATTTATATACAAAAGCATGTGTTGAAGTGTTTACTGAGTGCGCAATAGAAAAAGCATTTTTTCTTAGGTTTATTTTCTTGTTTTTGTGGTGTGGGCCTGGACTTGATTACGTTAGGCTCTTAGGATAAAAAACTAAATTTCTACCCCTTAACATTGTAAGCAACTTAATGATAAAATCAAAATTAGGCTCCATGTCTTTCAAATAAATTGCATGGCTCCTTTCAAGGAGCCAAGTTTTTCAAAATTGAAAATAAACATGCATGGCCAAAAAATGTGTTGCATATAGAAACCCTCACTTAAGGATTAGATAACAAAAGTCTTTTTCTTTATGAGTCAGCATATGCATACCCTCATACTTAGGTATCTTAGCCTCAAAGCTAAGTTATAAGCCCTACCTTCTAAATAAAAACACCCTAACCACTCTACATTTGCATTGAGACTAAACAACATGGTTTTAAAAGCGATTAGGGGGAGTTTAGCTGGTAGTCCCTTCCAGGCGGGACAATAAATCCAGAGGTCGGGTGGGCTATGCCTCTTGTGAGGTGTAGTTTGTAAGCCCCTTGTGCACTCGTTAGATCTAGGTTCGAGGCACTACCTATCGGTAGTCCTCACCTTAGTCTTAGGGTCCGAGGCAAGGGTTGATTCCAAATCACCCCATAAGCCCTCATCTTTCGGGCAATTCCTCCAACAAGTGTTGTTGAGATGTAAGCCCAATCTTCTAATAAAATATCAACTTAAACCAAATTTAGATTCAAAAATGTAAAGCCCAACATAGAATAGTCCGAGCACCTCTGAGTTTCCCTCAGAATCAAGTGCTCCTACTTCATCTCCTTCGGCTCTCATTCCAAAATCTATATCTAAGTTGATCTCCTCTTTGAAATTCCTAAGGGTCAAAACCTTTTGCAAGACTTTCATGGATTTTAAAAAACAAAATCAAATTTTAGCCAACATTTAAAATGACTTCAAAAGAAAGAAAACCACCAGTTTAATCAAAAGTTTTCCCAAATCAAACTTGGGATGTAATTAACCATAGGGGCTTGCCCCTATGGGATGTCTGTACCCCAGAAATAAATAAACCCCACTCAACCAAACATTGAGTGGGGGAAATCTCTGTTAAATAATTGTAAATTTTATTATTGAGCCCATAAGAAAATGGTATTTTTACCCTCCGGGGTAATATATCGTATTCTTATGCCGTGCCCGATTATAAAATATGCAATCCGTTTGAGGATACAAAAAAATTCTCCAACACATCCTCCTGAGGTCCCCTACGACGATAAGTATAAGGTCGTCGTGCAGTCATTACTTCTCTCCTGAAAAAAATAGTTCCAAAACGAGGAATGAGCTAACGCTCAGCAGGTAATTCATAATACAGTTAATTTCATAAGATGCATAAAAAAAACATTTTCAATTAGAAACTAATTCATTAATCAATTCATCAAATAATGTCATTTTTCTTTTCATAAACATTTATTTTCTTTCATTCTTTTTCATATGCAATGCAAGATGCAAAATGAATGTGTTATATGTATCACCCGTCCCAGAAGTGTCCTTATTCGTACTGATCAGGTACGCAGTCAAAATTGGCCAAATTCTAATTTTGAAAAAATCTAATTTTGAGATCGAAAATCTAGGGTTTTTCCAAATTCGATTTTCTTTCGCAATTTCTTTACAAAATCTTTAAGGAATATTTAAAAGATTGTTTTGGCATTTAAAAACATAGAGATTTGAGGAGAATTTTGGAGATTTATAAGTTAGGGTTTTTGACCTAAAACTTAATTTCGTAAAAACACCTATACGAAAATGATTTCTAAGGTATTGGGAATGATTTTAATGCGGAGATTTTGATTTTGAACGAAAATTTTATTTTCACTAATTTTCATGATTATTTTAATCCGAAAATTATTATATATTATTATTAATATATTTAAGGATCAATTTAGAATCAATGTTTGGATGAAATTGGAGATTTATGAATTTTCAAAATTTAGTATTTATTAAATCCGAAAATTCATATTAATTTAATTAATTATCCTTTAATGTCGTAAGGAATGGTTAAGGGAAAATGTCGGGTTTAGCAATTAGACTTAGGAAATTTGATTTCAATTTGTGACACGTTTTACTTTATAAACTTTTAGGTGGTGATCATTAAGGTGTGAAGTGAAGGACTTGTGTCGAAGCGACGTACTGTGCTTAATTTGAGGTAGGTGTTTATAACCAGTTAAATTTATAAGTGCTTCAAATTTTTTATTGCTAAATGTATTTCATGTCTTAATATTTTTATTAGTTAATATTTTAAATTCAGTAATTTTGCAAATTTATGTCTTTATTTATTTGCATTAACTGTTAAGCATATGAGCCATATGAAAAGACATTTGGGCATGAAATTATATGAATGCTTATGAAAGAAAATTTAATGAAATGAAAAGATTTAAAAATAATGAAATTTTCATGCTGTATGTTGATCCGGAAGTGTCAATGGTAAAGGAGCTCGTTTGAGCATTGGTAATGGAGGCTCGCATGAGCCATGGTAAAGGATTGTTCTTATGAACCAATGGTAAAGGAAATGACCACATTTTAACTGCGTACCTGATCAGTACGAATAAGGACACTTCTGGGACGGGTGATACATATAGCACATTCATTTGCATCTTGCATTGCATATGAAAAAGAATGAAAGAAAATAAATGTTTATGAAAAAGAAAAATGATATTATTTGATGAATTGCTTAATGAATTAGTTTCTAATTGAAAATGTTTTTTTTTTATGCATCTTATGAAATTACCTGTATTATGAATTACCTGCTGAGCGTTAGCTCATTCCTCGTTTTGGAACTATTTTTTTTCAGGAGAGAAGTAATGGCTGCACGACGACCTTATACTTATCGTCGTAGGGGACCTCAGGAGGATGAAAGATTTTTTTTTGTGTTTTCAGTTTGAGTCTTTGTATTTGTTTCAGTGTAGTTCGTGAGTTTGAGGTTTATGTAATTGTGAAAGTTTATGTTATGATGATGAATTTGAAAGTTTTACTGGTTATGAGACAGTTGATCACTTTATAACATTTGAGTTTGAAGTTTATTAGTGGCTCTTTCATATATTTGGGATGATATTTATGTTCTAACCTTAAGTTTTAAATGAAAAATATGTTATGTATTATGCTCTTCCGTACGATCGTCTGTTCCCCCCCCGCCCCGATATAATCGGGCTAGCCGGGCCGGGTCGTGACAGGCACCTTTTGGACTCCTTAAAGAAGAAGAAGAAGGGGAAGAATAGAGAGTTGTGTTGGAGAAACCAGAATTTGTCATTCTATAAGTCTTTCATTACAATAGGAGAAGTATTTACACTACTTGGGTGGACTAAGTGTGCAATGTAGACCTAATCTGTATAGAACAAACTAAAAATAGAATAAATAGTAGTGATCTACCTCAACTAAAAATAGAATAAAAATAAACTAGTGCGTATTACATATTTGTAGACAAATTGCTTAAACTTTATCTGACCAATGTTGAATGTATGGGAGTTATTCTTCGTTGGTAGACTTTCATGGATGTTGGTTGGTATGTCCGGGTTTGTAGCCCATTCTTCATGGTTTGATTGTATAATTTTATAATAATAAATTGATTAGCCTTTGCCAACAAAAGGGAAATCGTTGTTATGATGCCCATTGGTCTGATTGTCACAATCAGAATGACTTTAAAATTATTTTTTACTATATACTCCTTTTTAGAATATTGAGATTGGCTAAGGCATGTTATTTGTCATGCACCTGTGAGGAAAGAGACCAAGCAGTCAAAGTATCAAGTGCAAGACATTAATAATTTCATAACCACTATGGCGACCATTTTGCATGGCTTATTCTATTTCCTGATTTAATCATGTATCCATATAAGAATGGATGGTAAATTATTCAGTTTCTCTTAGTAGGGACTAGACATGATTAAAATGGTGACTTCTTCATCAACTTTTCTATTATCACTCACAAAGAGACTATTTTACGTAAAGTTTCTCCCAACATTTTGGGTTAAAATGACCAAAGGGTTTATGTTTGATACGAAGTAAAACTTTCAATCAAATCAGCGAACCGCAAGAGTCATTGGGAAGAACACACCACAAATCTTTCTATTTTAGATTATATGAAAGAGAACAAATATGATACAATGGATCTTCAATTGGAGAGGAAGATCTGACTCTCCCAAATCTCTAGCTAGAGCCCTCACAACCTAAAAACAAACTAAATTCAGCAAACACATAACATATCCTAACCCTAGGGTAAATCAACTATTTAAATCAAACAATAAACAGTGAAATACAAAATAGTCCTCCCCTAGTTTCCTCCCAAATCAACCCCAAAACTGCCATTTTTCTTTAATTATTTCCCTCTCAAATCAGCGTCCAAATCTGCTTTCTTCAATTATGAACAATTCCTAATTAATCTCCTCCAACTCAGCCCCCAAATCAGCCCTCTTCAATTAGGAAACATTAACCCCCTCCAATTCAGCCCCCAAATATGCCCTTTTTAATTTGGAAACATATTCTAATTAATTCCATCCAAATCAGCCCCTAAATCAACCTCTTTCCCTTAATAAAACCTTCATAATTCCCTCCCAAATCTAATTCAAATCATTCATCTTTCCCTATATAAACTTTTCTAATTATTTCTCATGATTTCTCCTCCTTACTTAGTGAATATTAACTCCCCTGGGGCCCATAAGGTGCCCCCCTCCCCTAGCGTATCAATACTTCCCCTAAAAAAAGCATCTTGTCCTCAAGATGGAAGATGGGAACGGTCTCATGATCATCTCACGATCAATCCTTCCACCTGATAAGTACCTCCTGAACAATAAACCCAGGATGCTAAGAACGAATTGATAACTCAATAAGATCATTCTTTGATATAATTATTTTTTTATCCTCTTCAATTTCTTGTTGTAAGTTCCAAGTTGCTCCTTTTCCTTATCATCAATCATTCGCATCTTCAACTTTCTCATCCTATAATCGCTACCGTCTCAATAAATTCTTCCTCCTTCGGTGTAGCAGTTGTAGTAATCCATCCATGTTTCTACTGTGTATCGAGGGTAGGAATGCTACATTTCTTCCCTCCGCCACTGTTAACCTCTGTGTAAACCACAGAAAATACGAATAAAATCATGAATCCCGTATACAAACCTCGTATTGGTCGAGACGCCAAAATCTCCTCGAATCCGGCAAGAAAATTCGCAAGAAATCCTGCATACCTCGTATACTACGACTCAGTTCAGTTCTCCGAGATATCTGCCCGAAATCCCGACTGAAATCCCCGGAATTCTGCTGCAAACGGCGCCGCTCCAGTCGATTCTCCGCAAATCCCGCGACAGCTCCTCGATCGCTACATCATTTGCGTCGTTAAATAGAAGCCGAGATCCCACACTCGTTCGCTGCTCTCGGCTCTCCAACTCTACACGAAATCCTTTTCCCGTTCGCTGCTTCCACGACCAAATCCCGACACCTCCTCAACCCCCATCCGATCTCCCAAGGTCGGAATCCCATCCTCAGCTCCGACTCCACACCGCCTGTAGCCTTACCCGACCCCGTCAACCTCCTGTCCGTGCCGACTCCACACACGAACAGACAGAGAGAGAGAGAGAGAGAGAGAGAGAGAGAGAGAGAGAGAGAGAGAGAGAGAGGAAGATCGGCCTACCTCCTCCCTTGCTAGCCGACTTTGCTCCTCCGGCGTCCCTTCCCTTTCGGATCGAAGGCTCCGACCTTTCGATCGGAACCAACGACGGGGGTCGCTCGCTGTGACGTTAACTTTCTCCCTTTCACGCGGCTTCTTCGGCTCCTTCACGGTAGTTCGATTTTGCTCCTTCGACGACACTTCCCTTCCTGTGTGGATCTGGGTTGCCGACATATCATTATAAAGCAAGAACAACAGCTCGCTTGCTGTGTAGGTAGCTTTCTCCCTTACCCGCGCTTATTCGGCCGAGTCTCTTAATTAGAGAGTTTAAGAGACTTAAACTCTCTGTTTAATGAGATTAAGCTTAATCTTATTTTAATTTATAATTAAGTTAAATTAATTATAATATTAATTATAATTAGTTTATCAAAAAATTATAAATTAAAATGATTTATTTATAATTAATTTAAAGTAATATAATTAATTGTATATTAAAATATAATTAATTATAATTAGTTTTTTTATTAATCATAAATTAAATCTAATTAAGTTATGATTAATTAAAAAAAAAAGTAATTAATTATAGATTAAATATAATTAATTATATTTTTCTTAATTTAATGATAAAATAAATCTAATAAATTTATAATTAATTTTAAATAGTTAATTATATATTAAATATAATTAATTTATCATTAATTATAAATTATACATTTTAGTTTATAATTAATTATGAATTGAATATAATTAATTATATGTCAAATATAATTAATTATATATGATTTATAATTAATTATGAATTAAAAATATATCCCTCAACTCTCCTTCCTCGATGTCCGTGTCGAACCGGCAAACCACCTAAGCACGCCTTTAGTGGCCGTGGTAGGAGGGAACCCGGTGCGACACCTACGACGAGGTAGGCGAGTGACCCCTCGATCCATGTGTCAACCACGACAACCCCGCGGAGGTATGAACTTTTCTAAACTCAAATCCTACTTCAATATTCGTGGCAAATTGGAGAACTGTCCTAAGCACGCCTTTATTGGCCGTGGTAGGATGGAACCCCGATGCGGCACGTGTGGCGAAGCGGGGTTACTTATAAGTACCCCCGGGCAGGGGGAAAGCAAAAATTGTCTCTTTTCAAAAAAAAAATACTTTTTAAAAAACCCCAAGCACGCCTTTAGTGCGCGTGGTGGGAGAAAAACACAAATACAACCGCCGCGGTGTCTCACCAACACCAACCGTGCACGTCTTTAGTGGCGTGGCGGGTAGGCGGCCTCTTGGCTTTTCCCCTAAACGGGGGAGACGCCGGGAGGCTGCCGAAATTTGGATTGAAAATCCAAGGACTTTGAACAAGATTTGGACACTTTTGGACAACCAAGGACTTTGGACTATGCTCAGAACTCAAATCAAACGAACTTAACTTGGCATAATTTAAAAAATGAAATCAAGCTTAAATCAAGTAATGTTGTAAATAATTAGAACTTGATTAAACTCAAATACAAAGAACATTGGCTTGAGATTGTAGTTTTTGAACAACTACAAGAGGACTTGAACATGAACTTGGTTTGAACCAAGTGGGGACTTTGACATCCAATTCAAACTCAAATGTGACATGAACTACAAAAGACTTAATCAAAATGAACTTAAGTTTGAATCAAATGGTGAAATTTGTAAGCTTGAACCACTTGAACTCAAAAGAAATTGAACTCAAAATGGAGGACTTGTGGACATTGAACTTGAACAAGACATGGACCCAAAAGTGGACTTATTTGAACTCAAGTAAACTTGAGCTGAACTTGAACTTGTAAGGTGAAACCTTGAACAAGATATGGACTACTTGAACTCAAAGGAGATTGGTGCAATGAGTTTTGAACTTAACTTGAATTTTACAAGACAACAAGGAATCAAATCAAACTCAATCAAGAAGAATTAAATTTGAGCTTGGGCATGAACTCAAGTTAAGCTTGAAACTCATAACTCAAATGAATTATATAGGATAATCAACATGCAAGAAGGAATCAAGTTGAATGCAACTAAGATGAAGGGGGAGCAAAGGAATTTCTCTTAAGCAATAATATAATCAAATCTCATGACAAAATATGATGCTTCTAAGAGGATAACATAACTTGCTTGCAAGGATATATCAATAAGATCTCTACCTAGAAGCTATAAGAATCTTATGAATATTTGTGAAAGATTGTGGAAGATAATGAATATCATGCAAGCCATAAAAGAATGATAGTGATCGATGCATATATTACTCACATGGACAATTACATTGCTCTCTTACAAACAAAAGAAATTGATACATCTAAAAGTTGACTTACAAGAAGGTATCAATATGAAAAGCTTCTACAACTCATTCACAAGCAAAAGAAGACTCATGATGTAAAAATCATAAGTTGTGATTCAAAGCATTCAAAGGAATATTCATCGATGAGACCAAAGCAAATTACCATGTTCAATCAATCAAGTTACGAGCAAGGACAATAAACTTGTAATCATTCATCCTATAACTAAAGCTCATTATGCCATGCAACTAATATTTTGTCCAGAAGGAAATGTAGGAGAGTCCTCATTCATACAACAGTCCCCACAAAGTCAATGCACAATACTAGTGACAAGCAACGAATAATTGCAAGGTGTACGAGTACTATCTATTTGTTGTAGTCAAAGATCTGTCTCTACAACAAGTGCAAATACATCAGACCACCTGAGATCGATGAAAAGTGGGTAGGATGCAAGAACAATGACACTCATACAATCAATAACAATTTAGTGCTGATCAAATGCAGTAATTTTCCACGAGCAAAGATAGTCAAATTGTAGCAAGTACAACCATCTACAAACTGTCGTACATGACCCATCATATGTGTTAAATGTCATATACGAGCAGAATGTCAAAAGATCATAACAAATGCAAGAACCTACGAGAAAGGCAGGAAATTAGTTAGTGCACTATGATCCGCCTACAAAAATCAACAAATAGTGCACGACAGTCTACCTGTACAAAGCAGCGAACAATCCTATCCAGAAGCTGCTACGCCACGCCACCGGATCTGCAACATTCGTACAAGCAGACAGAAGGCGTCTATTGCAAGAATACCCCCGCACGTGCACCGTAGTTTGTATACACATAGGTACACTAACGGGAAAAATATAATCAAATACCCACATGGGCCTCGGCGAGCGTGTTATTGGCACACACGTGACGTCTAGGGATGCTGCGCGGGTCAATAAGTGAATTCTTGTTTGAACCCGATCCTCCTATATGGATCAATAGGAGTCGACAAGGTTCAAACCTTCAAATAAATACACGGTTGTGTCAACTGGTGTATTTATTTTAATCCATTTATATTAGGTCTTCAAGGCCTATAATTAAGAGAATTCACTGATAAAGGCACGAAGCCTATACGAAACCCGATCCTCTGTCGGCAGTCCGACAGAGTTGACAAGGTTCAATCCATAAAAAGAAATGACCTCCAAACACCCCGATGATGGCCGTGTTGAATGCAGATCTCAACTGGAGGGGTTTCCCAAATACTTTCAATCGTCTCCCAAATATCCATATTCCAAAGCTCCACCCAAATACCTACGAAAATCCAAGGCTCCACAAAAAGCTCAAATTCCAAAATCCTAAAAATATTTAAAATTGAAATAAATCCATCAACGCAGTTAAAGCAAAATCCATCCGCCCTCCGCAACAGTTTGCCGAGACGGACAAATTCAAATAAACTCTAGCTCACAAAGAGCCAAATGCCTAGTCGAAAATATCACTAGGATCCATTCTCAAACAATCTCTTGTCAGTAAGGACGTGGTACGTGTCCTCTAACCGGCAGTTTCGCCGCCAAATGGCACTGCAGGTAAACGGTTATGACCCGGGGCCCTCTGAACCGAGTGGTTTTGCCGCCAAATGGCACCACAGATAGCGGTTATGGCCAGAGCCAATACGCTCCTTAATGGCGTTAAATCCTTGAGATATGAATCAATAGGATATGATCGATAGGGCACAAAGCTCTCTGTTAGCTAAGGTGGATTTAAATTTGTCCCCTTAGACAAACATTCAACCCCGGTCTACAAGGTCCCCTTGGACGAAGCAACCCATGGCTGCCGACAAGGATCCTTCTGTCAGGTTGGGTCGACTACCTCCTCTGACTAAGTAGACCAGGGACCACGATGGCCCGGGACAACGGAACCATGGGATCTTGATCGGGTCTATCATCCATTCCCCCACCATCCGCTTTAAGTACGAGATGGTGAAAATTTCTATTTTAAATATCATAAATCTTCAAATTCTCAAATATCAAATTTCTCAAATTCCCAAACTTCCAAATATTCTTCCAAATCCAATTATTGCTGCTACTATATGCCAGATAACACGTACACTCTACGTATCTGATCGACGACTAGCCTTAATCGAAAGTTCTCTCTCGTGATCGGGAGGAGTAATTAACTATAGGGGCTTGCGCCTATAGGAAACCAGAACTCAGATCATAAAGTCCTTACAAAATGAGGGCGAAATCTCTGGGTAGTGTCTTATCTACAAACCCATCTGCCTTCCAAAATTTACCTCGGAACTTAGTTCGTTAAAACTCCCTCGCCGAATAAAAAAGAAAAGCGAGCGGAGGCCGGGGCCGAATTTTCGGAGCCCACAGATTTCTGGCGACTCCGCTGGGGATTGGTTTCTCTTTCCATCTTTGGCTAGTCGTCTCAGTGCTATAGTAGCAATTATTTCAAATTGTACTCAAAATTTTGAGTCTATCAAAATGATCTTTTAACAGTTCAAAACTCTGAATTTTCTAAAATGATCATTCAAAAAATTTCCCATTGAGATAACATATTTAGCAGTATTTTAAATTTATATTATTTGAACTGCTTGCTAATGTTATTTTCTCTTATTTTTGTGTTCTGTGTAAGTCTCTGCATTTTGAAAGTGCGGGGTGATGTATCAGAATCTGATTACTAACCCTTGCCTTTCATTTATGCAGATGGATCTACAGAACACGTCGATGACTGTCCAACTGGGACAAGGAGCCAGGATTCAGCTGGCGAATGCTATTATTGAGACCGGAAACACTGGAGCTACCATCCAATTTGGTAGTGTTGATTTTCCTGCAGTCGTTGCAAGGACTGTCGCCATTCCTGTGAATGGAGGGAATGCTGAAAGGCCTGTCAGGAGGCCCCATTCTACTAAAGCTGTCACCCGTCGTGTGCATCTGCCAGCACAACGACCTGCTGCTGAAAATCCTCGTGGGAGGGTTTCTGTGTTTGAACGACTGTCACAATCAGAAGTCCCAGCCACCAAGAGAATTGTGAATGGTGGGAGAGTTTCCGTGGTGACTGCAAACACCACCACTCTATCAACCAGGTTATCTACGCCTAGAAAGTATGATGCTGAGGCATCCTCATCTGGAGGAAGGCCTACAAGAAGACAAAGGAGAAAGATGAATGCTGAGCTCCGAGCTCAGCATCAACAACTCCCGATCCATCCCTCCAATCTGTCAGCCCAAATGCCTGAAGCCAATGTTCCTACCCGGAATAAATTTTCTGATCTAAAGTGGGTGAAAAGGAATAGCTCCACTGGTGAGCTAAAGAAGTCTTTCTGGGAGCAACGACAAGAGGTCCCAGCTCCTCCAAAGAGAAAGGAACCTGAAACTCTCTCAGCCCGGGTCTATCGGGTCTTGAAGACTGTAAAGGAGAAAGGGCTGAAGAAGAAGAAGCTCCAACGGCCTTTGATGATCGAGGCCAGGAGAACTCCGCCAAGGGAAAGACTAACCTTTGTCGCAGAAAGAAGAGAAAGAATGTATACCCCACGCGGTGAATATCGGGGCGTGGCACCTGAACCATATGTTCAGGGATCCGCTGCTGAAAGGTCCCGTTGGAAAGGAAAACAAGTCTGGAGGCCAAAGCCTCGAAGAAACGAGAAAGAAAACAGAGAAAGGAGGATTGATCTGGGCGTGACATCCGGTGAGGCTTCCCGGAGATCCGCCCAAATCTACGAACAACATCAAAAATGGGCCCCTAAAAGGACCCATAATGACACTCCTCCAAACGGTAGACACCTTGGAGAATCCTCCGGGGGATCCCGTCGCCCTCCATCCCCTCCAAAGAAAGAGACTAACTTCGACCGCAGTCCACTGGTTGAAGAAGTCCCCATACCTAACCAAGAACCGGAAATCCAGTGGCGGCGCCGCTCGGAGATCCGAATACTAGAAAAAGAAGAAAATATGGAAGGGGTAGAAAACATTGAAGAAGAGAAATTCCTTGAAGAGGACGAAAACATACAAGAATACCTCGAAGGGGAAGAAAACATTGATGAATTTCTAGATGAAAATTTAGAAGAAGAAATTCAAGAAACAAATAATACTCTGGACATGGAAGTTGTCTATATGGTGAGACACACCAATGTTAATGAGGAAACCTATTATGATGAGGGTGAAGATGAAGACGATCAACAACCCCCGATTAGGCGAGTTTATCACCGTCGTCGTGAAGCTGGGTCCACCACTGGCAGAGGTGGTCACTCCCAAGCAGAAGAAGAAGGAGAAGAAGCCGAGGAGAATCCCTTCGTTGATGAGAATATCACGCTTGCAGACATGCAGAGACATATGAAGCGACAGATGAGAGCCAAAGATAGAGAAATCTCTCAGTTAAATGAGAAAATGACTGAGATGATGGCTCAGATGGGGGCAATGATGCAAATGATGCAGAGAACTGTTGCTGTTGGTGCCATGCCCAATCCTCCTCCGGATCCTCCAAACTTTCAAATGCCTCAAGTCTCAGGAGTACGGGGCACTCCTGAAGATGGTCACGAGGCTCATAATGTGATCCGTCAGCCCACTCCACAAAATGTTGCAAGTACTTCTGAACCTGTGACCGCTGCACAATTGGAAGGGATTATCACAGAAAGGATCAAGGCTATCATAGCTGTTGATCAGGCAGAGAAACTAGTGGGCAAAGGTCGTCCATATCCTGCTGAATACGACCAAGTATCATACCCGAAAGGGTATTCGGTTCCAAAGTTCAACACTTTCAATGGTAATAACAACCCCAGACAGCATCTGGCACAGTTTAAAGCCACCTGTGGGAATACAGGAGGAAATGACGCCCTACTCTTCCGACAATTCGTTAGCAGTTTGACAGCAACTGCTTTCGAATGGTACGCTGAACTGCCAAATGATTCTGTGAAGACTTTTGCAGAATTAGAAAATATGTTCGTGAAGAGATTCGCCAGTGCAACAGAGAAGATCACGTTCGCTGACCTCGCTCTGGATAAGAGAAAAAGAGAAGAATCAGTGACTAAATATATCACTCGCTGGCGAAATTTGAGCATGAAATGTGAGCAACAGTTAGAAGAAAAGCATGCCGTACAGTTGTTAATGGGCAACATTGATGACAACATGCAACCCTTCCTATGCATGACTACAATCAACACATTTCAAGACTTGCTCGACAGAGTGGCCAAATTTGAGAAACTAAATTTGTCCAAATTAGAAAATCACTCTGATAAGCCCAAGAAGGCTAAAGTCCCAGGTGCTAGAAGGGGTGAGGCCGACTCTACATTCTTCTCCAGAGCTGATAGAGAAAAGCAGGTGATTTACAATGTAGGCAAGGGCAAGCAGCCGATGCAATATCAAGAAAAGCCCAAACAGGCCTACAACCCCAACCCCCAGCCAAAGTTGATACTAGGGGGAAATGATAAGCCACGGACTTATCAAGCTGGAGGCCAGAGACAGGCTATAGGAACTGGTGATAGAACGTTACAATCCCTCAAAGATAAAATGAATAAAGAATATTCATTCAAAAGGGAAAGTGTCGCCAAATTATTTCGACAAGTGTTGAAATCGGGTCTAGAATTGCCTGAATGCAAGAGACCCGAAGAGTCGAAGCACACTGGTGACCCAAATTATTGCCCATATCATCGGGTGCTCAGCCATCCTATTGAAGATTGCTACATCTTCAAGGATTGGCTTGAAAGAAAATATTAGAAGGGAGAGATCACATTGTCCGACAATGTATTGTCTCACCCTAAAAAGGAATCAAGTCGGGTGGTCACGTCCTCTTCCGTACCCCTGGTTGAAGAAAGAAGAAATGAAAAGAAGCCAAGTCAAGAAGAACAGTGGGAGACTGCGGTCTCTAAGAAGACTGTGAAAATGTTGAAGCAGCTTGAAGGAGTTTCAGGTGTAAAGTGGAAGTCTCCTATCGAGCCAATAATAGATTTGAAGGCACTGCCGGTGGTACGACCTTCTACTTCAAAACAGTTTTCCAACCAAGTTGGTTCTTCAAAGACTGAAAAGAAGAAATCATCAAAGAAGAAAACCAAGTTGAAGAAGCCCAAGGAGAAGATGACTGCAACTCAGAGGGTTATCGATAGTTTGGATGAATACTATCAGACTGTAAGGCGACCTATCAAGCTCGCTGACTTCATGTCGGAGCTTAAGATAGACGAAGCCGGAGAAGATGATGAGAATTCTCTTCCAACAGAAATATGTCGGGTCATCTCTGTGACATCGAGTACTTTGACAGAAGAAGAATATACAGAAGAAGTATCCTCTGAATCATGTATGATGGTTTTGCCAATGGATTACAGTTCAGAGGAGGATTTGTACTTTCCAGAGGGAGACGAATCAGATCCTAGCATAGCGTCTCGGATGGGACATGTAAACCTGGGTGGTGATTCTGAATCAACAGATGAGTCCCTAGACGCAACGATGGCTGATTATGAAAAAAATGCTCCATCAGATGACTCTGAACCGGAGGAGATTGCTCAAGTGCAGTTAAGAAGCGGCAAGATACTACCGCCTCCACCGAAGAAAGGGGTCTCCAACAAAGACAAGGAGAAAGAGATAATTATCAACGATGACATTATCCCTGAAGATCCTAAGAAAATGAACACTTCAGCTAAGGGGATAGATTATAATATCTTATCCCATTTGAGAAAAATCCCAGCACAGCTCAGCATATACGATGCTTTAGTGATGTCTAAAGACCTTCGGGAGACTCTGATTCAGGCTCTCAAAGATCCCGAAAGATACAAGGCGTATTTTGCTGAACGTAGTTTGACTGAAGTTCTACAAGCTCGAAATGAGCCATTCATTACTTTCTCTGAAGAAGACATGATGCTCGGAACTCCAGACCATAATCGCCCTCTGTATGTTACTGCAGAGAGCGATAAGCTGATTATCAGTCGAATCTTAATCGATCCTGGATCCTCCGTGAATCTGATAAGTTTGAAAGCACTGAGATCCCTCTGCCTTAATGTGGAACACCTCGGACCAGATAAGTTGATGGTGCATGGTTTCAATGAGAAAGGGCAGAAAACACTTGGATCATTCATGCTCCCTCTTGTATTTGGAGAGCTTCATACAGAAGCTAAATTCCATGTGATTGACGCGGATACTTCATTCAAAGCGCTACTAGGTCGTCCCTGGTTACATGAATATGGTATTGTCCCGTCAACACTACACCAGTGTATGAAATATCTCAAAGATGGAGAGGAATTCAAGATCTCTGGTGACATTCAGCCCTTCACAGTTCATGAAGCCACAGTTTATGAAGATGCACGGTACTTCATGCCAAAGAAGCAAAAGTCTTCGAGCTCCCTCGAAGCTAGAGCATCAAATTCAAAGGCTGCAAAGCGATCTGAACGAGAAGGTGACAAAAAGCAGGTGGGGAGAAAGAAGGCAGTGCCGACTCTTCCCAAAGCGCCGACCATTCCAAAGGAAAAGAAGCGTGTACCTCATCTGGGAAGTGACACAGATGAAGATGATGTTACTCCTGCTAAATCACGGAAAGTGTGCCAGTCAACGGATGAATGGAGCAGGCAGGTCGAATTTTCAAATGATGATTATGACTACGACTCTATTTATATGAATACGGTGCAGAATGTGTTCTCTAGAAGAATTGACAGCTTATCAATTTCATATAGTATACTCGTAGTCACGCGTGTTCCTTTACAACATTTCAAAGAAATTATTCCGCGCGAGGTGCATAAAGTTGAAGAACTCGCCACCCTCTATCTGCCTCCCCGTAAAAATGGGACTATTCCAAAGAATGTGTTATATTCTACGGGAGTTCGTGAATAGGAGAATCATGACTGGGATTGCATGATCCTCGATTCTGAAGAGTTATTTCCTACGAGGCTACCTAGGTTCAATACCAAAAATATTCAGAGAATGCTACGAAAGCAAGTCAATATTCCTACTACCAAGAGACAGCTTCGTACAAGTTTGGGCCTCTGGTATGGGAGGAGTCCGCGTCCGTTACAGCAGAAGGATACAGACGCATATAAAGGTATTGGATTCATCAAAAGAAAATTCCTCCGGAAGGAAACTTGCCGGGCAATCACATGCATGGAAATTGAATCCGACGATGGTGATGCTGAAGAGACATACGAGGCTGATGATTATGATAAACAGCCCGTAGAAGCCGAGCCTGCACCAGAAGAGCTTGAAGATGGTGGACAGGCAGCCACTATGGATGAACTAAGAGAAGTCAACTTGGGAACTGAGGAGGATCCTCGCCCAACCTTCATTAGTTCTCTGCTACCCGAAGAACAAATAGAAGAAATAAAAGAACTTCTATGTGAATTCAGGGATTGCTTTGCCTGGACATATGCTGAGATGCCCGGCTTATCCCCTGACGTAGCAGTTCACAGATTAGCAATCAAATCGGATGTAGCACCCGTCAAACAAGCTCCAAGGAGAATGAGACTGGAGATTGAAGAACAGGTGATTGCCGAGACGAAGAAGCTCATTGATGCAGGCTTCATCCGAGAAGAAAAGTATGCTGATTGGATCGCAAATATCGTCCCAGTGAAGAAGAAGAACGGGCAAATTCGTGTCTGTATTGACTTTAGGGACCTTAACAAGGCGTGCCCAAAAGACGATTTTCCACTTCCTGTATCCGAACTCCTGGTGGACAATACGTCCAACTACGACATGTTCTCCTTTATGGATGGATCGTCAGGATACAATCAAATCAAAATGGCGCCAGAAGATGAAAAGCATACATCGTTCAGAACGCCTATCGGGATTTTCTGCTACACAGTCATGCCCTTTGGCCTGAAGAACGCTGGTGCCACCTACCAACGGGCGATGACTCACATATTTGATGATTTGATACATCAGAAGGTCGAATGCTATGTAGATGACCTTGTTATTAAAAGCCTTGGCCGAAATGATCACTTAAAAGATCTCAGAATCGTATTTGAGAGAATCAGAAAGTTTGATCTGAAGATGAATCCTCTCAAATGTGCTTTTGGGGTTTCCTCTGGCAAATTCCTGGGGTATGTTGTTCGTCATCGAGGAATAGAGATCGACCCCAATAAAATTAAGGCAATAACAGAGATGCCACCACCAAGGAACCTTCGACAGCTTCGCTCGCTGCAAGGACAACTGGCTTTCATTCGGAGATTTATATCAAATCTATCGGGTAGGTGCCAGCCATTTTCAAAGCTAATGAAGAAAGATGTCCGTTTCAAATGGGACGCAGAATGTCAGGAGGCGTTTGATAGCATCAAGAAATACTTGTTAAATCCTCCAATTCTAGCAGCGCCGATTCCGGGGAAGCCTCTTATACTGTATACAGCAGCACTAGAAGAGTCCCTCGGAGCACTATTGGCCCAGAATAATGAAGAAGGCAAAGAAAATGCGCTCTATTACATCAGTCGAAGGTTGATTGGAGCAGAAAGCCGTTATTCCCCAATTGAAAAGCATTGTCTGGCGCTGATTTTCGCGGTTCAGAAACTCCGCCACTATATGTTATCCCATAAAATCACCCTGATATCGAAGATCGATCCGCTGAAGTTCTTGATGACAAGACCAGCGTTGACAGGTCGTCTAGCCAGGTGGGCAGTATTGTTATTACAGTTTGAAATCATATACATGCCACAGAAGGCGGTGAAAGGACAAGCCTTGGCAGATTTTCTTGCTGCACACCCAATCCCGGCTGACTCTCCACTCAACGATGATTTGCCCGATGAGCAAATGATGCAGGTCGAGGAAAATGAAAAGCTACCATTTTGGGAGATGTACTTTGACGGTGCATCATCTATTAGACCAGTCCGACCTCCAAATATTGTAAGAGCCCGAGCCGGCATTGGTCTCATTTTCGTAGCACCCGAAGGAGGCATAATGAGATTTTCATTCAGTTTGACTGAACCTCGGACCAACAACGAAGCTGAGTACGAAGCTCTATTAACAGGGCTAGAGATTGCGATCGATGTCAGAATCCAACATCTCCAAATCTTTGGTGATTCTCAGCTTATAATAAATCAGGTCATCGGTATTTATAAAGTTGGCAAAGTTGAATTGGCCCATTACCACCGGCGAGCCCTCGAGCTTCTAAAGATGATACCAAATGTTGAAATAGCTCGAGTTCCTCGAGGACAGAATGCTAAAGCAGATTGCTTAGCAAAACTGGCTAAGGAAATGACGAACATCAATGAGGAGAGTCCTATATTCATTGGAGTTTACACTCGTAGGATCTTAGAGCCCGCTCTATTACAATTCCCGAGGGCAGAAGGAATTCCAGATTCAAGTCAGCAGGATGAAACTCCAGGTGACCCTCAACTTCTCCATCAGATCGTTATGGAGAATTATCCAGAAGAATATCATGTGGCCAAGAGACGTAAAGCTAGTCAAGCTTCAGAATCGTGGTGGCATTGTTTAGATATTGAAGTCGAAAATGATTGGAGACAGCCATTCATTGACTACTTCAAGGAAAAAAAACTCCCAACAGAAAAGTCTATGGCTGCACAAATTAGAAAAAGGGCATTACGATATGCATTTGTCAATGACATGTTGTACAGACGAGCCTTTGATCAAATGTGGCTAAGGTGCCTAGGGACCAAGGAAGCTGACAAAGTAGTAACAGAAGTTCATGAAGGGCTTTGTGGAGCACATCAGTCAGGTCCCAAAATGGCCGCTAAAATCAAGAGAATGGGTTACTATTGGCCGACCATGGTCAGAGATTGTATTGACCATGCAAAGAGGTGCCACGAATGTCAAATCCACGGTGATGTTATACATCGACCGCCAAATCCTCTGCATCCAACAGTAGCATCCTGGCCATTTGAATGCTGGGGCACAGACATAATTGGGCCAATAGATCCGCCGTCATCAGCGGGACACCGCTTTATTCTGGCAGCAACGGACTACTTTTCCAAGTGGGCAGAAGCGGCTCCATTTAGAGAAGTCACATCCGAACATGTGATCAACTTTTTCACCCACAATGTTGTCTACAGATTTGGTGTGCCACGCCGAATAATCTCAGACAATGGTACTGCATTCAAAAGTACAAAAATCTATAAGTTCGTTGATCGGCATAAAATCGATTGGCGGTATTCATCCATATACAATCCAAGGGCGAATGGATTGGCAGAAGCTTTCAACAAGACGTTGGTGAAGTTATTGAAGAAGATCCTCACCAAGAACAAAAGAGAGTGGCATACGAAGATGGCAGAAGCTCTATGGGCCTATCGTACAACCTACAAAACCCCAACCAAAGCCACTCCTTATTCATTGGTGTTCGGTGTTGAAGCTGTATTACCATTGGAGATTGAACTACCGTCACTCCGGGTAGCAGTTCAGAATGATCTCACTCAAGAACAAAATGCCCGTCTTAGGATGGAAGAGCTCGATGCACTTGATGAACTAAGGTTACAAGCTCAACAAAACCTGGAAATCTACCGAGGAAGAATGACAAAGTCTTTTGATCGAATGGTGCGTCCTCGATCATTTCAAGAAGGAGAGTTGGTCCTTGTGCTGAGAAGACCAATCATTCCACATCGAAAAATCGGTGGCAAATTCGTATCCAATTGGGAAGGCCCATTCGTCATCGAGAAGGTGTACCAAGGAGGAGCATATCAGTTGATCGATCTGAACGGTCAGTGGCCTATGCCACCTATCAACGGCCGACATTTAAAGAAATACTTTGCATGAAAATTTCATGACGGATGTATTTTATGATGATCAAAATTTTATATGCAATGCATGTTTGCTTATATTTTTGAAATTCTCTTGTATGGCAAGAACGCATTTCAAAATCCTCCATCAGACTGGGGGCATTTTAAATATTTATTTGGGTCGACATCGCGCTGCGTGCCGAGATCCCCAAATAAATATTTAAAATCTCAAAGATACAAAGCCTATCCGAAATGTCCCTACGAGACAGGGGGCATTTTAAATATTCATTTGGGTCGACATCGTGCTATACGCCGAGATCCCCAAATGAATATTTAAAATCTTATATTCCAAAGTTAATTCCATTCTAAAATGTCCCTGCGAGACAGGGGGCATTTTAAATATTTATTCGGGTCGACATCGGGCTACATGCCGAGATCCCTGAATAAATATTTAAAATTATCAATTCAGATATTCTTTCATGCTAAAGAATACAAATATTTATTTTCCAAAGTATATGCAGGTGATCTTTCAAAAGTTAGAGACACCGTCTTCTCCAACAAACCAAGACTCAAAGGTCAAGAAAGAGACTTTTGTGGCTACACACTCCTACAAAATTGAGCCGAATGAGCTTGAAGTCTTTCGACAGCCTGAAGCTTAAGGTTCGAATGGGTGTAAAAGGTCGGATCCAACAAGCCCAAATATGGCCGGATCGCTGGCAGCTCCGTCTACTCAACAAGCCATAAGAAAGGCCGTAGTAGCGGAACCCCCACTTCGTCAACCCGTCAGTAATGACTGTAGGAAGTACGAAGACAAATTTGACTCGACCAGTTCAAGTGATCGTAGTCTACAAAATTCTCCTAAATGACTGGAGAATCAAAGTTCCAGTAGGAGGATGAGTCTCAAACAACCACTGAATGTTTGTAGACTCCGAAATCTAAAACCAAGAAGGATGACTCTAAATCTATCAACTTCAGCAAAATCAGCATTGGGAAGCGCAATTCCCATAGCTCAAGTCTGAAACCTGAATGGGTGTAAGAGGTCGGATCCAACAAGCTCAAATATGGCCGGATCGCTGGCAGCTCCATCTACTCAACAAGCCATAAGAAAGGCCGCAGTAGAGGAACCCCCATCTCAGCAACCAGAGGACAAAGAGCTATCAAATTCTAGCTCTCCCGATCTGATGAACTCAAGTGATTCAGGTTAAAGTCTTCTCAAGTGGTTAAGGATCAAGATACTACCTACGTTCGGTACTATCAATTGTTTCCAGAACCTGCAAATCCTTCAACAAATCCGTAAAGCACAAAGCGAGGATCGAAGGAATTTTTCTTCAACAAGTCCACTAAAGCACAAAGCAAAGGACCGAAGAAAATTATCCCAAAGTTCACACAAAGCCCAAGGCTGAACTAAGTGGATTCCGTCATCAACAAGTCCGCTATGCACAAAGCTCAGGACCGATGACTTTTCGCCATCGACCTAATACAAACCTAATGGTTTAGGTCACCGGCATCTACACTTTCAACAAGCCCGCCAAAGCTAAAAGCATAGGGACGAAAGTACAAAAACCACCTGACAAGTCAGTAAAGACAAATCAGGCAATCCTCCATTAATGTCCGCAGCACAAAACACAGGACGAAAGAAATCAGTATCTCAATCATTTATAGATACATCGAAGAGATCTATGAAGAAAGAAAATCTTAGTGTGACATCCAAGAAAATTTTTGGAGATCCACTAAATGAAAATCTTAGTGTGACATTCAAACAAAATTCTTGGAGATCCATTAAATAGAAATCTTAGTGTGACATCTAGAGCAAACATCTAGAGATCCACATGGTCAATCAGCATACAACAAACGTGATTCGCTCTAGACGCGTACCACATTTGTTGGGGGGCATTTGTTAACCTCTGTGTAAACCACAGAAAATACGAATAAAATCATGAATCCCGTATACAAACCTCGTATTGGTCGAGACGCCAAAATCTCCTCGAATCCGGCAAGAAAATTCGCAAGAAATCCTGCATACCTCGTATACTACGACTCAGTTCAGTTCTCCGAGATATCTGCCCGAAATCCCGACTGAAATCCCCGGAATTCTGCTGCAAACGGCGCCGCTCCAGTCGATTCTCCGCAAATCCCGCGACAGCTCCTCGATCGCTACATCATTTGCGTCGTTAAATAGAAGCCGAGATCCCACACTCGTTCGCTGCTCTCGGCTCTCCAACTCTACACGAAATCCTTTTCCCGTTCGCTGCTTCCACGACCAAATCCCGACACCTCCTCAACCCCCATCCGATCTCCCAAGGTCGGAATCCCATCCTCAGCTCCGACTCCACACCGCCTGTAGCCTTACCCGACCCCGTCAACCTCCTGTCCGTGCCGACTCCACACACGAACAGAGAGAGAGAGAGAGAGAGAGAGAGAGAGAGAGAGAGAGGAAGATCGGCCTACCTCCTCCCTTGCTAGCCGACTTTGCTCCTCCGGCGTCCCTTCCCTTTCGGATCGAAGGCTCCGACCTTTCGATCGGAACCAACGACGGGGGTCGCTCGCTGTGACGTTAACTTTCTCCCTTTCACGCGGCTTCTTCGGCTCCTTCACGGTAGTTCGATTTTGCTCCTTCGACGACACTTCCCTTCCTGTGTGGATCGGAAGTTCCGACATTTTGATCTAAAGCAAGAACAACAGCTCGCTTGCTGTATAGGTAGCTTTCTCCCTTACCCGCGCTTATTCGGCCGAGTCTCTTAAACAGAGAGTTTAAGAGACTTAAACTCTCTGTTTAATGAGATTAAGCTTAATCTTATTTTAATTTATAATTAAGTTAAATTAATTATAATATTAATTATAATTAGTTTATCAAAAAATTATAAATTAAAATGATTTATTTATAATTAATTTAAAGTAATATAATTAATTGTATATTAAAATATAATTAATTATAATTAGTTTTTTTATTAATCATAAATTAAATCTAATTAAGTTATGATTAATTAAAAAAAAAAGTAATTAATTATAGATTAAATATAATTAATTATATTTTTCTTAATTTAATGATAAAATAAATCTAATAAATTTATAATTAATTTTAAATAGTTAATTATATATTAAATATAATTAATTTATCATTAATTATAAATTATACATTTTAGTTTATAATTAATTATGAATTGAATATAATTAATTATATGTCAAATATAATTAATTATATATGATTTATAATTAATTATGAATTAAAAATATATCCCTCCACTCTCCTTCCTCGATGTCCGTGTCGAACCGGCAAACCACCTAAGCACGCCTTTAGTGGCCGTGGTAGGAGGGAACCCGGTGCGACACCTACGACGAGGTAGGCGAGTGACCCCTCGATCCATGTGTCAACCACGACAACCCCGCGGAGGTATGAACTTTTCTAAACTCAAATCCTACTTCAATATTCGTGGCAAATTGGAGAACTGTCCTAAGCACGCCTTTATTGGCCGTGGTAGGATGGAACCCCGATGCGGCACATGTGGCGAAGCGGGGTTACTTATAAGTACCCCCGGGCGGGGGGAAAGCAAAAATTGTCTCTTTTCAAAAAAAAAATACTTTTTAAAAAACCCCAAGCACGCCTTTAGTGCGCGTGGTGGGAGAAAAACACAAATACAACCGCCGCGGTGTCTCACCAACACCAACCGTGCACGTCTTTAGTGGCGTGGCGGGTAGGCGGCCTCTTGGCTTTTCCCCTAAACGGGGGAGACACCGGGAGGCTGCCGAAATTTGGATTGAAAATCCAAGGACTTTGAACAAGATTTGGACACTTTTGGACAACCAAGGACTTTGGACTATGCTCAGAACTCAAATCAAACGAACTTAACTTGGCATAATTTAAAAAATGAAATCAAGCTTAAATCAAGTAATGTTGTAAATAATTAGAACTTGATTAAACTCAAATACAAAGAACATTGGCTTGAGATTGTAGTTTTTGAACAACTACAAGAGGACTTGAACATGAACTTGGTTTGAACCAAGTGGGGACTTTGACATCCAATTCAAACTCAAATGTGACATGAACTACAAAAGACTTAATCAAAATGAACTTAAGTTTGAATCAAATGGTGAAATTTGTAAGCTTGAACCACTTGAACTCAAAAGAAATTGAACTCAAAATGGAGGACTTGTGGACATTGAACTTGAACAAGACATGGACCCAAAAGTGGACTTATTTGAACTCAAGTAAACTTGAGCTGAACTTGAACTTGTAAGGTGAAACCTTGAACAAGATATGGACTACTTGAACTCAAAGGAGATTGGTGCAATGAGTTTTGAACTTAACTTGAATTTTACAAGACAACAAGGACTCAAATCAAACTCAATCAAGAAGAATTAAATTTGAGCTTGGGCATGAACTCAAGTTAAGCTTGAAACTCATAACTCAAATGAATTATATAGGATAATCAACATGCAAGAAGGAATCAAGTTGAATGCAACTAAGATGAAGGGGGAGCAAAGGAATTTCTCTTAAGCAATAATATAATCAAATCTCATGACAAAATATGATGCTTCTAAGAGGATAACATAACTTGCTTGCAAGGATATATCAATAAGATCTCTACCTAGAAGCTATAAGAATCTTATGAATATTTGTGAAAGATTGTGGAAGATAATGAATATCATGCAAGCCATAAAAGAATGATAGTGATCGATGCATATATTACTCACATGGACAATTACATTGCTCTCTTACAAACAAAAGAAATTGATACATCTAAAAGTTGACTTACAAGAAGGTATCAATATGAAAAGCTTCTACAACTCATTCACAAGCAAAAGAAGACTCATGATGTAAAAATCATAAGTTGTGATTCAAAGCATTCAAAGGAATATTCATCGATGAGACCAAAGCAAATTACCATGTTCAATCAATCAAGTTACGAGCAAGGACAATAAACTTGTAATCATTCATCCTATAACTAAAGCTCATTATGCCATGCAACTAATATTTTGTCCAGAAGGAAATGTAGGAGAGTCCTCATTCATACAACAGTCCCCACAAAGTCAATGCACAATACTAGTGACAAGCAACGAATAATTGCAAGGTGTACGAGTACTATCTATTTGTTGTAGTCAAAGATCTGTCTCTACAACAAGTGCAAATACATCAGACCACCTGAGATCGATGAAAAGTGGGTAGGATGCAAGAACAATGACACTCATACAATCAATAACAATTTAGTGCTGATCAAATGCAGTAATTTTCCACGAGCAAAGATAGTCAAATTGTAGCAAGTACAACCATCTACAAACTGTCGTACATGACCCATCATATGTGTTAAATGTCATATACGAGCAGAATGTCAAAAGATCATAACAAATGCAAGAACCTACGAGAAAGGCAGGAGATTAGTTAGTGCACTATGATCCGCCTACAAAAATCAACAAATAGTGCACGACAGTCTACCTGTACAAAGCAGCGAACAATCCTATCCAGAAGCTGCTACGCCACGCCACCGGATCTGCAACATTCGTACAAGCAGACAGAAGGCGTCTATTCCAAGAATACCCCCGCACGTGCACCGTAGTTTGTATACACATAGGTACACTAAGGGG
Source organism: Dendrobium huoshanense (assembly GCA_016618105.1). Classification (NCBI taxonomy): domain Eukaryota; kingdom Viridiplantae; phylum Streptophyta; class Magnoliopsida; order Asparagales; family Orchidaceae; genus Dendrobium; species Dendrobium huoshanense. Next base: position 48,385,453 of record CM028360.1, on the reverse strand, counting down.
AAAAATATAATCAAATACCCACATGGGCCTCGGCGAGCGTGTTATTGGTACACACGTGACGTCTAGGGATGCTGCGCGGGTCAATAAGTGAATTCTTGTTTGAACCCGATCCTCCTATATGGATCAATAGGAGTCGACAAGGTTCAAACCTTCAAATAAATACACGGTTGTGTCAACTGGTGTATTTATTTTAATCCATTTATATTAGGTGTTCAAGGCCTATAATTAAGAGAATTCACTGATAAAGGCACGAAGCCTATACGAAACCCGATCCTCTGTCGGCAGCCCGACAGAGTTGACAAGGTTCAATCCATAAAAAGAAATGACCTCCAAACACCCCGATGATGGCCGTGTTGAATGCAGATCTCAACTGAAGGGGTTTCCCAAATACTTTCAATCGTCTCCCAAATATCCATATTCCAAAGCTCCACCCAAATACCTACGAAAATCAAGGCTCCACAAAAAGCTCAAATTCCAAAATCCTAAAAATATTTAAAATTGAAATAAATCCATCAACGCAGTTAAAGCAAAATCCATCCGCCCTCCGCAACAGTTTGCCGAGACGGACAAATTCAAATAAACTCTAGCTCACAAAGAGCCAAATGCCTAGTCGAAAATATCACTAGGATCCATTCTCAAACAATCTCTTGCCAGTAAGGACGTGGTACGTGTCCTCTAACCGGCAGTTTCGCCGTCAAATGGCACTGCAGGTAAACGGTTATGACCCGGGGCCCTCTGAACCGAGTGGTTTTGCCGCCAAATGGCACCACAGATAGCGGTTATGGCCAGAGCCAATACGCTCCTTAATGGCGTTAAATCCTTGAGATATGAATCAATAGGATATGATCGATAGGGCACAAAGCTCTCTGTTAGCTAAGGTGGATTTAAATTTGTCCCCTTAGACAAACATTCAACCCCGGTCTACAAGGTCCCCTTGGACGAAGCAACCCATGGCTGCCGACAAGGATCCTTCTGTCAGGTTGGGTCGACTACCTCCTCTGACTAAGTAGACCAGGGACCACGATGGCCCGGGACAACGGAACCATGGGATCTTGATCGGGTCTATCATCCATTCCCCCACCATCCGCTTTAAGTACGAGATGGTGAAAATTTCTATTTTAAATATCATAAATCTTCAAATTCTCAAATATCAAATTTCTCAAATTCCCAAACTTCCAAATATTCTTCCAAATCCAATTATTGCTGCTACTATATGCCAGATAACACGTACACTCTACGTATCTGATCGACGACTAGCCTTAATCGAAAGTTCTCTCTCGTGATCGGGAGGGGTAATTAACTATAGGGGCTTGCGCCTATAGGAAACCAGAACTCAGATCATAAAGTCCTTACAAAATGAGGGCGAAATCTCTGGGTAGTGTCTTATCTACAAACCCATCTGCCTTCCAAAATTTACCTCGGAACTTAGTTCGTTAAAACTCCCTCGCCGAATAAAAAAGAAAAGCGAGCGGAGGCCGGGGCCGAATTTTCGGAGCCCACAGCCACACATGACCTGATCCCCATGGTTCGGCTCATCCTCCTCCTTCGGTCGTCCACTCTCCTTGCTCAAAAGACCTCCCATAGTGGTCGACCACCCCACCACCTTCACTATAAAACTCCCGTCCTGCTATCCCACCATTTGAAAACCCTATTATGTCCCTTATTGGAGCCCTAGGAGGCGGCTCTTACCCCCTTGTTCTTTGACGACCCACTCCCTTGCCCAAAATGTCTCCCATAGTGGTCAGCCACCCCACCACCTCCACAAAAAAATTCTCTCCTTGTTGTCCCCTCATCCCGAAACCTTGATCCGCCCCTTATTGGAGCCCCAGGTGGTGGCCTTTAATGAAAGAAACTCTTCTCGTTGAAGTCCTCCCGTCCGATCTCATTTCCCTTCGATTCAGCCAAGAGAATCCCGATCAAATTTTGGTTAGAGTTGGTCATCGGAATCACTGGTGAAGTTTTTGATTGCATCTCCAAGAGTTTTCTCATCGTCTCCTCCATTTCTCCCAATTGATTTTCAATAGATGAAAGCCTTTCTTCCATGGATGAAAACCTTCTTTCCATGGTTGAAATTTTCTCCTTCATGTGGGATTTGAATTACCCCATTTTTCCTTCCAATGCATCCACCCTCTTTGATGTCATCTCTCCAAAACCTCGATGTGGTACCAATTTGATATGAAGTACAAACACCTTCTATCAAATCAGTGAACCACAAGATAAATTGGGAAGAATCACATTATAAATCTTTTTATTTTAGAAAATATGAAAAAGAACAAACAAGATACAACGGATCTTCAATTGGAGAGGAAGACCTGGCTCTCCCAAATCTTTAGCCAGCGGCTAGAGCCCTTACAACCTAAGAACAAATTAAATTCAGCAAACACACAACATATTCTTACCGTAGGGTAAATCAACTATTTAATGCAAAAAATAAACAATAAAATACCAAAACATCCCTCTCAAATTCTCTCCCAAATCTACCCTATTTCGTTAATTATTTCCCTCTCCAAATCAACCCCCAAATATGCCCTCTTCAATTAGGAAACGTCTACTAATTAATTCCATCTAAATCAACTTCTTTCCCTTAATAAAATCTTCATAATTCCTTCCCAATTCTAACTCAAATCAGCCATCTTTCCCAAAAAAAAACTTTCCTAATTATTTCTCCCATGATTTATCTTTCTTACATAGTGAATATTTACTCCTCTCGGCCCCAAAAGGTGGCACCCCTGGCGTATCTTTGTTATTATACGAACAATAAATCTTAGAGACTGTTGTTACAATGTTTTGTTTACTTTATTTTGCTCGTTGGAATTAACGAGACATTAGCAATTAAAGCACTACTTTGATTTGAGTTGCAAGAGAGGTACCAGATTGAGTAAACTATGAATATTGTATATGATGTCAAATAGGTGTGAGTGTGAAGTAATGCCTACCCTATCCATAGAATAGAAGGCTTTGGTTTCAATGGTCTCCTCTACCGAACACACTCCAAAAGCATCCATTCTAGCTTATCTAGAATTTATTCAGGTGGAGATTCCTCTATGCAGCGCAAGTTCATCAAGGAACTAAACTTCAAGACTCTTTTGTGCTGCTAGGATCAAAATTAACTTTAGTGAACCATCAGATCAAGTATATGACTAATTCTTGACTTCTTGTGTGCCCAAAGCTTCAATTAAGTATTCTATTAAATATGATTAATGCAAATGCACTTTCTTTAGTGTCTTGATTTTGGATTTATTTTTCCTCATGCTTTAATGGGCAATATGATTATCATCGTCATTATTTTTATCTAAAAAATTTCTCTATTTGTGATTGATGTCACGACCCGGCCCGACTAGCCCGAATTAATAGGGCGGGAACAGACAGTTGTACAGAAAAACGAATATAACATTTAAAACATAACAATTTCATTTCATAATAGGCATAAACATAAATATCATCTATACGACTTAAGAAAGAGCCACTAAACATCCAACTTAAAATTTTCCAACAATTTCATTAACATAAACAACCACTAAATATATAAACACAAACCTCAACATACTCCATATTACAATCCACTAACTCATACTCATAACAGAAATATAAAAACTTTTCATTCTGAGTAAGGTTTAAAATTGCGTAAATAAGCCTCAAGGCGGTTTTCGTCCGTGAGGCGAGGCGTAAGCCTCGAGGCGGTCTGAGGCGTAAGCCTCACGAACACAGAATTGCGTAAATGAAAAAATAAGGGTTTTAGCAGGAAAATAATAGCAAAATTGTTCCTTACGATAAAAATATCTAAATGATATATGAAAATAGTGGACAGTAAGAAAGTAGATGCAATAAAATCATGTCCCAAAGTACAAAATCACAAAATATTAGTTTAACAAAACTCCCAAAGTACAAAAAACATATAAAATACAATCATATCCCATCACTAAATGGGTATTCAAGGGAATTTTCTTTTCCAATTGTATCTATGAATGCCATGTCATCATCATCTTCAATATGACTCACTTTTCTCTTCCCTGTTCAATAAGAGAAAAGATCATTATCATGTTAATTGCTCACTTGACATAAATGTAATGCAATAACATATAAGAAGTTGTGTAATACCTTTATTTAATTGTTGTGCTGCAGAGCTAGTGGATGTGTGTGGTGTGGTATTAGTGGATTTGCCCATTTGATCTGCTTTGCCCCTCAAGACATCCACACTTAGATCTTCTAACTATAAGTCTGATAATGGCAAATTTGTCTCATCATCTATGAACCACTCATTATCAGACGACACATCATCACACACTAATGGGTCGTCATCATCCTTCAACCCTTATTCCTCAACCTCCTCTCTCTCAACCTCTTGTTGTGCATAATATATACGAGAGAGTTCATTCTGAGTGTTGATAGCCGATTTCTTCTCTTTGTTTGCACTTGGCTATATGTACTCCAGTTTCGCTCACACCCAGAAGAAGAACAAGTGAGGTCCAATACTCTTACAACAAAACTCTGTAACTCAGTGGTGAAATCACCAAATTGGATCCACCATTCAATTGTTTTCAAGAAAAAATATAATCATAACTGAATAAAGTGTCTTGCATTTACCAAAATAATCATACCTGGAGACCGTTTGGAAATGGTTGCTTTTGTTGCATTCAAACAAAAAAAACCCTCTTTATTCCGAAATAGAACAAGTTGTAAATCTGCAAGCTCCCTATCTTCCTGCTCCGGTATTAGTCTTTCCATACAATGATATAGATCAAGCTTCACCTCAGGATTTGAAGATTTCTTCTCTGAATATTGAAATTGAGGGTTGAGATAACATGCCGCTGCATGTAGATGACGGTGTAACTGTACCTCCCACCGAGCATCAACGATATCCCAAATCTCCCTATAACTTGCCTCCTCTCCTCCCAAGTTATGTGCAATCAACTCCTTGGCCTCATCTATAGCATTATAAATAAAACCCATAGTTGATTTCTTCTCTGCATCCACTAATCGTAGTACTTGCACTAAGGGTCTCGTGCTCAAAATGACATAGGTTACAGTAGCCCAAAATTTATCATTCAGAATTATCTTTCTTATTTCCTTCCCCTCACTTTTCTTCCCCCAAGCAGAATTTAGCCATTCAGTAGATGTAAACATGGCTTCCAAAGGTTGCCTCACTTCCATCAAGCTCTGCAGTGTCAAATAGGATGTGGCAAACCTATAGATTCACGAATAGAAGCTTGCGGGCGGAGCTTTATCGGGAAAAGCCTGGGCCGAACGAGTGTAGGGAAAAACAATGAGTCATTTTAAGTAGGGTGGGGCCAACGGGTGAGGCGTACGCCTAACCCATTATTGCACAATTGCGCCATTGAGGCGCGCCTCACACAGGGTGAGGTGTACGCCTCATCCAAGCTCCAAATTACGTGCGCCTCGAGGCGTCTTTGGGAAGAATTGCGCAAAGGCGCGCCTCTCGTTGCGCAATTTTAAACAGAGATTCTGAGGCCCTCTACGACGGTAGGTGAACTGTCATCTCGTTGTTATCACTTCTTATCACTTTCCTGAAGAATATTTTCAAAGTAGGATGAGCCAACGCTCAGTAGGTGATAAACATTTATCTTAAATTCATAAAATATTTTTAAACATGTCATTAAACATGAATTAAAATAATTAAAAACATTTTAATAAACAATGATAGGCATAAATTATAAAACTTTTTCAATAAGCTTTACCTTTAAACATTTTCCATAAAATTTCATAAACCTTTCATAAACTTTCTATCTCATTTATAATCCTTTCAATAAAAAAATACATAAAATAGATAACATAATATATCATAAGCACCCATCCCGGAAGTACTATAAATTTTTTTGTACTGATCAAGTATATAGTCATTGGCCATTCTTTTATCATTTGGCTCTAAAGAATTCCATTATCATTTGGCTCCGTAGAACTCCTTTACCATTTGATACTTCGGATCATCATGCACATCATGCATATGCAATTCATAATACTTATATACATCAAGGAGACTAAAATTATTCATAAGATCATATGTTCTTCTGTGTTCTTCGTGTAATTATTTGATATCAGTTATGCCTTGATTTTTTTTTAAACAAATTTTAACATTTTCAATATCATGTCATGAATATAAACAATAATTGAAAAACTAAAACTAAAGCAAAAATAAAGAATTCATAAACATTAACATGTGAATTTTGAAAGTGCAGTATTAACTTAATTAAATTTCATGAACTTAATTTAAATGCAACCACCTATCTCGCAAGTATCGAAATCCACACCGACACCGCTTAAGCTCAAGGCATCCTTTTATTCTACACCTAAAAATAAAAGCAAATATTATCACCTAACCTTAATCATAACATAACTTTATATAAAAAAAATTATTTACATTTCTATTTTCGGATTTAAAAAATTTGCTGATTATTACATCACCCTAATTCACTTAAATCCATATTTTACCCAAAAATAAATATTCATTAATTTCCTAATTAAATAAAATTAATTATAATTTTCAAATTTATTAAAATCTCTAATTTTTAAAAACTCTAAATTCATTAATTTCATCAAATCATCAAGCCAAACATTCTCCCAAACCTAATTAATAATTAGATTAATTAAATTTCCGATTTATTTAATATAAAAATTAACAAAAATAAATTTTTTGTTAAAACCTAAACTTTCATCATTAAAAACATCCATAAGGTCCATTGGAACAATAATCATGAAGGAAATTTTCTTAAAATCCAAAAATGTGTAAAGCATAATTTTCAAATATCAAAATTCTTTGGGAAATCTTCCATATCTTTCCCTATTTATTTCGTAAAGAAAAACTAAGTTTTTGTCAAACCCTAAAAATCTTCTCTTCTAAAAATCTAGAGAATGAGAGGGATTTGCTTCAATTAAAACATATCTTAATCTTCCTGTTGACTTCCTCTTCGATTTCTCTCAAATCCCTTCATCGGAACCGTCGCCGGAGCCGCCAGAGCAAAACTTATCATTTAATATGCCATATATATTGCTGGTCCCATGGCAGGTAGCATACACTTTCGATGCAGGACCAAATGCTGTTCTGATCGCACCGAATCGTAAAGTTGCTTCTAGTCTTCTTCAAAGACTTCTGTTTTACTTCCCTCCAGGTCCAGATAATGAATTAAACAGGTCAGTTTCTGTTTTATCATTTATTTTCTCAGTGAACTCGCAATGATTATTTGACTGCTGCTTGATTCTTTTTTTTTTTTTTTGGAGATTTCATGACTTTGTTTCTTACAGCTATGTCTTAGGCGACAAAACAATACTACAAGAAGCTGGAATTGAATCCCTGAACCATATTGAAGCCTTGAAACCACCTCCTGAAGCTAAGGATAAGGTCCCATCTCAAAGATTTGCAGGTGATGTTAGTTATTTTATCTGCACTAGATCTGGAAAAGGTCCAGAAGTACTTATGGAGGAAGAATATGCTCTTATTAGCTCCCAAACTGGCCTTCCAAAGTGAGTAACATGAGAAAGGTGCTTTTTCTTCCCGTGAAAGTTCTACTTTTTATTTCTTAGGCTTCGTTTGAGACGGCTTATTTACTGCTGCTTAAAGCGACTTTCTTGTACAAAAATTTTAATTTTTTTACTAAAAGATAGTTTTAAGAAAGCCGTCCCAAACGAAGCCTTAATCATCAAGAGTAATATAAGTTTTGATACGTTCCAGTTGACCTGCAGGATTCCAATCTGATTTGTCTCATTTGTTGCTGTTTTGTTTTCCTCTGCATTTCATTTTCAGCCTTTGGTTTTAAATAAGTTGTATTCCAGATTGTTCAGAACAATCTGTATTTTTATTATTTTAGTATCTTTGTTATAGGTTGCTTCTTATTGTACATCTTGACCTGTTATATTTCTAACAAAAAACTAAAAAAATCATTATGATCATTAGTTTCACCATAATTATTTGGATTGAATTTTATTAATTGTTATTTCTTATACATTTCTGATGTTTATTGCTCTAAAGTGTTAAAATTATTCTCTTTTTCACAACACTAATACCATTTATCTAACCTTCTGTCTATTATTAAAATGGTTTTAGTTTGTTTTTTTTTTCTTATTCTATTTTTTAGTATAATTATTTTTAAAATTTATTCATAGTAGTTGTCTTCTATTTATTTTTATATTCTTAAATTTATATCGATAATTTTTTTATTGTCAATATTTGTATAATTGTCATGATTATTTGTCAAGTTTTATGCTCTCCGTCGACTACTTAACAAAACACTATTTTTGTCATTCAGGGCTTGGTACCTAGAATGACAGTGTTTAAAAACAGGTGATTTGATCAAATATTTTTCTATTATAATTTGGATTAAATCAAGGATCAACTTTAAGCTCATATCGTTTTTGTTTGTGTTATAAACGTTCTTACTAAACATTTGCAAGATGATGTATCATAGTGTATGTGTTTTGCTATCGATATTCTTTTATTGTTATAAAAGACTAGAGTTGAAAAAAAAATTGAATAATGAAAGTCAAACTTATAGTTTAAAGGTTTTCGTTTGCAGAGATCTAAAATAGAATGCATGGAGTGTAATTTTAATGATAATGGATATAGTGGGGCATTGTGACTTTAGGTGATCAAGTCATTAAAAAGAGTACACATTTTAGATATCTCATGTCATTATTCAGAGTGATGGTGAAATAGATTGAGATATTATTAGTAGAATTTATATTGAATGGTTGAAGCAGAGGAATGCATCAGGCTTATTGTGTGACGTAATATGACCTAATTGAAAGATTGAATGCCTAAACTTACATTTTAACTCATCCACAAACTAGAAGAAATTAAAGTTGACTATCAAATCTGAAATAATAATAATATTAATATAAGTATCATTTCATTTTCATTTCTTCAAAATTCATATATAATAATCTAGTTTCACAAAATTTCTACATTAAAAAAAAGTTTAAAATTAGATTACAAAATAATTGAATAGTTGACTCAAATGATCTTATCCTTATTTATCTCTACTCCGTTAGGCCTTTCCTTTTTTTTTGAAATAATAATAAGTATCACAGAATATATTTCTTTCACAAGCCCATCAATGATATTAATATCCAATTAAAATATTGATATTAATATCCAATTTAGAGTTATCACAACCAACTTAGAATATCTTTTATATTTCATTTATTAAGTTAAAAGAATATGTAATATATGAGGGTAATATATATGTCATAATATTTGTTTGTAATTTCACTTTTACTTAACTCATTTTAACCCCCAACAATTATTTGCTACAAATGTGGTTGTAATAGAACATAATAATCTTTCACACCTGCATTCAGCGAGATGGGTTAAAATATCTCTAACATTAGCACATGATAGATGAGGCCACATGATAGATGAGGCCATAATAGAATATATAAGACTTTTGTATCATTTTAGGCAGTACACTTATCACATTTTAGAGAAATTAGTTTTCAAAATAGTTCAATGGTTGACTTAAATGACCTTATCCTTATTTATCTCTACTCCGTTAGGACTTTCCTTTTTTCAGAAATATTAGAAAGTATCACAGGATGAGCACAATCAGCTCAATAGATTTCTTTCGCAAACCCATCATTGATATTAATATCCAATTAAAATATTGATAGAAATCTATTTAAAATATTCAATAATTCAGTAAAGTGTAAACAAAAGATTAATTTGGCATGATTCATTAGAATCATTAAAGTGTACTTGGTTTTAGAGTCATCACTTGTACTTTTATAGTACACTTTCGTAAAAATATCAAAGATGTCAAAGGACAATAGCTATCAGAGTTTCACTTACATTTGACTTTCTCATTCATCAGAACTCATATATAAAATTTGGAATTTATCGGAACCAACATAGAATATCTTTTATATTTAATTTATTAAGTTAAAAGAATATGCAATATATAAGGATAATATATATGACTTGATGTTTGGTTGTAATTTCACTTTTACTTATAACTCCTTTTAACCTCCCACACTTTTTGTTTACGCTTTAGAAAGGAGATGAACCAAGTCTACGAAATAGTAGAGATGAGATAGGGTAGCTTGCTATATTTGACCCTAACCCTCGGTGAAAAAAATGTAGTTGAAAGGGATGCTAGTCGGCTCGGCAAAGTTGTAGACTGATCAGATCAAGAGTGATTCCTCGCCTATATTGTCAGGGGCCAAGTTGAACGCACAAGTATAGATTCCCCAAATGGGGCTGTAATAAAACACAATAATCTCCCACACCCGCATTCAACAAGTGGGGTTAAAATCTCTCTCACATATACACAAGATATATGAGGTCAAAATAGAACATATAAAGCCTTTGTATCATTTTAGACAGTACACATCACATTTCAGAGATCATAATTCATCCATTGTCATGCCATGAATTATGCAATTTCAATGTAACAGTAGTTGATTATAATTTTGACATATGTAAATAATGATGTATAAAGTGTCAAAATTGCCAACAGTTAGCCACATTACATGTATAAAAGTCTACTAATCGAATGTATCCTTTTATATTATAATTTCAAAAGAATATTTAAAATATCATTTTAAGCCTTTTATATAACTACTACGAAAATCAGAAATGTCTTATTCGCACAACATGCATAGAAATCTGTGTAGAGCAATTAGTTCAAATTTAATTTTTTATAATCAAAGTGTTCAAATTAAAACATACAATAATATATTAAAAGTTATATGGTGAAAACGTTATAAAATTCGAGAAAAATACATTTTTATTCATATCATTCTATGAAATCACTGGAATTGAAATTAAAGATGGGTGCTCCGAGGTCAATCTCGTGCTCTACAAGATCTTTTAACTGACCTGATAGATAAAACTCAAGCTTTTGCCTTCGAATTCCCTCTCTTTCTCTCTCCTCTTCTCTCATTCTCCTCTTCTTTCTTTGTTGGCAAGGTGGCTGTGGTGAAAATGTTAAAATGGATTTAGATATTCTATATATAAAAACTATCATTTTGATTTGGCATTGGAGCCACCCAACGCCACAGCACTCCCTTAATTCCTTCTCCCAACAAGAAGAAAATGTTGCGGCGCCGCTCTGTGGCGAAGCCAAGAATTTTTTTTCTTGTAGGGGTACAAATTATGTGTTTTAAAAATAACATCAATCTTTTTCATATGGGATTGAGGCCGGCATTATTGGCTCCAAAAGGTTTTATTGTTAGACTTGTCTTCACAAGAAAGATAAATTGTATAATAAAGAAAATTTTATAATTAATAGCATATGATATTTATATTCTTCTTAGATGTTACATATAGTTTATCCTTCTGAATCTTCATATTTTGAAATTATTGTACAATGAATTAGTTATCAATAATGTTAAAAAATATATCTTTTAATAAAAGTAAGCAAATAATTAATCATTCAAGAGTCTCTCATACGATTGCGCAAATAATTCTTTGCAATCTTTTTAGTGAATAATACTCGTTTGGTGATTTTTATAGCAATTGACAATATCATAGCAAGCTTTATAAATAAAAACATCAAATGATAAATATCATTTTTCTTTGTCTCGATTAATTTTTGTGCAATTTCTCTAATTCCTCTTAAATTTTTTAATGCATCACTAGATCTCATATCTATGATAAAAGTCTCAAATTAGTCATTTAATATAATGAGATATATAAATGAAAAATCTAACGGATAAAATTTTGCTAGGCATGTCAATCTTTGTTTGTCAAAAATTGAATATAAGTCACATGGATTCAAGCTTGCTAAATAGGGTAAATTTTTAAAGTAAGCATTATTAGGAATGCAATTAGCTGATTAAACATGTTAAAAAAAATTAAAATTAGGCATAATCACCTGTTCAACGGGCGAACGGGCGATTAGGCATGGACGACCAAGTCGCCCATCCAACGGGCAACTTATGTTTTTTTTTAATCAGATTGAAGATATATGTTCTTCATTTTATAATTATATAGTAAATAGTAGATCATGCATGTTTTTTTTTAAATAAAAATTAGGAACAATTCAATTTATGTTTGGCTTATTTAAAAAAAAAAAAACAGTTTCAATTTATATTATGAGTGGTTAGTAGTTGGGAGTGATCTTAATATGTCAGAAATACTGTATTCATATAGGATTAATGCAATTCATTGAATGCAGTGAGTAGTCTCAATATATAAGTTGTAAACTGGTATTGTCCCAATAATATTGTCAAATAAGTGTTCCAAGCTTGTATTGCCAAATCAATTTTGTAGTCTTATATTGTCAAATCAATTTTTCTGACTTGTATTGTTAAATCAATTTTACAAGCTTATATTATCAAATCAGTTCTGTAGGGTTTTATTGTCATGTCATTATGGGAGTTAAAACATTTATGTATTATCAATCAACAACTATTTATTTTTTGTAATTACTTTAGTCATTGAATCTCTCTTTCTGAAATTTATTCAAAACATTATATCCTTCTAATTTTGTCTCATTATTTGTTGATATGACATCTCCTACAGCAACACATCATATCATATGACCAGTAAAATTGATTTGACAAATATGATATGATGTGTTACTGCAGGAGAAGTTCTATCAACGAATAATGAAACAAATTTAGAAGGATTCAATGCTCTGAATAAATTTCAGAATGAGAAATTCAATGACCAAATTAGTTACAAACAATAAATAACTGCTGATTGATAATGCATAAATTTTTAAACTCCCACAATTACATGGAAGTACAACCTTACAGAATTGATTTGACAATAAAATATTGAAAAACTGATTTGATAATACAAGCTAATAAAACAAATTTGACAATACAAGCCAGTAAAATTGATTTGACAATACAAGCCTACAAAATCGATTTGATAATAAAAGCCTGAAACATTGATTTGACAATATTATCGAGACAATATCACTTTACAACTTATATATTAAAACTACTTACTACATTCTTAGAATTGTATTAATCCTATATAAATAAAGAATTTTTGACAGATTTAAAATCACACCCAACCACTAACCATTCATAATATAAATTGAAGTAATTTTTTTTTAAGTCTAACATAAATTGAATTATGACTAATTTAATTTTTTTTAAATATGCATAATCTACTATTTACTATAAAATTACAAAATGAGAAACATATATCTTCAATCTGATTTAAAAAAAAAATATATGATTCAGGTCGTCGTTACCTAATTGCTCGTTCCCCGTTGAATGGGCGATTATGCCTAGTTTTAAATTTTTTTTTTAAACGTGATAAATCAGCTATTTGCATTCCTAATGATGCTTAATTTAAAAGTTTCCTCTAAGAATAACGTCGTCAACTTGGGCAGGAAATATGAATCACTAGCGATGTAGTTATGTATTAGTTTTTTTTTTATATACAAATAAAAATACTATAATTGAACATTAAAAAAATGACCATAAAATTAAGTGTTGTAGAGATGAGGATGCTTATGTGAATGAGTGGCTTTACTCTTAGAGACAAAATGCGAAGCAGGTATATAAAAGAAAAGGTTAGAGGAGCTCTAGTGACAGATAAGATGAGAGAGCGTCGTCTTAGATGATTTGGTCACATAAAATATTAGCCTTCCGATAACGTAGTTAGGAGAGCAGATGTATTAGATCTGACCTATGCTAAAAAAGATAGATGTAGGACTAAAAATATTTAGTTAAAAATTATCATAAATATTTTTTTTATTAGAATTAAATGAAAATTAGATTCTTAATTGGGTACAATGGAGGAAAAAATATTCATATATTCGACTCAACATAGTGAAATAAAAGCTTGATGACGTTGTTGTTGTTGTATCAATATTTGTATCCTTATATAACATAGATTGTTCAGTTGTAGATAAAATTTTTTATTTTTAATTTTAATTTCTGTTATATATTTTTATCATATAATTTTTTGAATTTTTCTCCTTATTTGAATAAATATTCCTCTTATATTTTCATTTAGTTAAATATCTCTAAGAATAATTTTGGATCAAATACCCCAAATGAGAGAGAACAATATATGCATGGATAAGTTTGACATTGACCATCAACAAATAGGCAATGTTGGCATCATTGGGGGTGGAACATCCATGTTGTTGGAGAAGGGAGTAAGAATGATGGAGGTGGAGTTTGAATGTAGATGTTCATGTGTGGTTTGAATAACTTAGATGGACATTTTGCTTGCAATTTGAACCATAGTTTGGAGTGCAATTCTATGAACTTATATCTCATGTGCAATTCAAATTAGGTTGAAATCATGTTAGAACAAGGCTCAAATAATACATGAACGAAACATTGAAATTTGCAGGGTTTGACCGGCATAGCAATGTCGATCAAGTTTTTCTTTGAGATTCTGTTGATCTTTGTCTTCTAGATTCTGTATGAATTAAATTCTTCTTTGTATAACTCATTATTATTGATGACAGTGTTGTGTATCTGTAAATGACTGATATCAAACATACGAATCTAATGAGTTACCCATGAATATGGAGACTTATCTCTCATTAGGGGTATTTTGATCAAAACAAAAATTTTGAGGGTTTGATAGAAAATATAAAAGTATATTAATCAAATAAGTATATAATGAGAGATAAAAACTCAAATTTTCAAAAAACGTTTGTTAATAAATAAACTAAATATTAAAAAACTCTGAATAGAGAGTATGTGCTATTCCACCCTCCCTTTTTAAAGTTTTTATCAATTAAGTTAGCTCACTCATGAGAAGAATAAATTTTACTAAGAATTTATTTTTTTCTCTTTGAAGACAATTTTAATTAGGCATCAATTAATTTAACTTATAAATATTTCAAAGAATTGTTATTAAGATTTAATTATTCTTATATTGAATTAATATTTAAAAACTCAAAAAAAAAAAAAAAAAGAACTTCAAATTGCATTATGAGCTTAAGCAACTTAAATTTATTTTAACAAAACAGGCTACTCATTTTGGACTGTTTGTTGAGAATTTTGACTATCAATTAAGAGGTATTATGATCAACTTTTGCATATATGATATGTGTGTGAGTTTATTTTAATTGACCTAAATGTCTTTAAAAAATGACAAAACAATTAATTTCTAAATGAAATCGGACCCTCATCGAAATAAGTTGAAAAATGAGGATTTTAATAATCATTTTTTTTGAAGAATTATTTTCCACTTAAGATATTAAAAAATACAAAAATAAATTTCAAAGTTCTTTGATTGATTTAGAGATGAAAGTAATATATCAATTATTAATGAAAATAAATTAAGTTATTTTAATTATTTTAAAGAACAATTTAATTTATTTACAAAATTAAAAAAATAAAAATTTAAAAATTATGCTTGATAAATATATTTAAGAAAATAAATATAAAAAAAAAAAATCCCAAACAATTTTTTCAGTCTGCAGATCATACACATCATAGTGTAGTCTGACCTTTGGTTACTTAACCAGTCAAAGAACTTAATGCAACTAATTATTTGAGTTGGAAAATGAATATCTTTAGACAGTAATAAAATATTAAAAAATAAAGGGAAAATAAGTAACTCTAGAAAAAATGAAAGGCACTAGACTTATCCCACTTTTGATGGAGAACATATTCATCCAACAAATAAATGAATGCCATTATTATCCCTTTGCCATTGGATTATATCAAGATTTGTGAAAACATCATCAAATATATTAGATAAAACATATATTTCAAAGCCATCAACATAGATCAATTGGTAAGATGCATTTATTTCTATATTATCACCAAGGGTATGATGGTCCAACATAAATTTTCGGAGAAATGCGATGTATTTTTCACCGTTCAATCGCTCGAAATATCAAAATTCTCTCAAATAAAAAGCATCTAAGAACATTGTAGATATTGATGATGAGGTTACCCAATCATCCACCATATTCATTGAGGCATTAAAACAAACACTTACCCTAAGTACAATAAATGTTGCCTAAGGTATTAGGTATAAAGATCTCTTTTCTCCACTTTCTAGACTTGACAAAGCTATGTTTAAGCTGATTTCTAAAAAAAAGCTACTTCCAAAGATGATCAACATGCAACATTATGGAATGCTCAATAAACAAAACACTAGATAGACATTAGTAGAAATTCTTCTCTTAGGTGTTTTTGTAGTATAAGATCATCTTCAACTGAACTACAACCGCACGTATGTCGTCCGCCAATTACTTCACCCGAACACCAAACACAACTCTATATTCCCGCTGTGAATAATATGACATCAATATTGGAGTCTCACTGTTTACCAACGTTATTTTGTTGTTTAAAAATGAAATTCAGTTGGAGAAAGAATATACACAGAATATTTTTTTGTATTGCTAAAAAATAAAATTCGGTTGAAGATGAGTTACTGCATTTTATATATTGCTATATTTTTTCGGTTGAAGATGACCTTATAATATGTATTTTCTCAATCTACTGATGAGCAATGAGATAATAAAATAATTCAACTATATTTCCATTTAAATAATTGAGAAAATATTATTACTTTACAAGAGAAATGAATCAAGACTAAAGATTGAAAGAGAGATATTAAGTCTCCATGATTTTAGAATAGAATTAGGCTTCATTTGGAATGGTTTTCTTACTACTATTTAATGCAATTAAAAAAATATAATTTTAAAAGCAGTAAGAAAGTTGTCCAAAATAAAATCTTAATCAATACAAAAAATTAGTTTGTTAAACCACTCAAGCAAAGAAGGTCGATATCACTTCATATCATTAAAGTCCTAAATAAACATGACTACAAGTAATTAACAAAGAGATTTTAAGGAGAAACCTATGTTAAAGATGATATCACTTCATATCATTAAAGTCCTAAATAAAAATGACTACAAAAATCTACAATAAATCCAATTATAAAAATGTTCAACAATGATTTATCATTATACAATGAAGAGTCCATCTCTTAATATTAATGATTAATTATCATTAAAGATTTATAGGATAACTTTCATTATATAAACTTTTGTAGTAGCATCTATTTAAGATGAAAACTTTCATGATATTTAAATAACCATAATTTTCAAAATAATATCTTTTAACTAGCCACCATTTTGGGGTGGTGAAGCTTGTGCAAGTGTTACAAAGGGTGACAAAGTTGTGAGGGACTCCATATCAAGACCAAGACATGCCGTCAACAAGTTCCAACATAGTTGAAGAAAAAAAATGATAGGACATTCGAGAACTTGATTTATGATGCAATTAGAACACAATTTCAATAATATACATAAGAGTCATCAAATAAATAGGCACAAAACGTCTATGATTTGTTATATGCTACGTAACAATCAAATTGGAATTGGTGCACTACTCACTCAGAGTTATCTATCGCTGTAAAGATGTTGAGCATAAAGATAGAAATCAAATTCAACCAAATCTAGATTTTGAATCAAATGGCAACTAAAAAGACCAAAACCATTACATAAATCATGGCTTCATAAGATAATATCATCACAAAAAACAGAACTACAATCAATACTAATACCTCACAGCAAGAGAAAATGATATCATCAAATCAAAAGACTTAAAAAATTTGCTCACATACTCGAAATTCTAAGGTGGAAATCAAAGTCAAGTAAATATGCACCTGAATAAGGAGTTCAAAACTTGTACAGCAGGCAATATTATTGATCTCCAAGCACCAGCGCCTTCACTATTGTATCACTCATTCCATCAGCATGTGGGAAAAAATGACCTCCATCTGGGACCTCATGGTACTGAACCCATGGAAGCTTTTGGCTGATGTAGCGAGAAAGAGATACATTCACAGCTTGATCCTGGGAACCATGCCATAGGTGGACTGAGCCTTTACTATCTGGAAAGGGGTTCTTAAGATCCATAGGGTCAAATTCCCAACTGCAGTAAGCGACAATCAAGTCGCGGTGGAGAGAGTAGAACTCTCCTTGTTGCCTGACCTGTGCCTGATGTTTACCAAGTGGAGCATCAGTTCGTGGTGCTTTTTGATGGCCCACTAAGATTTCTTTTGTGACAGCTTTCTTCTTTCTTCTTAAAGCAGCTTTCTAGTACAAAAATTTTAATTTTTGTACTAAAAAGCTGCTTTAAGAAGCAGTAAGAAATATGTCCCAAACAAAGCCTAAGACTTCGTTTAGGATGATTTTCATACTACTCCTTCAAAAAGCTTCCTAATAAAAAAAATTTAATTTTTGTACATAAAAGCTGCTTTAAGAAGCAGTAAAAAAGCCGGCCGTCCCAAACGAAGCATGAAGATTCACTTTAATAGCAAAAATAACGAAGGTAAAATGTTGGCCAAGTAAAAACTACATGATAATTACAAAAAATAAAAGTATCAAGCGTACAAATTATAATCTATAGTTTTAAGTATAATACATGAGATGATGATAACTCAATTTATAGATAAAAGGATACTGAAACAGATTACAACTATTTACATCTGTAACTTAACGATCTCAATGACGGGATGCAATTTTGCATAAAGCATCTCTATAAAATGATTACAAATTCTAGAAATAAGGTTAATGATGATGACAGAAAATTACTGTAAATCTAATCAACTTTTAAAGACACGTCATTTAAGTTAATGGATGCAATTGAATTGTTTCCAGAAGTAACCATCTCTGCAACTATGATACACTCTTCTATGCTAAAATACTTCAAATCAAATTCACAAATGATACTTAAAATATTTTAAATCAAAATCACAAATGAAACTTTAAGGTAAATACTTAAGATCAGTTTAATGATGATGATAATGAAGAAGATAGAAATACTTCACAAACTAACTTTTAAGGACACAAGCATTTATGTTAACGGATGCAATTAGATTATTTACAGAAGCACCCATCTCTGCAACTATGATGCACCATTCTATGCCTAAAACACACCCTAGAATAATTAACTTCCAATGAAAAAACTTTCCGAACAAGTTTAAGATGCAAATTTTTTTATTACACATCTAAGTTCTCATTGTAAAATGAATAAACGTAGATATGTTTAAGAAGAATTTCAGAAAGGAAAATGTATATCTTAAATCTTAATACTTTGCTGGCAACTTCCCCCCTCCAAAATATCAAAGCCATGCATATAGAACTAAAACTTGTGAAATTATCCCTTCTAAAATATAAAAAAGTATAAGCAAACACAAAACAAGGTTTTGCCTTAAGAGTAAGATAAATCTTTAGTTCTCAGTAAAACAAAAGTTAATTGGTTTAAAGGTTTTAGAGGTTTTAGAGGAAGTTATTAAGCAAAAAAGTATAATACCTGCTTTAGTTCTCAGTAAAACAAAAGTTAATTGGTTTAAAGGTTTTAGAGGAATTTATTACAATCATAAACAAGGACACATTTGGCGGGGATTTTGTGTCTTGCAAGCAACTGTGATTATACTTTGTTCATATATGACATAAATAACAGTTATTAATGCCTGTCACAACACTCAAATAAAGTACCAAAATTTTCAGACCAGTTTGATAACTATATTCCGTATATTTCACTTTTATTCTCTTTATAAATTAAAGTATCTCTCATTGCTGCCTGCTGCCTAACCCGTGCTTAATTCATACCCAAAGTAGAGAATAAACGATACTATTTTTGATGGCCCTATGAAGGTTCACTTAACAATTGTAATTGGCAACGAAGTAAATATTCAAGATAGAACAAAGCTATTATGAAAATTATACAAGTTACTCCCGCTTATTTTAGGTAGAGCTAATGGGAAAATAATAATTCTATTTAGGGTTCATTGAACACAAAAAGATGATTTAGAAATTAATGATTATATGAACCACAAACAATCCAAAAAATCGGTGCGAGCAAAGGCGACGAGAATGACATTCAAATGATGCGATGTTGCATGTGCAATAAGTTCAAAATACCTCACAGCAACCACCTAACGTAATGTCACATGTAGCGAGTTTGAAATGCCTCGACCGCAACTTGAATAATTCAAATATCGTCTATTGAAGAAATAGGTCTAATGCATTCAGGATACTGAATTTACCAATGAAGAACTGCTTTCATGCAACTCGATCGAGCAATGGTGAATGTGATGCGGGGTACGCGACGTCATGCAAAATTGCCCAAACAGTCTCTAACCATGAAACAGATTGCATTGTTGTGTCCAGGACATCAAATTTACTCAAGAGGAACTTGGGGTGTAAGTGACCCGAGCCAGCTCGAACTCAACTTGATAACGAGCTCCCGACTCGATCTTGCATATTAAACGAACTCAAGTTCAAGTTCGAGTTCGAGCTTAATAGGACTCAGCTTGTCGGCTCGCGATCTGACTCGATTATACTAATATTAAAAAAAAATAATTAAAAACTATATTATTTAAAAAATCAGCTATTTTTTGAAATGCAGCTAAAAAGCCTCAACGTACTAATTGCATTTAATGCATTAAAAGCAAACTGTAGCTTTAGTTCGGCTTTTAAAAAATATATTATTAGTTTTTTTTTAAACCCACTCCTCTCTTCTCCCAAAAAAAGCTTCTTCAACATCTCCTCGAATGGGCTATTGCACGAGTTCGACTTAACTCTGACGACCATAGTACTCACTTCCACATTTTCTCCGGCAAGGAAAGCACACGGGTTGGATGTCCTAATCTCCTTCTCTGGCGAACCTCATGAATGGAGCTCAAGCACGCTATAACTAAAAATGACCAGGCTTCCAGACTTCTTTCTCTGGTAAAACAAGCTCACGAATCGAGCTTACCATATGAGCTTAACACGAGCTCGAGCTCGAGTTTGAACTTGTCTCTCAGTTGACGAGCCGAGCTCAAGTTACCCAAAACTCGAGCTCAGTTAGACTTGTTTACACCACTAAGAGAAACCTTTTGAAAATGATTCAAGCGACCGCGACCGAAAACAATGAATTACAGACATAACGTTATGCGAAGCTGCTCAAATGTCATCCGATTGCAAAACGGACTACGTCGTTCTATCCAGAACATCAAATTTATCCAAGAAGAATTGCTCTTATGAAATTTGGCATAGCACGATAAAGAAATGGACTACATGTGCAATATTACACAAAATTGCTCGAACAAACTCCATTCTCAAAACAGGCTTTCTCATTGCATCTCGAACAGGAAAATACCTAGAAATGACACCCACATTTCATGGGCTATTACAAGATGAAAAAACACAAATTCACTCACACACGAGATGATAGCATGTAAACCGAGATGCACATGAAAAATGAAAAATCATACAAGAATCATACAAGGGTCAATTCACATTTCTTTTTCATATATATATTATATATATATATATATATATATATATATATATATATATATATATATATATATATATATATATATATATATATATATATATATATATATATATATATATATATATATATATATATATATATATATATATATATATCCTATCAACATCCTGATCAAATAGGCTGCCATTCAGTGACGAATCATATCACACATACCTTCACCCGACTGAATGCACACAAAAATAATAAAAAAAATTTAATAACCCTTCATTTTTTCTCTTCACGCACAAGAACAAACACCAAAGCCTCCCCTATTGAAAACACATGGCATGCTTCTCTGTCGCGACCTCATGCAAGCCTCCTCTATTCAAACACACCCCCTCCTGCTCACCTACTCTCATATGCATACCTCCTAACTAGCTGATCCATGTCTCCTCCTGCCAGCCTACAACTGACCTCCTCTCTCCCTAAGCTCAGCCTTCGTATACAGTCGAACACATTCAACTATGACCACCGACCCAAGCCCAATTGCCTCTAACTCACAAACCCATCACACCTCATTTCTCTGTTTCACCCAAACAACCGTCTCCACCACCAACTCATAGGCCATTTTTAATACTTAATGAAATATATATATATATATATATATATATATATATATATATATATATATATATATATATATATATATATAATATATATATATATATATATATATATATGGTAAGAAAAGAATAAAAACAAGAGAAAAATGTTTGTGTTTCTCCTTCGCCTCATAATTTGTCACCACTGCCTCACATGTGCCTAAGTATAACACTCACAAAACTCAAAATCCCGTTAGAGATGGGGCTTGTCCCGACGTGCATACCTTGCATGCGCTTTTTCGTAGCACGATGAGGAAACTCATGCGCGACGTTCGTGACATGAAGGGTAAGCCCGATATGTGCTTTTCTTAGTGTGGTGGGGAAATTTTATGTGCCTATATGCATTTTTATTAACGTGGCGAAA
The DNA here is from genome assembly GCA_016618105.1 of Dendrobium huoshanense. Classification (NCBI taxonomy): domain Eukaryota; kingdom Viridiplantae; phylum Streptophyta; class Magnoliopsida; order Asparagales; family Orchidaceae; genus Dendrobium; species Dendrobium huoshanense. Next base: position 48,363,265 of record CM028360.1, on the reverse strand, counting down.
AATTTGCATGTCTTTAAACAAGTACCTGAATATCTCATGTGTTTCTCATAAGTGTTGGGTAGAAGATCTCAACTACGGTGTCACACAACATTGACTATCCCGCTTTTGATATGCGTGGTGCATAGGTCGTAGTAATCCCGATGATGCCCACCTATGGGGGGATGCTGCCAAATTTTTTATTGAAAGTGTACTTAAATTAAAATGATAAAAATATATATATAACAAGCCTTTAATCCACTACGTAAGGTTGGCTATATGAATCTTTTTTCAAGATTGCGTCCTATTAAAAGTCAAAATCACATTTAAATCTAATAAAAATGTCATTTTTAATACTTTATAACCAAGTCTTTTTAAATCTCTACTAAGAGGATCATCAGAAGGCATACAAATAAATTAAAAACATGCGAACATATTACACAAATACATCAAAATTCATACAAGTGTATCGCATGAGCACATTAAAAAGCGTGCAAATTAAAAGCATGATTTTGTACTATGCATGTAAACTAAAAAGCCAACAAGTGCATCGTACAAACACATCAAAGAGTGCACGTTATCTAAAAAGAAATTTTAATTACTCGCAAGTGCTTTGACAAACATGCTAATCATTCACACACAAAATTCTAAGCAAGGTTAAAAGTGGAATTAAATTAAAATTACCCCTTTTTAATTTAATCATTGGAATGTATTCCAACTGATGTATCGAACTCCTAAACCAAAAGTCCGAAATTGCTACATAGATTAAACATAAACTTAAATTTCAAGTCCGATCCTCCTCCTTAAAAAGACTAGAGTTGACATAACATGAATTTATAAATGAATATATAGCCGTGAAATCTACAAAGATATTTGTCTTACATTCACATTCGGCCTTCAAAGCTTCTTTGAAAAACATTCATCATAAAAATGCAAGCTAGCTTTTGGCTTCAACATTTATATAATAGTTCACGAGATCAATAGTTGGGCCCATTCTTTTGTTAGTGGAAAAACATAGTTTACAAGTTTTAAATAACAAAATATGAACTTTTTAAAACCTCAATGATTGTTGTTTTGAAAGTGAATCTCAACCGAAGGAAATTATATCATTTTAAATGCCCCTAAACTCTGATAAAATACATATATTCTTAAACGACTTCAATGTCTCATTGATGGTGATTGTGTTAAAAGTGAATCTCAACCTGTGGAGGCCAATTTTCAAATTTATTATAATTTTTAACATTCAATGTCAAAATTTAATATTTTAAATGAAATTAATTACTTATAACTTAAAACAAAATTCAAATCTCCGCAGCTATTTAACTAGTGTGATGGATTAAAAAATAACTTTAACTCACAAATAGAAAATATCCTGTCGAGAATTTCACTAAGATTCAATCTTAAATAAATTTCTCGCCAGTAAAGGACATAGCATGTGTCCTTGAGCTGGTTTGGCCTAATGGCCTCATAGGATCGGTAATTTAGCCCAAATGGCTCCACATGTTAAATGGTTATGAACGAGGCCCTCTAACCAGGTGGTTTTATTCGCAGATAAGCGCAGCTATATTACAATCATGATCAAAGCACATATGTTCACCAATGATTAGCACCCTTAAGTAATGAAGTATGGGGTAAAGTTGACAAGGCATAAAGCTCTTTGTTAGCTAAGGAGAACTTGAATTTATTCCATAGATAAACATCAAACCGAATGTCTACAAGGTACCCTTAGACAAAACAACCTATGCTTGTAAAAAAGACCATTCAGTTGGATTAGATCGATTACGTCCTCTGACTAAGCATACTAGGGAACACGACAATTTGGGACTATTGAACTATATGAACATGATCGAGTTCATCGTCATTTCCCTCCGCCATCCATTTTAAGTAAAATGTGATAAATTTGTGATCTTAAATATATAAAACTATAACTAATATGTGTTGGATATATAGTGCCTATTTAATGCCGGTGAAATATCTAAATAGTGTTTATGTCTGACTTAATATGCCTTTTAAAAATATCACCTAAAACTTAATCCGTCAAAATACTCCGCCAATCATGTATCAAGGTCGGGGCATGAGTTTTTTGGAGCCCACATTTCAATTACTTTGTATGTGTATAAAACAATCACTTTTTAAGGGTTTTGAAGGTAAAGAGTTTAAATCCAATATTAAATATTGATATCTATCTACATCCAACCATGACAAGGTCCAGAAAATTTCTCAGTTATTCAAAATATGATTTTGTAACATCAAGCAAACAAATGATCCCTTATTGACAACTAACCTCAACGAGAAGAAAGAAAAAGTCCATCCCTAATTAAGCAATGTAACTACACATAAATCATCCATAAAAAATGACTACAACTATTGATAGCTTAAGAAATCTACTTCAAATCAAATCTTAACTTTGAATGAAGGATCCGGAGAGTTATGGTAGTGGATCTTGATGCAGAATTTATTACAAGAATTCCATTTGATGAAAACTTCCTAGCTTCATTGACATTAAATTTATTTATTATTTTGGGAATTTGATTTCAATTTTAATTTTTTTGAGATTAGATTTACGTTCATTTTGAATTATCTTATTTGTGTAATCCTGCATCCATATTTTGATCAACATAATGATCTAAAAATTAGTTTCTCCTCTTATCTTCTTTCTTCTCCACTATCAATTCTATCTCCTAACACAAGTTCCTCTCCTTGCTACCTTGATGACAACAATTAGTATGTAAGTCCAATGATTCTCGCACGCATACTGTTAAACATCAGCATATTATTTTGGATCCGAAAATTATACAGTCTAAATACGTAGAATGGGCTACAAACAAGACGGAACAACCAACAATTACGAAATTCTACCAAAGATAAGGAAGAAACATATGCCACATGACAACAATATTGTTTTGGCAACGTAAATAATATGAGTCCACATGTGTAACAAAGCATTAGTCTAGTATTTTCTTTTAGTTGTAATGAGTAGACCGGATCTGTAGTACCTTGTTGGTCTACCTAAATATTATAAATACCTCTCTACTTATAAACAAAACGATTTTGAAATAGAATTTGTTGTTTCCACCTTTCTTCTCATATCTCTTCTCTTTCTTTGGAAGTTCACACATACTCTAGAGGAGCCTAATCTTCTTGATCCTTCAAGAAGCTTAACAAATGGTGCTTACGTTGCACTAAACTCACACCTCCTCTTCCTGCCGTTCAGCAGTCTCCACCAGTCATCCACAAGCAGCCCTCATTTGCAGCTCTCTTCGACAGATTTCAGCCACAAGAACCTGTCTTTGCCGATCTCATTCAGCCACAGCAGGTCTTCCCTGATCGCAGGATTCCAACTGCACTGAGGAAGCCCTCACCTAGGACTCCCTTCTCCGCAAGATTCAACCACAGGTTTCAGGACAGCTTCAAGAACTACTGCCAGCAGCTATATCCAGTCCAAAAAAACTGTTCTTCTTCCACTCCAACAGCAACAGCATCAACCTGCTGTTCTTCTTCCACTCCACGGGTCAGCCTTCAAACGCAGCCTTCCCCACAGAAATCAGCTGCTAGAACTTCTACACACAGCCATCTCTTCTCTAAACTTCAAGAACTGCTGCCAGCTGTTACATCCAGTCCAAAAAAATGTTGTTCTTCTTTCACCTTTTGTAGCCGCTGTTTTCAATACTGATGCAATCAAAAATTTGGGAGAGGGCCCCAAATTTTTTATTACAAATGAAACTCTTCCTATAACTTAAAAGATACACAAAATACTTCAAAAGAGAACAAAATTACATAAGACAAACTGAAGACACTTGCACAAAATAAACTACAACTTTAATATTATAAAACGACTCCTTACAAACGATGCTTACAAACAATTCAAACAAACTTATATAAAAAACCTAAACTTGCTTTTCATCCTTCGAGAAGAAAGATACAAGTGGCGTCGAACTTGCGGAGAGAAGAAAGAGGAAAGAGGCCGAGACGAAGGAGGAGAAGCTCGCAAGCTTTCCTAGAAGAGTAGTAGAAGAAGAGGACAAAGCTCTCAAGCTTTTCCAAAAAACCTCTCAGGTTTTATTCCAAAAATCATAATTTTTCACCTCCTTTTTTTATGCCAAAACACCTCCATTTTTATAGGCAAATGAAGGCAGCTAAACAACCCCTAAAAGTATTAATTAAACCTATTAAATTATGGGAACTAGAAGGCCAAAAGACACCCAATGAAAGGCCAAAAGTCTCCAAAAACTGCAGTAGGAATTCTGCACATAAAACAGAGATGCAGCCATTGAAATCTCCACTCAACAACCACCAAACAGCCTATCAAATTTAGGGAAATAAAAGGTCAACAGTCACAACACAGCAGCCTCTAAACGGTTCAGCAAAACAGAGAAAAGAAGCCACGGGAACCAAGCAGAAATAGCCACGGAACCGAGCAGCCAGCCACGGGAATCCAAGGGGCAAGGCACGGGGACCAAGCAGCAGCCACAGAAACCAAGCAGCAGCCGCGGGAACCAAAGGGCAAGGCACAGAAGAATCAGCCAGCACAGGAAAACGAAAAGACAAAGGGGAGGAAAAGGGGCAAATTCCACTACAAAATAAATTCAAGACTTAATAGTAAACCTTTTTAGATTAATGAGCTAGGAAGAACAATTAATCCCCAATCATTGAGATAAAACTTTAGCTCAAGCATTTATGAGCTAACACCAAGTAGAATTTCAACATTTTGAGCTCAAAACCAAGAAACCAAGTCTCACCCGAGAACACCAGAAGCCCAAGGGTCAAAACAAATCTTCATCTTGTTTTGACCCCCCTCCCCTCCTACATTAGACTCCCCTTCTTGAAAAACTTATCTCCCGATGAGTTGTCTTTAGATTTGATCCGAGGAGATGGTGGGAGTGCATCTAACTCTTGAATCTTAGCCTCGAATTTCTTCAGAATTTCTTCATTCTCTTTCTCGAATTGGTCTTGAAGATATCTCTTCCTTTTCTCGTATTTCTCATCACATAAGAACATGTGATATTGAAGTTTGTACAATTCGTTTTGAAGCGGATCTGTTGGAATCCATCTGTCCATCGAAAGAGGGACTTCAGGATCGTTTGGCTTGCATTCGTTTTTGACTAAATCATTCTTTTTGCCTTTTTTCCATTTTTTTGATAAAAACTCAAAAAGAAATTTAGACTCAAAGAAAGAAAGACTCAACCTAAAGAAACCTATGACACACAACAACTGCTATGACTCACCAAGACATACAACCTGGCTTTGATACCAAATTTGATGCAATCAAAAATTTGGGAGAGGGCCCCAAATTTTTTATTACAAATGAAACTCTTCCTATAACTTAAAAGATACACAAAATACTTTAAAAGAGAACAAAATTACATAAAACAAACTGACGACACTTGCACAAAATAAACTACAACTTTAATATTATAAAACGGCTCCTTACAAATGACGCTTACAAACGATTCAAACAAACTTATATAAAAAACTTAAACTTGCTTTTCATCCTTCGAGAAGAAAGATACAGGTAGCGTCGAACTTGCGGAGAGAAGAAAGATGTAAGAGGCCGAAACGAAGGAGGAGAAGCTCGCAAGCTTTCCTAGAAGAGACGTAAAAGAAGTGGACAAAGCTCTCAAGCTTTTCCAAAAAAACCTCTCAGGTTTTTATTCCAAAAATCATAATTTTTCACCTCCTTTTTTTTATACCAAAACACCTCAATTTTTATAGGCAAATGAAGGCAGCTAAATAGCCCCTAAAAGTATTAATTAAACCTATTAAATAATGGGAACTAGAAGTCCAAAAGACACCCAATGAAAGGCCAAAAGTCTCCAAAAACTGCAGTAGGAATTCTGCACAGAAAACAGAGATGCAGCCATTGAAATCTCCACTCAACAGCCAACAAACAACCTATCAAATTTAGGAAAATAAAAGGCCAACAGTCACAACACAGCAGCCTCTAAACGGTTCAGCAAAACACAAAAAAGAAGCCACAGGAACCAAGCAGAAAAAGCCACGGAACCGAGCAGCCAGCCACGGGAATCCAAGGGGCAAGGCACGGGGACCAAGCAGCAGCCGCAAAAACCAAGCAGCAGCCGCGGGAACCAAAGGGCAAGGAAAGGGAGAATCAGCCAGCATAGGAAAACGAAAAGACAAAGGGGAGGAGAAGGGGCAAAGTCCACTACAAAATAAATTCAAGACTTAATAGCAAACCTTTTTAGATTAATGAGCTAGGAAGAGCAATTAATCCCCAATCATTGAGCTAAAAACTTTAACTCAAGCATTTATGAGCTAACACCATGTAGAATTTCAGCATTTTGAGCTCAAAACCAAGAAACCAAGTCTCACCCAAGAACACCAGAAGCCCAAGAGTCAAAACAAATCTTCATCTTGTTTTGACCCCCCCCCCCCCCCCCCTCTCGCCTACATCAAATACACACATTCCACCTCCAAGAACAACTGCTGTTTTCATACCAATTTCTCTGCATGTGAAAGGCCAATTATTCTCATGGCTTGACTTTATCCTTTTCTTACAATAGCGATTTGGTATCTCTATGTACGAAGATTTATAGGGGAATCTTTCTAAATTAACTCATCAAAGTTCTATTCTAGAATACCAAACAACATTTGAAAACCTTGCTTTTAAAATCCCTAATTTCGTCTGAACCAACACTCATTAGTTATTTCATATTAGGACTTAAACAAAAAAAAATTCGTGAACTTCTTGCCTGACCTACTTCCCCTTGGATACTATGGAATTAGCACATCATTATGAAGCAAAAATTCAAACTATTTTTCTATTCCTTCCTCCTCTTCTCAAAAATCATACCCTCATCCTTTCAAAAATACCACACCTAATTATTTACATTCTAGCTTCAATTCAACCACGACATCATCTCCCATTTCTCCTCCCCCCCCCCCCCCTCTCTCTCCTCTTCTATCCTGACCATCTCTAAACCGCCAAATCTTCCAATCCGAAAACTTTCACTAATGAAAATTGAATTTTTTCATGAAAAAGTTTTATGCTTTAACAGCGACGCAAAATTTGGCCCCCAACATTGTTGCCCAAATAAATTCTATCTTTTACTCGGCACCGATGACTCGAACTTAGTGGATAACTATTTTCTCTCTTCTATCAATGATGAAAAATCAAATCCTTAACCCGAAATCAATCTTAATGCTTTAGCTAGATAGTTCAACCCTTGTTCTTTCCGATTAGCAGGCACAATTAACAATATAATATGTAAATATTAATTGATATTGGTAGTAATCATAATTTCATTCAAGAACACCTCATCACCAGATTATCTCTTCGTCCTCAACCTATTAAACAATTTAACGTTTTTGTGGGCAGTGATAACTTATTATCTTGTAATTCTAAATGTCCGCAAGTAAACATTATCATTCAAGGCTATTGAGTCTGTCTAGATCTCTTCATTCTATTCATTCATGGTGCTGATATCGTTCTTGGCAGGCAATGGCTACAATCTTCAAGCCATGTTTCACATGATTATCAAAACCTTACAATGCGCTTTCATAATCAAAATACATAGATTACAGTAACAGGCGAACCCCAATTACAACATGATCCTACTTCCTTTAACCAGCTTCGTGCAATCATTTCCCATTCACCCACCATTCAACTCTTCACTTTTCAATCACACCTCGTAGAACTAGTTTATTTCTCCCATACCAACCAATTGACTGACTACATAGATAAACTCACAAATCTTTTAACCCCTTTCCATCTCTAATCTTCTCAAATAATTTCAACATTTATTTCAACTTCCACAAGGCCTGCCACCACCTCACACCATTGATCATCGTATTCGCCTCCTTATCTAAACCTATTAACATCCGGCTTTATAGTTATCCACATTTCCAAAAAGATGCAATGGAACATTAGTCTCTAAAATGCTTCATTCTGGCATTATTCATCATAGTCATAGCCCTTTTTCTAGTCCAGTTTTACTTGTAAAAAAATGCTATGGAACTAGGCGTTTTACGTTGATTACAAAGCCCTTAATGCCCTTACTATTAAAGATAAATTCCCTATACCTATCATGGATGAACTTCTAAATGAACTGCATGGAGCTACTTTCTTTTCTAAACTTGATCTACATTCAGGCTATCACCAAGTGAGAATGCACCATCACAATATTCATAAAACTGTGCTTCAAACTCATGAGGGGCATTACAAATTTTTTGTTATGCCTTTTGTCTAACAAATGCTCCATCGACATTTCAATCCTTAATGAATCTAATCTTCTACTCATTTCTTCATAAATTTGTTATAATCTTCTTTGACGACATCTTGATATATAGCCCCATCTCAAACTCCATGTTGATCACCTTACACTAGTTCTTCAATGCTTACAAACACATCACCCTTTTCTAAAACGTAATAAATATCAATTTTGTCAATCTTCAATCATTCAAGGCTTTTGTCTCTGCGGGATGCGTCCAACATGACTCAACTAAAATTATCTCTATAACAAATTAGCCAGTTCCCTCCTCTTTACACCACATGTGATCGTTTTTAGGTTTCATAGGCTATTACCATTGATTTATATCTCATTATACTTTTAGCTGTCAATTTATATCTCATTATACTTCTAGCAGCTCCATTAACCAATATTCTAAAGAAGGATTCCTTCAAATGGAATGACACAACCTCTACTGCTTTTTAAAATCTTAAATTAGCTATGACAACTGCACCGATCTTAGCCTTGATTTCACTAAAACTTCCATTCTTTAAATAGATGCTTCCAACATATGCATTGGTGCAGTTCTTTTACAAAATAATCATCCTATTTTCTTTTTTAGCAAAAAATTAAGCACAAAAATCTCAACATCATTAACTTATCTAAGAGAATTATATGTTATTACTGAAGCTATTTCCGAATGGCGACATTATTTGTTAAGCAATATTATTCGTACCAATCATCAAAGCTTACATGAACTTCAAACTATGGTAATCCAAACACCAGATCAACGATATTATCTTCACAAGATTTTAGGATTCAATTTTTCTATCGAATATAAGCCAGGAAAAACAAATATCATCGCCAACTCTTTATCTAGACAACCATAGGACCCTTCGAATTCTCCTTCCTTACTAGCCTTAACAAAAAATTCTCTTTCTCTTATTAAAGACATAAAAAAGAATCACTTCACTCTCCAGATATTCTTCATATTGCCTCTCAGCTTTCTAACGGCTAGCTCTCTAATATACTTTATCAATTTTATGACCATATTCTTTATTATAAAGATCGTATTTACCTTTCTAAAGATTCGGCCCTTAAACACCAAATCCTCACAGAAATTCATTTCTCACCTCTTGCGGTTCATCAAGGCGTTCTTAAGACAATCAAACAAATTTGAGCTAATTTTTACTGGCCAAGTCTTCTTCAAGATGTTGCTGACTTATTTAGCAAATGTCTTATTTGTCAAGAAATCAAGTATTCTACTCTTCCTTTGGCAGGATTTTTATCTCCTCTGTCAATACCTATGGGCTTCATCAATGATCTACCTAATTCTAAAGAAGAAAGGATCACTGCTTTTAGGTAGCCGACCAAGAATGTCAGTAGTTGTTAGACTAGCTCTGGCTTTCTTCATCTGCTCTTTGCCCGGTCCGGGGGGGGACCCCCACGGCTCCTCTCTTCTCGAGAATCCATACACCCCTTATCAGTGTATGGACAGCTATCTCCCTCTTATCCATTCTCGTTCGATCGCGGCGGGGGAGCAAGTCCAACCCTTTTTCTTTTCTATTGCAATTTCTCGATTCAAAGTTTCTTCTTTTTTTGTTCTATTCATACTTATTTTATTCTTCTTTTTCTTATTCGTATTTTTTTCTTGTTGAAAAACAGAACCTCGCCCAGATACAGTCACACGTAGAGATATTGCTAACACACATAGAGTTAATGGTATTTCATAACTAATCGATTGAGCTGCAGCTCATAGACCGCCTGAAAAGGAACTTGAGGAACTCTTCATCAAAAGGTTTGCGCCAACTTCATTTTTTTCTTTATCTTAATGCCAATACCAACGAACCATGCAGAAGAGAGAATACCAAATTGGAAATGGTAAGAGTAAAAGTAAGTAAAAGTAATAAGGATTCTTGTGGTTCCGGAGAATCCAGCTACAGGAGAACCAGACTGAGTCTCGTAGACCGATTTCATGTAGTACCCGTTTGATCTACAATAATTCACCTATCCAAATAACAAAGAAACCTCAAAAGAAGGCCATCCACTCTCAACAACTGCATTCCCATGCCAGGTTAAGCGGGGTAAATACATTAAAAAGGGACAAATTCTCGGATTTCACTCGACCCATGGTTGGGAACTAATGATTGGTTCGATCAGGTATTTTCATCAAAATACCAATACAGGGACTTTTTCAAAAAATATCAAAATATTGAATATTTTCATTTTATTTTATTTCTTTATTTGAATTTGATTCCTTCGAAACCTGAGGATATTCTCTTATTTTTTTTAAGTGAAAGAGAAAATGTAAACACTACCATTAAAGCAGCCCAAGCGAGACTTACTATATCCATGTGAATGATGTCCCCTGCGCGGGTTCAATTCCCGTCGTTCGCCCATCACATGATTTCCAATTCCAAATCGGAATCCATCCATAAACAAACCGTCATCCCGGTTACCTTCGTCACCAAAGCGTCACGACTGTTTCCAAAGGCATTCTGGGAAAATGAAACTTCCATGGAAGAGAAGCAAATGAAACGCTTTCATACCAAAAAAGATGCATATACAGTTGTCGAGGCAGTTCACACTCAAAAAATCCGTTGGACAAGCGGATTCACATCTTTGACAACCTACACAATCCTCGGTTCTTGGCGCAGAAGCAATTTGCTTAGCTTTACATCCTAAAAAATTTCATGTTTTAAATTCATGTGGTTTAATTTGTGTCGATCCTTTGTAGGATAATGAGCTCTAGTGGCATAGGAATTTGGTCTGATGATGGACCATCAGAGAACAATATTGAATATAACAAACCTCTATGGGGTTATACAATTTTTCTTCGTTGGAACAAAAGAAGCTTCTAAAGATCCTTTTTTTTTCCAAAGATTTCTACGAATATGCTTTTTTGACCGCGGCATTTAACGCGATTCGTAATATATCAACCATTTCTTTCTTATCCGCTCGCCTGGAAGGGACAAAAGAAACATCTTGTTTTTTCTTCAAAAAGCAGGCTACAATGCCAAAAGGCGTTAGTAGAAAGGCTTTCTTTTTTCACTATGAATGGGTGTCCTTTTCCCCCTCGTGATTGGGGTTCCGTACTTGCTTGTCTTTTCATAAGCAAATGCTGCTGAATTTTTCCCACCTTTTTCTAATTTCTAATTCTAAGGGGCGAAGCGTTTCACTTAGACAAGTGAAAGGCGACCCATTGATCCAATTCTAACCTTTCGCTCCCCGGGGGAAAGCTGCTTCGCACCACTGATAGACTACTAAATAGGAAATGACAAAGGCTTATGGTATCTTTGTATTGAAATTGTTCCCGTAGGTTCTGACACAAGGTTAGAATTCTAGCTCTTCCAGAGTGGTATCTCACTGATGGCTCGGGAGAGATCGATTCTTTGGGATCCTTCCTTTCTTCAAACGGAACGAACAGAGATAGAATCAGATCGATTCCCGAGGCTTTAAAGAGGATATGAAAAAATCTTCTGAAAAAGCCCATGATATGATGCATGGATCAGATATATCACGGCCAATTCCTCAATCGTCTGATACACAATGCAATGAAAATTTGTGCGAGTTTTTGAGAACCGTTTAAATGAAAAAAGTAAAAGCATTAACGTAAATCCAGAGAAATCATCTAATAAAAAAAAAAGATCGTGAATTAGGAAATTCCAAGCAAACATCTTAGTAGCCAGAGGAAAAGAAAGCAAAAGCGAGAATCCAGATTTGATTCTTGTATTCTAAAAAAGGAAAAATGGGAAATAAATCTTTCCCTTTTTTTCCTCCCAACAAAAAAAGTCGCGAAACTCTCACAAAAGTTTATGTACAAAGAACGGGCAACCCTTTATGGGTTATATCCGAAGATATGGAAAGGGATGTTTTTATGTTAAGTACTTCTCGAACTTGATTGAAAGCAGCACAGCTTTTTAGGAGAGAATCATTGAAAATCTCTCTTTTCTTCTAATTCAATAAATTTTTCTAGAACATTTTTCTCCCAAGTTTTTTGGAATGCTCCAAATTCCACTTGGGGAGAGATTCCTTTTTGGCATGAAACCCCCTTAATTGAGACGGGGTTCTTGGTGATGTTTTTTCTCTCGTATAGGCTACATAGCTGATCGGCCGGAATTTGTTTCTATCCAGAGATCATTTCGATTCCGTTAGAAATGAGAATTCAGAATATCACACATTGATCGATCAAACAGAGATTCAGCAACTAAAAGAGAGATCGATTCTTTGGGATCCTTCCTTTCTTCAAACGGAACGAACAGAGATAGAATCAGATCGACCCCGCAGGGGCAGAGAACCCGCCGTTGTCTCGGCTGTGCTACCGGAGGCTCTGGGGATTATAGAAGCCCTAAAGTCAAGTAGGTAGCCCCGAAAGCCGAACCCGGATCACCCCTCGTGTGCCGGGCGATGATGTGATCAAGGAGTAGTAACTCATATCATATTTATGAATGTCGTGGTTTTGGTGGATAAATGTTGGTTGATCGTATATTTCAGAGATCATTTCGATTCCGTTAGAAATGAGATTCCATATTTCATTTCAATTTCAATCAATGAGCATCTTGAATTTCATAGAAATTGGGCGTAATAGAATCTTTACGTACTCTTTGACTACCTCATTTTTCTTGAGACGCAAACATTGGTGAGAATCCAATGCCCCGAAAACCTAAGGGTTCCTCCGCAAGGTTCGTCCACGGAGGGTGAGTCAGGGCCTAAGATCAGGCCGAAAGGCGTAGTAGATGGACAACAGGTGAACCCTGTAGACCATCCCCATGGGGGCGGTGAAGGGAGAGTCGCAACTTCGAATATGGAATTCAAAGGGATCAAATAGGAAATGATACTCTGAATCATATTCTTATTATCATTATCCTTGTTATTTTTCTTTTTTTCATTCTTTTCTTTCTTTTCCGCTCGCCTGGAAGGGACAAAAGAAACATCTTGATCCTGAATTTGCAACTTTCTACACCAAAAATCTTCTCTGAAACGAAGGGAGAACTTATATGATAAAGAACGAAAATTCGGATAGAGAAGCAAAAGCTACAACTTTGATCTTTTAGAAAAAACCTTTCTTTTTCATTTCAAAAACTTGTTCAAATTTGAAATCAGCGGATGAGTTGTGGTTAGGGGTGAAATGCCACTCGAACCCAGAGCTCAGGCTTAGAGTTGAACTGATGACCTGGGTTCGAGCAAGAATGAATACAAATCTTTGATTTCTAGCTTTCATCGTCCTGAAGTTCGAGCGACATTTTTCACAAATTTTACGAACAGAAGCTCCTACGGAACCAAGGTCGAAAGGATTGAAAAAGTATGGAATGAGTCAATCACCCGCTTTGGTATCTTTTTGAACAAAAATGGTAATATTGTTCCTCCACCCGTCCTCCTCTCTTTGAAACAAGGGGCGCTTCCGGTTCTGTGCGCGCTTCAAACAATTTTGTCTTCGTGAACTTCAGAGATCACTTTATCAGCTTCATCTCTCTCTTTCAACGGAATCAAAGACCAATTCCTCCAGGTCAGGATGGCACCTCTTGCAAGATTCGTATTCTTCCCAAAAAGAAAGTGGGAAAATGGGAAGACGATATTGGAACATCAATTTGGAAGAAATGATGGAAGCAGGAGTTCATTTTGGTTTTTTTTTGTCAGAACCATAGCTTTCCTTATTCTTTAGGTGAAGGAATCCTTTTTCTCCAATTCAAAGAAAAGAAAGTCGTGGTAAGGGTAGAGTTTCTCTTTTTTTAGCACACGCAATTGAATGTTACCAAATTAGTATCTGCAATTTGTGAGGGCCGTTCTAGTTATCTAAAAAATGGAGATTCCAAGATAAATAAATGATTCAATGATCTGATCCAAATTTTTTATTAAGATTATGATTGCCTTTTGGATAGAAATTGTGATTACAGATGCTCGCCAAATCTGAAAAAAACTGGAGGTTATTTGTATTCCTCGAAAACCACCGCCCACATCCCCACAACAAACAATTCGAAATACCTCGACTTTTTCAGAACAGGTCCGAGTCCAATAGCAATGATTCGAAGCACGCGAATTTTCGATATTCCTTTTTCTTTCACGAATCCCCCTGTCTTGCTATTGGCCCTAAGCTTTCAAGTAGCAGTGGAAGCGAATCGTTACCTCTGTGAGTTCCCTTTTTCGTGGATAGATCATTCAAACTGAACTTACGAAGATACTAATTAAGTATTATTGATATTTTCTTTATATTTAATCTTAGGGCTTGAATAGCACAACTGTCACTAGCGAAGCGCTCCAACCAAAGTCAGGGGGGCACGGCGCGCACATAACAATACATCATTCATTTGTTGATGAGGGAATAAAAAGAGAGGTAAGATCTATCCCTAAATATTAATCTGAATTATCCGTGGGGACCGTTTCGTTTTTGTAGGTTGGTTCGGCCTATTGCTCTTTCGGACATTGGCTCGAGGCATTTCCTCTACCCCTTCTTACCCTGAAAAAACAAGGTGAAAAAATTGCTTTTGTAATTCCTTGCATAAGGACTCATATTGTTATTTTGATAGTCATTGATCGCTTATCCAAGTTTGCCCATTTTGATCCATTAACATCCAAATATTTTGCTTCTAAAGTTGCTGATCTTTTTGCACACATGATTGTTCGCTTACATGGTTTTCCCAAAATCATAGTATCCGATTGAGATAGTCGAAGTGCTACCACATTACATTTTAGCTTTTCTTATAACCCACAAACATTGGCCAAATAGAGGTTCTCAATCATTGTTTAGAATAATATCTTTGTGCTTATACATCCTCTACACCTAAGTTATGATCATATTTTCTTTGTTGGGCAGAATTGTGCTATAATACATCCTATTATACAACCATTAAAATGTCTTCTATTTGAAGCTCTTTATGACCGACTTCCCCCTTCAATTCCTTCCTATATTCGTGGAACCTCCAACCTTCCCGCAATTGATACTCATTTAACAGATCAGGATACACTCTCCAAACTCTACGACAAAACTTACTACAAGCACAAAATCGAACGAAAAACATGGCCAATCGTAACCGCAGGTATTTGCACTTTTTAGTAGGTGATCTAGTTATAATTAAATTACAACCACTTTGACAAAATTATGCTATTAACCGTACCCATTCTAAACTCGCTAAGAGATATTTTGGCCCTTTCACAATTCAAGACGTGCTTAGCCCAGCAGCCTATAGCCTACAATTACCTCTCGATAGTAAATTTCTTCCAATTTTTTATCTCTTCTAAAAATTTTAAAGGTTCCCCTCCATTAACCCCTTCACCACTACCAAATTTCAGTTATAACAACGAACCCCTTCTACCATATGCTATTCTAGCTTCACGCATACAACTCCGTAGTCAATCCCACCGACAAGTCCTGTTACAATGGAAATTTAATTTACCCAATCATGCCACATGAGAAAATTTTTCAGCACTCTCTTCATCTTTTCTTTCTCTCAACCTTGAGGATATTATCTTCCAAATGGGGGTGTTAAACATTGGCATATTATTTTATATCCGAAAATTGTACAATCCAAATACATACAACCAACAATTATGAAAGTCTACCAAAGATTAAGGAATAAACATATGCCACATGATCACAACATTGTTTTGGCAACATAAATAATATGGGTCCACATGTATAATAAAGCACTAGTATAGTATTCTCTTTATTTGTTTTAGGTTAACTGGATCTATAGTAACTTATTGGTCTACCTAAACATTATAAATACATCTCTACTTGTAAACAAAAGGATTATGGAATAAAATTTTTGGTTTCCCCCTTTCTTCTCATCTCTCTTCTCTTTCTTTGAGCTATCGCATCTACTCTAAAGATGCCCAATCTTCTTGATCCTTCCAGAAGCTTAACAGATACTCTACGATTCTCCTCAGAATCATTTTAATCACGGTTTGACATGATCATGAATTTTCATTACATTCATGCTTTGCATTCCACATGATACCCACAGGCATGAGTAGTTGAGCAATTCTGTCTCCATCACTTGCTTGCTTAATCACTTCCTCAACTTGCCTCCACGTACACTTCTACCTTCAAACAAAGATCGTATGTTATTGATCACAACTCTAACGCCATCCTTCCACAACATGAGGCATCCCCCTGCTATTAATCGAGTTCAATCTCGTTTGCATCAGCGATCATGTTCTATCCTCATCACCCACTAATACTCTTTATGTGACCACATTTAACTTATGATATTGTTGATCATGCATCACTTTTTTCCACCAGCAAGCAACTTACTAGAAAAACACACAGAGAAAGTCACCCAGTCAAACGGCGCTTCCACTCATTTATGTGATCACCAAAGAAAGAATATTTAAAACCACAATCATTACTATTTCTTTATAGATTCATCCTTCATGCATGTGCACATATTTAACAGTCAATCTTCCAGCTTCACCAGAAAAGCACAATCAAAAATTCAATTGACATACCTGGTACTGCTTTCTAGCCAATATCTTGGGTAAAAGCTCTTTGTCTTTGTCTGACAAGATGTTGGTGCTACCAGCTATCACGCTCAATGGAGGAAACCATTTCTGCGTGTTCCACCAATAAGTTAACGAGGGTGCATAATGAGCAACACGAATTGCCCACTGGTCTTGTGCAAGTCGGCTTCTGTAAGCATCACTAGATAAGTTTTTTGGGAAACTAGGCCACCAGTAGTTAGAACCTGGAGAAACAAGTGCGGCACCTGCAAGCCTGCATAAAAAAAAAAAAAAAAAAAAACAACTAAGAATTAGGCTAAAATTTTCATTTATTACCTTTCATAAATTGAAAAAAAGAGTAAAATTCAGAAAAGGCGGTATGCAGTCAAACTGAAGGGACATTATCACTTCTTCTAGTTAGGCATGGCTATTAACTGTGAAGACTCCACATGTTGTCCTGGCATTCAAAAGTGTAAACCATGACTTAGCGTCACAACTAACCATAAATAATTTCTCCCCAGGATAAAAAAATGCAAATCAGATAATGGAACAATCAGTTGAATAGCTAGGAAATTTTGATCGAAAAAATTTCCTTCTAAAATCTATAAACCCAGTAACTACAACTGATGTTAAAATCTTAGAAGAAAAATGGCATTCTACAAGTTAACCAATTTCAAAGTAACAAAATTAGAGTAGACACCTAAGAAGCTCTCACTAGGAACAAATGACAAATTAATTAAGTGAACATTTGAATAGCTGCCAATCTGAAGATAGACCTTTGATGATGTATTTCTTGACGATCATCTTCCTTGATCTTTTGAATGCCTTGGATATGAGTGAAATGAAGAATGGAGGACCTTGAGAAGCGAAATAGGGGATTTGAGCTCCATTATAGGAATGTTATAGGAATGTTGGGTGTTATAGGAATGTTGGCGACAAAATTTTGTGAGATCGAATAATGGGAGGAAGAGAGGATCCTATCGGTTAATAGAGATAAGTCAGGGTAAGAGAATAAGCAAAGCCAACTTTCAATTTTTCATTCGTTCAATCAATAATTCAAAAAGTAATTATTATAAAGAAATCGTTAAGATAAAACCAAATTAACTTGAATTAAAATCTAAATAGTTCCTAAAATCCTGTCATCTAATTTAAAATAATAAAGATTAAATTGAATAAAATTGTGATAAATCCTAAAATAATTCAAAATATTAGAATCTTCTAGGATAAATTTCCTATGCTACATTAGGTCAGTTAAAAAGAATGCCACAAATAGCAAAGATAAGGATGCTTTGGAGATTAAAATAGTTGAGATTTGGAATGCGTTGTACCCTTCTACCAAAAAGAGGGTTGTTTAGTGAGAAAAAGTCATCACGGAATCAACAACACCGTGGAGATTGATAACGTATGGGATTGTAAAGATAATTTTTTTCTAACAATATATTTTATTCATTTAAATGTTGTGAAATTATTAAAAATAATTTGTAGCTCCTTATTTCGAAAGACATGCCCTACATAGTAACTATCACTCCCAACCCTATCACTTTAGAAGCAAAACATAATGTTGCTATGGAAAATGACTAAAGCTAGTTATTGTGTGTGAAAAATAAGTTGTCACACTTCACTCATCTCATGACATTATGGGCTAAAGTTGTGACACAGTTGTAAGCTTGATCAATTGGAGAAATGGGTGATGTAGAAAGTTAAGGTTAGGACTTCTAATATAAAGCTTAGTATGAATACATGTAAAAGAAATTGAGGATTCACATATCATAGACAACCAAAAAATTCACACACTTATGTTCTTTGAATGTAAAGATGCAATACTATAATTATATCCCAACTGAAATAATATGAGAAATTTGTTCAAGATTTTTTTTTTTTTTTTTGTTAGGTGAGAAGGTGACTGATAAATTGCAAAATATAAGACTCAAACCCATGACATTGAAGAAAGAACTTTCTCCTTCAATCACTACGCACAATCCTTTCACAAATTCAATGAAGAATTAGAAACACAAAATCAATGATCAATTGAATTTAATTCCCACAAATTGATTTCCGGCATGTTATTTTTTAAACAAAATAAAGAGAATTAAACAAGTCAATATCAAATTATGTAAATAAAATAAAAAATAAATAGAAATAGCAAAGTAACAACAATTAGACCTCAAGCATGTACAAAGAGATGATTTTCCTAAGAATAAATTAGCTACACTCATATTGCACACAAAAGAATCACATATTCAACTGATATCTGTAAGATTGAAATTTAAAAAAGAATTTTATACAAGAAAGTTGATAATTATATGCCTCAACAATAATTACTCATCCTAAACTAGTAGATAAGGTTGCATAGGATAAATTTAATTTAAATTTGAATTAAATGTAATCGCAATTCAAAATTTTTTAAATTCCATCCATAACCTGTTATACCTGAATCGAACCGGCCAGGTCCAGGCGAAACTGAGCGAGTGGTTGGTCAAACTCCCTACGCCCCTTCACTCGCCCCCTCGCACGCGAGCGACCAGAGCGGCTCCCAGTCACGGTTCTCTTTCTTCAATCGTGTTAATGATGTGATTTCTCCACCGTTTTGAAATCCTCCCACCCCTGCCAATCTCCCTCTCTCCTATTAAACCCAATACGCAACTTAGGTCATCATTCTTACTCCTCTTATCTCCTTCACAGCAGCCGCCCCACGCTTCCTTCTTCGTTTCTCTCTCCACAACAGCCATCAAAATCACCCTTCCCTCTTTTCTATCTTCCTCGATGTGTTTTCCTAAATCAACGTTGTCGTTAAGGAAGGGTTTCCTTCTTATTTTTCTCTTTATCTTGAAACAAGTTTGAATCTTTCTCCTCCATCTTTCTCCATTGATCAAAGTCGAGTAAGTGATTATTAATTTATTATTATCATTTTTTTATTGTAGTTGTCGTTTGGATGTTTAGTTGGAGTAGTGTGCGTTTAAGATTGATTGGGATATTCTTCATTATGCCTAGATGAACATGCTTAATATTATTTTTGGTTTTGCTTCTTGTAGGATTGTCACTTCGTGTAGTCAATCGAGCCGCTTTCAAGTTGGAGTTTGCGGTGACCATTGTAAGTAATTGTCATTTATTTTTTGTGTAAACGTACCATTTTTGTTAGGGATGTAATCCACGATATTTGTATTATGTTCTTTTATAATTTAATTAGGTTGTGAGATTTGTTTCCAATCTTTATGAGCATCGTGATGTGGGCTCCGAATTTTTAGTCATGCCTTTCGGGTTGACTGACGCCCTTGTTTCTTTTACGTATCTCATAAATAGAGTTTTCATGTTGTGCTTAGATCAATTTGTGATAGTAATCATTGATGATATTCTGTTCTACTCCAAGAGTGATGAGGAGCATTCCCAACAACTCCGAGCTACATTAATTATTCTTCAGGAGAATAAGCTTTATGCCAAATTCTCGAAGAGTTTTGGCTTCAAGAGGTAGCATTTCTTGGTCACTTTGTTAGTGAAACTATAATTTCAATTAGGGGTGTCAATTTAAGGTCACGGGTCGGGTTCGGATTGAACCCGAAATTGACTCGGCACTATTCGGGTCAACCCGAACCCGACCCGTTTTTGCAAACGGGTCGGTTTTCCGAACTTGAACCTGACCCGATTCGGGTCCGGGTCAACCCGAATGATCCGGTGCCAACAAAAAACTGCTAGTTTTCTTGTCCAAAAACGGATCAATCTCCTCTTTTGGGTCAACCTCGGGTTGACGGGTCAAAATGGGTTTTTAGGTAAAAAAACAGGTCAATTTCGGGTCAACGGGTCAACCCGAACCCGACCCAATTTTTGAAATGGGTCGAATTGTTGAACACGAACCCGACCCGTTTCAGGCTCGGGTCAACCCAAACCCAAAATTTTTAGGTCAGATCCAATATTGACACCCCTAATTTCAGTGGATCCTACCAAGGTTAAAGTTGTAATATATTGGCCAAGGCCAAGCACCGTCACCAAGATTCGTAGTTTTCTTGGCCTAACTGGTTATTATAGATGCTTAATGGAAGGCTTCTCGAGTATTGCAACTCCACTGACTAGGAAGACCTCAAGACCCAGAAGTCCGTCAAGTTCATATGATCTAATGCATGTAAACAGAGTTTTCCTCAAAAGTTATTTGGTGTTTGCTTCCATCCTCACCATTCCTTCTGGTACTGATAGATTTCATATCTACAATGGCGCTTCACATAAAGGCTTAAGTTATGTCTTAATGCAACAGGTAAAGTGGAAGCTTATGTGTCCAGGCAGCTTAAGGTGCATGAGAAGCATTACCCTACACAGAACTTGGAGCTAGCTACGGTCATTTTTGCGCTAAAGATCTGGAGGCATTACCTTTATGACATTCATTGTGAGGTTTCCCCTAATTATAAGAGCTTGAAATACATCTTTACACAGAAGGAGTTGAACTTAAGACAAAGGCAATGGCTTGAGTTGATAAAGGACTATGATTTGAATATTCAATATCATTCGGGTAAAGCTAATGTGGTGGCAGATGTTTTAAGCAGGAAGTCTTCATCTTATGCAGCATGAATGATCACTCAGGAGCTACAATTAATGCATGAAATGAAGCAATTTCAGCTTGAGATAGTACCAATGGGAAGCAACTCTATTATTTATTGCATGTGCATTCAACTGACGATTGTGGATCGGATTCGTGAAGCTCAGATGGAAGACATGCGCTGATGCAGATTAAATATCAAGTTCATAATGGATTGAAGCAAGATTTCACTATTGATCATATGGGCCTTTTAAAATTTAAAGATAGGCTATGTGTTCCAAACAACGTCAACCTGAAGAAAGAGATACTTCGGGAGGAGCACACCACTCTGTATTCTAGTGGTTGGTATAAAGAATGACGTAGCAGAGTTTGTAGCCAAGTGTTTGACATGTCAGATGGTTAAGGTAGAACATCAAAGGCTTGGTGGTCTATTGAAACCTCTTCATATTCCAAAATGGAAATACAAGGATATTGCAATGAACTTTATAGTTGGCTTACCCATATCAAAACAAGGCCATGATGTAGTTTGGGTTACAGTTGATAAACTCATTGATACAGCTCACTTTCTACCGATAAGAAAGAACTACTCGGTGGAAAAGCTAAGGATCTACATGATGATATCATTCGACTGCATGGGATTCATCTTGTTATTTTGTCTGCTAGAGATGGGACATTTACTTCAAGCCTTTAGAAGAAAGTGCAAAAAACTTTGGATATGATGCTAGATTTCAGCACTGCTTTTCACTCACAGAAAGACGATCAGTCAGAGCGCACCATTCATATATTAGAAGATTTGTTGAGATTATGCATTCTTGACTTTAGAGTAAGTTGGGAGGACTACATTTCACTTGTGGAATTTGCTTAAAATAAAGCTAGTATCGGTATGGCACCTTATTAGACTCTTTATGGAAGGAAGTGCAAAGCTCCTTTGTGTTGGTTTGAGGTCAATGAGAGGAAGCTCTTAGGACCTCAACTTGTTGATCAAGCTACAAAGAAGATTCATCAAATTCGAGAAAGGCTTCGCTCAGTTCAGAAGCGTCAAAAGAGATATTTTGCTCCTAAGCACAGGAATGTTGAATTCAAGGTTGGTAATCATGTATTTCTGAAGGTTTCGCCCATGCGTAGAGTTACCAGATTTGGCAAATATGGAAAACCTTAGTCCCGTTCATTGAACCTTTTGAGGTGATCGAGAGACTCGATAGAGTTTCTTCTAGATTGGCTCTTCCTCGGAGGCTTGCAAGAGTGCACAATGTTTTTCATGTCTCCCTTCTTCGGCACTACGTGCATGACAGTTCTCACATTATTCAATTTAAGTTTATGTTGATTCAAGAAGATGCCAGATGAGTGGAGAATGAGTGTGTTAATTCCTATTTTTAAGAATAAAGGTGATGCACAACATTGTACGAATTATAGAGGTATTAAGTTAATGTGTCATACTTAAAAACTATGGGAGCGAGTTATGGAGCATAGGTTGCGGCGTGATACTAATGTTTCTCAAAATCAATTTGGATTCATGCCGGGTAGGTCGACTATGGAAGCTATACATTTATTAAGAGGTTTGATGGAGAAATATAGAGAATATAAGGATGATCTACATATGATATTTATTGATTTAGAAAAAGCATATGATAAAGTTCCTAGAGAAGTGCTATGGAGAGTTCTTGAAAAGAAAGGAGTCAATAATGCTTATATTTAAATCATTAAAGATATGTATGCAGGAGCTATTACTTGTGTTCAAACACAAGGTGGTTTGACCAAGCATTTCCCTATTTCGGTTGGGTTACATCGAGGATCAGCCTTAAGCCCATATCTTTTTGCTTTAGTCATGGATGTTCTCACTAGACATTTGCAAGAGGATGGTGTATGCTTTTTGTTGATGATATTCTTCTTGTTAATAAGACTAGAGAGGGAGTTGAAGGTAAACTTGAATTATGGAGGCCAATCTTAGAGTCTAAAGGTTTTCGCTTGAGTAGATCTAAAACAGAATATATAGAGTGTAATTTTAGTAGTAATAGACCTAGTGAGGGGATTGTGACTTTGGGCGATCAAGTCATTAATAAGAGTACACGTTTTAGATATCTTGGAGCGATTGTTCAAAGTGATGGTGAAATAGATGGAGATATTATCAGCAGAATTCAAGTTGGATAGTTGAAGTGGAGGAATGCATCGGGCTTGTTATGTGATAGAAATGTACCCCTCAAATTTAAGGGAAAATTCTATAAGATGGTAGTGAGGCCTGCAATGCTTTATGGTGCCGAATGTTGGCCATTAAAAGAGAAGCATAATACTAAGTTAAGTGTGGCAGAGATGAGGATGCTCAGGTGGATGAGTGGCTTTACCCTTAGAGATAAGATACGAAATGGGCATATACGTGAAAAGGTTGGAGTAGCTCCAATAGAAGATAAGATTAGAGAGAGTCGCCTTAGATGGTTTGGTCACATAAAGAGGCGGCCTTCCGATGACCCAATTAGGAGAGTAGAGGTATTAGATTTGACTTGTGTTAAGAAAGGTAGGGGTAGACCTAAAAAGACTTGGTTAGAAAATATTAGGAATGACCTTTCTTTATTAGATTTAAACGAGAATTTGACTTTTAATAGGACACAATGGAGAAAAAGGATTCATGTAGCCGACCCCATGTAGTGGGATAAAGGCTTGTTGTTGTTGTTGTTGTTGTTGTTGATTCAAGAATATATGAGCTATAAAGAGGTACCGAGTGCATTTTGGAGCGTGAAGTTCGACAACTTCATCGCCTATCTATTTTGTTTGTCAAAGTGCTTTGGAAGAACTAGTCAGAATAAAAAGCCACCTGGGAGATTGAAGAGGAGATGATCGTCAAGTATCCACAGATGTTTTAGTACTAAGGTATGAACTTGGAGACCAAGTTCTTTTAAGGGTGGTATTATGTTATACCTGAACCGAACTAGCCCGGTCCAGGCGGGACCGAGCGAGTGGCTGGCTAAACTCCCTATGCCCCGTCACACGTAGACTCGCCCTTTTCACACGCGAGCAACCCGAGCGACTCCCATCATTGGTTCTCTCTCTCTCTCTCTAATCGTGTTAATCACGTGATTTCTCCACCTTTTTGAAATCCTCACACCCCTGTCGACCTCCCTCTCTCAAATTAAACCCAATAGGTAACTTAGGGCATCATTCTTACTCCTCTTTTCTCCCTCACAGCAACTGCCCCGAGCTTCCTTCTTTGTTTCTTTCTCTCCACAACAGCCATCAAAGTCACCCTCCCCTCTTTTCTCTCTTCCACGTGGTATTTTCCTGAATCAACATTGTCGTTAAGGAAGGCTTTCCTTATTTTCTCTTTTCTCTTGACTTAAGTTTGACTCTTTCTCGTCCATATTTACCCGTCGATCAAAGTCACGTGATTATTATTATCAATTTTTTTTTATTATTGTTGTTGTTTGGATGTTTAGTTGCAGTAGTGCGTGGATAAGATTGTATAAGATATTTTTCATTATGCCTCAATGAACATGCTTAATATTATTTTGGTTTTGCTACTTGTTTTTTTATAATTAATTAGGTTGTAAGATTTATTTCTAATATTTATGAGTATTGTGCAAGTCAGGGATCTTATTTATAGTTCATATTAAAATTATCATGTATTAGAAATAATATTATCTTGATTTGTTGATACACGATTTAAATAATTCTTGTTGTATAAAAGTTTAATCTATATACATTTAGTTTTATTCAATGCAGTACATTATACTTTTACTGTAAATCTATTGGATATGTAAACTGTGATTGTAATGTTGAGTTATAAACACCTGTTTACAATTTGTAACAGTACTTGTATTGTATGATTATGTATGTCAGTGGAACCCTATTGGTTTTTGGCTAGCCGGGGTCGATGGGTCCCCAAAGTGATGACTTTACAGGAAATAATGGGATCCTTGGGTTGGTGTTGATCTTCCCGGTATTAGTATATGATAAACAGACAAATAATATATATGTAAAAATCATTGTTTGCAATTGTGCAATTTGAGGCTTGCCTTGAGGCTTATGCATTTAGCTTTTCTATGAGGCTTGCGCCTCAGCTTGGTTGAGGCTCGCTTAGAGGCACGCCTCGCCTCACTAGTGTGAGCCTTACACCTCACCCTATTTGTATATAGTTTTTGTTAAAACTAACATAAATCATGGCTTCATGCACATTCAAGCGCAACAACTCCCTCTTGATTGCCTCTACCTCCAGCTCACGGACATCGACGCAACCAACACCGTCGTAGCAGTCACCGACAATCACTTAAAAGCTGCACACCACCACCCTAAAAATTTTGGAGAATTAATCTCATATTTATGTTGATGAAAATATTTCTAAAAGATAAGCATGATTGAAATAAATAAAAAAGAAGCATATTGTGAGGCATTCGACTCTACCGAATGAGGCAAGGGATAAACCAATTTGTTATGGCAAGCGACAACTCAGATAAGGACCACCTCAGTGATGACAGTGCAAATGATTCATAAGTTGTTGTCAACTATTTCAACTTTAATTAGGAATTAAATGTAAATGAGTAGAGAATTGAGAGAAGAAATTTGGAGTTGAACTTGATGTTATATGATACTTTTATGCAATTTGTACATTTAATACTATTTTGCTCTTATAATATTTAAATTGTAATTATATTTCATGTAATTTATCACTGATCACTTTATATCGTGTGCAATTTTTTTGTTTCGTATGTATGTGAATTTGTTAATTCATAATTCAATAGGAAGTAAATATGTCATCATTTAACATATTGTTTAGGTATTATATCAAAAATCAATTTTGCCATTTATTATCACTTTACGTAATTTTTTTATTTATTTTGAGGCTTACACCTCAAAACACCTTGAGGCTTACGCCTCGCCTCATAAATAAAAAAATGCCTCAAGACCTAAACAATATGTTAGGGGATATGGTGTATATATTTTGTGGATGTAATAGTTTTAATTGAAGAGACATTTATTGAAATAGTAAAAAGTTAGAATGATGGAGTATATGTTTACAGGATAAAGATTTAAAATTAATAGAATAATATTCGAGTGAACGATTTGCAACTTTAGTGGGAGTGCATCAATAATTAGCAATCAATATTATTAGAAGATACAACAATACATAGGCAAAATAAGTTTTTAAGATCCATTATACAATGAATGGAAATGCAGATTAGGATATAACTTTTAGAGTTAATGCTGGGTAATTAAAATAGAAAAGCACCATAATAGTATACAATTATAAGAAGATATCCTAGAGATTTAAATGTAATTTGCAATTATGCAGACTATGTTGAATGAATTTGAGTGTTAGTAGTAAAAAAATAATTGATATCAAAGTTAAGCATTGCATAATGACATTAGGATGGCTGTGTGGTAAAATTATGAAAGATAAATATATGAATGATTATATTAAAGGAATGGTTGGAATAGAATATATTAAAAAAATAATGGTTGAAAGTAGATTTAGGTGATTTAAAAGTATAAAATGAACAGAAAATAAATTTATTAGACTAACAAATAAAACTAAGATTGAAGGATTTGGATGACAAATAGTACACATTAAGTACCATAGGTAGTTTTTGTTTAAAAAGATTAGTGAAGAATAAGTTTAACACTTCTTGCAACACTCAATAGGAATAAATTGTAATACTCTCAAAAATATTTAAAATAATGTAAGCTTCAACTTCCTCTAAATGTTAACTTATTTTTATATACATTCCACTTTAATTCCAAGCATTTTTGACATATAGAAGTATAACTAATTGCTGGTTGTGCGGAAGAGTGGTGGAAACTGATGCAGGCTAAGTTGATGTAACTGGTTACTCTTTGGGTTGAAGAAAAAAAAGGTTAAGGAGGGAAAGTGAAGAAAGGAGACTTAGGAGAAGAGATGTCACATTGGGGTGAATGAAGAAAAACTTCTTAGAGGTAAACTTATAAGATTTTCATATAAATTATTATATGTTATTTGAATGCAGATTTGAATGATCAACAATTATTATTTAGATTTTATATAAGAGGAAAGGAGGCAAGGGTACTTTAGGAGAACGAATTGACCCGACTTCCCTAGAGAACGAGGTGAGATACCCAAATAAGATTATAAGAATTAATAAATGTTTTATTATTACACTTCTTCTTAATTATGTTTATAATCACATGTATTCTAGTTGATTTTGATTATTTTGTATAAATATGGTTGTATATGTATGAAATTGTTTATGTAAAGGATAATCTTTAGCAATGTTAATGATTTCGTAAGCATAAAAGGGTAAATATTCATAAACTAGTGAATGAGCAAAAAGCGCAACTAAAGTGCAACTAAAGCGTAATTAAAGCGCAACTAAAGTGCAGCTAAAGGGCAGCTAAAGCACAACTATGTCATCAAAAGCATATGTCATTAAGGCTAAAAAGGAGGACTATATGAAAGGTGAAATAAGTTATATATAAGGGATAGACCCGCACAAGGAAAGGCGAAAGACCTGATGATGTAAGCCTACACTCTTAATTCTAGAAGTTGAGAAATTTGACTCAACCCTGAATGAGAGAACAGCTTCCATTCTAAAAAGTTGGGAAGTTAGACCCAATCTTGAATTGGAAAGTTGAAATGGTGCAAAAGTTTATAGCCATTATATAACTTATTTAAAGATGTGGAATAATTTTGGCAAGATAAATTAATAATACTGCTAGGGATTTCAATGTGACTATATTAGCATTGTTAAGATATATTGCTGGTGTACATTGGGCAATAGCTCATTAGCAGTGGTTGTACTGCAAATCGTAGGGCACACTACCCGGTATTATATCTACGATACCTTGATTTCCGGCGCAGAAATTTCCGCGTTGAAAAACGACGTTTATAAGACACCGAAAAAGCACTCTCCCGCATTGTAAAATGTGTTAGCCAAAAGAACATGCATAAATATCATTAAAATGAAAAAGGAGTTAACCTAATACAAACTTCATTGGTACCTTCATTCTAAAAATTTGTATGATTTTGAAACTGTTGAGATGCAGGGGATACCTAAAACAACCCAAGATTAGTATCCCAATCCAGTTAGAGAATAAGAAACAGTAATGAACCTTTAGGCAAAGTTTGTAACAAGTTAAACTACAATTCAAGAATAAAAAGAGCTTTAAGATCATATGGCCAAATTATATAAGAGAATCCTTCTCCATATTACCTTTCGAATCGATCAGTCGGTATAATCCCAAAGTTCTTTTAAAGCATGCTTTGAACCAGAAAAATCCTTCTTAAAAACTTTTTTTGTCTTTTTTAAGAATAGTTTTTGAAAATTTCAAACTAATAGATACTCATAGATGGAAGTATGAGTGTAATAATACTGCAGCATAGTAGCTTTTGAGGATTCAAATTTGAATTATGATCTTCCATATTAACAGGCTCAAGCAAGGTCAATATGATATTTCAATGTGTTTTGACTTAGGAATGTCTGTTTGAATATATTAGCATTGTTAAGCATTATTTAGTCCGTTTATTTATTTATTATTATTTCTTACTATATCCTGCTGGTGTATTTCATTGGGCAATTAGCTGCATTCAGCAAGTGGGTTGTACTGCAGAATAAAGGAATAGGAGGACCCGTAGGGCACACATACGAAGGATACCAGCAAGTTTGGAATTCAAATTAACTCCGGTATTGTTGCCACCGTCCCAATCCTAGCTGGAGATATTGGACTCATCCCAACAATATATACGACCACTTATCTAAAATCCGACGGAAAACCATGGCTTGATATTTAGCCAATCCGAGCAGAGTTAAATGGCGCATTTGGCCGTCGGAATTTGGCACGCCTGGGTGTTGGTCCAAACGAATTCTCGTTGAAAAATGTCTTGTTAACCGACATGATATCAACAAAACTTTTAGAAGAAGAATATTTGCTCCAGACACCGGAAAACCTCTTTCCCTTTCTCGAATCCGGCAAAAGCGCACTCCCCGACGATTCTAAAATCCATTACCGACATTGGATTCGCGGTAAAAAGTGTTCCATAGATGACCGGCCAATCCTTAATGTCGTCCATATCCTTAACAAATTATTCCGGCGTTATATACGCCGGAATTTACGACGTACATATCCGCCGAAAATACCGGCGGATAAAACGCTGTAGGTTCGTCGTAACTAAAGCTACGACTTGTTTCCAGCGCAATTTATGTACCGGAAACGCCGGCGGATAAGACGTCGTAAGGTACGCCGTAACTAAAGCTATGACTAGTTTCTGGCGCATTTTTCGCCGACATTTTTGGCGGAAAAAAACGCCGGCATCATTGCATCGATTCATTGTATCGTCGTTTCCATCGTATTTCCGATGTCAAATCCGCCGGAAACCTGTAGCAATAACAAAAAAAAATTGTCTTCCCAGCCAACAATCGAATTTTCACACCTGCAAACATATACAAATACATACAATAACAGTTCCACAACACAAATCTACACATCACAGATCTCAAGAACTTCAACATATACTTAAAAACATAAATATCCATTAAAACAGATTGTTCAATAGCATCAACCAACTAATATTAAAAATATCACAAATTGTTCAATAACACAGATTCAAAGAAAGAAACAAGTTCATATGACTAAACTAAACTACTCTGAATCCGTGGACTCCTCGTCAGCTGGAGCTACCTCTTTTCCACTCAACTGCTCCCTTATTTTGCGCATTTCATCCAACAACTGATTGTGTTGCTCCTGCATCTGCATTTGAACCTGTGCTTGCAACAGAACTTGCCAATCAGCTTGTGATTTCCTTATTTGTTTTAGCTCTGCTTGAAGGGCAGTTATTTGTTGAGTATGTAAAGACTCATGTGAACTAGGGATATTTTGTACTGCATTGGGCTTGTTGTGCGGTAGAAAAATCTCCCTCAAACTTAAGGGAAAACCTTTAGACTCTAAGGTTGACCTCCATAATTCAAGTTTACCTTCAACTCCATCTCTAGTCTTATCAACAAGAAGAATATCATCAGCAAAAAACATACGCCAGTAACTGCGCCGGACCTTTTGTAAATGTCTAGTGAGAACATCTACGACAAAAGTAAAAAGATATGGACTTAAGGCTTATCCTTGATGTAATCCAACCAAAATAAGAAATTACTTTGTCAAACCACCTTGTGTTTTAATACAAGTAATAGCTCATGCATACATATTTATAATGATTTGATTATAAGCGCTATTAACTCTTTTTTTTGCAAGAAATATCACTAGCACTCCTCTTTGAACTTTATCATATGCTTTCTCTAAATCAACAAAAATCATATGTAGATCCTCCTTATTCTCTCTATATATCTCCATCAAACCTCTCAATAAAAGCATGGCTTCCATAATAGACCTACCCGGCATGAATCCAAATTGATTTTAAAAATTTATCAACAAAAAAATACATAATATGTGCATCATCTAGCAAATGTCTAATAAGAAATAACATGAAGAAAAAAAATCTTACAATCGACAAAATCTGGAGGCGGTGAAAACTCACGGTCGAATTTTGGGAAACCGGCCTCCTTTCGCCGGCGACAAAGGCGGTAATCGTCGGCGGCGTCCCGTGAATGTCTACAAAGCTCAGCGACGGCGATCTAAGGTGGGCGACGCTGGGGCGACGAGAGAGAGACCGGAGATGCGAGAGAAAGAGCGGAATGAAATGAGCAGCCAGACAGGTCGTGTTCGGAAATAGGGCTTTCGCAGGCGGATTTTCCTGGCGTCCCGGACGCCGAAACTATATTTCGGCGCACGTTTCGTTTGTTCTAAGTCGCTGAGTTTAAAATAGACGGTGTATTTTCCACCGGTAAATGCGCCGGACATATTCCGCCGCAAACTCCGCCGATAATAATGAAAAGCTGCTAATTACCGACGTTACTACCGGCGCAATGGACGTCGGCAATTTTCTGTCGCAAACCACGCCGGAATAAACGCCGTTAATATTCCGTCGCATTATGCGTTGGTACATACGTCGTATTTACCGACGCAAAAAATTCCGCTGGAACATCCGACGGTATTCGCGTGTTTTCCTGCAGTAGCACTAGGCGAGAAAGAGGTAATCGTCTGTTTTTTATGTAAATATGTTTTGGGGTACAAAGAGATCTTAGAGGAGATCTGAATAATAGCTGTATAAACCTTTTGATATGTAAGTAAAGTTCAAAAGTTTTAGTAGACCTCTGTAATTATTTTAATTATGTTGATGTTCAGTAAGTAATATTACATGTTTCATGTTATTAAGTGTGGAGTTTGATATGTTGAAATCTTTCTCTGTTATACTCCAGTTTGTGGTAGAGGGTGAGCCAAACTGGAGTGTGACATAAATAAAAAATGATGATTCATAGGATCAACATCAAATAATAGGGTAAGGCTAATGATGACGATAATCATGATCTAGAGGTACTTTAAAAATTAGAATCTTCCATGCGAGGCGAAGGTCAAGCCAAGTGATTTTGATAATTTTGGTTGTTTTAAGCATAGGATGATTTTGTGAGAATGACATGTTAATTGCAACGACTTGAATAGAAATTCAACCTTAGAGTGTTTGGTCACATCACTGTCAAGGATTTAGAGCCAGCAAAAGATTATAATGCATTAATATCATCATAGGCGATGACTCGAACAGTTTCCTTTCAGATTACTAGATTAATCTGGCATAATTACTACCAAGCCAAACTTATACTATTATTCTTACCTCAAATAATTTTAGGACGATTCTCTATAAAATCAATAAGGCCACAAATTATGGTCAATGTCGGGTAGGTTTACTATGGAAGCTAAATATTTATGGAGAAGTTTGATAGAGAAGTATAGAGAGAATAAGGAGAATCTTCATATGATTTTTATTGATTTAGAGAACTCATATGATAAAGTTTCAAGAGAATTGATCTAGAAAGTTCTAGAAAAAAAAGAGTTAATAATGTTATATTCAAGTCATTAAGGATATATATGCATGTGTTGTTACTTATGTTCAAACACAAGATGGTTTGACCATGTATTTTCCTATTTCAATTGGATTATATCAAGGATCATTTTTTTTTCAAGAGGACATTTTTGCTTTATTCATGGATGTTCTTACTGGACATTTGCAAGAGGATGTACGTGTATGCTTTTTGCTGATGATATTTTTGTGTTGATAAGACTAGAGAGGGAATTGAAGGGAAACTTGAATTATGGAGGTCAACCTTAGAGTTTAAAGGTTTTCATTTTGAGTAGATCTAAAATCGAATACATTGAGTTTAATTTTAGTATTAATAGATCTAGTGGAGGATTGTGGCTTTGGGCGATCAGGTCATTAAAAATAGTAGCTGTTTTAGATATCTTGGGTATATTGTTCAAAGTGATGGTGATATTACTAGCAGAATTTCAAGTTGGATGGTTGAAGTGGATGAATGCATTGGGCTTATTGTGTGATAGAAAAGTACCCCTCAAACTTAAGGGAAAATTTTATAAGATGGTGGTGAGACCTACAATGATTTATGATGCAGAATATTGGCCATTAAAAGAGAAGCATAAAATTAAATTAAGTGTTGCAAAGATGAGGATGCTCAGGTAGATGAGTAGCTTTAATCTTAGAGATAGAATGCAAAATGACTATATACCTAAAAAGTTTGGATTAGCTTCGGTGTGGTAGATAAGATTATAGAGAGTCACGTTAGATGGTTTGGTTACATAAAATGTCGGCTTTCAAATGATCCGGTAAGGAGAGTAGATGAATTAGATTTGGTGTATGTTAAGAAAGGTAAATGTAAAGATAGAGTTAGACCTAAAAAGACTTGGTAGAAAGTTTTAGTAAGGACCTTCTTAATTAGATTTAAATGAGAATTTAACTCTTAAGAGGACGCAATGGAAAAAAATGATTCATGTTGTCAATCCCACGCAGTAGGATAAAGGCTTGAATTTGTTGTTGTTGCTTATTTTACATATGGTGTTGTACATTGATATATATTATGCAGTGAGAGTTGCGCCATACTTAATGTAATTTGACATAGGAATATGTTGAAGCTGTAAGGTGCATCATTCAATGCTTGAAAGGGACAATATATTTATTTATAATGTGACGATCCTTTTGAAGTTCATGTTAGGAACATGGATAACTAATAATCATGCTGGTCGAAGAATTAATTTTTATTTAATGACAACTTCACCAGTGGTGAAGGTGCTGTTAGCTGGATATACAAATTATAGAAAATAATGCATTTCTCATTTACTCAGGAGTATTTTGCACTTTTAAAAAACTTCGATGGAGATGCTATAATTAATAAGAATATTAGACAATTAGGAGAAAAACAAGATAAGCATGTGGAGCACTATGATAAGCAAAGTGCAATGAATCTAGCAAAGAATGTTGCTTGTCAGTCTAGAATAAATCATATTTGATGTAGGACTAAATGCTTTAAATGAATGAATTAAAATTTGCACGATTTCTTAATAAGAGCAATTAAAATTAGAACTATTCGCAAATTCAAACGATCAAATAAAACATAAGAGTGGTCACTTCCGTTTAGGTTAAGTTGCACACTAAGCACTTGGATTATCGAAACAACATAGAAAATCAAATCATGCAAAGAGAATAGCCTTCAACAGAAATTCCTAATCTAACAATAAGATTAGAAGCAAATAAAAGTGCACTCAATCCTACGTTTACTAAGCTTTGGCAATGGCGAGATAAAACCCTACGTTTACTAAGCTTAGGCAAAGGTGAAACTCGGTTCCTTGTGAATCTCCATCACCTATAAGATTAGGGGAATTAGAAAAGTAAATAAAAGGGGAAGAAGTTCACCCTTATCACAATCCGGAAACAAGTAGGCAAGGTGTTGAGGAAGTTTGTCGTAGCTCCTCGTGAAGGTTCAACGGGAGGAGACGAAGTTTCCCCCAAGCATCGAAGTGTGGAATGTAATGATCCTTTGCTCGCCTGGATCAGCCACCCATAGATGTTTTGCTGCTTTTGAGTTGGGGAGGCACCAAACAACAATGGGAGTCTTCTCCAACAAAAGGGGCAGCAGCTTGGACGGAGGAGAATCAGTGGACAGCAATTCAGTCTTCCAACACAGCAGCTATAGGTCTTCCAAGGGCTGAGGAAGAATGGTGGACAGCAGTTTTCCTCTTCCAGATCAGCAATCTTAGGCTTCCAAGAGGTGGGGATGCAATGGCAATGAATGAGAATCAAGCTGCAGTTAGGGGAAGGAGGAGAAACACTATCAAGTGGAGTTTGGAGAGTTGTAATGGAAGAAAATCCCACGGGAACGCCTTGAGGAATTTCAGCCAGCAAAGGAAATTAGAGAAAGGGTTTAATTCCCCAAGACAGAAGGCTTATTTTGGCAAGATTTGAACGGTGCGGCCAGAGAAGAATTTCGGCCAGGTTTTAGGGAAATGATTTTGAATTCTTTTCAAGGCACATAAGGCTTAGGAAATAAATCATTGCATTTATTATAGAGAGGGGCCGGCGATTTAATGATGAGGGAGGAGATTGGGGAGATGAATTGGATTACTTAATTAAGGCTTAAGGAATTAGGAAAGTGTTTTAAATAAATCTAATTTGAAATTGAAATTCAAATTGAATTCTAATAGGAAACTTTCCTAAAATAGATTCATACAAATAAGAAAGGATTTGAATCTTGAATTTAATTAATTTGGAGCGGTCCTGCCACCACGCCGCAGAACGGGAGCTCGTGTGGAACCTTGGATTTCTGGCGTCACAGCGGTGGAACGTCAAAAAATCTGACGGCCGCGTCACATAGGGGCCTACGCTACGGGTAACTCGGCCAAAATATGGACACCCGAAGGGCCCGGCACGCACAATCCTATCCTATCCGAGCCCGTCATTGCACTTCGGACAGCCGTCCCTATGTGAGGCCGGCGGTTTAGCCAAGCATGGCCGGCGGCTAGGGGGGGAGATATGGAGGGAATTAAGGAGGCTTTAATGCTTACTTAATTTTGGGGATTGGGTTTAGGATGATTTAAGTCATCCTAATGAATTCAAACTCCAATGGAGGGAAAATTTGAACTTTCCTAAAATAGATTTTATAATTTAAGAAAGAATTTGAATTTCAAATTTGGGGAAATTTGAATTCAAAGACTAACTAAATTATGGCAATCCAAAATTATGCATTATTCAAATTAGGTAATGGGGGATGGGAGAGAGTGAGGCCGGTGGCTTGAATGGGGGCGAGTAAGAGGCCGGCGGCAAGGTGGAGATGGAGACGATGTGATGCTGGATGGAAGAAAACGACTACAAAGAAGTAAGATGGTGAAGGAAGGTGGAAGATAAAAAAAAATGACAAGGGATAAATACGAAACCACGAACCCGGCCGTCTCCAAGGTTGGTGGGTGATCCGTTCTCCCTCTCCTAGGGATCTCTCCAAATTTCTCTCCAAGAACTCTCAAGCGCTCTCAAACACAAGAGTGGGAAAATTTTCTCATAATCATTCATTAACCCATGAAGAGCAACATGAGAGCTATAAATAGCCTCTTACAAAAGGACTCAAAATAAGAAGATGATAATGCCCTTAGGGCTTACATACGACCTCCCTTAAGTAAAGGGGTAAAATGAAAAAATAATTAAAACATAAATAATAAAAGACAAATAACATAATAAACGACAAATACATTAAAATGACTCAAAAAGACAACGACTCGATCGTGGCCGTAGATCGATGGTCACGCCTAGATTCATGCTCTGATGTCCCCATCAATATTGACATCTAATAGTATGTCAATAGATTAACTCTTGATCAAGACAATCAGCGGATAGACAAAATCCAGAGCAATCTAGTTGATGTTTCGAAAAAATAGTTGCATCCGCAAATTAGATTTTTTATTGTCAGTGTCTCTTAAGCTTTAAAGGACATGAGCAATAGCTTTGATGCACAATGCAATAGAGATAATTACTTGAAGCTAATAAGATCATTTTATCCGACAGTTTCTAAAGCTTAAATTGTGCCAAACTAAATTCCCCATATATGCCCCCTTGTAGAATTTAAAAACCCAAAAATTTACCCGGCCCATGTGATGCATTTTGACTCAAGGGTGAGATCAAAACGGACTGTGATGGGCTGTTACCTTGGGCTTTTAAATGGATAGAGAAGTTAAGATAAGCAGCCAGTTAGAGAGAGAAAAAATCTAGAGAAAAAGAGAAGAAGGTTGGAATAAATGTAGAAGAATCTTCTTAATCTTTGGAAGACACTCCATCTTTTTTCTTTCTATTAAATGGTTCTTGATTTTTTTTTTTTTTTTTTTTTTTTTTTTTTTTTTTTTTTTTTTTTTTTTTTTTTTTTTGCCTTTTTCTCAACTGCCCATTGTCAGTAGTGCTTTATAAAAAGATGAAAAATATTGCAATATTTCAATCTCTAAGCGAGATGATGTCCTTCCACACATTCTGGTCTCCTGATAACGTATTTGAATTACCCTTGCATCATTCTCTTGTTAATCAAGATATAACTAAGCTGAATTATGTAAAATTATGATTCTTCTTCTTTAATTATCCATTCAGTGGTTAATGTGTGTTGCTTTACTAATGTTTCTTTTGGGAGCTTGTGCTTTTGCCAGCATGCATAGGATTTGCAGGCTACTTCTTCAATATTTCTCCCACCCCAACCAAAAAATACCACGCACAAGGACCACAACTTGTTCATTTCCTTTCATGTTTTCTTCAAAAGGCAACGGCCATTGATGTTGTACTGCTTGATGTGAAAAGTTTAGAAATCCTTCGTTGTTGATATATATTTTATTCCCATGTTACTATGTCCAGGCCTAAGCATTTGCTTGTATGTTGAAATAATAAAATTTACCAATCTAAAAAAATGCATTTCATGTCCCAACCAAAATGAATTTTTCAAAAAATCAGACTTTGTGTCAACAATCAAGAGATTCACTCGAGTATCCTTTACATTGATAGAAAAAATGTTGTAGCTCTAAATCATGTTTGAAAATTAAAAATTTTAATTAAAAAACCTTGTAAATAATTCTCTTCTAACACAATTGAAGCATCGGCATCACATTCTTCTTGGTTTTAAGTTAGTTGGCTTCTTCAACTTTCAAGTATTTCAGACTACTATGTCCTGCTTCCAACATATACTAGGAATATTATTAATCCTTGAAGCTCAAACATAAAGTTTGCTTTTGCTTCTTTGATGTTTACTGTAATCACCTTAAAATTAGAGCGTTAGTTCCAAAAACATGGACTAGAATTTTATGCATCTCCCATGCATGAACTAAAACTAGAAATTGGATTATGACCCAAAGAACTACACAGACTCATCATATCAAGTTGAATATCTGTAGTATTTCTATGATCAAAATGACTTTAGAATACTGATAGATGTTATTATTTCATTTACATTGCCCAAAAGATGCAATATTATGCTGATTTTAGTGTAATTAACAAGTTCCCATGCCTCGATCTATTTGAAATATGAGCACTTGACACATTTACCAAGCCTTGTTCTATTTGAAATTACCATGTCCGACAAAAACTTCTCAAAATATTAATCAACAGCTTGTACTTGCCACAATTATCAGCCTTAAAGGAGACAAGCGTGAATATAAGAATCAATTACACATCATGTTAACACCCAAAAAATTTCATACAAGTACATGCAGTTCTAACAATGAAAATTTTACTTCCACAAAACTCATTAAACTAGCCTTTATTATTTTTAAATGCAAGATAACTAAAGGAGATCAAAACAACAAAAAACAATCAAGTCATACCGGTGAGGTATATATTTTAGGCAGCTCCAAACGTAAGCCCCACCCATGGAAAATCCCATGAGATAAAACTTGGAACCTAATGCCATCTTATCAGCAAGTTCCTCAACATCTTCAGCAATGCTTTTCACTGACAGCTTCGGATTTGGATCACTCTCTCCATAACCAGCTCTGTCAAAAGACAGCAAGTATATTCCAAATTCGTCAAGTATTTCCTGAAAATTCAAGGCCAATAAATATCACCAACCAGAAAAAAAAGGTAAACCAACTACAATAGAAATAAAAAAACAATGACATTGTCATTACCTGTGAAACAGGAAACACATCATGTTTGCAGCAATCAAAGCCATGAATAAATATGACTTTGTATGTGGCCTTCCCTTTGAGACACCAGTTTCAATGTACGAAAGATGCCTTCCATCATTGAGCTTAATTCTAGGTGATGTTACAGGAGGACCATTTGGTGTTCCGCAGATATTAGGTGGTGGAGGCCGGGCTGCATTATATAACCATGCCAATACTCCCACAAGTAGAACCACTGATAGCTTTGAAACAATTCCTGGTTCACTCAAATGAAAACATCATTATCAAATGTTAAGAGAGGAAAACATGCATTTAATTATATTTTATGATGTCAAGCAGACAAAATGGAAGTACAGACTTAAAACATGTCAAAAAATAGTGGAGTGAAACACATATTACTAAAAAGGAAATCATATCAACTAAATAGGAAATTTCTTTTTCTATGACGTAAAGATAAAATGTCTGCCTCCAATATTTGAAGTCATATTCGAAATGTGAAATGAGGTTTGACAATAGCAATGAAAGGCTACAACATCAAGCATTTATCTCACTACGTGGGGTTGACTACATAAATCATTTTTCTTCATTGTGTCATGTTGGAAAGAGTCAAATTCTTATTTAAATCAAATAAAAAAAAAGTCACTTCTAATACTTCATAACCAAGTCTTTTTAGGTATACCATTACATTTCTTAACATAGGCAAAATCTAATATATCTACTCTCCTAACTAGATCATCGGAAGGCCGACGTTTGAAACGACTCATCCACTTGAGCATTATTATCTCTGCAACACTTTACTTAATTTAATGCTTTTCTTTTAATGACCAACATTTTGCGCCATAAAGACTATGTTCAAAAAAATCTGGCTATGAAGAAGTTTATCATTGTGCAATTCAAGAACAAGGTTTTGAAAAGCTCAAAAATATATATGAATTGAAAATTTTTAAGTTTATAGGTGGTTAACTCAAACATTTAGAAGCTCATTTTTCATATCAATATGAAATATTTGCTTCTATGTCAAAGTATTTACATTACTGCTAACTTAGATCTCACTAGAGATTTCCTCTATTGAATAAAATAAATGCAAAAAGAGGACCGAATATTACAATAACAAAATGTAGATTTCTATTCCCAATAACTAATAATGAAAATCTACTCAAGCAGTCAACGTTTCTGTTAACAAGTTCAACCGTTTATCTTATTCATAGATTTTTAGTTAATACAGAAAAAAAAAAAGGAATTATAAAGAAAATTAACCACTTTTGTATCGGAAGTTTTAAAGTGAGAAGAAAATAAAGTAAAGGATGGGATAGAAAAGAGCTTCTTCTATAATTAGGATTTGTGTTTCTCCCTTAAAATTAAGAATAAAAAGATAGAGAGTGAAAATAATTTACATAAGGGCTCATTCGGTTGATTGTGATTATGCTGTCTTTGCTCATTTTAAGGGTGAAATTAAAGATGTTAAAGGTATTTGCATATTTAAAAATACGAATTGAATTTCAACTACATCCAACCAAATGCTGAAATCTAGCAAACTCATTGTTTTTCAAACAAATGAGCCCTAACTAAACTCGAAGATATGTACAAACTAGATTTATCTAATAAGAGAATAAAAGTTTATTCCCTCTCAATCCGAGCTTATTAATCTTTCTTCAACTCCTAGTTAAAATTAAAAGAAATTGCATTTTTAATTCATTTTCTTTTCTACAAACCAAATCCTTACAATCTCCAATCAACTCTCAAACAGAGGAAAAAAAAAACCAATTTTAGCCGATCAACATGAATTTCGCAAAGAAAAGGAGATAAACCTAATCAAAACAGCTTCTTCTCGCGCCTTAACTAAATCATCTCTCCACGGAATATCCACGAGAATAACAGTCCGAAAGGAGCAAGCAACCCACCTCGAATGACGGGGAAGGAAGAGCTCTTCTGCTTCTTTCGGGTGTGAGCCCTCGCTGACGCAGCGGAGATCTTTCTGCTGGTCCCCGGCGCAGCCATGGACACCGGCTGATATCAAAGCGACCTTCAGTCCTGCCAGAAACCAGCAAAATCACTTGAAAAGTTGAAATCTCAGGAAAATGACGACCAGTTGAAGGGATTAGACAAAAGTAAGAAACAAATAGAAAATATCGATGCCATGCCGCATTGGCCGGAACTCGGAAGCGCGACCACGTGTAGCCGTGGACAAGATACATGATTATTTATTTATTTATTTTGAGATTCAGGCTAATTATCATTTCATTTGAGATAATTTTTTATTATTTTTAAAATAATTTTTAGACACCATGTTTAGCTTGTTTGGTGGGCGCCTCTTAAGTAGGGCTCAATCAAGTGTGGGTGAAGAGGTTTTTAGGAGTGGTGACTCTTCTATGTTAGTTGAGGATTAGTCATACCGCCAAGCGTCATTTCGGGAATGACAGTAGGTGGATACCCCGTTCCAAAAAAAAAAAAGTTAAAAAAATTTTATTAAAATATTTTTTTCTAAGAAGCTATTTTAAAAAATAGTAAAAAAACTGTCATAAATGAAGCTCAAGTCAAACTCTCACACACACATCACATACGTACAACTCGAACCAATAATATCATGGTTAGGAGCTAAAAACCAAAATGAGCCGCGAATATATCATGAATCTAATTTTAATAATTCGAAACCTCATTTTAATATTAGCAAATTCTATAACAAATTTTAACACTGAGTTTATAATTTTGTTACACATATTTAAACTAAATATATTAAAAGAACATCATATTAAAAGTGCAATATATATTTAATTTGCATTATTTATTTAATTATATGAAATAAATATAAAATATGCTTCTATTTAGTGGAGGTGAGTGTAATTTTGTGAGCAATTTAGTGATGCCTTCTCTTGCCCTTCTTTTGCACAAGTGTCAAAAAGTAGAGCTAGTTGAATTTCACCTAACTCAACTTTTGTGAGTATTCTAAGTTTTTTAGTATAAAGTATCTAAACATGCAATTTAAGGTTTGGAGATGCTTCTCTAGAGAAAGGTGGTCTATTGTAGTTCCAAATTTAAGCCCCTCTTGAATAGCAATTGTTCTATCATTCAATGTTTTGCCTTTGTTTTTCATCACTAAGTGGTTTTATCATCATAACTTAATCAAATCTCATTAATTTTTTTAATGATTGTTCATGCGTTTTCATCGATCCTTATCAAATGACAAATGTTACATAAAACATGGTCAAATAATTCTCATTTTTACTTGTTATTTTGTAATATGAGATATTATTATCATTTATGTTATAAGAGAATGATTGATCTATATTTTTATATCAATGATGATTTTTTTAAGATTCAATAGTCTTAAACATAGATGTGTGAAGAAGTTGTAACCATTTCCTTTTAGTCATAAATACATATAGTTGGCCACATCCTTAAATCAAGTGATGCACATAACTAGCTATGTATAAGAGTTTTTGAGCAATTATTATAATTTTTATGTTAGACACAATTGTGTGCATACATGAAAATATAAACTTATAAAATGCATTATACACTATTGTTTATAATATGTAGTTGTAAGTAATTATATTGTCATTTTGTGTTGTACATAGCTATATACAAACAAGAAAACACCTATTATTTATAATAAGTATACACTATTATTTATAATATGATTGTTGCATCTTGGAATATTCACGGTAGAGAGATATAAAGTTTAACGTCTGAGCTTTGTATGAAAATCTAGCACACAAGCAGATAAAATAGAGGGTGTAGCGTTCATAAGAGACACCAGAGTTTTTACATGAAAATCCCTAAAAAGGGAGAAAAACCATGGGGTCTAGCCCAGTTTGAATAAATCCACTAATGCTTGCAATTGATTACAAATGAGACCCTTCTTTATGAGCAAAGTATTGGCTCAAAGTAGAAAATATATATCATATATAGTGTATTATATGATAGGAGATGGAAGAATCAGTGTTGATATGTTCGTTTAGGCGGCAGTACCACAGTCGGCGAGCGATGTAAGTTGGAAGGATCGTAATTGAATGAAGGTGGTCGGAAGGACTGAAGTTGGGCAAAGGAATTGAAAAGATCATAGTCAAGTGACGATGCTCGGAAGGACCAAAGTCGGCATAAGGATTGTAGTCGGCGGGCAACGTTCGTCAGAAGGACCGTAGTTGATGATAGTCAACGGGCCACAGCGGTCAGGAGGACCATAATCAATGGGCAACGGAAATCAAAAGGACCATAATCAACAGGTGACGGAGTTCAGAAGGATGTTAGTCGGTGGGAAACGGAGGTCAAGATGACCATAGTCGGATGACAGTGGTCGGGAGGACCATAATCGGGTTACAGAGGTTAAGAGGACCATTGTTGGATGATGGTGGTCGGAATGACCATAGTTAGAGGGCGACGGAGGTCCGAAGGGCCATAGGGCCGTATTTGGTGGATGACGGAGGTTAGAAAGACCGTAGTCGACAGGTGATGGAGATTAGAAGGATCGTAGTCGACAGACAATAGAGGTCCAAAATATTATAGTTGACGGACGGGCAAAAGTCCACCGGTGGTCGGGAATAACTCCGACGGTGGTCAACGGACTTGTGGAAGTCCGACGGTGGTTGACGAACTGGCAGAAGTTCGTCGGTGGTCAGGAAGAACTCTGGTGGTAGTCGGTAGACGGGCGGAAGTCCGGTAGTGATCGATAGATGAGCGAAAGTCTGGCGATGGTCAGCGGACTCTAGTAAGTCCATTAGTGGTTGGGAAGAACTCAGACAGTCATCGGCGAGTGGGTGAAAGTCCGGCAATGGTCGTGAAGAGCTCCAACTGTGGTTGGCAGACGAGCAAAAATTTGACAGTGGTAGGCGGACTGGCGGAAGTCCATCGGTGGTCGGGAAGAACTCCGACAGTGGTCAACGGATGGTCGGGAAGAACTACAGTGGTGGTCGGCGGAAGGGTGGAAGTCTGTCAGTGATCGACGAACTGGAGGAACTCTGGTGGTGGTCGACGATGAGAAAGCTCCATAATTCTTCCCTCTCTTCCCCTTCTCCTCCTCCCTTCGTCATGAGAAGAATAAGGACTATTTTATAATTTTTTAAGAGTGGCATGG
Organism: Dendrobium huoshanense; assembly: GCA_016618105.1. Classification (NCBI taxonomy): domain Eukaryota; kingdom Viridiplantae; phylum Streptophyta; class Magnoliopsida; order Asparagales; family Orchidaceae; genus Dendrobium; species Dendrobium huoshanense. Next base: position 48,320,082 of record CM028360.1, on the reverse strand, counting down.
ATTGTAAATATATGAAGGATCAAGGTCAAAATGGGAGTGGTTTGAATGGATGGCCGGTATCGATCCCCTTGATTGTCGATCATTTATTTATCATTTACATTCCTTAATGATATCATAATTTAGTGATCTTAGGCTTGTTAGATTCGTCTTGTCGAGCCTCTCGATTCGACTATAAGCATGGCATGTTTGGAAACCGTCTGGTAATTCAAATTATGGTTTGAACCTTCCAAACACGCTTTGGGTCTTTTATTTGGACTTATTTTTGCTCGGATTGAGTGGAATTTGGTGTCGTTGGTTTCACATTTTTGAAATGTTCAGTTTGACTGTAAGTTTGCTTAAATCAAAATTCAGATGGTCTCCGATTTAATTTATAAAGCTTCCAACTTGATTTTTTCCTTGAGATTCGTGCAAGTGAGCATGTGTTGGAGAGTGGAGCAACAATCTTTCTTGCAAGTGAGCATGTGTTGAGTTTCAATATAGATTTAGTTAATTAATGATTGGCCTTCCAAAATAAGGAGGTAAAGCCTATTGGTTAAATGAGCAACTCTATGAAATCTCATCTTTTGACATTAAGAACAAAATGAATAATTTTAGTTCTTAAATTACCATCTTACACATGTTGCACATTCAAATTTTCAATAAACAATTTTATTAGTTCCACATACTTATTATATGGTGGCAAAATTTTTGATGTCTTACTCTAAGAACTTACATGAATATCCTTCTAATTTGGCAAATGTTTTTTTTTTTTAAGGTTTTATTTGGGATGGTTTTTTTTTAACTACTTTCTAAAGCAACTTTCTAGTACAAAAATTTTTTGAACTAGAAATTTTTATACAAGAAAGTTGTTTTAGAAAGCATTAAGAAAGCCACCCCAAACGAAGCCTTAGTTTCTCATTTTAATGGAATAACAATAAAAGTAAGAGCAACTCATTTGATTAGGCATTGAGCTACTTTTTGATTCGATGCATCACTTGAAATCTAAGACCAAATGAAGTAACAAGTGGCAATCTCAAATAATAAGTGTGTTGTAATGTAATGGAAAATCCAAAATAGTAAAGGCAATTCTGTCAGCTCATCTTTCCACACCTCAATTAACATGTCCTTGTTTCAAGCACTTAATAGTCGGTTATCACCACCCATTCAAGCATACATTGGTGACATATCTATTGTTGATTTCATAGATACATCGTTGTAAAAGTGAGACAAGATTACCTACAATATCAAGCAAAACCACACTAGAAGACATCACATGAAACAAGGAGGATATAGAAATGACATTACATGAAATGTGAGGTCAATGAATTAGTACTTGTAAAACTGCAACTGTACAAGCAAATCTCAGAAAGAAATGAGCATTATTCCAAGCTTCCTCATCATTATTGTGACCCCCTTTCCCACCCTAGAAAGAGTTGGCATTATCACCTTCAGGCTGAAGCAACTGCCACAATTTCACATCCACCTAGTTTTCCACATTTCTGCCATCAAAAACATGGTAAACCCACCCTATAAGTCCACATGAGCTAATCCTACATTCTTAACAAATCTTTATTGTTCAAAACATTATATTGCAACACCTTATATAATGGACTAGCATGAATTTGGAAGAGACCACCAAGATAATTGATGATGTACTCGGCACCATAAAATTAAATATTGATAGTTGTTACGAGCTAGAATATATGCGACAAAAGATTTATAATCCTACGTCTTAGCATTGTACGAATATCTATCTCACACATAGAGAACACAATATTTTTTTATATGGAAAACCCTGAAAAGGGGAAAAACCATGGCACCTTTGCCCTGTTGAAAATGATTCCACTAAAATTTGAGTAGATTACAGAGGGCTGGCTCATCCTTGAGGGTGATTAGATTACAAATGTAAACCATACGGTTGAAATATAGTGACAAATAGGGATGAAAATATGGCATCACGGTGGTCCGTCAGAAGTCCGGAGTTAAAAATTCCGGGCGTCAGTTGGTAGTCCGGTGATTGTTTGGCAGAAATTTAACATCAGGTGATGGTCTGACAGAATTTTAGTATTGGGCAGTGGTCCGATAGAACATTGACATCGGGTAGTGGTTCGGTAGAACTCCGATCTTCGGATGGTGGTCCGACAGAACACTAGGTGTTAGGTGGTGGTCTGTCAGAATTCAAGTTGTTAGGTGGTGGTCCGGCGGAGGCATCAGGTGGTGGTCTAACGGAGCTCATGGCGTCAAGTAGTGGCTTGATGAAACTCCAGGCATCAGGTAGTGGTCCAGTGGAACTCAGGGCATCGTGTGGTGGTTCGACAAAACTCTAGGAGTTAGGTGGTGGTCTGGCGAAGCTCAGGGCGTCAAGTGGTGGTCCGGCGGAACTCTAAGAGTTAAGTGGTGGTCCAGCAAAACTCAAGGCATTAGGTGGTGATTTGGAGGAACTCCAGGCCTTAGGTGGTAGTCTAGTGGAGCTCAAGGCATCAAGTGATGGTCTGGCATAACTCTGGGCATCAGGTGGTGGTCCTGAGAAACTCCGGGCGTTAGGTGGTGGTCCAACAGAACTTTAGGCATCAGGTGGTGGTCCAATGAAACCCCAGGCTTCCGGTGGTGGTCCGACGGAACTCCAGGCATCAGGTGGTGGTCCGATGGATTTCCATGCATTAAGCGCTCGTCCGGCGGAACTCCAGTGCTAGTCAAGGAGGCAAGGAGACGAGCAATCTCTGATCTCTTTCTCTCTCTTTTCCTTAGGCTTAGGGATCACTTTTCAAGAGGAAGGGGTGTATTTATAGATTTCTTAGAGTGGTGTGGTCCATAAATAGGAGGAGGATCAAGGGAAAATGTGGAGTGGTTTGGATGGACGACCGATGTTGACTCAATTGATTATGGACCGTTCATTACACATTTGAAGGTTTTTATGATGTCAGGATTCCATGATCTTTAGCTCTCTAGATTCGTCTCATCGAGCTGATCGATTCGACTATAAGAATTTCACGTTTGAAAACCATTTAGTAATCCAAATTATGGTTTGAAACCTCCAACAGTGCTTTCGGCTCTTTATTTGGACCCATTTGGGCTTGGATTGAGTTGAATTTGGTGTCATTGGGTTGGTATTTCTGAGACATTCAATTTGATTATAATTATACTGAAATTGGAGTTTATATGGTCTTAATTTTAATTTTTGAAGTTTCAAACTTGATTTTTCCTCGAGATTCGTGCCTAATCAAGATAAATTTTTGAGGACGTATCAACAGTGACGATAAAATCATTCTTATAAAGGCAATGTGAATCGATATAAACATTCTCGCCAACCATCAGCATCATCAACAAGAGCACTTGAGTGGTGAGATTGCAAGATACAAATATGGCTCAAGGGCTACCAACCTACCACTAAGATGAGGATAATAATGGGTGTATAGAGTGTGAACAAAAAATGAGTGCACTTAAAATTTGTAGGTTGCTATTCAACCTTGAGTGTCTTAATTCCATTGGGTGAGTTATTTCAGTAATAAGAGCTATGAGGCACTAGTCATAATATTGTAAAGTTAACTTTGATTTTAAATCATTAAGGACTATGAGTATATTCAGATGCATTTGACTAGAAGTAATGAAAATTATCTCAAATTCTCTTGTTATCTCTCTTTTCTCTCATCATCCATATTTTTGTTGGTCCTTAGAACAACTGAGTTAGTAATAATATGGGAGGAGTTTTTTATGGCCTTTTGTTGCATGATCAAGAAAGATAATATAGTAGGGTATGTTGGAGAATGGGGACAACAAACTCTGAAAGAGATATATGAAATAATTTTATTACATTTTCACTAGTTAAAAATGTGTGTATGAATATTTTTTATAAAATGCGTAGGGAAAATGTATATTGAAAATGGGTTGAAAGTGATGTATTGTGATTTGATATGATAATACTGAAATATAATATATATTGAAATGATGGCTATGATTGATATGTATTGAAATGATATACTAATTTGATTGAAAGGATGTATTGTATTGATACTGCTCTTATGCAAAATGATATTTCAATTGATATTAGATATACAAAATGATAACCCTCACATGATAACCTCAAGATTCACTAATGGGAGTTTGAAGGAGCTAGAAACTGAGTGAGAGTTATAAGGAGTCGGGGTGACTAATCCATGTGATTCAAAGGGAGTTATAAGAAGTACATTGATTGGGGAGTCATAAGTGGTGACAAATTGGGAGTCATTAGGGCAGAATTAAGATACCCTCAAAATACCTTTATCTGCATATATGATATACAAAATATTGATTATTGATTCATTGATGTTGATTTCTAACATTGATTATTGATTCATTGATACTATGATATTGATTATTTATTACTGATTCTTGATACTAATTATTAATTACTTATATGGATTAATGTTTCTGCTTAAAGCTATTAAATATGGATGCTTATATTAATATAATTGTATAACTGATAGACTTATAAGGATGATTTAATGATATGACTGAGTGAAATTGATTGAATGATAAAGATAAAAAGAATGAGTACTACAGTTGATCAGTTTAGATAGTGAATGAATAATAGATTTTCTTATTTGATTTATAACATATTGTTTCTCTTTTGTCATGCATTAATTTTAGTTGTAAGATTTGGGTTACATGTTGGGCTATGTGCTTATTACATTACTTTATATATTTTTTTGAAAAAAGGATAAGGACTCTGTGATGTGAGACTCCGGACTGCAAGTTTAGTTTTCTTTTCGACACCTATAGTTTATTTTGTAGTCATTATATATTTAAAGTGATGTAACTGGTCTTTTGTGTCATAACTATTATATCTATGTCATTTTGGAGTTTATAAGCATGTATGACATTTTGGGGTTTATAATAATTATAAATATTGAGGAATATAAATGCAATCATATTTCTCTCTATTGTTTATATGAAATTAGAAAGCTTTAATTAAATGGTTAAAATGAAAAAATATATGCAATTCTTCCAATTGATTATGGGGTGTGACACCCAACACCACAGTGCTTCAATGAAAAAAAAAATAGATTTTACATGCATACATATAGAGCCCAGAGACCTGATTCAAAATAGATTCAGATAAACCTATACATCTAGAACACTCACAGACACATATAAAAGATATGAATACAAAAATTTATTCTCATTACGCTTACTAGACTGGGTCGAAATAGGTGCAACTGTGCACGAATTTAGCAGGTTTACACTATATACTATAAAAGCTAGTTTAGGAGATAATTTAATGTATCTAAAATATAAGTCGAATACTTTAATCAATATATATTTAACATAAGAACTAATCTCATCATCTTAGCTATCAAATTTTCTTCAATTATATCTCAATCTAAGACTAATCATAAAACTAATGACATCTTCCTAATGTTGTTCTTACTTATGTCACAAGATCTTATACTCCATGATAATTATAATCTTGCCCTTTTTCAATTTACTCTATGGGTACTTATACTATTTCATGGTGCATTTTTTCTCATTTCTCAATTTATTTTTTTGAACTATATGTGTTGTGATCATTTTTACCTACATTATTATCGTTATAATTCATGTAACTTTGTGATTAGGGTTCATTAGTATTCACTAGTTTTCTTATGGAACCACATTGCCTCCAAATGCACTTTTGTATTACCAATATCACAATTTTTTGTTGTTCCATGGATGTGGAATCACTTGAAATACCCAACACATATTACACCATATAGACTCAACACTTAATAAACAAATATATGTATATATAGTTTATGCATTGCATTATACATAATTTACGCAATTGAAATCATATTCTTCTCATGATATAATTCAATAAGATTATATCATAGTACAAAATTAAATGAATAATATTTACCACTACTCAATCTCTATCTTCACTCCTAAGATAAACATATGATTTTATAGTGTATTAAGAACAATCTTCATAACCTAATCTTCTGATTCAAAAACTCATATTCATGATTATAATCCATTTTATAAATTATTACTTTGATAGTTATTTTACCACTACACTACGACCTAATGTGACTCTTATATGGTAATGAATCATATCATGTCGAGTGTGATAGGCTAGGAAAAATATCAAATTATCTTGTTTAGTATTTTGGATTCTTAGCCATTTCTAAAAAGTCCTTAATAGCCCTAAGATCTATTAGATTTACTCATATTACATATTATTCATTTAGGAACATGTAGAACCACTAATTTATTAGAATTATAAACTACATATATGATTTCCAAAGGATTCCATTTACACGATTATAGTGGTTACAATAAAAAATAATCAATGTGCATGATCATACATTTTTTTTTGTTAGCCAAATTATTTTACATCATATATAAATAGTACAAAAAAGATTATTATACATCCTTGTCACTCCCATCACCATCTAACAAGGTTACTTCTATAATGACAACCACTTCTAAGAGAAAGTCAATCAGCATTCCCTTCAAATTTTTATCACTTAACATAAGCACAATGTTTGCATACATAAATTATAATGCTATAAATTATAATTACATATTTTTTTGTTCAATTCAACCTCCCTATAGTCTTTTTCCTTTTCCAAAAAATAGCAACTCACATAGGTCGAATTGGATGAGAATAAAGTTTAGTATATCACACAAAACTTTCCAAATAATTTAGTATATAATAAATAATAATAATATCCTTAAGAGCCAAGCCAATATATGCTCACTTATATCTTTCAAATTGTTCTTAGATAATCACTAATCAATTGGTGATCTTGGGGTCAGGCTATAAAGTAGGAAAGACTATATATTATCAGTCTAAAGTAGGTTTATTTATGGAATCAAGGTCTCAAGCTTAGTTCTAGGTTAATGTGCAAAAGTCTATATTTGTCAATAAATCAAGTTATGGTTACATCTTAAAGTATATGTAAAGAAACATAGTTGCCAAATTATAATTATAATTTCTATCATTAATATAATTTGATTATATATTAAAATTCAAAGGTGATATAGGCTTCATTTAGGAAAGCTTTCTTATTGTTTTTTAAAGTAGTTTTTAAGTACAAAATTTTTTTAACAAGATTTTTTTGTATTAGAAAGATGCATTTGAAAGTAGTTAGAAAATTGTCCCAAATGAAGCCATAGTTGATCATTAGAACTCGCTATTCAAATCTTAATGTATTATTGCATACACAAATAGAAAAGAAAAAAAAATCTTATGATATGTCAATTGGGATTGGAATGCATTATTTAGTTGGAACACTTCAATATTTGAAACATTGATATACTAAATCAAGTGAATGATGACATCATTGCTCATAAGATACTTGTATACATGAGCATATACGTAGGGAGTCTATGCTACGATGACATGATATTAGTAATAGATTATGTATACCAAAAATATATATTTTACTATAAATATACTTATATTTCATGTCATGTAATGTAACCCAAGCATATCATAAGTAAATACTAAATAATACACGAGTTTGGTTAAATAAAATAACAACACAAATAAATACTTAATCATTCAATACTTATATAGGTAAGGATTTTTTTCTAATAAGATTTATCTTACCGTTGCTTAAGCTTATAACTGAGGTTCTTGATGATACCTTTCTACAAAATTTAAGAGGCAAAAATAAATCAAGATCATCACCTCAGGCCTATAGGCTAGTATATACAATTTTCTAAGCTTATACCTCTCATAAGGTTTAATGGATTTCCAAAAGTTCTTCATTAAACCTTTAGATGTTTAAAAGAAAGCATATATGCCATCCTTTTACATAGGGATTGAACTATTTTAGTTAACCTAAGTCCTAGTATAGTTAAAATTCATAAAAATTGCATATGCTATATGGTATAACCAATTAGAAGATTAAGAAGTAATATATTCTATAACATTATATAAACAATCAACATCGTATATTATGTATGCATATTTGTTAAAATGCTTAGGATGCAATATTTTAGATTTAACAAATATGGAAATCATAATAACATTATTCATTCATGGGGAAATCATGGATGCATTTCCCATGTTGGATGATTTCTTAATTAACCACCATGATCCCATCTCACAAATGTTTAGTCATTATATATCCTCTTATGCTTATCAATGACATACTTCAAACTATAGAATGACTTATCAGTCACATAATGCACCACATTTATCAGTCAACATATGCAATGACATGTAGGATAAATCACATATTGTGCTTAGTATGCAATAAAATATATAATATTTAATAATAGAATTAGTTCAAAATACCATATTTCACAAAAAAACTTAATAAGATAATGTAAATAAGATCTATATAGTGATAACAAATACAATGATAGTTAATTAAGTGTAATGTTGGTGTATAAAAAAAATAGTGTACAATTAATTAATAAGAAACTAGAGACATTTATAGAGAATAATGGATATCATGGTATGTTACATGAATAGTAAGCAGACTTCTATATTACATAACTAAGTGTATGAAATATCACATGGATAGCCCCAACTATTGACCATAATTAATCATTTGAAGTCATTTAGAAATTACTTAATGATCCATATTATAACTATGTAAGTGAGCATGAAATTAGGTAGAATAATACATAGTGTGTGTGAACCATTAATTGTAATTAACATAATAGGTTGAGGAACACTTATGGGTCAGAAATTCCATTATCACAATATGGTGTCAATTATGCTTTAAGACAAATATTTTTCCATGTATAATTTATATAGTGTAGCACATAATAGAAGTCTAGCCAAATCTAGCCTTATGTATGTAGAAGTATGTAAGATTGCCTAGGTAGCTATATATATATAGTACAAATGAGATGGTAAATACTCAACAAAAAAATTAGTAAAAGAACATTGAATAACATTAAGAGAAAAAAATACTATAAGGAATCATATGAGATGCAATATTTATCAAAATATGCAATAAAAAATTGTGTCTTATCAAGAGTAGAATAGTTTTCTAGATTGGTATAATTTCATGAATATTAATTGAATTAGAAGCATATTGACAAAACCTGTTGATTAAATGTACAAACCTCACATCTCTAAATAGTTCAATCATAGATAAACACTTGATTATAGTATAGTTAAATAATCATATTAGAGATTGCTTACCTAACTATGTGGACAATTAAATAACTGTATGCATAATTGAACTATGACTAAGCTCATCCAGGATCTCAAAACTTTAAATGACATCATATCATGTTAACGAAAAGCTTCTTAATGGTTAACATGAACTCGGTTTACAAGAAAATTTATGTATGTTAGAAGAATGATGGTCATTGTATAGGCATATTTTGTTACCAATGTAATAAATTTCATAAGTTATATCCGCAAAAATATTGCAAGAAGTTGTCTTATGTAGAAAATGAATCCAAATTTAATGAATCCTCGTAAAGAAATGCCTTAACTATTATATAGTGGTACTATATATGGATGAAGCCATGGAAGAAGAGTTATATTTCCTTACGAAAAGTGATTCAAAACTTCAAATGACATAAAAATGAGGAACTTGAAATTAGAGAGCAATACTAAGACCTTTAGGTAAACTTCTGTGATTCTAGTCGAAATTGATTATGAATGTACTTTTCATTAAATTAAACAAAATAGAAGGAGATAGTTTAGTCAAAGAGTTACAAATTGCTACTTCCATTATAAAACAAGTATCCACTAAATAATGAAAAAAAAAAAAGAATATATTATTTAATGAAGTTGCCATCTAGAAAGATTAAAAAAAGCTACCAATGTCAACAAAGGAAATTAATTTTAATGTTTTCATATGAACAAATTTTTTTTTTTCAATAAAACCTCATTTATGAAGATCTGTTGATGTTGAACGACCTATGAGTAACCTTAATCCAAGTCTTTCAAAACCTAGAGCTATAGGAAACATATTTTATAGAGTGGAAAATTGGAGAAGTCATGCATTTCTAGAATACTCCAGTTATTACTTCCTACAAAGAATATATATTATTGGGAACTTTCAAACATAATCACCCTCTTCATGTGAATATTATTGTGAACTAGTTTCTCATTGATCTATACTCTTTTGTCAATTTCATTTGTCTATGAACATTAAGAGGGTTATTTCTTGATATCCTACACCTTTAGTGAGATAAAGTGTTCATTTAAAACTTGAATGAGTGAGGAAAAAATACTCAACATCTTTCATCTTGCTAGTCTATTTTGAGATGCTTTACACTTTAAAAAATATTTTTAGTGCCTAGCATCGCGGTGCTCCCATGACCCAACGTCATAATGCTGCATGTAATACAACACCGAGTTGCAACACCACCTTATCTCCATTGTGCTGAATTATTTCAAAAAATTCCATTGAGCTCATCATAGCGACGACGCTCTCGTAGAGTCTACCAACCCTATTGCGCTTGCAAGCACACAATGCTGTAGCTATATTTTCCAAAAACTTTAGATTTTTATTTTAAAATTACTTTCAAAATTTTTAGCTTGTTAAAACATCAAGATCAAGGTCTATCTTCATCATCACTGATACGTCGTTATAAAATTATCTTGATCGAGCGTGAATCTCGAGGCAAAATCAAGTTGGAAACTTCCAAAATTAAAATTGGAACCATCCAAACTCCAATTTCAGCAAACTTATAGTCAAACTGAGCGTCTCAAGAATACAAATCCAACGACACCAAATTTGACTCAATCCGAGCCCAAATGAGTTCAAATCGAGAACCTGAAGCGCTGTGAAATGTTCAAACCACTACTTGGGTTACCAAACAGTTTCCAAACATGATGTGCTTATAGTCGAATCGAGCGGTTCGACGAGATGAATCCAACGAGCCTAAGATCGCCGAATTCCAAAATCAATAAGACCTTCAAATGTCTGACAAACGGTACATGGTCAAGGGATTCAATATTGGCCGCCCATCCAACCACTCCACATTTACCCTGATCTCTCGTCTATTTACAGGCCATGTCACTCAAGAAATCTATAAATAGACCCCTCATTTCTCTTAAAAAGAGGACCGGAGCAAGAAGAGAAGAAGAGAATAGAAGCAATAAGCTCCTCCTCGACCACCACTGGAGTTTCGTCGGACCACCGCCGAACCTTCGCCAGACCACCACCGAATCTTAGCGGACCAGCACATGAGGCCCTTACCTCCGCCGGACCACCGCCTGACGCTGTTGCTCCGCCGGACCACTACTTGAGGCTCTCACCTCCGCTGGACCACCGCTTGACACCATTACTCCGCCGGACCACCACTGGTGTCCCTTACCTCTGCCAGACCACCGCCTAACACCGTTGCTCTGCCAGACCACTACTTGAGTCCCTCACCTCTGTTGGACCACCGCCTTACGCCATTGCTCCATCGGAACACCACCTGAGGCCTAGACTTCTGTCAGACCACCACCTGAGGCCCGGACTTCTGCCAGACCACCACCTGAGGCCGTGTGCTCCACTAGAGCATCACCTGAGGCCCAGACTTCCGCCAGACCACTACTTGGGGCCTTGAGCTCCACTAGGCCACCACTTGATGCCTAGAGTTCTCCCAGAATACTTCCGACTATGATCCTTCTGACCTCTATCACCTACTATGGTCCATCCGACCTCCATCACTAGATAACGGTCTTTCTGACCCCGGTCTCCTGCCGACTATGGTCCTTCCAATCTCCGTCGCCTACAATGATCCTTCCGAACTCCATCACCAGACAACGGTCTTTCTAACCTATGTCTCTTACTGACTACGATCTTTCCGACCTTCATCACCGACAATGACCCTTCCAATCAAACAAACATGCATATATTGTAACTCCCACCATGTAATGCTATATATATAACGTACATTTGTAACATCAAGCCAAGGCCTTCTCCCTAAAAAGGGCCTCATTTGTAATTGACTATAAATACTAGTGGATTCATTCAAACTGGGCTAGGCCTCTTGGTTTTCCCCCTTTTTAGAGGTTTTCCACGTCAAAACTCTGGTGTCTCTTATGAATGCTACGCCCCCTCTCTTATCTGCTTGTGTTCTGGATCTTCGTATAACGCTTAGACATTAAACTATATATTTTTCTACTGTCGCGAATACTCCAGGACGCAACAATCACCAAGCAAATATCTCAAGGCACGAAGCATGGTCAACCACTCTTCTCTCAAAAGCTCATTTTGATGACTTTGAAAAGCTTTAATTTCACTCTAAAATTCTAAGGATTGACTTTAAAAAAAGAAGAAGGATATACCAGTGTTAAATATTGCTTGCATGAAGAGCCATTCCAATTTTCAAACTAGGCTTGGTTAAATTTTGCCTATTTTATAATTTTTTGTCAACTTTCTTTCTCTCTAAATGCTTTCCATGATAAATATGAGTTGATCAATGCTCATGAAAAACCTATATATTTTACTTATTAACTTCCCTTTTTCAAATGTGATTAAGATGTTTAATGACATTCTTTGCCAATATATGATGTATGTTCAATTGTATAGCGCTTATTAATTGCTATATAATCAAATTTGTATTGTAGGATTACACTATATTATATCAACCTTATAATCTATTATATTATAGTTGTTGTAATTGTACTTTATTGCATAACACTTATATTATAATATATTATAATTATTGTGAATGCACTATATAGTATCAACTTTATAATTAGTTATGTTATAATTTTTATGAATGCACTCTGCTTTATTAAATGTAACATGTTATATTATAGTTGTTATGATTGAAATTTTTTTAAATAAAATCTTATAATCTTTTTTGTTATATTGTTTGTTATTCGACCTTATTCGAATGTGTTAGAAGCTTGCTCAACTCTTATTCCTAATAAACTTGAATCTTGTTCAAACTTTCATTTGAATCTTATTTTAAACCTTCTTTGAAACTTGTACAAAACTTGAAAATTTATTTGAAATTTGTTTAAATCTTGTTCAAATCATTTTTATTAGACTTCAATAAATAGTAAACCTAAGCAATAACATTAATTTCATCTATAAAATTTCGATCACATTTCTTCAAAAAAAAAAAAAAAATAAGCATTATAGATATTTGACTAATTATAATTATTTTGAGGCATATAAAATCAATTTTTTTAAAAAGAGAATAATATTAGCTAATTATTTAATTATATCTATATTTTAAATATAGTTGTATTATCTACTAATTTAGATATATAGAGTAATAATATGTGATGCCTGAAATTAAATATATTTAATACAATTATTATCATTTTAATACAAAATATATCATAATATTTAATATAATTGTTATCTTATATAATAATAATAATAATAATATATATTAAAACATTTTAATGAACATTTAAAGAAAAAAAAAAGAAACCTTTTTCACGTGACAGCTATTTTTACTACATTTGCCACTCATTTTCATCGTGGCGGTTGCCATTTGTCGGATTCTGAACTCCACCCGCTCCAAAACTAGGGCAAGCTTCCTTCTTTTTCTCTCTCTTTCTCAAGCGAAGTAGGCGGAGTTGTTTCAAGAATTTCTTGATTTATTCTTCTTCGTTGCCACTTCAAACGTTTTAGTCCTTCGGTGAGTTTTTTTTTTTATTTTTCCCCTGTTTTTTTCTCTATTCGTGTACCGAGTGAGATTGATTCATTGTTTGTTTCGGCTTTTGGACATATCGGTTCTTTTTTTTAGTGGATTGATTTTGAAGGGATTTTTGAGCAGCTTGAGATGATTTTGATCAGGTCGATTGATAGTAGGGTCGATTTAGCATTTTTGGGGTGTTTTGGGCGGCATAGGCTTAATATATGCCAAATATTTATAAGAATAATAGAGAGAATCTATGCCCTGTCGAGTTGTCCACAGAATCATAATGGGTGTCAGAGATTTGAAATGGACTCGCCTTTAGTCTGCTTAAGGAGTTTCAAAAGTAGCTTATTGTTGATGTTAGATGTACAAAGGAGATGTCAAGGATGTTGGATCCAGGTTTGTCTGTGGGTGACACTTATCTCTACGAACAGGTTTAGCAAATAAGAGCAAGAGAATAGGGTGAGGGAATCAACAAGGATGGAGAGTAAATGTGAAGCTAAATTATCTTTGTGAATGGTAAAAATAGAATGAAGTTCAAAATACTCTCTTAACCGCTTATTTACAAGGTTAAGAGGGCTACAATAAATATTGCACCTAAAAAAATAGAAAAAAATACATGATGTGACAAGTATATATTAACAGAAATACATGGGCTAGGCTGAAATGTGCGCACATGACTCTTTATCTCTGATGCGGTTGTTTGCCCTTGACGTGTTATAAGGAATCCTTCGATAAGTATCTTGGGCGAGTCTACAGTGGCGAGTGTTTGGGAGAGTGTGTGAAGGGGAGCCCCTCGGGGTGAGCGAAGAGTCCCCTGAACGAACGTTGTTTTGAGTTTGGGATGAACATAGTTGATGGAGTCATGATCATGGGCTCTGTAGGTGCGTGTTTCCTGTAGCTTGGGTTATGTTAATCTATGGAAGGCGAATGACCTTAGCTGAGGAAGACTACTAAGAGGAGCATATCCTCTTGGGGCCAGTGCCCCTTAGCGAGAAGATTTATTGAGGTAAGTCCTCTGGACAAACTCGCCAAGAATGAGCACATTCTTGATATGATCCTTTAGAGGTGAACTCATATGTTGTGAGCTTCACTGGTACAACTACTTGCTTTCTCATATATTGGTTATGGAGACTGCCACTTGGGGAGAGGCTTGCTTTGAGTGCGCATTGCCTTAAGAGATTCTTTCTCTTTGGTCACACTCCTTGGTCATGAACCTATTTAGATACTTGCAAGTGGCCTTCATGGGAATGTATGAACATACATTTAGCTTCCCAATTTGCTTCCTCTTTTGAAGAGCTGTTTATGAAAAAGGACAGAAATTAATAAAGAAAATATTTATTATCTTCACCAAATGACAAAGAGAATTTAAATAGAAATTACTGTCCCACTTCTATTGCAGCCTCAAGAGGAGCACCTTCGTCCAAGATTTTCATAATGACATTGAGTACTATCTTTGGCTATAAATAGTAGCAAAAGGTACAAATAGGGCTACATTTATTCCTTTATTTTTTCTTGAATGAATTCTCCTAGCTCGCTTGAGAGATGACCAACATGAGGCCCACAAAATTTGTTGATATGGATAGTCAGAAATTATAAAAGGCCCTTCTTTAATAATGGAGACCGAAGAGAAGAAGTCCAATCAAGTTGCTGGGAAGATGAAGCAACAACAAGTGACAGTGATCAAGTAAAGTGAAAAAGGGAGAGTTGAGTAAAGTGGCAAAGGGCGAGCTGAGTAAGGTGGTAGAGATTGTGCCAAGTAAGGCAAAGATGGTCTCTTCTTTGAGTTATGATGACATGCCCCTTACTAAAAGGCACTTTAGATGAGTCTTCATATTTTAGGGAGCTTACCAAGTTTTGGCTATAGCAAGTGTCATTCTTGAGATGGCGATTTTTGTTCGTAAGATAGCACCAACTCTTTCTCGTGGGGATCCAATTGTCGACAAGTAGCCATGACCCCATGCTGGAGGAAGTTGGGTGATCACGAGTGACTAGTCGAGGTAAAAAGGATTCCTCTTTAATTTTTTTGCAATTCATATCTAGGGCCACATGTTGTTGATCTTGAGTGAATCTAAGATTCACTTGACCTCAAACAAGTTTCTAGGTCACTTGTTGAGTGAGCTTGAGGTGTTGGCCCTAATCTAATTGGACTTGGGCTTGCGTATGAGGACTTGGGATCTTTATGATTAACTGCTCGATGTTACTCTTAGCTTGTTGGATAAAGAAGCCTATCGAGTTTATGTAGGCTGAGCCTATAAGGAAGCAGGTGTAGCACTCTCCAACTAGGAACTCCCACTCCCAATTGCTTCATCTTTGTCGTCTAGCACTTGGCCTTGTCACCAATATGTCGAGATCACCACACTCGTGTCATCTTTCTTGGAGGCTCTGCTTGGGCATGTTTAGGCCTTTGAGAAGGAACTAAGCATGTCAAGGTTGAGTATGAGGAAGGTAAGAGAAGGATAGCGGCCCAGGAGAAGGTATTCTTTGCAAGTAATGACATTTCTATGCTGCACTGGAAGGTACCAGACTTGAGGGTCAAGGTATTGGCGACTCACAAGCTTTTAGAGTTATTGCAATCAAGCTAGTTTCTTGAGGGAGGTTGCTTCAACATGCACTATTCGGTGGAGAAAAGTGTGGAGTCTTTCAACCTTTTTTTGATCCTATGTAGAAGTTATTTCTAGAGAGTGAGTGATATAAACTCACCCATATATAATAAGAGCAATAAAAATATTAAAGTAAAGCAATACAAATTTTTATGTTTTATGCACTCTTTATTTGTAATTGCAGCTTGCACTTCTTGCTAATCAGTTTACTTTATGTTTATTTCATCTTTACCAAATTTTTGTTGCTCAATTGTGACACCTCTTTATCCAGTTACCCAAGATCAACTCTTCTATATATTATTGAGGGTAACTTTTTGATTTTTAGTGGAGGGCGACTCTTTGATTTTTGTTTGAGGGCTACTCTTCATTGAGCGAATGAGTTAAAAATGAGTGGATCTTTTTATAATGATGAGAGAGGAGTGAGATTTTGTTTAGTAATAACAGGCGTGACTCGAGCCTCATAATTTGAGCCCCAAATTTTTCTAAGGATACCCCTCCCTTTTTAGAAATTTTATTGGGTCCGGCATCCGGACGTAGCTCTACATTCGGACACCAGTAGAATGGTGCCACATAGCTGCCCGAGAACCCGACCCAAATTGATATTATTTTCGAGATTTACCACATGCTTTAACTATTTCGGGTCGGCCCGATGACTATATATGATTTGGGCGCGAAAATTAAAATACCCGCCTTTTTTAAAGGTCTATTAACCTTTTGGCGGATTATTCTAGAGACGTTATACAAGATTTAGAGTTTAAAGAGCGCATAGAAGGATTTTGTGAAGTGTTCAAGTAGATTGAAGATACGAAAATAGAATTCTCTTCTTTGGAAAACCTGGAAGAGTTCGATGAGATTGTAGAGATGTATAATGTTGATGATGATTTTTCTGATTTATTACATGTAACTTCTTATCTATATAGAGGTTTTAGAATATGAAAATTTAAATTCTAATTATGTATGCACCTCTTTTTTGTTGTTTGATCTACTTATAGTGTAACAGTCTTAGTTACTGATTACCTATATATCTCAGTATCGACTAATAACACATTTATTCACGAGTTCAAGGTTTATTGCACATCAGAATCGAGCAATACTGCAATTATATAGTACTGAGCTTATTCATGAGTACCTTTCTTTGTATTGAGACTGACAGAGCTTTCAAGTCATATCGGTACTGATCGATACTACTCGGTACTGATAGGTATCGCTCGGTATAAACTCATTGTACATTGGTACGGAGCAATACAAGGATCATAGTACCGAGTACCGATCATTGTACCAAGACCGGCAGAGTGTCTCGGTATTAATTCTCGGTATTAACACTCGATATTGATACTTGGTACATAATCTCGGTATAAACTCGGTATTGCTTTGTAGATGTAATTTTTTTACTACCAAGTCTGTATAAGAATGTGAAATATGTTTGCACAGGGTGTTTACAACTTTGAGAAGGAAGCATATCATAAGTATTGTCATTATGCATATTCTCATAGTTTTAGTGTTCGAAAAAAGCATCATTCATTCTTGCCTAATTCAAGAAAAATAAAATCGAAGGACTTTGTATGTTCGAATGTAGGATTTAAGAAGGGAATTGACTTAAATGCAATGTCAAAATTTCGAAAATCAAGCGTAGAACTGGGTGTCTAGCTATGGTTATATTTGCGTTAGTGAAGATGGAATTTGGATGGTGAAAAAATCAATAGAATGTCACAATCATGAATTGGATAGGCCGGATGATCAATATTTGCTCAGATCATCTAGACACATTAGTGATGAGAATGCATATGTTCCGAAATCAATGTCAGAAGCTGGTATAAGAATAGTTAATGCATTTACATACCTATCTGATGAAGTGGGAGGTGTAGGAAATTTGGGGTTCACAAAGAGAGATGCATACAACTACATTCAAAATGACAGAAGAGCCAAGATTGTGAATGAGAGCATTAATTCACTAATTCAATTGTTTAAAGAATGAGTAGCTGCTGACAACATATATGCATGAGATGTCCAAACTGATAAAGAGTACATGTTGTAGAAATTTTTTTTGGGTTGATGAGATGTGGATAATTGATTATGACTGTTTTGGAGATGTGATTTTTTTTGATACAAGCTATCGTCTTAACAAATATGATTTAGCCTGTGCCTCTATTGTTGGAGTGAATAATCATTGGAAAAAACGTTATATTAGGTGTGACATTTTTATCCGAGGAGATAATTGAGTCGTTTACCTGACTGTTTAGAGCATTTTTAAAAATTATGGATAATAAATATCTCATAACTATATTTACTGATCTTGATCAAGTAATGACTAGGACAATAGAGATTATATTTCATAATACATGACATAGGTTGTGCCAATGACATATCTACAAGAAGGCTCCTTCAAAGTATGATATTTTAATAGTAACAACAAAGTGAAAGGCCTATTTTATACTTGTTTCAATAAGTGTGATTCTGAGGATGAGTTTGAGAGAACATGAAATTAAATGATCATAGAAGGGAATCTCCAGAGTCATCAATGGTTGAAAGATATGTACAAAATTAGGCAAAAATAGTTAACACCATTCAACAAAAATTGTTTTTAACTTTGACATTTTATCTACACAACGTATTGAGTCTACCAATCATGTCTGTCATGGCATTTCCAAGCCAACTAGTTATATCACTGATTGTTTCCTGGGGTTGGAAAAGGTGATAAAGACTTGACGTAGAAATGAACAAGATGAAGATTTTAGATGCAGTCAAACAGAGATATAACCTATAATTAAAAGTAGCTCAATATTAAAGCAAGCTGACCGTTTTTATTCGAGAAAGTTGCACTCATTTTTTGAAGAGTTCTTACATGGTGTAGGTGGACTGTGCATTGATCATTCTTCACCGGACTCATCCACGTTCCATCAAGAACATAGACAACTCTTTAGAGTCGCAAAAGTGGACTGTTCAATTTGATTCTTCTTTGAAAACCATGCAATGCAGTTGTGGCAAGTTCGAGATGATAAGTTTATTATGTTCTCATTGCATGAAAGTTCTGAGGCAATTAGATATTGTTAATATCTCTGAAAAATATTTTTACCAAGATGGTCAGCCAGAGCTCGGAAAGATCTATATGTTGGACGGAAGAATGCGTATCAACCGCAGGAGGGATCCAGTAACATGATAGTTAGAAATTATATTTGTCGATTTGCATATCAAATAAGCACAAAAGCACAGGTAATGAGGAGGTAGAACAATGTATGCTCGATGCGATGAGTGTCATGGCTGAAAATGTTTAATTCATCATGGAAGGAAAAAAAATAACAAGAACAATAATGAACGCGGAGCTGGGGGAGGGTATAAAAATATTAAAGATCCTACGAAGTGCCAGCCTAAGGGCATCGCAAATGCTAGATTGAATGATCACTGGGAAAAAAGGAAGAGCAAAAAATTGAAGCCCACAGAGAGGAATCCTCCTACAAGCATACAGTTTACACCTGAAGATACCTGGAGTCAGTCGTCGTTTATGTAACTGTTCGGTACTTTTATATTTACTCGGTATTTATCTTTACCGAGAAGTAACTTGGTAATTTCTCCTAAACATGTTCATTTTAATGTTGGACTAGGCATGAAGTATGCAAATTTTTCCATGAATGAGAAACAGATGAGTAGTCTGTATAATCGGTATTACTCGGTATACGTAGGTTTATCGTATTGCTCAGTATAACTCGGTATTACGCTCGATACTTTTTGTTAACACGATATTAATCGTATCTACTCGATATTAATCTATACCAAGAAGTAACATAGTAATTTTTTCTAAACATGTTCATTTTAATGTTGGACTAGGTATGACGTATGCTAATTTTGCTGTGAAAGATTCACAGTTGAGTAGTCGGTACCAAGCTGTATTACTCGGTATTGAGTAACTTCACATAAATTAACCACTCGGTACTTTTTTATTTACTCGGTATTACTCGGTATACGTAGGTTATCCTTTCCTGTGTGAATTTCACAGCAATCGGGGCAACTGATGGGGCTGATGGGGTCATAATATTATTGCCAGAAATGGTTCTTGAAGAAGATTTTTCAGAACTTCTACTTCGATAACATTTAAATGAAGCAGGGAAGTGGTCACCCAAAAACTTTTGTATTAATTGATTGGTTGAAACAATGAAGATGGGAGGTAAATTATGCATGTTCCATTCCTATGGATGCTGTGATATTGATGATAGATACTGGCTCTTAAGGAGTTCATCATTGTGTTTAGATAATGATATGCAAGACTTGTTGACTGGTTCTTGCTACAATAGGGGTTAGTGGATAGAATTTCTTGAAATTAACTTGATCGATAATCTTTTTTTATCTTTGAATCCCAAGCCTTCGTGGTTTAATGACCTCATGGGTTATTTGTTCCTAGCCTAAGAGACCTTTGCTTTTCGTGCTTCACATATCTTGGGTTTTAAGGATTTTACCATCGACATATGTTACAAATGGCTCCTCTTGAGAATGAGGGATGTTGGGCTCAATAAACCTCAACCCTCAAGACCATGTTGGTTCTTATACCTAACTTAAGATTCTATGACTTCAATTAATTTCCTATTTATATTTTAATAAGTAGAGTGAGAATGGGAGTTGAATCCCACCCCAACAAGATGTAACTCATGTTACATTAAATACTAATCAATGTGTAACTTGACGATCTTCTGATGCAAGAATAAGGACATAATTAAACGACATGTGATCAAAGGAATTAATATCAGCTGTCCATTCAAACCACTCCAATTTTGACCTTGATCCTCCACATATTTACAAGACATGCCACTTTGAAAAACTATAAATACCCTCACTCTTCTTATGAGAGGGGAGGAGAAGAAGAGAGGGGAGGAGTTTTAGAGCTCTCTTGGCATCAACCACCGCCGGAGTTCTTCTCGACAAATGCCAAAGTTCTTCCCGACCACCGACGGACTTTAGCCAGTTCGTCGACCGCCGTCTATTGTCAAACTTCTGCTCGTCCACCGATCACTGCAAGAGTTCTTCCCAACCACTGACAGACTTCCACCAGTTCGCCGACCACCACCGGACTTTCGCCCATCGTCGGACTTCAGCCAATCCTCCCAATAACTGTCATCCAACTTCGGTCATCCTGACCTCCGTCGCCATACAACAGTCCTGACCTGCGTCGTCAGCCGACAACGGTCTTTGCGACCCGCATCACCCACCAACTACTATCCTTCAGACCTCTGTCACCTGCCGACTACAATCCCTATCGACTACGGTCCCCCCGACCTTCGTCGCTCATTGACTACGATTCTCCCGACATGTGTTGCCCGAAAACTACAATCCTTCTGACCTCCGTCGTTTGCCGACAACGGTCCTTTCGACCCCCGTCGCCTGCCAACTATGATTCTTCTGACCTCTATCGTAATACAACGGTCTTTCCAACTTCTATCACCTGTTGACTACGATCCTTCCAACCTTCTTCGCCTTTCGACTATGGTTCTCTCGACCTGTGTAGCCCACCGACTACGGTCCTTCTGACCTTCATTGTCTGTCGACAATGGTCCTTGCGACCCACGTCGCCCGCCGACTACATTCCCCGCCGACTACGGTCCTTCTGACTTTCGTCGCCCGCCGACTGCAGTCCTCTCGACCTTCGTCGTCCGCCAACTACGATCCTCTCTACCTCCATCGTTATACAACGGTCCTTCTAACCTATGTCGCTTGCCGACTACAGTCCTTCCGACCTTTGTCGCCATACAACGGTCCTTCTGACCTATGTCGCTCGCCGACTACGATTCTTTCGACCCCCATCACCAGCCGAATATGGTTCTTCCGATCTACATCGCTCGCCGACTATAGTTTCTCCGCCCCAAATAAACATGTCAACATTGATTCATCCAACTCCTACCATGTAATATACTATGTATGATGCATATTTGCTACATCGAGCCAAGACCTTCCTCTTAAGGAAGGGTCTCATTTGTAATAGATTACAAACACTAATGGATTCATTCAAACTGGGCAGGGCCCCATGGTTTTTCCCCCTTTTCAGGGGTTTCCACGTAAAAACTTTGGTGTCTCTTATGAACGTCACACCCTCTCCTTTTTCTGCTTGTGTTCTGGATCTTCGTACAAAGCTATGACATTACATTTTATATTTCTCTACCACCACGAATATTTCAGGACGCAATAGTTTGACGCCGTCTGTGGGAAAAGATTCCTAACTGGGGGGCAAATTATGCAATTCTTAATTGCCCCCCATATATCAACTAATTCTGCATCAATTTCACTTGAGTCAGATGTAGGCTGGGGGGCAACCTTGACTGCAAACATGGCCAAGAAAATTCCTCCAAATCTTCTGACATCCACGATAGTATCTTTGGAAACTATTTTTCATAAAGCTGTTAACAAATACACGGATGCTTCCATTAAATTGCAAGCTGCTTACAGTCTCTAGTTGGACTTTTCCTCCTTGGGCAAGGTCATAATCTCAACCTCAAAAAGGTAGTGATGATTTAAATATAGACCATTCTTAACCTTTGATTTGGGATACATGCGGCGTTCGCCCCCTCCCAATTAAGGAAAAAATAATCCTTGGGGGGATTATCTCGACATCTTCCATACAGGTTAATGTCATCGAGCAGTGCTCTGACATACAACCTCGGATAGGTCTCACATTCTTGGTGGATTCTCTAGACCTCTTCCATATAGGTTAACGTCATCGAGCAAAGACTTCGACATACAATCTCGAATAGGTCCCACAACCTTGGTGGATTCTCTCGACCTCTTCCACACAGGTTAACGTCGTCGAGCAAAGGCTCTGATAAATAACCTCTGATAGGTCTCACATTCTTGGTGGATTCTCTTGACCTATTCCACACAGGTTAATGTCATCGAGCAAAGGCTCTAACAAACAATCTCGGATCGGTCTCACATCCTTGGTAGATTATGTCGATCTCTTCCACAAAAGTTAATGTCATCGAGTAAAGGCTTTGTCAAACAACGTCGGATTGGTCCTATATCCTTGGTGGATTCTCTCAACCTCTTCCACACAGGTTAACGTCATTGAGCAATGCTCTGACAAACAACATCTGATAGGTCATACATTATTGGTGAATTTTCTCAACCTTTTTCATACAGGTTAATGTCATCGAGCAATGCTTTGGCAATAATCTTGGATAGATCTAAAATCCTTGGTGGCTTTCCTGGACCTCTTCACTTAGTTAAACATCTTTGATGGATCCCATCGACCTCTTTCCTAAAGCATTTTCTCGGTTTCTTCAAAGAAGGATTGGATCCCTGATAGGCTTCCACTCTATTAGCATCATTAGTGTATCATTAGACGGTATCAATTGACACAATATGTGCCCCCCTCCATCAAATTGTCAGTTATCTGCCCCCGTTATCATGCATACCTTCTATCTTCAGCAAAATGCAGCTTAATTATCGTCATCAGCTCACCGCCTGATTTCAAACGTCAGAATACCATCTAACCACTTCCGTCGGAATACCATCTAACCACTTCCAATAGGCTTTCATTGGTATACTCCGTGCAATAAAGGATCGACTTACGATCATTGAATCTCTTCCCTATCATTAATCAGCGCCGTATTTTTGCTTGTTCTTTGAACGTTATCAGATCTCTTCTTAACTACCCATTGTAGTCAAACTTACACTAAGTCTCTAACCATTGGACTTCTGCCCGATCGTTGTCAGAATTTCATCTGACCATCATCGAACTTCCACCCAGCCGCCACACATTACAAGTTCTACCTGTCCGCTGATTATAGTCAAATCTCATTCAATGCATTGTTATTGTCAAATCTCTTCCCAAGAGAGGCCATCGTCGGGTCATTTCTAACTTTTGCAAGAAAGCAAAATTTCGATCGCCATCAATGCCCTCCAAGCTACCAATCCACAAAAGAACCGGCACAAGAGGGCAAGGCTGTGATCACCACCAACATTCTCCGAGCTACCAATCCAAATAAAAAATTTGGATCGGCACAAGAGAACAAGGATTTGATCGTCACCAATGTTCGCTTTGATCGTCACCTATGCTCCCCGAGCTACCAATCGACAAAAGGACCGACACAAGAGGGCAAGGTTTTGATCACCACCAACATTCTCCGAGCTACCAGTCCACAAAAGGACCGTCACAAGAGGGCAAGGCTATGATCACCACCAATATTCTCCGAGCTACCAATTCAAGTAAAAAATTTGGACTGGCGTAAGAAAACTAGGATTTGATCGCCATTAATGTTCGCTTTGATCGCCACATATGCTCCCCGAGCTACCAATCCACAAAAGGGCCGGCACAAGAGGGCAAGGCTTTGATCACCATCAATATTCTCCGAGCTACCAATCTAAGGAAAATTTTGGACCGGCACAAGAGAATCAGGCTTTGATCGCCACCAATGTTCCCTTTGATCGCCACCTACGCTCCCCGAGCTACCAATCCAGAGGAATGCTTGGACCGGCACAAGAGAACAAGGTTTTGATCGCCGCTCACAATCCCCGAGCTACCAATTCAAAGAGAGGGCTTGGACTGGCACAAGGGATTGTGCCTTTCATCCTTCACCAAAAGGGATATTTATAGTTGCATGAGGGAAGACAAAGAGTCTTTCTAGAAATTTCTAAACAAAATAATAATAATAATAATAATTTATAAAATTTTAAGTGACAAAAATTATTTACTTTCACTTAATATATATAAAAAGAGGAGATGAAAAGTCTCTCCGAACTTTCTATCTTCAGAAGAGACAAATTCTAATTGATATAGCTCAACTGCATTTATAATTCCTAAGAATGCTTACTTAACGTATAATTTTTTTTTTCGTAAACTTATGACAATATTTTGAACGTTGGGCAAGTAGAACTGTAGAAGTCAAACGGCTTGTAGCAAAAGAAAATATTTAGCAATTAAGTGCCTATTAAGTTAGTAACTAATTAAAAAAAATTGCTTCATGTCTCGCTTTTTAGACTCCAATAATTTTATTGTTTTGATGATGAAAGATCATAATCTGACAAATGAAATATGAATAATTTAGTTTCTTTAATTAAAATGGACAATTGAGTATTTATGCTATATTTGAACCTTTAAAACAAAATTAACTATTCATATATAAATAAATATAACTTTGCTTTTACAATTTTTATATACCGAAATTGGTATTTATCTGATAATTTTTAAATTTAGATGAATGAATTATGACTAATGTTTGTTATTTTTTAGATGCTTATACTAGTTAACATCTCAAAAGAAGGTACAAATATATATTTTCGGACTTTGCAAGCTTCGACGTCCGGAAATAAGGGGCAACTGATATATCATCAAAAATTATCTTGATCAAGCACGAATCTCGAGGCAAAATCAAGTTGGAAACTTCCGAACTTAAAAATAGGACCATCCGAACTTTAATTTCTACAAACTTATAGTCGAACTTAACGTCTCGAGAATACGAACCCAACGACACCAAATTCGACTCAATCCGAGCCCAAATGGGTCCAAATCAAGAGTCCGGAGCATTGTTGGATGTTTCAATCCACAATTTGAATTACCAAACAGTTTCCAAACATGACGTGCTTATAGTCAAATCGAGCAGCTCGACGAGATGAATCCAACGAGCCCAAGATCGCTAAATTCGGATATCATTAAGACATTCAAATGACCATTAAACGGTATGTGATCAAATGAATCAATATCGGCCGTCCATTCAAACCACTCCAATTTTGACCTTGATCCTCCACATATTTACAAAACATGCCACTTTGAAAAACTATAAATACCCCCCACTCTTCTCATGAGAGGGGAGGAGAAGAAGAGAGGGAAGGGAGGAGTTTGAGAGCTCTCTTGGCATCAATCACCGCCAGAGTTCTTCCCGACCACCGCTGGAGTTCTTCCCGACCAATGCCAAAGTTCTTCCCGACCACCGACGGACTTCAGCCAGTTCGCCGACCCCCGCCAGACTTCCGCCAGTTCGCCGACCACCGCCGGACTTGCGCTAGTCCGCCGACCATTATCGAACTTCTGCTCGTCCGCCGATCTCTTCCAGAGTTCTTCCCAACCACCGACGGACTTCCTCCAGTTCGCCGACCACCGTCGGACTTCTGCCAGTCCGCCGATCACGTTTAGACTTCATCCAGTCAGCCGACCGCCTCTGGACTTCCGCCCGTTCGCCGACCGCCATCGGACTTTCGCTTGTCTGCCAACCATCGTCGGACTTCAGCCAATCCTCCCAATAATTGTCATCCGACTACAGTCATCCTGACCTCCATCGCCATATAACAGTCCTTCTGACCTGCGTCGTCAGCCGACAACGGTCTTTGCGACCCGCATCACCCACCGACTACTATCCTTTAGACCTCTGTCGCTTGCCGACTACAATCCTTGTCGACTACGGTCCCCCCGACCTTCGTCGCTCACTGACTACGATTCTCCCGACATGTTTCGCCCGCAGACTACAATCCTTCTAACCTCCGTCGTCTGCCGACAACGTCCTTGCGACCCTCGTCGCCTGCCAACTATGATTCTCCCGACTTCTATCGTAATACAACGGTCTTTCCAACTTCTATCACCTGCTGACTACGGTCCTTCCGACCTTCATCGCCCTCCGACTACGGTTCTCCTGACCTGTGTAGTTCCCGACTACGGTCCTTCTGACCTTCGTTGTCTGCCGACAACGGTCCTTGCGACCCATGTCGCCCACCGACTACATTCCCCGACGACTACGGTCCTTTTGACCTTCGTCGCCCGCCGACTACAGTTCTCTCGACCTTCGTCGTCCTCCAACTACGATCCTCTCGACCTCTGTCGTCATACAACGGTCCTTCTAACCTTTGTCGCTTGCCAACTACGGTCTTTCCGACCTTTGTCTCCATACAACTGTCCTTCTGACCTATGTCGCTCGCCGGCTACGATTCTTTCGACCCCCGTCATTCGCCGACTATGGTTCTTCCGATCTACATCGCTCGCCGACTATAGTTTTGCCGCCCCAAATAAATATGTCAACATTGATTCATCAAACTCCCACTATGTAATATACTATGTATGATGCATATTTGCTACATCGAGCGAAGATCTTCTTCTTAAGGAAGGGCCTTATTTGTAATAGACTGCAAACACTAATGGATTCATTCAAACTGGGCAGGGCCCCATGGGTTTTCCCCCTTTTCAGGGATTTCCATGTAAAAACTTTGGTCTCTTATGAACGTTATACCCTCTCATTTTTCTGCTTGTGTTCTGGATCTTCGTACAAAGCTATGACATTACATTTTATATTTCTCTACCGCCGCGAATATTTCAGGACGCAATAGTTTAGGCGCCGTTTGTGGGAAGAAATGGAGTTTTGATTTTTTTTGTTGCTTAAAGTAAATTAAATACAAAGTTTTGTGCTGGATATATATTTGGAATACCCAAAATAACTAATTTTGATGAATGTAAAATTCACCCAAATTTGGTGAATTTCAAATATAAGTAAAACTCATAGCTCACGACTTTATCTTCTATGCGTGCCGCCATCCTACCACAATTGTGTCACAAGTCAGGTGTTGTCTGCCTTGTCACCAATTGCAAGATCATCAACAATCGCCATCTACTACCACCACTTTCCGACACCATTGATCGAGCCTCTGGCCACCTATTGCCATTGTTGTCATTATAAACACACTAAAGTATTTCAATGCATTTCATTTGTAGTCAACTAAACAATTCATATATTTCTAAAATATTTACAAATTAAAAAACATTTAACTAAACTGTCGCTTAATGAGGGCTTAAGAAGGTGGTTGAAAATGAGTAGTTGATCATCTTATTTTTTTATAGAGGGTGTTTGATAAAGGGAGCATCATTCTCCTAGAAATCTTATGACAAGTGATAAGAATGTTTTCATGCTCTTGTTTCTTTTGTGATGATATGACATTATTAAATATGCTTGATCAATTTAAATTTTTTACGAACTGTTGCATTATTTGGTTCATGATTATGCCATAGGATAATAAGATCTCATTTGATTGTGCTTCTAAAATAGATACATATTTTAGAAAATAATGTTTTTTTAATGTGAAAATTAAATCATCACCTTTAAGTGAATTTTGAGAAGGCTTGTGGAGTTTGAAATAAATTTTGACATTAATCTTCATCCGACCAAATGATAGATTTATCAAATCTCATTATTTTCAAAACATTGTTTCTAACTTAAAGAAATCAGATGAACCCAAATTTGGATAACATCTATATAGAGCTTCACCTCTTACATCTGGTATAATGTTTCAAAATATATATCTACGACTGCAAGGAAATCAATTTATCACCATCATTTTCTTAGAAGGTATTACATTTATGTTCAAGCGGACATCGAATTCTATGCTTCTTTCAACTGATTGTTAGGTTCCTCGCCAATGGTATTTCGACAATAAGATTTTTGAGACCTTAGACTGGGCCTTGATTAAGAAGCTGTTGCATTGGAGTGTATTTAGTGGAGCCTGATTAAATGGGATCCCAAGGGTTTATGCTTGCTGTATGAGGTGTCTATATTCTAATAGGGACTTTAGGAATGATGAGAGAGTGGTGGGAAATTGTTAGTGGAGAGGTGAAGGTTTCCCAAGTGGATTCTCTTGACTTCTAAAATTAGTGTTGAATACATGGTGAAATTTCCATCGTTAGAAACACTTGGGAATTCTTTGTGATATTTGTAGTTGATTTCTAGAGTTTTTGAAGGATTTCTAAGTGATCTAAGGGCTTGTGAATTGTGATGGAGGCAAACGCTAGATTAGGTATGTAGAAACCTAGTTTGGCTGAATGGGTGTTGTCTTGTGTTTTTTTCTTGATGGAGGTTGGTTAGAATGCCTTATGGATAATGAGGTGATATTGTGGAGATATAGGAGATCAAGTTTAAATACATACTTTAAGAACATCAACAAAGAAAATTAATCCAACCTACCAAGGAGAAAATTTAGCCACCAAGCCAATGGAGCAAGAAAATGTCGAAGTACTTCACAATTCTTTTTTCCAAATAAAAAATAATTCTTCATTACATCAATCCTTACATATTAATACAAGTATTCTAAAGGTTCCAAATTGAAATTTCGAAAATCACAAGTGGTTGTAATGGTGGTTCCTTGAAACTAGGAGGTGATTGGTGGGAGTGGATTGACATGTCATGGCCACTTTCTTATTTCATGAAGAGTGGGATGATGTGGCTCCTTTTGTGGTTGAGGATGATGTGGATCCTTCCTTGGACACCCCAACATATTGGAATTAAATTTTATAAGCTTCCATTTGACTCTCCACATGATTTTGAGTTAATATGAAGCCTTGTTTGACTACTTTGAATCTTGACCTCTTTTAAGACTTCCAAAATCTTCTCTTCATGACTTACAATATAAAGCATAAGAACATTACAACATAATTAACACATGCAACAATTACAACATTAATTGTCTTGACATATGAACAAATATATAACAATGAAAAATAAAATATACATACAATTAAATTAATACAAAGGGAAATTTAATTATAGTTAACGTTCTCATGATATTTTCAGGTGGAGGCCATCCATCCAACTATGGTTGTAAAATCCAAAATTCTTTAAGATCCTATGAAAACTTCTTGCTCTACATTATTATATATATATATATATATATATATATATATATATATATATATATATATATATATATATATATATATATATATATATATATATATAAGGTGGAGGCCATCCATCCAACTATGGTTGTAAAATCCAAAATTCTTTAAGATCCTATGAAAACTTCTTGCTCTTCATTATTATATATATATATATATATATAGACACACACACACACACATGCTTTTTACATTTTTTGGGTGTTTGTTTTAAAGCTAAAGAAATATAAAATAAAATTTTCATTGCAAATTTAATGCGCCCCCAAATACTAGGTGCCGTAGTTTTAGGGTAAAGAGACACGAGTTTTAGGCTATGATGCACGGACATGGACACGGCGACACGGACACGGGACACGGGACACGGCTTTTTTTGAAAATATAGGACACGGGTACGGCGCGGACACGGCAATACATTTTTTTTATATAGTATATATATATATATATATATATATATATATATATATATTAAAAATGACAAACAATAATAAATGAATGACATGATAACTTGTCTAGCTTATAATATAAAATATTTAGTACAAAATATCTAATACAACCACAAAAATATAAGCAAATAATCACTTACTACAACATCAAGCATTCAAGCTTCAACTACTATGATTAGCTTTAGAGGTTTATTTTTTGCCTTCAATATCATCATCA
Organism: Dendrobium huoshanense; assembly: GCA_016618105.1. Lineage (NCBI taxonomy): Eukaryota > Viridiplantae > Streptophyta > Magnoliopsida > Asparagales > Orchidaceae > Dendrobium > Dendrobium huoshanense. The sequence continues at coordinate 48,289,680 of CM028360.1, read as the reverse complement.
TTGAATATCACTGCTTTCAACTCTAATTCAACAAGAGAAAGATTTGTAATTGTGCAAAAAGAGAGGAGATGAAAATACCTTCACTGTCAAAGAGAAATGAAAATGACAATATTCGATGAATGGGTATTAAATGCTGATTTGGTGTTGTGAATAGGAAATAAGAAATTTAGTTTAAATCTCTCCAAATATAAGAAATTATATTTTAAAAAAATTATAAAATATTTAAGATACGCATGTCGGACACGCGTGTCCAATTTGTTTTTAATATTTTTTTAATCGGACGCGTTTTCGGCATGTCCGACACGTGTCGGAGGAGTGTCGGACGAGTGTCGTGTCGGACACGGTGTCGGACACTGCACGCCTCTTTGAGGAGAAGTGTCGGTGCATCATAGGTTTTAGGGTAAAGAGACACGAGGAAAATGCTTACACAAAATTATGGGCTAAATTAAATGTTAGATTTATTTTACTGTCAATCAAATAAAAAAAAATTCTCCACTTAATTATCTTCATCCAAATAATCATGAAAAATCAAATTATATCATATTTACTTTTCTCTCCATTCTTAAAATACAAGGATCCAATCAAATAACCCCTAAGCTGTATCAGAGTGGAAGAAAAGTTTTAATTCAGTGGTAATTTGGGCAAATTTTGGCTTGATTATTCATCTGTCATCATTGATTTGAGGTTCAACTGGACTAAATTCTATGTTTCTTTGCAACCGAGTCGAAGGTTCTTTGCAACTGTCAGATGAGGTATTTCTTATAACGTGTTGAACTTCGCTTTTGGTTTAGCACCATAGATTATTTACAAATGTTGCAATAAGTTTCTGATTCAAATATTCTCTTAAAGGCCAATTTTGGGATTCAATGAAAGTGAAAGAATGATATGTAATAGACATTTTGCAAATTTATATTTAGTCTGCCAATCATAATATGAGCTTTCTACTGCTTCATTTTCTTTCTCTCAAACTTCCTAGCATCCAAATAGGGGGCTTTATTGTAGACGCAACTTTTGTTCTTTTCAATATTCTTGGCCAAAGGTACAATGTTCTTGATTCACTCAATTTATTCTCCTAGACTAACTTTGTGTTATTTAGAGTTTACAACCACCGAGGCCTAAACTAATGCTTTATTTGGTACTGTTTTTTATTGCTTCTTGAAGCAGCTTTTTAGTATAAAAATTAAACTTTTTTACTAGAAAATTATTTTAAGAAGCAGTAAAAAGCAGTCTCAAATGAAGCCTTTGGGACATATTTCTTTATGTTTTCTATAGCAACTTTCCAATACAAAATTTCTAGTTTAAAAAAATTTTGTCTAGAAATTTTGTACTTGAAAGTTATTTTAGAAAGGAGTAAAAAAATAATCCCAAACGAAGCCTAACTTGTGTTATATCAAATTTCTACACTTTCTTCATCACTCATCACCTTACTGTCCAGTGCCCTCCCCCCTGAAGTCAAATTGATTCACTTTCAATATTCTTATTACAATTTTTTTTTTACTACCCTGTCCAGAAACATGATGCAACCAGTCAACTACCTAATTAGTCTCCATTGAACAACTAACATGACATTTTCACCTAACTTTTAATTACTATAGTCTGAAGGTTCCTCATTTTATTCCTTTCCCTTTATTTAGGCCCCATTTTGTTGTCGTAGGTAGAAAGAAAGTGATGAATTTTTTTTTGGTCAATCACTGAAAATGAAATCATTGGTATTTATTATATAATTTTTTTTTATCTTTTTTAAAATATCTTTACATACTAGGACAATCAAAGAGTAAATGTACCAAATGGTCCCTAGACTTGTAGGATGTCCATTTTTGTTCTAGGCTTTTTATAGTGTTTAATTTTTCCCTTGAACTTAACAAATCTTTATCAATTTAGTCCTGGGACTGAAATAAAAGTGAAGTTTTTTAATGAGGTATTTTAAAATTTTTAGAGGTAGACCTAAAAAGACTTAGGTATAGAATATTAGAAATGACATTTTTTTTTATTAGATTTAAATGAGAATTTGACTCTTAACATGACACAATGGAGAAAATGATTTATGTAGTTGATCACATATAGTGGTATAAAGTCTTGATGTTGATGTTGTTATTGTAAGACTAAGGCTTCGTTTGGGATAGTTTTTTTACTGCTTTCTAAAACAGTTTTCCTTTAGAAGACAGTAAAAAAGCTATCTCAAATGAAGCCTAATTTCACTACTTGATACTACCGTAAACTATGAAATGCTTCTCTCCATCTATTTTCATCTTAATGATAAAATTAATTTGAATTTGATGAGTTAGGATGCTAAATTGAACACCTGGAAAAATCTATGACTAAATATTTCAAATAGTGATATGATGTCATATTTGTTCTACTTCAATCCTTTATCCCAGGTAATCGCAATGTCCACTACCACCCTTTTCACTGCCAACTCATTTCAAACCAGAATCAAAACCCCAGCAATTTCCTCCAAGCTGGTGAAGCGCCCAGGTTCCCTTTCCTTCACCAAATCCATTTCAAAAACATCCAGACTCAATACTGAATCAAACAGCTTCAAAGCTACTGCCATGGCAGTCTACAAGGTTAAGCTCATTGGACCAGATGGCCAAGAAAACGAGTTTGAAGCTCCTGACGATTCTTACATTCTGGACTCCGCCGAAAACGTCGGAATTGATCTTCCTTACTCCTGCAGAGCTGGGGCTTGTTCGACTTGCGCCGGCCTCTTGGTTTCCGGCAATGTAGACCAGTCTGATGGTTCCTTTCTCGACGAATCTCAAATGGCTAATGGATATGTCTTGACTTGTGTCTCTTATCCCAAATCTGACTGTGTTATCCATACTCATAAGGAAGGGGAGCTTTACTGAATGAGAATTTGATGCAGCATCTGGAAGGTTCAGAGTAGTTTCTGATAGTTTCTGCTTGTCTTTGATAATGGCTGCCATTTGTGCTGTTTCAGGGCTGTTTATTTGATAAAATGTTGGCTACTGTTTGTGTTCCAATGCAAGGATTTTATAGACTGGTTTGATGAACAAGCTGTATGCTTGAGTACTGACGCAATTTTTTGGGACATCTGAGCCAATTAAGATAAATTATGATGTACGCAGGGTGGGTGGCGGGAGCAAATCATGTGCCGAAGTTTTGAGCTTATATTGGTTTTCGGTTTGGGCTTGGTTGTTCGTTTTTTGTTGTGTTTTTGGGAGCTGCTGTGCTCCAGCTCATTAATGTTGAGTTGTTATTTTTCAGCTCATTACTATGGGTAGTTCACCTCCTTTTTAGCTCATTAAATTGAGTGGATTTTTGCTCTTTCCCTTTCTCTGTGGCCCTTCAATTTTCTCCGCTTGGTTTCTCTTCTTGTGGCTGGTTCTTCTCCCATGACTGCCTATTCTGGTTCCCTGTGGTGCCCGTTCCTATCCCCCTTGTTGCCCTTCGGGTGCTGCTCCTGGACAGCATGCTGGCCTTCTATTTTCCCTGTTCTGATTGGATCGGTTGGAGGTGATTTGGGGCTATTTGGTTGCCCCTTTTCTTCTATATATATGATATGTTTTGTGGCATAAAAGGTTGTTGATTTGTTGAGCTAAGTGCTCTAAAAAATCTGAAGGTTTTTTCCTTGAAAAGCTTGTGAGTTTGTTCCAATTCTCTTCTCCTCTCTATAATTTTGTCTTGGGCTTTTTATCCATTTCTTCTCCTCGCAAGTTCCATGCTACTTGTATCTTTCTTTTTGAGCTATTGGAGATGTTGGTTGGCTGGTTTGGTAGCATTTGCCGGAGGAGTTTTGGTGGACGTTGGCCCAAGTAGCTGTGGTGGACCATTGGCTTGCATACCCTTAAGCACATCCTTTATATTACCTACTATTTTCGTTGCATGTGAGGTGATCACTAGTCGGTTGTTCTGAGAGTAGTTGTTTTTATTTTTAATTTAGTTTTCATTTGTTTGACTTTTGTTTATTTCGTGGTTTGTTTGATGTTGGAATTCTAAGTTTTGAATCGAGAAAATTCTACTCATCCTAGTGTTCCACCCTTGTTGCTTTTTTCTATCTTTTTTATTGCATCAAATTCACACACACACGTCACATGCGCAAATTGAGAATCCAAGACTTCATAGTTGATAGCTGAGGTTTCGTTTAGGACAACTTTTTTACTGCTTCTCATAGCAGTTTTTTAGTATAAAATTAAAAATTTTGTACTGAAAAATTATTTTAAGAAACAGTAAAAAAACTGTCACAAACAAATCCTAAACAAACAAATCCTAAATCTCTCAAGCGATATATGAAGATGAGCTGTGTAGTAAGTAATTAAACATTAGTTTCACTTTTGCTAGCTGAAAGTACTATGGAATTCTTGTTGGAATTTTCAAGTCAAAGTTCTTCGAAATGGGTATATAAATCGAGGTTTATTGAAAAATACTAGAAAAGATTATCTATAACCATTTCTATGTTTCAGAAATTTGGACAAAAATGCATAAATGCTTATATGAAAAATGATACATTTTTTTGGTTTGATATTATTTGGATAATATTATTAACTTGACATTTAAATTATGAAAAAAAAATTAGGATATTATAATTAAAATTATATTCAGATGAATTAAAAGTATTGAATTTATTTTGAGATTAATGGTATATATATGAAAATAATATATTATATTAATTTTAAAGTAATTTAAATTATTTTTAAATAAAAAATGTATACAAAATATTCTAACATAATTTTTTTTTTTCAAATAATAATAATAATATTTAATTATTATTTTATTTAAAATATATTATTATTCATTAATAAATGGAAAACAATTTTTGTTTCTTAAATCATCAAATAATATAGATAACACTTAATTTATTAGCTATTTAGATTATCTTAAACTTAATTATTAATATCATTAATATCATTTATAGCATTAAATTAAACTGCCTAATTTTTCATATTTGCAAACAAGCCTCAGTTTTTATGTATTATATAAATAATTAGAAAATAATGTTTTCTTGCATTATATAAATACTTTATTTTGTATTCACTATTTACTTAAATATATTTAAATTTTTTAAAATTTAATTTGAATATTCTTATAATTTATTTCATCAAAAAACTTACATAAAATGATTATTAATTTTGTTTTACCAATTTTACACAACAAACCTTTAAGATTGATTCATACGTAAAGCTGTTTTTTTTTTTTTTTTTTTTTTGACGTTTAGGTCATTTAAGGCAAACTCATACACACAACGCATACACAAAGACTCGAATCCAAGACCTCTTAGTTGAAAGTATAAACTCTCAACCAACAGGCCAATGTGAGCTGTGTACGTAAAGCTACTCAAAAGCCAAAAAATTTCAACACTGATTGCTTGTACGACTTCACCACCTCGTAGTTGAAAAATCTGAGTTGCTGCTGAGGTAATCTGAGCTGCAATAGTTGAAAAAGAAATAAGAACAGGTGAAAAACATTGACTGATAACTAGAGCATGGAAATTATATATATTTATTTATGCAAGTCTCAGTCGGAGAATATTAAAAAGGCACGTTTTTAAGATATTATATTGATTTATTTTTATATTAGAAATATTTTAAAAAAATTAAATGGAAAGATATTTAATTAAAAATATAATAAATTTGTATTATAATTATGACTTTATGAGATAATTGTTTTCTTCTATAAAATGGCTCCAAGTTTATCAATGGTTTGAGATAAAGATTATAATATGTTTTATTTCTCTTTTTTTATAGACGGTGGTGGCGATGGCAGGGGTGACGCCGAATAGCCGTTTGTGTCGGCTCGTGGTGGGTGGTGCTGGTCATCAGCAGGTAGTGATTGTTGGCTGTGATGAAGGGTGGTTGATCGTTGCGATTTAGTCGACGACAGCCGAATGTGGACAGTAGTTGGTGGTGGCGGCATGAAGAGGGTGGTGGCGGGATGCAGAAAGGGACTAGACCAAATTTGAGGAATTTAAAATACACAAAAATTGAATTAAAATGTAAATTTAAAACATATAGTTTTTTTTTTTTTAATATTTTACGCTCATTTTATTTCAAAAGTCATGAATCTACTTTACATCACATTTAATAATTTATTAATTTAATGGTAATGGGAAGATCTCAAAATCATGAATTCATGATGCCTCCAAATCTGAGTACAAAAATCAAAGGATTTGAACCTTCTCATAAATTCATAACTTTTTCAGTGCACAGCTGGTCCTTTTAAGATATTTGTCCCTACTGATTTTTTTTTTTCCTTTTTTGTTGAGTGATCGTTACTCACGTTTCTCTTCTTTTCTTTTGGCTCTTGGCTCTTGGCTGCTTATTCCAGTAATGAGAGAGACTTTATCTCTAACACATTGTAATTACGTTAGGGAGAAGACCCATTTTTTACCCAAAAAAAAAAAGAAGACCCATTTATATTTGGATTTTTTTTTCTTCTATTTTCCTGAGATGAAAAATCAATTTGAGGAGGATATGTAATTATAATATATATATAAATATCGTAGGAGCTTATAAGTGAGGGCATCGATGGGACGAGGAGTAGGTTCTTGGCATGCAGAGAAATGACTAGGGGAGCAAACGAGTCGAGTCGAGTCGAGCCAGGGGTTGTTCGAGTCGAGCTCAACTTCCAGAAACCGAGCTCGAACTCGAACTCGAGTCGAGCTCAAAAATCGAGCTCGAGCTCGACTCGTCCCATGTCAAGCGGCTCGTCAAGCTCAATTCGAGCTAAAAATGTCATCGTGTTCGTTGTCATGCCGAACCCCATCATCGTCGGATCCGCTTTCGTCTCGAGGTCCGTCGCCGACCAGATCCGTCCACCCGAGCTCCGCCGTCGAGACACGTCCACCTGAGCTCGCCGTCGAGATCTGTCTGCCCGAACTCGCCGTCGCGTTCGTTCGTCGTCGTCCTGAGCTCCGCCATCGAGACACATCTGCCCGAGCTCCGCCGACGAGATCCGTCCACCCGAGCTCGACTCTTCATCGTCCCGAAGCTTTTCCGTCGAGATTTGATTCCCGAGCACGTCCAATCGTCATCATCCCGAGCTTCACAGTGGAGATACGTTCGCCTGAGCTCGTTCGTCGCCGTCCCGAGCTCTGCTGTCAGGATCCATCCGTCTGAGCTCGTTTGGCATCATCCTGAGGCTCTGTCATCGAGATCTATCGTCCGGAACATGTCTGTCGTCATCCCGACTCCCGAGCACATGTAAAGACCATTTTGCTCCCAGGTTCGTCCGGACGAAGTTGGATCGTCCGGGACGATCGGTACAGGTTGTTATAGGTTGTGAAGGAAAACGTTTCTGGCTGCATGGTTCGTCTGGACGAAACTTGGATCGTCTGGATGAAAATTTTTCAGAGGGCAAGTCGTCAGGGATTCTAATTAATTTCGTCTGGACGAAATTCGTCCTGAGCCCAAATCGTCCCGGGACGAAGTTGCGATCGTCCGGGACGATCAGTCTGGATATTTATAGGAATGAGATTTTTTGGAAAGAAAAAGGACGTCAAGGAGACATAAAAACGAATGAAAAGAAGAAAAAGAGGATTTTTGGGCGACTCCGGTCCGTTTTCGTTCGTTGTTGTAGTTAGAGAAGTTGACGGACTCGAGGTAAGACACATTCCGTCTTTCTTAATTTTTCAGAAATGTGGATTTTGACGACTTTTCTGTTACGGATTTTGTTTCCGTTAGCGAATTTCTGGTATTATTTTCTTCTGACAAAGGTTTTATCGCGTAACTTTTGGTATGTTTCTGAGATGATAATTGTACACGTTTTGAGTATTTTCTGGAAGATTTTTACCGGATATTTTGAATTCTGCGGTGTTTTAATTGAACTGCAAATTATCAGGATGTTGAAAAGTATTTTGTTAGTACAATGAAAGCCTTACAATGTTGTTGTGAATGTTCTGTGGTAATTTGGTAAATTTCTGAATCTGTGAATTTTGTGTAAATTCCGTATACTGCCGTTATGCCGCTGAATTTTCGTATGAATTATGCTTTTGTTCTAAATTGATACATTGAATGAATTGATTAATTGTATGCTATCAGAAGGGAGTTATAAGGGGCCAGGATCCCTTGAGATTCTGTTTGTGTCAGGGAAATCTGAAATGAGCTCTGAAATCTGAAAATAAGTTCTGTTTCAGAATTCTGAATATCTGTTCTATTTTGTTCTGTTCTGGTGCTATAAGCATAAAGGGAGGCATAAGAGGCCAGAATCCTTTGAGATTCTGTCAGTGTCTGGGAAGGGAGGCATAAGGGGTCAGAATCTGTTGAGATTCTGTCAGGGTCAGGGAATCCGATGTTTGATATGTCACGCCCCAAGATCTAACTTGGAAAGAATTTCAATCAAACCATCAATAATTTACCAGAGCTATCTATAACAATCAAATTCGACAGTCTAGCAAAAATCTATAACATTTAAAACATCAATAAATAATACTATTTATCTCAAAAGATCATATACAATACTCATGAACTACACCAAATACATATGAACTGAAATCTATCATGTCCTGAGTATAAAAGAATCACTACAATAAAAAAGAACAGAAACCTGAAGATCCTGATCAACCTCAATCACCTGCTCCTTTGCCCTGACCTGAAAATATTAACCACATATAATGAGCTTCAAAAAGCCTAGCAGGTCACCTAATACCTACAACTGAAATTAAAGCACAATACTAGAAACAATATCCATGTCAATCAGTCGAAACAACAACAGTCAATTACACATGATCAGTGAATCAATGCAGCGGAAATCAAATCAGTAATCAATGCAGCGGTAGAAGAATCAATAAACAGTAGAACAACGATCAGTCAGATCAATCAAAATAATATAATCTGGTCAATCAAATCGATCGGTATGAAATCATAAATCAATACAATACGGTCCAGTCTATACTAGCAATGAATCAAATGCAGCAGCAATAGTATCAATATCTGTATGCTATAACAGTAACAATGCACAGTGACAGAATGAAGATCAATGAAATCATACAATAACAATAAGTCCGTAAATCCGTCGGTAAATCTAAATCAAATTAGCAATAAATCCAACTCGAGTCAATGCCGAACACATACATTTCAATATAATAGTCTTACTGAACAAGTTCAATCACTGGCTATCAATAATCAATAGTGTTGTTGTAGATATCCATATGTTGGTTCAATAAGAGTCGTAACTCTGAGTCCGTCGGCATAAGAATCTCCTTATGCCTCCCAATCAATATATCAATGATCAATAGTTTAAAGGAAAGCCCGTCGGCCCACCATCCTGTACAGGTCAATCAATCTCCAGCCAACAGTTCAACAAGGCTTCACTTGTCTTTCAGTATCAATAATCATATATTCATATTAGTATGCATACAGTTCAAATCATCAATTTCAGAAAATCGGAAATCGTACGAAAATCCAGCGGCATAACGGCAGTCTATCAAATTTACACAAAAATCATACAAAATCACAATTCACCAAATTACAATAGAATGTTCACGACAATAATATAAGACTATTATTCTACTGAATCAATATCAATAAACATCCTGATATTTTTCTATTCGATCAAAATCGCGTAGAACCCAAAATAACCTATAAAATCGTTACAGAAAATACTTAAAACGTGTAGAATATTCGTATCTATAACATATTAAAAGTTGTGCGGTGAAAGTTGTGTCAATACAAAACCGGGTCCGTTTTTCGATCACAAAAACACAAAACAGGTCACAATACGATCAAAACTCAATATCTCTGAAAACAGAAATAGGATTCAGAGTTCTTACCGCGAGATCAACACTTTACTCAACAGCGGCGACGAACGAAAAGCGCTCCGCGGTCTCCGAAACCAAGCTTTTCCTTTACTTTCCTTCTTCTCTCTCCTCAGATATTTTGGTTTAAAAAAAATGATTTTCTCTCTCCTCAAAACGAGCTGATTTTCTTATAACCATGAACTTATCGGCCCGGCCGATCGCTACATCGTCCAGGACGATGTGAACAAAATTCAATCGTCCAGGACGATATTTCAGGCCGATAATTAATTTTTCTTGGACGATAAAAACCCTTATTCACTGACTTGAGCCATGAACTGATCGTCCCAGGACGATCCAGAATCGGCCTGGACGATCCACCCAGAATTCAGCCATTTCTGATCGTTCTGGACGATCTCAACATCGTCCCGAACGATCCCAGAAGGAAATCAAAAAAACGAGCTACGAGTTCTCACATGATATCTGATAATATGTTATGTGACTTATCTGATCTGTTTTATTTATGTACGATTTTGGTTGAATATGATATGAATTTGATACGAATGATCTGATATTAAGGTGATTTTATCTGATTTCTGATTTTTGTACGATTATGGTTATTCCGTACGATTATGTCTGCTCTGTGACATGAAAGCTTTATAATATCTGTTCTGAACTCTGATTTGAAATGACTTCAGTTTTCTGTATCTGTAAGCTAAATTCTGATTGATCAAGTATCTGTTCTGTCTGTTTTACGATTTCTGTACGATTGTTCGAATTCTGTACGGATACTTTTCTGATATGTTTTCCGATGTGAGTTTCTGATGATTTTGATTGGTGATTGATGTTTTGCTGAGCTGTTAGCTCATCCTTATTTTCTGCGTGGTTTTCAGGTTCTGGGAAAGGGAAGGAGGTCTTGGACTAGACGTTCTGAGTCTGATATTTGATTAGGTACTTGATACTTTTGATTTTTGTGCAGTCATGTCTTTTCTGTTCTGTTCTTTTTGTTTGAAGCCATGGACTGTATTGTATATGTTTATTTTGAGGAAATAAAAGATAGATGAACCATTCTGTATTCGGATGTTTATAGTAGCTATGTGTTTTTCTGTCTGTTTAATACTTGGAAGAAAGTTCTGAAGCAAATTCCAAAACTAGATCCTGAATTTTTGATAGTTCTGTCGCGGCCCGATGCGAGCGGGATCCATCCCGATCGGGTTGGGTCGTGATAGCACATCTGTTCGTCGTCGTCCCAAGCTCGTTCACGTCGCCCAATCGAGCTGCTCGACTAGCTGACGAGCCGAGTCTGAGCCCTGTTCGAGCTCAAGCTCGATAAGCTATCGAGATCGAAACTGTGCTCGAGTTCGACTCCCGAACTCGATAAGCTCGGCTCGTCGAGCCTGTTATCGAGTCGAGCTCGAGCCGGCTCGCGAGCCGACTTGACTCGGTTACACCCTTAGAAATGACCGTCAAATGGGGTAGGGTCAATCTCGCAAGAAAGTGGCAACAAGCTCATTGGCACGTCGTAGCTAGCTGACAGTCATGCGACAGTGAGCTCGCAAGCATGAGCATCAACATCTCCGATATCTTGGTCAAGCGACCGGCGACTCATTTTTAATGAGAGAGGTGTTATTTTTTAGTTTATTTTGATGATTTAAGAGATATATAGTGTGATGATTAAAAAATTAATTTAGAAAATTATTCTTTTATCTTTTAATAAATAATAAACAGAGCTACCGATCATAAGTAGTGTACATAATTTTTTGAAAATAAATAGATATGCATATATTGATATTTTGATTGATAGTTTTGTTTCTACTAGTATTTCTATTTATAAAAGAAATTAGATAGTTATTGTTGTTATTTATTAAAAGAGAAAATAATAATTCTTTCAAATTTAATTTTGGAGTTTCATATACAAGTAAATAGTAAAATTTATATGTGAAATATGTAAATTAGATAGTTATGATTGTTATGTATTTAAATCCACTATTATAATAATGCTTTTTAAAAAAAAATTATGTGGCATTTATAAATTAAGTTTCTCAAAAATAATAATTTGTTAAACAATTACTATTTTGATTAAAAAAATAATAAAATTTATATTTAAAATCTTGTCACATCAGTTGCACATCATAAATTTTAATAATGTTCTATATATCATAAATTTTTTAAAATATTATAAAATTGTATGTCATTTTATAGGGGTGCTAAAACGGGTTAATGGGTTGAGTTCGGATTCGACTCAAAATTGACATAATTTGAACTCATTTGACCCTTACCTAACTTGTTTAATATACGCGTAAGAAAGGTGGACCAGAATCAAACTTGTCTACAACCCGAATGACCCAAACTCTACCTAATAACCTATTTAATTAAAAAAAAAATGTAACACGCTAGCTATATAGTTTATATTAATTTATCAAAAATAAGAAGAACATACCAATAATAAAAAATATTTAATTAATAAACAAGTTACTATCAAGTGAATATCAAATTTGCGGGTCAACTCAAATCCCTTCCGTTAATTAAATGGGTTAGAATTTAGGACCCGAACCTAATTAGTTTATTAAACAGGTTTACTAAAACCCAAATTATTCAGGTCAATTATGGCAAATTATTAGGTCCAATCATTTATTACGACAAAAAATTGTGTTCTCACTATATTAATTTAAGGTGAGATATGCGCTCTTTAATTTTATTTAATTGTTTTCGTTACTTTTCTTCTAAGCCACAAATCGTTATTATATTACCGACTTTTTTTTTTTTTTAATTTAAAAAGAAAATTAAAAGCCATAAAATGCTAAATTTGCCGACCAAAATAAGTAATTAAAATAAAATTCTAAATTATCATTTTAAATTTCAAAGTTAATGTAATTATAATAAATTAATAAAAATTCAACTTACATTCATTTTAATATAAATGAAATTATTTAAAATATTCAAATTTATTTATTTTTTTCATTTTAAATTCCAATTGAGTGTGCATGATGAATATTGAGCTAGGGGTGTAAATATTTGACACCACGGGAAAATCCGGCCCAAATCTGACACAAAAATTATGGGTTATGGTCAATCTGTTTCGCAAACGGGATGGATTTAGGTTCCAAGATTTGACCCGTTTAAAAAAACTGGTCAAGTGCGGCTCAACTCTCTAACCGAAATTGACCATTACTAACCCAAAAACTGCTTCGTCAGCCTTGTCATGTCGTCTCATCTCACCGCTAATTTGTGTCAATCGTCAAGTCTCGTCATCGTCTCTTCTCACCGTGTTGCGTCTGGCGTCAGCCCACCTGTCTGCATCCAGTGTCGTCCACGTGTCATCCATCACCCGCGTGTCGCCCGCCCTCGACGCTGCTGATGGCGTCGCCTTTGCAGTAGCCATTGTCGTCGCTGACCCGAGTTGGCGGGTCGTGTCGGGTTGATCCGGATCCGAAGTGGGTTGGCTTCAGGTCTGAAAAAGTGACTTGTTTGCAAGAACGGTTAAAATTAACTTATCGAGTTAGACATTTTTTGAGTGGTTAAAATTAACTTATCCATCAACTTGACTCAGTTACACTCCTACTCGCAAATCGCTTGGATTTTGGGCGACTAATCACTATATCTTCAATTACAAGTTAGAAGGATGACCGTTAAAAGGTGTTTAATTAAGTGTAGGCGTTAGTAAATTCAGATGGATCTTGTGTGGGTGGTCTGTATTAGAATATCTTTTGACTTGCTCAATCAAGCACATGGCAAAGTAATTGTTTTTTAAATAAAGTTTGGAAAATTAGGGTTTGTCTCATAATTAGTGCTTATCATAATTCCTTTTAATGGATCTTCGCTTGTGGCGGCCATGAAAACTCCATCTCGACAATGTGATAAATTATTCTGTGTGGATATGGACGTCATCCAGAGATAAATTAGAACGCACAATGTCATTTTTTTATAGTGCATCATTGTATGCGAGGTGACGTGGTGCGTTCTGATTCACCTCCGGACAGTTCAGTGTCCGCACAGAATAATTTCTCCAAAGATGGATTGATACAACAGTTGAAGCCCCTTCCTATGAAAAAATTATTCTGTGCGGACACTAGATATAACCCTACGTCTGGATGCTGCGGTACTGAGCCTTGATATTGAATAATACCGAGCCACGACACATTAAAAAAGTGACGTGATGCATTTTTATTAATCTCTGAATATGATTTGGTGTTCTCATAGAACAAGATCCTAAAGCCCCTTATCATGTTTGAATATTTTATCAACGGAATTAATTAAAATTTAGGTATGTATGTACTGTCAATGAACAACAAAGCCAAATTTTGTACAAACAAAGTTAAATTCTAAAAAATTATTGGCTGAAATGCCAAAAAGTTGACTTTTTTTTTTCACCGCTGGGAAAAAAAAGTGTAAATTTATATGTTCGATGAAATTTCCAGTCCAGTTCTCTGCTGTGAACGGAAAAAAACCTGACGGCGCTTTCGGTACGTTTTTGTTTTTAGGGAGGTTTAATAGAGCAGCGCTACATTCACCGCCCCACGAGTATTTAAAGAAGCCAAGAGAGAGTTGTTGATCAAGAAGATGCCTTGGCCTGCTGGTGGAAGCGAGAAGAGGAAGAGAAGAAGCAGGAAGACAGAGAGATAAAGGAGAATGTCGATCTCCTCTTCTTTGGAACTGTTCTTCATCTTTTCTCTTATAGCAGGTGAACTGAACTTTTTATTTTGTAGCTAAAGATTGGAGGCGAGTCCCTCTTTCTGCTCCGGTTTATTGTTCTATCAACTGGATTTAAATTTGCGAAATATCAATTCTAATTTCTTATATGCCTGGTGAAACGCTATTTGCCTTTTCCTTGTATCTCTGTGGCTGAAATTGCGGGTTTTTAAGAGTTTTTGGGAGAATTTTTTAGATCTTGGCTGAAGAATGCAAAAGAAAAGTGCAAAAGACCGGTTATCCTAAATTAAAGGAAGGTTGGAGGTCTGCGTGGAATTGGAATTTTGGTTCCCGCCGCTTGCGCTTAGTGATGGGCGATGATGAATGTAGTAGGAAGCTTTGCTAGTAATTCTTGACGATTTTGTCTACTATTATGTGTTCGTTTCCTTTCTCTTCTTTTCTCTTACGTATTTAATTCTTTGAAGCAGATGATATCCTTTGAATAGATTGGCAAGTGCTTAATTTCGTTTCTGATACAGTCTGGTATTCTGCTTGGTTAAGGGAAGATACTATGCTTTTGAGTTTCTCTTTTTGTCCTTTCTTCCTTTTATCTGGGATTCTTATAAAAATCTTCAATTATTTTGTTAAATTGATTGATGAAAATTAAAAATATTGAAACAAGATCTAGGTCAGCTGAGATGGCTAGTTAATGAAAGAAAGAGGACTGAGAGCAGGGAGACAGAGGAAACACGATGAAACAGAGAATGAGATGTAATGGAAAATGTATATTCAATCCTTAAGTTACAGGATACATGAGTATATAAAGCCAACAGTGGGTACAGGCGTAAATAGCTAAATAAGAGATATAACAGTATTCTAATATGGTCCCTCAAATTAATCATTCGTGGAACGAATGGTTAATTTGCGTCGAAGATCGTTGAACCGAGTTATTGGAAACGGTTTGGTGAGTATATCCGCCACTTGATCTTTAGAGGGGATGTGAGCTAGCTGGATTTCGCCGGAGCTAATTTGTTGACGGATGAAGTGGTAGTCGATCTCAATGTGTTTAGTTCGTGCGTGGAAGACGGGGTTCTTGGCGATGGCAATAGCTGAAGTGTTGTCACAGTGAATGACAGTAGGAGCGGGTTGCGGTAGCTTCAATTCAAGAGCTAGGCGACGAAGCCAGAGTACGTCCGATGTAGCGGCGGAGAGAGACCGGTACTCGGCTTTAGTGGACGATTTGGCCACCGTGGCTTGCTTTTTCACTGTCCAGGATATTAGATTTGGTCCGAGAAAAGTGCAAAATCCTGATATGGATTTTCGGTCGGTCGTGTCCGACGCCCAGTCCGCGTCCGAGTAGGAGTGTAATTCTAGATTTCCAAGAGTGATGGGTAGGCCGAATGATAGGGTGCCGTTGATGTACCGGAGGAGACGTTTGAGATCTTTGAAGTCTTGCTCGGTCGGTTGCTGCATGTGCTGACATACCCGGTTTGTAGCGTATGCAATGTCCGGCCTGGTTATGGACAAGTATTGGAGTGATCCTGCAAGTCGGCGGTACATGGAGGGATCCGAGAACGATGGACTGAGAGCTGGCAGTGGGTTGGACTTGGGCGTGAGCGGCGTTGGAGCTGGTTTACAAGTCTTGAAACCTGCATCGTTAAGAAGTTTCGTAGCATAGTGTTCTTGGGAAAGGAAGTAGCCGGTTGAGGATTGAGTTACCTGGATGCCGAGGAAGAGGGAAATTTGTCCTAATTGTTTGAGAGCGAATTGGGTCTGAAGCTGATGTAGAAGGCGTTGTATAGCTGCTGCATCATTTCCCGTGACTAGGAAGTCATCCACGTAGATTAAAATGTATAATTGGATCTGGCCGGTGTGGAGAAGAAGTAGAGACGGATCCGAGCGACTGAAGGAGAAGCCTTGCGATTGAAGAAAGGTTGTAAGTTTTTGAAACCATTGTCGAGGCGCCTGTTTTAATCCGTAAAGTGATTTATGAAGTTTGCAAACAGCCGTTGGGTTGAGCGGATCGATGAAGCCGGGGGGCTGCCGCATGTAGATGTCATCCGGTAAATCGCCATGTAGGAATGCGTTGGAGACGTCAAGTTGGTGCATTGGCCATTGACGATGGAGGGCTATAGTTAGAAGGAGACGAATTGTCGGCATCTTGGCGACGGGACTGAAGGTCTCGGTGTAGTTGATGCCAAATTTTTGGTTGTTCCCGAGTGCCACAAGCCTGGCTTTGTGGCGATCTACCTGTCCGTTGGGAAGTACCTTTGTTTTGAATGTCCATTTACAACCAATGATAGGTTTATTCGGTGGTGGCTGGACGAGAGACCACGTTGCTTGATGACGAAGGGCCTCTATTTCAGCGACCATGGCATTCTTCCAGTGCACCAGTTTGAGTGCTTGAATGTGAGATGAGGGAGTGTCGTGAGGGGAAGTTTGAGTGAGCAAATTGAAAATTTTTCTGGGCTTGCTGATTCCAGATTTTAATCTGGTGGTCATGGGGTGAGGTGGATGAGCTGGAGCAATAGGCTGAGGTGAAGGATGTGGTTGAGGTGAGGCATTGTAAGGTGTATCAGGTGTAGGTGTGGTTGTTGGACAGGAAGTGGTAGGAGTAATGTGATTGTGGAGAGGCTGGTTTGGGACGGCGTGAGTGGTGTATTGAGATAGGGTGGATGTGGGAATGAGAAGTGAGGGAGGTATGTTCGGTGGCTTATTTGGGATGTTGTGATGAGTAGTTTGATCTGAGTTTTTGAATGGAAATTGCTGTTCATAAAATACGACGTGCCGGGAGATATAGATTTTTCCTGAGGAAATGTCGTAGCATTTGTAGCCTTTGTGTAAAGCCGAGTAACCGATGAAGACACATGCGTGAGAGCGAGGAGATAATTTGTCCGGAGCATAGGGTCGGAGCCAGGGATAGCAGAGGCAGCCGAGCGTGCGGAGATGGTTGTATGTCGGCGGAAGGCCGTGTAGTCTTTGGTGCGGTATTTGATTTGCAATGGCTTTGGAGGGTAGTTGATTGATGAGGTAGTTCGCTGTATACGTCACGTCAGCCCAGAATTTGTGAGGGAGGCCGGACTCATGGAGCAGCGCTCTAGTGAGGTCGAGAAGATGCCGATGTTTGCGTTCGGCTATCCCGTTTTGTTCTGGTGTGTGTGGACAAGATAGCTGTTGTATGATACCGTTGTCCTGAAGAAAAGATTTGAACGCATGACTGGTAAATTCGCCACCTCCGTCGGATCGGAGAGAGCGAGGAGTGGTGTGGTATTGAGTTCGAATTAAGTTGCAAAGAATTGTGAACTTTGAGAGCGCTTCTTGCTTAGTGTAAAGAAAGTGAATCCAGGAGAACCGTGTGTAGTCGTCGACGAAGATTATGTAGTATCCGAACCCTTCCAGAGAGGGTTGCGATACCGGTCCCCAGACATCGGAGTGAATCAGTTCGAAAGGAGCAGTAGAACTAGAAATGTGTTTATTAAAAACTAGTTTATGGCTCTTGGCCTGGTTACAAGAATCACAGATAAAAGAGTCAGATACATGTAGGATGTCCGAAAATTGCTTAGCCAGAACTGATAGAGTAGAGTTGTTCGGGTGGCCGAGGCGAGAGTGCCAGTTGATCGGGGGCGAGACGGTGGAGGTCAGGGCAGTGTGACGATTTTCCGGAGATAGACGAATGCTGTAGAGACCGTTACGAAGCTGACCATGAAGAAGAGGTTGTTGGTCCTGAAGATCCTTCATAGTAAAACCATTAGCATCAAAGGTAATAGAGATCTTGTTTTCGGTAGTTAGTTTAGATACCGAGAGAAGATTGTGGGTGAGCAACGGAACGTGAAGAAGTTTGTGGAGAAGAAGCTTACGAGATGTGTCCGGGAGCGGAAGGAGACCTTGACCTGTGTGATGGATCGGGAGGGAGGAACCATTCGCGGTGGAGACGGTGTCGGAACCGTTGTAGCTCGTTGGATAGTAGAGTTGATTGGCATTGGGAGTGAGATGTGCCGAGGCTCCGGTGTCAAGAATCCAATCTTGACTGGCGGTGGGAGTTGGGGCCGCAAGAAGAGCTCGAGGCTGGCGAGTATCGGTCGGTGCATATTTGAAGTTGCACCGATGCCAGCAGTTCAGTGCGACATGGCCTGGTTTACCGCAGATTTGGCAAGTAGAACGAGCCATGTACGAGTTGGGATGTTGTGACTGGGAAGGCGACGGAAGCTGTTGGTTCTTTGGTTTGGGAAACCTTTTGTTGTTGGTACGATTTCGCTGATTAGAGAGGCTAGCTGCGTAGAGGGCGGTTGTGTTGGATGTAGAGGATTGATCTTGAAACAGTTCCTGTTGTAAATGAATTTCCTCATTACACAGGAGAGAGTAGAACGTGTCCAAATCAATCGGAAGGAGAGAATTTCTGATTGTGGATTTAAAAGAATTGAACGTGGGGGGTAGGCCATTCAAGATGTGCAACATTATGTCTTCCGGGTCGATCTTGGAGCCCGACGCAGATATGTTGTCGACGATGGATTTGATGCGTGTGAGATACTGCTGCATGGGTTGATCTTTCATCTGAACGCGATATAACTCGTTCTTGAGTTGGATTACCCGGGAGCGACTGATGGGTTGAAGGCGGCGTTCAAGAATCGTCCAGGTTTCATGAGCGGAGGAGGCGGTAATGATGTATGGTAAGATTGACTGAGAGACGGTTGAGAAGAGAGCAGAGAGCAGATTGCTGTCGACGAGGAGCCAGTGGGCGTGGGCCGCTGAGACGGTGTCCGAAGGAGCTTGGACGGTGCCGGTGAGATGGCCGGCGTAGCCATTTGCGGTAAATTGTTGGAGCAGTTGAACACGCCAAATCGGATAATTGTCCGTTGTGAGGGGGTGAGGGGCAAGATTCTTGATGTTGGAGACAAGAAATTTAAGTGGTTGAGGGATATGGCTTGTAACAGAGGAAGCCGGTGTCTGATCGTAGAAGAAAGAGGAGGAGGAGGGATGGTTTTCAACTGGTTCTTGATCTCCCATTGGCTCTGATACCATGAAAGAAAGAGGACTGAGAGCAGGGAGACAGAGGAAACACGATGAAACAGAGAATGAGATGTAATGGAAAATGTATATTCAATCCTTAAGTTACAGGATACATGAGTATATAAAGCCAACAGTGGGTACAGGCGTAAATAGCTAAATAAGAGATATAACAGTATTCTAATAGTTAAAAGATGCATTTTTTATTCTTCTTTTTCTGTGGGAGGGCGAGCAGAACATCAAAAATTCAATTTTTTAGTATATTGGTTCCAAGTGGTTCCTTCATAAACAGGAGTGTAAACTCCTAAAAGATCCACTTTTTTCGAAATCCATGTTAGAAAATGTGGTTACCGTTAGTAAGAACAACCATTTGCGTTTGGTTGAGCTCTATAATGTTATGTTGAGTGGTAATTGAGAGGTCCTTTGGATGCAAAAATAATCAATACTGCAAATTTACTATTAACAACTTTTGCATGCCTTTTATCTCTTATCTTCTTCATGATTTGTAAGGCAATGGTTTTGGGAAGCATATAATTTCTCTTATAAGATGAAATAGGAAAAGGAACCCATCAATCTCAGTTTCTTTTTCTTTGCAGGTCAAATTCTCCAAATCTTGAGTCTTAATATCGGGATCAATTATGGCCAAATTGCCAACAATCTTCCTTCACCATCCCAAGTTTCTGAGCTTCTTCAGTCTCTCTCTATCAATAAAGTTAAGCTTTACGATGCTGACCCGAATGTATTAAGTGCCTTCGCCAATTCGAACATCGAGTTCATAATTGGGATTGGCAATGAGAATATTGCAAACATGATAGATTCATCACAAGCAAAAGCCTGGATTCAACAAAATGTTCAGTCATTCCTTCCTCAGACAAAGATTACATGCATAACCGTAGGCAATGAAATTCTCTCCGGCAAGGACACGTCGCTAATGTCCAACCTTGTACCAGCAATGCAGTCTCTTCATGGTGCTCTAGTCTCTCTTGGATTGGACCAACAAGTGAATATAACCACTGCACATTCTCTTGCTATACTAGGTAACTCTTACCCTCCTTCCTCAGGCTCCTTCCTACAAAATCTTGCTCAATACATTCAGCCATTGCTTGACTTCCATTCAAAAACCAACTCCCCTTTCTTGATAAATGTTTACCCTTACTTCGCCTATAAGGCTAGCCCAGATACTGTTTCAATGGAGTATGTCCTCTTTCAGTCAAATCAAGGTGTCACTGATCCAAATACAAATCTAAACTATGATAACATGCTCTATGCTCAGCTTGATTCTGTCTATTCTGCAATAAAAGTAATGGGATATAATGATATTAATGTAAGAGTATCAGAGACTGGCTGGCCATCTAAAGGGGATCCTGATGAGGCTGGAGCTACTGTAGAGAATGCAGCTTTATACAATGGAAATCTCTTGAAGAGGTTGGAGATGAATCAGGGTACACCATTGATGCCAAATACACCACTCAGTATCTATGTTTTTGCCTTATTCAATGAAGATTTAAAGCCTGGTCCAACATCTGAGAGGAATTATGGGCTGTTCTACCCCAACAACACTCCTGTCTACAATATTGATTTGCAAGGGTCTGGAATATCCGGATTCTCAGGATTCTCTCCTTCATCAACATCTTTCATAGTGACGGGTTCATCTTCTAAGCAAGTGGTAAGATTTCTAGGAGTTTATATAACATTTCATTTTCCCTTTTGTCTATCTACTTTTTCTTAGTATATGTAAGAGTGTTTTTAGGGGCTCTTTACTTTTTATATATCCAAAATGCTTGCAAGAAGTTTTAACCGTTTCTTTTTCTTCATGTGTTGTTCGTGCTGCAAATACTTTCTTGAATTCTGCCTGTAGCTCGCAATTGCTTCCTTTTGACTGAAGGGCTCATTATTGCATGGTCATTGGTGAATTAATACTAAGGTTTTGTTTGGGATAAGAAAGCCGATGCTTTAAGAAGCAATAAGAAAGCAGTCTCAAATGAAGCCGACGGCTTCGTTTAGGACGGCTTTCTTACTGCTTCTTAAAGCAACTTTATAGTTCAAAAATTAAAATTTTTAAACTAAAAAACTGCTTTAAGAAGCAGTAGGAAAGCCATCCCAAACGAAGCCTAAAGCTAACAATGGATCCAGTTGACTTATAGGGCTTGGCATAAGATGTAATCTAATCATGGCTCTTGTTCTATATTTCATTCTGGCTGAAGCTGCATTTATTTGTCCTCATAAATATGCTTTTGGTTTGTGAAAAAAAAAATGTGGAAGTTTTAGATCATACACTTTTACTTAATAATCAGAGGGATGAAAATCATGAATTGCAAATTATTTAGGTTGAAATGGTATAGTTTCTTCAAATAACATTTATTTGTCATCATTTCTTTTTTTGCAGGTAATCTCTCTTTTAGGCATTCTTGGCAGTCTTATTTGTAGCTATATAATACAATTTTGATCAAGAGCAACAGCTTTAGAAAGGAAAAGAAATTCAATTTCACTAATCCACATGAGATCCCTCAAAAGAGTCTGCATGCAGAAATTGAGGTATATATGCCAGCAAAAAATCTTGTTAAATATAGCTGTTTTTTCATTTATTTAATCACATGAATGTATTGGATTAGCCCCACATTGAATAATCAAAAAGTGTGTTGTTATAAAAATATTAAGTGGTTGTTTCTCATCTATATATTTCGAGCTTTTGTGGGGAAAATAAACTTAGCCAGTTATGTATTAAGCCCAACTTGGGCCTCCCCTTTGATGCTTCAGTTTTAATTGAGTGATTCTTGTGGTTTGTTGCTTTCATGATTTTTGATTGGATTTTATCATGGCCGAGCAAAGTTTAAGAGTGAGCGACTCCGCTACAAGCATCACATAGTTGAGTGGGCTTCTAGCACATGACATATTGAAAATCTTCCATTAAATGAGTAGTTATAACCGATATAGCGAGCTCTCTTGTGATGCGAGATTATTAACATATATGATAATATTATATGTTTCACTTCAAATAATTCAAAAATTATTATATAGAAGTACTAAATAATTGAACCTTTCCCATAAGTTCAAGTTTTTTATCGTTAATGTATCAGGCTAAACTTTAAACCCTCGAAATATAATTACACTTGATTGTTGGTAGAAAGATGAGAACTCCAATAACATTTTTTTTTTGCCATTTGAGGGATTCGAGCACAGCTCTTACGGGAGGAACAAGCACCATCAACCAACGAGCCACAGCTGGAGCCGCAAAACTCCAATAACATTTGAAGTATGCATTGTAGTTTAAGGTGATAGGTCTTTTCTAGCTCAATCTTTTCTCTTGTATCAAATGCATCTTTTATCTTGGAAGATAAGAGATGGGCGGTGCTTATTCTTCTTGTCTGCAACCAAACAAAAGCTCACCATTAGAAGATTCCAAACGGGTCATTGATGATAACTGCTTTAGAGCCTGTGACTCTTGTCATTCATCCACCCACCTTTCATGATGATTCCTTTCATGCCGTGATAATTTAACGATCTTTTTGTTTCAATGGTCCAGCATCTCATCATCTTCTTTATTTAGTGCTGTGATTAGTTTTTCATATTTCAGTTGCCTAAACCTTTGTTTATATCTTGTGGTGCAGGTTCTTCAGTTGACTAACACTTGTAGTAGGAGATGATGGTGGCATTAGGATTAGATTTTTATATTCATATTGAAAGATAGATTCTTATAGGAGATAAGAAAATTCTTTTTTTTTGTAGAAGGTAGTAATAATGAGTGAGAGATTGATGATTGTAATAGTATATGTGACATGTAATAGTATATGTCTTTTTGTTTCAGATTCATGAAGAGATTTAATGATTGTTTGTGTTGTTTTATTGATCATATTGAGCTCTTATAGCTGATTATCAAAATCTCATTTATGAAATACTTTTGTGGTGATAAATGATCCTCTTTCATTTTAGGCTTTGTTTGAAATGGCTTTCTTATTGCTTCTCAAAGCAGTTTTTCAGTACAAAAATTTTAATTTTTGTACTAAACAATTATTTTAAGAACCAGTAACGTCTTAAATGAAGCCTTAGTCCAAGCTTCGAAGACCCCAAAATACAAGAGATGCTGTGAGAGAGGAGAAATTATTTTGTGTAGATGTCGAACGCCATCCGAAGACCAACCATAATGAGCCACGTCGATATCGCGGCTCGGTACTGCTCGGTACCGCTCGGTCTGCGGCTTGGCACCGCTCGGTATTACTGACGTGACTCATTCTGCTTGGTCTCCGGCTGTAGAACTGTGTTCGACGTCCGCACCGAATAATTTCTTGTGAGAGAGAGCGAGAGGGAGGGAGAGAGAGAAGTTGAGGATCGGTTTGAGACAATTTTCTTGTTGTTTTACTTTCAAACAATAATCACTATCTCGTTTGACTATTATTTTCTTACAATTTTTTTATAATTTTTAAAAAGAATTTTAATAGAAAGCCGTCTGTTACAACTAAAATAACTATGTTACTTTCTCTATAATAACTTTATAATCAATTTATATAATAGTGCAGGCATTCTAGAGAGATCCTAATTGATAAACTATATGCTTGATGTTGATGATATTTAATTTATGATTGATACGTCGTCAAAAAATTATCTTAAACGAGCGCGAATCTTGATGCAGAATCAAATTGGAAACTTTAAAAATTAATTCGGAGACCATCCGAACTTCGATTTCAGCAAACTTATAGTCGAACTGAGCGTCTCGGAAATGCGAACCCAATGACACCAAATTCAACTCGATCTGAGCCCAA
The DNA here is from genome assembly GCA_016618105.1 of Dendrobium huoshanense. Classification (NCBI taxonomy): domain Eukaryota; kingdom Viridiplantae; phylum Streptophyta; class Magnoliopsida; order Asparagales; family Orchidaceae; genus Dendrobium; species Dendrobium huoshanense. The sequence continues at coordinate 48,265,599 of CM028360.1, read as the reverse complement.
ATGGGTCCGAATCATGGACCCGAAGCGCTGTTGGAAGGTTCAAACCGCAATTTGAGATACCAAATGGCCTCTGATTTTAACGAGCTTATACTCGAATCGAACGGCTCGAAGAGACGAATCCAACGAGCCCAAGATCGTTGAATTCAGACATCATTAAGACCTCCAAATGTCCAACGAATGGTGCACGATCGAAGGGTTCAATATCGGCCATCCATTCAAACCACTCCCTATTCGCCCATGATCTCACACCTATTTACAGGCCATGCCACTCCAGAAATCTATAAATAGAGCTCCCTCTCCTCTTGAAAAAGGGGATCCCAGAGCCTAAGGAAAAAAGAGAGAGATCGGAGATCGCTCTTGCTTCCTCGACCACCGTCGGACTTCCGCCGGACCACCACTTGAGGCCCTCACTTCCGCCGGACCACCGCCTGACGCCGTTGCTCCGCCGAACCACCACTTGAGGCCCTCACCTCCGTCAGACCACCGCCTGACGTCGTTCCTCCGCCGGACCACCACTTGAGGCCCTCGCCTCCACCGGACCACCGCCTGACGCCGTAGCTCCGCCGGACCACCACTTGAGGCCCTCCCCTCCGCCGGACCACCGCCTGACGCCGTTGCTCCGCCGGACCACCACTTAAGGCCCTCGCCTCCGCCGGACCACCGCCTGACGCCGTAGCTCCGTCGTACCACCACTTGAGACTCCATGCTCCACCAGGCCACTACCTGAAGCTTGGACTTCCGCCAGATTGTCTCTTGAGGCCCCGAGCTCCACCAGGCCATCACCTAACGCCCGGAGTTCTATCGAAATACCATCCTTCTACTATGGTCTTTCTAACCCCAGCCTCCTTCCGACTACGGTCCTCCCGACCTCCGTCGCCTACTACGGTCACTCTGACCTCCATCACAAGACAACTGTTTTTCTGACCCCATTCTCCTGCCGACTACGATCCTTTCGACCTCCGTCGCCTACTATGGTCCCTCCGACCTCCATCAACAAACAACGGTCTTTCTGACCTCAGTCTCCTGCCGAATATGGTCGTACCGACCTCTATCGCCTACTATGGTTCTTCCGGCCTCTATCAACTGGCAACGATCTTTTTGACCCCGATCTCCTGCTGAATATGGTCGTACCGACCTCTATCGCCTACTATGGTTCTTCCGGCCTCTATCAACAGGCAACGATCTTTTTGACCCCGGTCTCCTGCTGAATACAGTCCTTCCGACCTCCGTCGCCTACTATGGTCCTTCTGACCTCAGTCTCCTGCCGAATATGGTCGTACCGACCTCTATCGCCTACTATGGTTCTTCCGGCCTCTATCAACTGGCAACGATCTTTTTGACCCCGATCTCCTGCTGAATATGGTCGTACCGACCTCTATCGCCTACTATGGTTCTTCCGGCCTCTATCAACAGGCAACGATCTTTTTGACCCCGGTCTCCTGCTGAATACAGTCCTTCCGACCTCCGTCGCCTACTATGGTCATTCTGACCTCCATCAACAAACAACGGTCTTTCTGACCTCAGTCTCCTGCTGAATATGGTCGTCCCGACCTCTATCGCCTACTATGGTCCTTCCGGCCTCCATCAACAAGCAACAGTCTTTTTGACCCCGGTGTCCTGCCGAATACGGTCCTTCCGACCTCCGTCGCCTACTATGGTCCTTCCAACCTCCATCAACAGACAACGGTCTTTCTGACCCAGGACTCCTGCCGACTACGGTCCTTTCGACCTCCGTCGCCTACTGCGGTCCGTCCGACCTCCATCACCAATCAACAGTCTTTCTGACCCGGTCTCCCACCGACTACGGTCCTTTTGACCTCCGTCGTCTTCTGCGGTCCGTCCGACCTCCATCACCAGACAACGGTCTTTCTGACCTAGGTCTCCTGCCGACTACGGTCCTTCCGACCTCCGTCACCTACTATGGTCCTTCCGACCTCCATCAATAAACAACGGTCTTTCTAACCCCGGTCTCCTGCCGACTACGATCTTTTCGACCTCCGTCGCCTACTACGGTCCATCCGACCTCCATCAACAACAACGGTCTTTCTGACCCAGTCTCCTGCCGACTACGGTCCTTCCGACTAAACAAACATGTATATGTAACTCCTACCATGTAATGCAATCTATATGATGTATATTTACATCAATACAAGGCCTTCTCCAAAGGAAGGGCCTCATTTGTAATCGACTGCAAATACTAGTGGATTCATTCAAATTGGGTCAGGCCCCGTGGTTTTTCCCCCTTTTCAGGGGTTTTCCACGTAAAAACTCTGGTGTCTCTTATGAATGTTTCACCCCCTCTCTTATCTGCTTGTGTGTTGGATCTTCATACAATGCTAAGACGTTAAACCATATATTCTCTACCGCCGCGAATATTCCAGGACGCAACAGTTTGGCGCCGTCTGTGGGAAACTGGTTCCCGACTGTGGGCAAAATTTTGTTCAAACCTCAAAAGATCATAATGTCAACTTTCTGACTTCAGCTATTGCTTCATCAAGTTCATGGAATGAGCTCCAGACTGGGGGGCAACCTTGACTAAAATTTTAATCAAGAAGATTCCTCCAATACTTCCAACATGAAGAAGATATGTTATGAAAGTCTCAACAAATGCAAGGGATATACGCGGCGTTCGCCCCGTCCCAATCAAAGCAAAATCAATCCCAGGGGGATTCGATTTGACCTCTTCCACACAGGTTAACGTCATCGAGCAAAGGCTCCGACATACAACCTCGGAAAGGTCTCACATCCTTGGTGGATTCTCTCTACCTCTTCTACACAGGTTGATGTCATCTGATAAAGGCTCTGACATATAACCTCAGAAAGGTCATACATCCTTGGTGGATTCTCTCGACCTCTTCCACACAGGTTAACGTCGTCGAGCAAAGGCTCCGACATACAACCTCAGATAGGTCTTACATCCTTGGTGGATTCTCTCGACCTTTTCCACATAGGTTAACGTCATCGAGCAAAGGCTCTGGCATACAACCTCGGAAAGGTCATACATCCTTGGTGGATTCTCTTGACCTCTTCCACACATGTTAACGTTGTCGAGCAAAGGCGCTGGCATACAACCTCGGAAAGGTCCTACATCCTTGGTGGATTCTCTCAACCTCTTCCATACAGGTTAACGTCATCGAGCAATGACTCTGGCATACAACCTCGGAAAGGTCCTACATCCTTGGTTGACGTCATCTGATAAAGGCTCTGACATACAACTTCGGATAGGACTTTCTACGTTGTGTTTCTACCCGACACAATACTTCTACCCGACGTCGGACTTCTCCCTGTAGTCGGACTTCTGCTCGTCAGCGGGCTTCTACTCATTGTCGGACTTCTGCTCGTCAACGAACTTTCGTTAGTCTTTTGCCTGACAGTACATCTACCTGACATCGAACTTCCGCTCGTCAGCGGACTTCCACTCGACGTCGAACTTCTGCTCGTCAGCGGACTTCTACTCGACGTCGGACTTCTGCTCGTTAACGGACTTCTCCCTGTCGTCGGACTTCTGCTCGTTAGCGGACTTATACTCGTCGTCGGACTCCTGCTCGTCGATGAACTTTCGTCGGCCTTCTACCTGACGCAGAACTTCTACCCGACATCAGACTTCTACATGTCGTCGGACTTCTGCCCGACATCGAACTTCTTCATATCGTCGGACTTCTATTTATCAGCGAACTTCTACTCGTCATTGGACTTCTACCCGTCGAAGTACTTTCATCGGTCTTTTACCCGATTCAGTGCTTCTACCCGACGTCGAACTTCTATCTGCCATCGGACTACTACCTGCCGACGAACTACTGCCTGTCAAAGAACTTTCATCGGTCTTCTACCTGACGTCATGCTTCTATCCGATGTCGGACTTCTACCTGCCGTCAGACTACCCGTCATCGAACTTCTACCTTTCAATGGACTTCCACCCATTGTCAGACACTTATCGTCAGACTTACTATCGTCGTCAGACTTCTGCTCGTCGTCGGACTTTTGTCAGACTTATACCTGACACCGGACTTACGCCCGTCGCTAGACTTTTGCTCGTAGATGGACTTTCGTCTGACTTCTACCCGACGCAGGACTTACGCCTGTCGCCAAACTTCTGCCAGTAGACAGATTTTCATCCAACACTGGACTTACGCCCGTCATCAGACTTCTAATCTCCTTCGCTCATAACCGTTCTTTCAATCTACGTCAACGACAACGATCATTGCAACTTCCTATACCAAATATTGTCCTTACGACCTCCTTCTCCAACTACGGTTCTCCCCGACCTCCGTTGTGAACCAACTACGAATCTCTCTTGGTTGTGGGATCTCTCACAAGAAAAAAGTGTCTCTTCAACTCAGTGAGGGGCCCTAGAATTGCACAGGAGATACTGCCTGCACAAGACTAGGGGAAGGCATCAGCTTGATGAGAATGAGAAAGAAAAAAGAGTCTCTTCAACTCAGTGAGGGACCCTAGAATTACACAGGAGATACCGAGTGCACAAGACTAGGGGAAGGCCTCAGCTGAGGAGAATGAGATAGAAAAAAGAGTCTCTTCAACTCAGTGAGGGGCCCTAGAATTGCACAGGAGATACCGCATGCACAAGACTAGGGGAAGGCCTCAGCTTGAGGAGAAGGAAAAAATTCCTTCTCGCAAAGAGGGGCTCTGCTGTTGGACAGTGGATACCAACTATCCAAGGGCAGAGGAAGGCCTCTAATGAGAGAAGGGAGAAGAATGTGCAAGAAACAAAGCTCAGAGGGTGAGCTATTTATAGGAAGAAGAGGGAATTCTCTCCCTCTCTCCCACTCTCCCACTCACTCTCTCTCCACTCTCTCTCCACTCTCTCTCTCTCTCCTGTCAAAAAAAAAATCTCTCTGCCGTTTTAAAAAAAAAAAAGTGTAGTGGGCGGTTTTGCCAAACCACCCACGATGGGCGGTTTTGAAAGAAAACCGCCGCGGCATTAAAAAAAAAAAAAAAAAAAAAAATCGACTCTATGCTATAGCTGCTTCGCGTGGCTAAACAAAAAAAAAAAAAAAAAAAATCAAGAGGCACGCTGTTCCAGGCTAGCCATGCAAAATGATAGAATTTCCAATAAGGGAGGAAGGTTCGGTAATTCCCAAGCACAGGTTCAATATAACCTCTACTCTGTCTCAGTTGTAAATGAATCATTCAGCTTTTTAAAGAAGGAGATACTTCTCAATGACTTAAATTGCAATACCAATGGATCACTTATCTCTTATCTAAGATCGCTGACCATGAGATTAGTGGTTTTCATTTTTCCGAGAGAGAGAGAGCAGATTTGAGCCATTTTTAAATTTTCAAGTATCTTAGTATCGAAATATTTTGGAAAGACAAATCACGTCCAAAAATTCACCAAAAAAAAATGACATATATTTTCGGACTTCTAAGACTTCAACGTCCGAAAATAGGGGGGCATCTGATACGTCGTCAAAAAATTATCTTAAACGAGCGCAAATCTTGATGCAGAATCAAATTGGAAACTTCAAAAATTAATTCGGAGACCATCCGAACTTCGATTTCAGCAAACTTATAGTCGAACTGAGCGTCTCGGAAATGCGAACCCAATGACACCAAATTCAACTCGATCTGAGCCCAAATGGGTCCGAATCATGGACCCGAAGCGCTGTTGGAAGGTTCAAACCGCAATTTGAGATACCAAATGGACTCTGATTTTAACGAGCTTATACTCTAATCGAACGGCTCGAAGAGACGAATCCAACGAGCCCAAGATCGTTGAATTCAGACATCATTAAGACCTCCAAATGTCCAACGAATGGTGCACGATCGAAGGGTTCAATATCGGCCATCCATTCAAACCACTCCCTATTCGCCCATGATCTCACACCTATTTACAGGCCATGCCACTCCAGAAATCTATAAATAGAGCTCCCTCTCCTCTTGAAAAAGGGGATCCCGGAGCCTAAGGAAAAAAGAGAGAGATCGGAGATCGCTCTTGCTTCCTCGACCACCGTCGGACTTCCGCCGGACCACCACTTGAGGCCCTCACTTCCGCCGGACCACCCTCTGACGTCGTTGCTCCGCCGAACCACCACTTGAGGCCCTCACCTCCGCCAGACCACCGCCTGACGTCGTTCCTCCGCCGGACCACCACTTGAGGCCCTCGCCTCCACCGGACCACCGCCTGACGCCGTAGCTCCGCCGGACCACCACTTGAGGCCCTCCCCTCCGCCGGACCACCGCCTGACGCCGTTGCTCCGCCGGACCACCACTTAAGGCCCTCGCCTCCGCCGGACCACCGCCTGACGCCGTAGCTCCGTCGTACCACCACTTGAGACTCCATGCTCCACCAGGCCACTACCTGAAGCTTGGACTTCCGCCAGACTGTCTCTTGAGGCCCCGAGCTCCACCAGGCCATCACCTAACGCCCGGAGTTCTATCGAAATACCATCCTTCTACTATGGTCTTTCTAACCCCAGCCTCCTTCCGACTACGGTCCTCCCGACCTCCGTCGCCTACTACGGTCACTCTGACCTCCATCACAAGACAACTGTTTTTCTGACCCCATTCTCCTGCCGACTACGATCCTTTCGACCTCCGTCGCCAACTATGGTCCTTCCGACCTCCATCAACAAACAACGGTCTTTCTGACCTCAGTCTCCTGCCGAATATGGTCGTACCGACCTCTATCGCCTACTATGGTTCTTTCGGCCTCTATCAACTGGCAACAATTTTTTGACCCCGATCTCCTGCTGAATATGGTCGTACCGACCTCTATTGCCTACTATGGTTCTTCCGGCCTCTATCAACAGGCAACGATCTTTTTGACCCCGGTCTCCTGCTGAATACAGTCCTTCCGACCTCCGTCGCCTACTATGGTCCTTCTGACCTCAGTCTCCTGCCGAATATGGTCGTACCGACCTCTATCGCCTACTATGGTTCTTCCGGCCTCTATCAACTGGCAACGATCTTTTTGACCCCGATCTCCTGCTGAATATGGTCGTACCGACCTCTATCGCCTACTATGGTTCTTCCGGCCTCTATCAACAGGCAACGATCTTTTTGACCCCGGTCTCCTGCTGAATACAGTCCTTCCGACCTCCGTCGCCTACTATGGTCCTTCTGACCTCTATCGCCTACTATGGTCCTTCCGGCCTCCATCAACAAGCAACAGTCTTTTTGACCCCGGTCTCCTGCCGAATACGGTCCTTCTGACCTCCGTCGCCTACTATGGTCCTTCCAACCTCCATCAACAGACAACGGTCTTTCTGACCCAGGACTCCTGCCGACTACGGTCCTTTCGACCTCCGTCGCCTACTGCGGTCCGTCCGACCTCCATCACCAATCAACAGTCTTTCTGACCCGGTCTCCCACCGACTACGGTCCTTTTGACCTCCGTCGTCTTCTGCGGTCCGTCCGACCTCCATCACCAGACAACGGTCTTTCTGACCTAGGTCTCCTGCCGACTACGGTCCTTCCGACCTCCGTCACCTACTATGGTCCTTCCGACCTCCATCAATAAACAACGGTCTTTCTAACCCCGGTCTCCTGCCGACTACGATCTTTTCGACCTCCGTCGCCTACTACGGTCCATCCGACCTCCATCAACAACAACGATCTTTCTGACCCAGTCTCCTGCCGACTACGGTCCTTCCGACCAAACAAACATGTATATGTAACTCCTACCATGTAATGCAATCTATATGATGTATATTTACATCAATACAAGGCCTTCTCCAAAGGAAGGGTCTCATTTGTAATCGACTGCAAATACTAGTGGATTCATTCAAATTGGGTCAGGCCCCGTGGTTTTTCCCCATTTTCAGGGGTTTTCCACGTAAAAACTCTGGTGTCTCTTATGAATGTTTCACCCCCTCTCTTATCTGCTTGTGTGTTGGATCTTCGTACAATGCTAAGACGTTAAACCATATATTCTCTACCGCCGCGAATATTCCAGGACGCAACAATGATATTGATAATAAGTTATAAAATTTCTTTTAAATAAACTAATTATGAATAAAAAATAAGATTCACATAAGAAATTGTTATTTCATTAAAAATATCTTAGTCACAATATATTAAAAATAACGCATGAAACAGTGGAAGCATACATCAATTCATATTAACTGTATATTCTTTAATGCATTTTGAATGTTCTAAGCTTATAGTTGTTATTGGAAGTTGATCAGACTTGGGAAAGCACATCCATGTGATTGTTGTAAATAAGCTCGTAATCAAACATAAGAGTTTTGTGCAAAGAAAAAATAAAAAATAAGGGGAAAAATGATTGTTTTGTGTGTTTTTAATTATATTTATTTTTTAGTTTGAAAATGAAATCAATAGTTTCTTTTAAATATTTAAAATAATATTTATTTAATTTTTAATATTTTTTTCTTACTTTTTGATTATTCATGTAATTGGCAAAGAAATCTCCACCTCTTTATCTTCATCTTCTTCCTACAAAATAAAGGACATTCTAAATTCATATGTTGATGTATAATAAATGACAAAACCATAAAATCATTTACAATATATTTACCTCGAGTCTTCTCTTCAACCCATAATGGCACTGAACCCAATTAGATCTATAACTTCAACAAATCTTAGTAACATGGCCTCTAAGGCATTCACAAAACTAACTGTATCTCGTATTTTTTCGATCACAAATTCAATGTTTTTGCTGTTGTCCTTCAACATTAAATTCAAAATATGAGCACAACAGTGCATATGGAAAAGCCACCCACCAAAAAAAAAATTCTTCTTCACTTTGAAGTTATTTTTCAATAGTTTAATAGCTCTATTGTTGTTAGCTTCGTTGTCAACTGATATAATGAAGCCTTTATTTTCAAGTGCCCAATCAAAAAGAGCTTTATAGAATGCATCAACTATCTCATATGCAATATGAGGTGGTGGTAAGTGCAAAAAATTAAGAACATATTTTTACAATCTCTAATTACAATCAACATAATGTGTTGTAACTCTTTGATTTTTAGACTTCCACAAGTCAATAGTAAAACTCATTTTACAAATGCCTATGAGAGAATTTTTAAGTTTCTTCTTCTCCTTCTCATACACAATAATCACATCATTTCTTGCAGTGGCCCTTGAATATTTCCTAAAGAAAGATGACAATGACTTCAACACTAAGTTGAATCCAAACTCCACCACTATTGAAAATGATTTCTCATTAATTAATATAGAGTGAGCAATCATCTCTCTTACTTTGTCATGCTCATATTTAAAGGTTGTTAATAAGCCTCCATCTTGACCTATTTGGGTAGACGAGCTATCACTTTCTCTAGATTGAAGATGTAATATTTTCTATTTTTTTCAAGGCTGGAATCCTAAAAACACAATGTTCTAGATGCCTTCTAAATTGAGTGGCAACATTGGTACTACCTACTAAATTGAGTGGCAACATCGGTACTACCTAAGGCAATATTTTTTTTTTTGCAATGGTAGCATTATCCTTTTTATTGACCATAAGGAAAAATAACTTCCTTGAACTCATCTCACACCTTCGATGTCTTTTTACTTTTCTTTCTTTCTATAACATTTTCAAGCTAGTTTTCCTCATCAACTTCTTTGTCATCATTATCTTGATTTTCATTAGTCCATCTTTAAACCTCATGATCAATGTCATTGTTATCATTAGTTATTTCATTCTCATTCACAAGTTCACCAACATGATAAGAATGATGTTGTTCATCAAGTCTTTCAACATTAACATTTACACACTCATTAGTATATGCTTATACGCTTACATGTGTTGACATTCTACCAAAATATTGCAAATAAAAGAAGTGAAAAGATCAACCTCAACTACACATTTTTTTAAGGAGCATGCATTTAAAAAATAAGGGAAATTTACATACATACCACTTTATTTCTTGTTATTTACATATCTAACACTAAAAACATTAATATTACATGTCTACCACCCATATACACCTTTAATATCAAATATACCACTAATATAATTCATTTCTACCATTCATAACATCCTATAAATCTTAATATTTCATTCAATGCACCCAAATGTGTTATAACAGTGTTAGACATGTGTTTGTTGTAAATAAGCTCATAGCCAAACATAAGAGTTTTGTGCAGAGAAAAAAATAAAAAATAAAAAATAAGGGGAAAAATGATTGTTTTGTGTGTTTTTAATTATATTTATTAGTTTCTTTTAAATATTTAAAATATTATTTATTTATTTTTTAGTATTTTTTTCTTACTTTTTGATTATTCGTGTAATTGGCAAAGAAATCTCCTCCTCTTTATCTTCATCTTCTTCCTACAAAATAAAGGACATTCTTAATTCATATGTTGATGTATAATAAATGACAAAACCATAAAATCGTTTACAATATATTTACCTCGAGTCTTCTCTTCAACCCATAATGGCACCGAACCCAATTAGATCTACAACTTCAGCAAATCTTAGTAACATGGCCTCTAAGGCATTCACAAAACTATCTGTATCTCGTATTTTTTCGATCACAAATTCAATGTTTTTGCTGTTGTCCTTCACCATTAAATTCAAAATATGAGCACAATAGTGCATATGGTAAAGCCTCCCACCAAAAAAAAATTCTTCTTCACTTTGAAGTTATTTTTCAATAGTTTAATAGCTCTATTGTTGTTAGCTTCATTGTCAACTGATATAATGAAGCCTTTATTTTCAAGTGCCCAATCAAAAAGAGCTTTATAGAATGCATCAACTATCTCATATGCAATATGAGGTGGTGGTAAGTGCAAAAAATTAAGAACACATTTTTACAATCTCTAATTACAATCAACATAATGTGTTGTAACTCTTTGATTTTTAGACTTCCACAAGTCAATAGTAAAACTCATTTTACAAATGCCTATGAGAGAATTTTTAAGTTTCTTCTTCTCCTTCTCATACACAATAATCACATCATTTCTTGCAGTGGCCCTTGAATATTTCCTAAAGAAAGATGACAATGACTTCAACACTAAGTTGAATCCAAACTCCTCTACTATTGAAAATGATTTCTCATTAATTAATATAGAGTGAGCAATCATCTCTCTTACTTTTTCATGCTCATATTTAAAGGTTGTTAATAAGCCTCCATCTTGACCTATTTGGGTAGACGAGCTATCACTTTCTCTAGATTGGAGATGTAATATTTTCTATTTTTTTCAAGGCTCGAATCCTAAAAACACAACGTTCTAGATGCCTTCTAAATTGAGTGGCAACATTGGTAATACCTACTATATTGAGTGGCAACATCGGTACTACCTAAGGCAATATTTTTTTTGCAATGGTAGCATTATCCTTTTTATTGACCATAAGGAAAAATAACTTCCTTGAACTCATCTCACACCTTCGATGTCTTTTTCCTTTTCTTTCTTTCTATAACATTTTCAAGCTAGTTTTCCTCATCAACTTTTTTGTCATCATTATCTTGATTTTCATTAATCCATCTTTCAACCTCATGATCAATGTCATTGTTATCATTAGTTATTTCATTCTCATTCACAAGTTCACCAACATGATAAGAATGATGTTGTTCATCAAGTCTTTCAACATTAACATTTACATGCTCATTGGTATATGCTTCTATGCTTACATGTGCTGACATTCTACCAAAATATTGCAAATAAAAGAAGTGAAAAGATCAACCTCAACTACACATTTTTTTTAAGGAGCATGCATTTAAAAAACAAGGGAAATTTACATACATACCACTTATTTCATGTTATTTACATATCTAACACTCAAAACATTAATATTACATGTCTACCACCCATTTTACTCCTTTAATATCAAATATACTACTCCTATAATTCATTTCTACCATTCATAACATCCTATAAATCTTAATATTTCATTCAATGCACCCAAATGTGTTATAACAGTGTTAGACATGTAATATTAATATTTTGGGTGTTAGATCTGTAAATAGCATGAAATAAAGTGGTATGTATGTAAATCCCTAAAAAAAAAAAATTTGTTACTTTCATAAAAAAATTGTGAAGTCCGCTTCTAAAAAAAATGAATCCCCAATAAAACACTTACCAAATAATACATAAGACACTTGCAACAAATATATTAAAATTATTTATGAACTAGGCTATTGTGAGCAAGATAAATGAAATAAGAGGGGTTGACAGTCAAAGATGGCCTATACTATCTACTACACAAACATTGCGGAGCTCTGCATTTGGTATCCATACCCATACCTAATGAGTATGGGTGGGTAAGGGTACTCCAATGACCTCATGAATGGGTATAGGTGGCCGGGTACTCAACATCGGGGGATAAACCAATTTATATTGCTAATCCTATATCTTGACACAATTCTCACTATGCAGTGAGCATCATTGAACCGTGTTGTGACCTCAGTAAATTTTAATATGTGGCTTGAAAGTTTGCACTCAGAACAAAGAACAACAAATCTCAAGGCCATTAGTACGTGGTGTATTGTGTTCAAAAAACTTGGAAAGTGAGTGAGTATAAATAGATACGACATATATCCCAAAAGTTATCTTAGGCGGGCGTGGGTGGGCAAAGCCCACCCGCGCAAAGCGCGGGTACCTAATGGGTACCCAACCAGGACACCATGTAGGGCTTTGCAACACTGCCACCTATACGACCCAACTTTACAGTTTAATCGAGCAAGAGGATATGAATGTGTCTAGAGGATCCACTGGTAAAATTTTTAATCATTAAATTAATTGATTAATATTTTGCATAATATATTATGCTAAATGATATGTGAGAGTATGATTATTTTGAATAAACTCATGATTGATTGCATGCAATTATTTTGGAGTTTTTAAATGGATTTCAATTGATTTATTGGTTTTAAAATTGGGTTTGAATCATATTGATTTATTTGATGGATTTATTAATTGAATTAATCTTTATTTATATGTTTTGTCATTGGAAATGTAAGGGGTGACATTTTCAAAGGTGGGAAATTGTAATGGCTTGTATTTTGTCCAAGATAAATGATTTTTTTAAGAGTCACTATAAAACAAATTTGAAAATTATTATAGCTATAAGTTATATATTATAGTATTTAATTATAATAAATTTTCAAAAAAAATTTAGCACTGGTGAAAATATTAAGAAATTAATATTTATTGATACAAGTGGAGATTTTGGGACAGTTAAATGTTCATTTTAAAAAATAATTTCATTAGTATTTTAAAAATAAAATAAGTTAATTTATGAAGATTTTTTTTATAATTTTAAAAGTTCTAGAAAAATTTATATGAATTTTATATTGATAATTGATTAAATTATATAATTAAATAATATTATATTATTATTGTAATCAAAATATCCTAACTCAATATCATTAAAACCTTTTTAAATCATTTTCTTTTCTTTGAGAGAAAAGTAAGGAGAGAGAAAAAGAAACCTAATTAAGGTTTGGAGGTCGTGGAGAGATTTTTGACGGTCGGTCCTGAAGGGAGATTTGCTCGTCTCGCAATAAAAATTAATTATCAAATCTCTTATTTTAATAGTTTTATATTTTTCAATCAAATTTGTATTTCCATTAGTAAAAAATGAGGATAAATTTTTATTAATAAAATTTTCATCGCATAACTATTGGTGTGTGATAGATCTAATCAATATAAGTATTTTAAAAGAAATATATTACATTTTCATCAGTTAAATAGGAAATATGATTTTTTTAAGTAAATGCATATTAGATAAGTTTGATAATTTTTTCTGCATTTTATGATTTACTCCATTTAATTCATGACATTAGCAAAAATATAGCATTTGCATGTAAGGGAGGCTAGATGGAAGAAAATTTGTTAATGTGAAAGATGAAGATTGATAATAATTGATTGGCAGTTGGGTGTAATTATCTTATGTCTTATAATTTTATAGATTTTTATTGATTTTATTGACCATATTAATTTTATTATTAATTTTTAAAATTTTTATTGTTCATATTAAGCGATGATTGATATTGGCTAGAATAATAACATATATTGATTTTTTTGTCTTGTATTGAAAATAGTGTTAGAGTTTTAATTTTTTGCTAGACTTTTTAGTTCATTATGTGTATTTTAATAATTTTAGATTAGAGAAGGGGTTAAAATCATGAGTATTAATAGTGATAATGATCTTCAATTTTTTTAGATTTTGTTTTATATTTTATTTTATTTTATTATAGTTAGGAGCTTGTGATAGATTGTGACGATCTCTTTACTAGTGTAAATAATATTTTGATGAATGAATGTTAAAACATCTTGATGTATATGATTTTAGTTGCTTTCGCCACTTATTATTTATATTGATAATTTATAGAAGTTTTAGTATATTTTTAAATGATAAATAGAAAATTCTTTCAAATTTGATTATGATCATTACACAATATGTGTGTGGTCAATGATGGGAGGTTCATCAGGAGAAGATGTGTCCCTTGTGGTATATTTATTGTATTTGATTGAGTCAAATGGGTCTTCTTGAGAAATTGGTAAAATAAGTATGGAGAAAGGGTCAGTAATATCATCTTTCTCGGTAACCAAATGGAAATGAAAGTGATTTTTATGAAATATAAAATCTTGAGAGATGAAGATTTGCTTGCTATAAATGTCATAGATTTTCTATCCTTTAATTCTTAGTGAATAATCTAGGAAGGCGTCGATGCGAGCCCGAGGGTGAAATTTATCTCAGGGAATGGGTGAAGTAGAGGCAGAGGCTAAATATCTAGATACATAAAATTGGTTGTAATTAACATGTTATTTATCAAAAGTTCATAAGGGGTCTTGCCATGTAACAAGGGGGATGGGGTGCGATTGATTATATAGGTTGCAGATAAAATATATTCTTTCCATAATCATATAGGAACATGAGATTGGAAGTATAAAGCTCGTGCCACATTTAGAAGATATTGGTGTTTACGTTCCACAACAGAGTTTTGTAGTAGATGATGAATGCATGAGTTTTGATGTAAAATCTTGAGATTAGCAAATAATTCATTGAATTGAAGATCTTCAGCATTATCAGATCTAAATGATTTGATTTTATAGTTAAATTGAGTGTTAAACATGGTAATAAATTTAGGAATTATGTGGGAGATATCAGATTTATTTTTGAAAAGATAAAGCCACGTAAATATGGTACTATCATCAACAAGAGTTAAAAAATAATTATCAGAAAATTATTTTAAGAACCAGTAACGTCCCGAACGAAGCCTTAGTCCAAGCTTCGAAGACTCAAAATACAATAGATGTTGTGAGAGAGGAGATATTATTTTCTGCGGACGCTGAACGCCGTATGGAGACCAATAATAATGAGTCACGTCGAGACCACGGCTCGGTACCACTTGGTACTGCGGCTCGACACAATTCGGTATTGCTGACGTGGCTTATTCTGGTTGGTCTCCGGCTGTAGAACTGTGTTCGACGTCCGCATGGAATAATTTCTTGTGAGAGAGAGCGAGAGGGAGGGAGAGAGAGAAGTTGAGGATCGGTTTGAGACAATTTTCTTGTTGTTTTACTTTCAAACAATAATCACTATCTCGTTTGACTATTATTTTCTTACAATTTTTTTTATAATTTTTAAAAAGAAATTTAATAGAAAGCTGTCTGTTACAACTAAAATAACTATGTTACTTTCTCTATAATAACTTTATAATCAATTTATATAATAGTGCAGGCATTCTAGAGAGATCCTAATTGATAAACTATATGCTTGATGTTGATGAGATTTGATTTTGTGATATTGATAATAAGTTATAAAATTTCTTTTAAATAAACTAATTATGAATAAAAATAAGATTCACATAAGAAATTGTTATTTCATTAAAAATATCTTAGTCACAATATATTAAAAATAACGCATGAAACAGTGGAAGCATACATCAATTCATATTAACTGTATATTCTTTAATGCATTTTGAATGTTCTAAGCTTATAGTTGTTATTGGAAGTTGATCATACTTGGGAAAGCACATCCATGTGATTGTTGTAAATAAGCTCATAACCAAACATAAGAGTTTTGTGGAGAGAAAGAAATAATAATAATAAGGGAAAAAAATGATTGTTTTGTGTGTTTTTAATTATATTTATTTTTTAGTTTGAAAATGAAATCAATAGTTTGTTTTAAATATTTAAAATAATATTTATTTATTTTTTAGTATTTTTTTCTTACTTTTTGATTATTCATGTAATTGGCAAAGAAATCTCCAACTCTTTATCTTCATCTTCTTCCTACAAAATAAAGGACATTCTTAATTCATATGTTGATGTATAATAAATGACAAAATCATAAAATCGTTTACAATATATTTAGCTTGAGTCTTCCCTTCAACCCATAATGGCACCGAACCCAATTAGATCTACAACTTCAACAAATCTTAGTAACATGGCCTTTAAGGCTTTCACAAAACTAATTGCGTCTCGTATTTTTTCTATCACAAATTCAGTGCTTCTGATGTTATCCTTCACCATCAAATTCAAAATATGAGCACAACAATGCATATGGAAAAGCCTCCCACAAAAAAACAATTTCTTCTTCACTATGAAGCTATCTTTCAATAGTTTAATAGCTCTATCGCTGTTAGCTGCGTTGTCAACTGATATAATGAAGCCTTTATTTTCAAGTCCCCAATCAAAAAGAGCTTTATAGAATGCATCAACTATCTTATATGCAGTATGAGGTGATGGTAAGTGCAAAAAATTAAGAACACATTTTTACAATCTCCAATTACAATCAACATAATGAGTTGTAACTCTTTGATTTTTAGACTTCTATAAGCCAATAGTAAAACTCATTTACAAATGCGTCTGAGAGAATTTTTAAGTTTCTTCTTCTCCTTCTCATACACAATAATCACATCATTTCTTGCAGTGGCCGTTGAATATTTACTAAAGAAAGATGACAATGACTTCAACACTAAGTTGAATCCAAATTCCTCCACTATTGAAAATGATTTCTCATTAATTAATATAGAGTGAGCAATAATCTCTATTACTTTGTCATGCTCATATTTATAACACTACAGGAAAACCCCTTATTACTGGCGGACAAAATCAACCTGAAATATTAGAAATCCGACGGAAAATATAGTTTCCGGCGCATGTTTTAGCGTATATTTATCCGCCGGTTTAAGTCGCGTCGATAGTTTCTTTCCGGCGCATGATTTGCGCCCGCAATTTCTCTGGCGCAGTTTCCGACGAATTACCGGCGAAAAAATGGATTGTTGTCGACGTTAAAAAACGTCCTAATTCTGGCGCCATATGCGCCGGTAATTAGCATCGCATTATGCGTCGGACATTACCGGCGGATAAAACGCCACAAAGTGTGACGTAGAAACCCCACGATTTAGGTTACGACGCAAAGTATGCACCGGAACATGCGCCGGTAAGTTCCGACAGAACAAAGACGTCGGTACGTATGATACAATTCGTTGTATCGTCGTTTCCGGCGAAATTCCGGCTCAAATTCTGCCGAAAACCTGTAGCATTGACAAAAACAAAATTCCTTCCCAGCCAACAATCAAATTTCCACACCTGCAAACCTATACAAATATCAATTCTAAAACATTTTAATTGTAACATTACAACAGATCAACAATTTCACCACAGTTTCACAACAGTTTATAACATTAAAAGAAACAGTTCAGTACAACAATCAACTAAAAATATCACATTAAAAGAAACTGTTCAATAAAACATGTTCACAGAAATAAACAAGTTCATATAAACTAAATTAAACTACTCTGACTCTGTGGACTCCTCCTCAGGTGGAGCTACGTCTTTTCCACTCAGCTGCTCCCTCATCTTGCGCATTTCATCCAACAACTGATTGTGTTGCTGAATACTTGTTTGAACCTGTGCTTGCAACTGAGCTTGAACCTGTGCTTGCAGCTGAGCTTGCCAATCAGCTTGTGATTTCCTTACTTGTTCTAGCTCAGCTTGAAGGGAACTTATTTGTTGAGCTTGTAAGGACTCATGCGAATTGGATGCGAAGCTGGATGCAGTAGAGGAGGTCCTCCCCTTGTATGCCTGAGCTTGTGCACCTAAGCCATATACTCTACCATGCTGCATTCCTCCGACGGCCTGCGACCAGATGCGATACTCAGAATACTCCACAGAGCCGCCAGAAGAGCCCTCACCTGATGCGGCATGAGTCTCTCGAAGCCGTGTATAATCCTCCTGTGAAAGTATAATATAAATATATATATAGTTAAACTAAAACTTAGAAAATATTAAACATTTATAAAAATATACTTACATAGGCTTTTCTTGATCTCTCATCAATCCACTGTTGATCCTCCTATCGCTTATGAGTGCGACTATGCAATTCAACAGGAGTTGGTTCTCTACCAAGCATCGCTTTCTGTTTGAATTAAGAGAATTTTATTAATATAGATTAAAGAACAATTTTAAAAAAATATTTAAAATTCATTACCAAATGACTCATGTGCTCAATATGTGGAACAGAGCCGCCTGTATGAAGTGAACTACCCAACCCACCAACATTAGAAGCTCTGTTCTGTCGATTCTGATCCCTCTTCCTACTGTACTCTTCGCTGACCCAAGCTGCATTCAACTCAGCCCATATAACCTCTCCAATCCATAATGGTCGCTTCCCAGACTTTCTAATATCTGTGAACATGTCGTGCATCTGAGTAGACCCACGCTTCTCAAAATTCTTTCTAAACCTGTCATTATGTTGGGGCAGCCAACAAAACTCTTTCTGCAATCAAATACATATGATATATAATATATAAGATTATTAGCTTAAGTAAGAAAGAATAAATCATTTAACATAAAAACTAAAACCAAAAAATACCTCATACTCTCTAAACCACATCTCCCGGACTTCTTTCGGGATTTTCTTCCAAGAAACATAAGAAGCGTCAAACCTGCTCCGTATGATGTCCCGTATTTTATGTGTCGATTGTTTTGATGGGTAGAACCTACAAAAATAAAGTTATATGAAATAAATATAAAATATAAAATAAAAATATTTGTTAGTTTAAATAAATAAAAGAGAATGTACGTACGTGTCACCCTCAGGTGCTATCAACATTCTACCATTTGTCTCCTGCTCTGTTGCAGCTGCTGTCGAAGGTCTAGCTGCTATCGAAGGTCCAGCTACTGTCGAAGGTCCAGCTGCTGTCGAAGGTCTAGCTGTAGCGGGCTGATGGGGTGTTAGGGGATAGTATGGTGGAGCATATGGTGGAAATAGATAAATAGGAGGGGCACCAACATACGGTGGGGGTGTATAGTATGGGTAGAAAGGAGTACTCTGCCCAGGATCTGGTGAAGGAAATCCGGGGTCTGGTGAGTAAAACTGTGGGCTACCGCTTCCATGAGTGGGTAAAGGCTGTGTATCAGGCTGAGGCTGTGTAGTAGGCTGAGGCTGTGTAGTAGGCTGAGGCTGTGTAGCAGGCTGAGCCGAGGTGGTCCCCTCAGTACGTACTGACCTAGGTGGTTTAGCTGTAGTGATCTTCTTAGTGCGCATGTTAAAAATATTTTTTATAAATCCTCTACTAGGCTCCTCACCTGAAGTCATCTGCACATAAATAAAAAAAATATTAGAAATATGAGTTATAACAAAAATTTAATCAAAAATAACGCAGCGCAGTAGCTAAAAAAAATACAGTCAAGTAAAATGCAGGGGAGTAAAAAATAAAGCAGTGCAGTAGCTAAAAAAATGCAGTAAAGTAAAATGCAGGGAAGTAAAATAAAATGCAGTGCAGTAGCTAAAAAAATTTTAAGTTACCTTATGTTGTTAACTCATCATTTGTTGATTCACTTGCATAAGATGATACACTCCCATTACTATCAGATTCATCATTCCTTTCCTCTATGGTTAGATCTACCTCCTCTAACTGCAACTCGCTCTCATTAATTCTGATTTGGTCATCTACATTGATTGGGAGATTTTTTAAATTAGACATAAACTCTTCTTGATGTGCTGATGGTATTGAGGTGGTTTTCTCAATTACTCCCATTGGTTTTATCTTCATAACTACCAGCCAATCTTATTTGCCTCGTATTCCGCTTGGATAGTTAGCATAATAGACTTGAGTTGCCTGACTAGCAATGATGAAAGGATCAAACTTTTCATATCTCCTAGCCCGCTTTACTTCTGTTATACCGTAAATTAGATGAACTTTCGTGCCTCTATTTGGTACTGGATCAAACCATTCACAATTGAAGAGAAACACAATATTCCTCTGACCGGAATATTCAACCTCTAATATTTCTTGTAATACCCCGTAGTATTCAGAATCATCCCCTGTATGGGTGTTCCCTCTTACACATACGCCTGAATTTTTTGTCTTCCTTCCTTCACACCAATTTTTTGTCTAGAATTTATAACCATTGACCTCAAACATTTGATAACATTTTACTAATCTGTTTGGTCCCCAAGCTAACTCAAATAACCTTGAATACTGCGAACTGTCTTCAGTGTGTACCTTTAAATGTACAAGATATTATTGTTACTAATATTAATTACAGAAATAATTAACTCATTAAGTAAGAATAATTATTCAAAACATACCGTATTTTTAAACCAAGCAGTGAATTCTTTTTCCACTATCTTCTGGATTTCTCATTCTTCTGATGTACTAAGACCATCAATGAACCTCCTATAAATTTTTGTCTTGAGTTTAGAACAAAGTCTAAAAGAAAACAAAAAATATAAACAACTTAACTCATACTTACTCGATATACGACTCAACTTCATCACAGTTAAGCAAGATGTACAATGTGATAACTGCCATCTCCTTATCGGTCAAATAGCGCACGGTGCTAGCGCCTAAAGGTTCCCCAATTCCACTGAATACATATATTTTAGAGGATTTACCAACATTTTGAGATGTTGAACTTTCACCTGATTGAGATATTGTTTCAAAAAAAATACGAGCAAAACTGAGTTGTCTCGTATGTTAAATATGCTTCACAGATAGAGCCTTCGGGTCATGATTTGTTCTTAGCGGTCTTCTTAAGTTTATTTAAATATCTCTCAAAAGGATACATCCACCTATACTGAACAGGTCCATCAACTATAGCCTCATATGGTAAATGAACAGGTAGATGCTCCATAGAGTTAAAAAAGCATGGAGGAAATATTTTCTCTAGTTGACACAAAATGAATGGAATTTGCTGCTCCATAAGAATCAAATTCTCCACATTTAATTTAGAAGAGCATAAATCTTTGAAGAAGACACTTAGCTCGATCAGGGGCTTTAAAATCTGATCTGGCAGATAACTAAAAGCAGTGGATAGTAGACATTGCATGAAGATGTGACAATCATGACTTTTAAATCCGAATAATCTCCCTGATCTTATGTCAACACACCTACTTAGATTGGAAGAATATCCATCAGGTACTCGTAGAGTCTTCACCCATTCACAAATTGCTCGTTTTTGCTCTAAAGTTAATGTGAATGGAGCTTTGGGTCTGAGAAATTTTCCGGCTCCACCATCCTTCAATTCCAAAGCTTTCCTTCTACAAATCTCCTTTAAGTCCATCATTGCTTTTATATTATCTTTCGATTTCTCTTTGATGTCCATAACTGTATAGAAAATATTATCAAAAATATTTTTCTCTATATGCATAACATCCAAGTTATGTCTAATTAAGTTTGTTCTCCAATATGACAACGACCAAAAAATATTTTTCTTGGTCCAATTATGGTTGACACAATATTCTGGCAATCTGATCTCAGCTAATGTTGGAGATTCCATTATGGTGGGCAAGAACTATACTCTTTCAAAAATTTCTTCACTATTGAATCTTGGAGGAGGTTGAAACATCATCATTTTATTTTTTGTAAACACTTCTTTATTTCTCATGAAAGGATGACTTTGAGGAACAAACATTCGATGACAATCGAGCCAAGTGTTCTTCCTACCATACTTTAAAGTGAATGATTTTGTATTTTCCATACAATATGGACAAGCTAACTTGCCTGAAGTGTTCCAACCTGAGAGCATACCATATGCAGGAAAGTCAGCAATTGTCCAAAGTAATGTTGCTCTTAGTGTAAAATTATGTTTGGTGGAGATATCATATGTACTTACTCCCTCTTCACATAATAAACTTAAATCATCAATCAGAGGTTGTAAGAATACGTCAATCTTTAATTTTGGATTATGTGGTCCTGAAATTATAAGTAATAGAAACATATAAGAAGTAGTCATACATAACTCTGGAGGAAGATTATAAGTAGTGAGTATCACAGGCCAACATGAGTACGGTGTAGCCGACTGACTGAATGGAGTAAAATCATCTGCGCATAAACATAATCTGACATTTCTTGGTTCTGCCGCGATTGTGGGATGTGTACGATCAAAGTGCTTCCAAACCTCTGCTTCTGATGGATGTGTGATAACACCTTCTTGTGGAATGTGATCATTATGCCATCTCATATGTGCAGCAGATCTCATGGATGCATATAGTCGTTGTAGTCTCAGAATTATTTGAAAGTAGAACATCCTACTAATAGGCACATCTTTCTGCTTCCTTCTATTTCTAGATTTGGGTTTAAATCTTGGTGCATTGCAATGACGGCATACAATTTCTACGATATCTTCTTTAAAGTATAACATGCATCCATTCATACAACAATCTATCTTTATGTATGTCAAATCAAGTTTGAAAACTAACTTCTTTGTCTGATATAGATCTGTAGGAATTAAATTATCTGTCGGATTGGTTTCTTTAAGCAGCCCAATGAATTGATTAAAACATTCACGAGTAACATTATATTAAGCCTTGATGCTTAACATCTTCACAGCAACAGATAATTCTGAGTGACTCATGCACCTTTTCCAGATTGGTTGCTGGGCAGCATGCAATAAATCATAAAATTTTTGTGCCTCCGTATTCGATAACTCTTATGTATTTTGTTTAGTTTGAATTCCAGTTGCATCATGAACTAATTCCTTAAGATTTGGACGGATATTTTCAACCTCACACTACAGGAAAACCCCTTATTACCGGCGGACAAAATCCGCCGGCA
This sequence comes from Dendrobium huoshanense, assembly GCA_016618105.1. Taxonomy (NCBI): domain Eukaryota; kingdom Viridiplantae; phylum Streptophyta; class Magnoliopsida; order Asparagales; family Orchidaceae; genus Dendrobium; species Dendrobium huoshanense. The sequence goes on along the minus strand of CM028360.1, from coordinate 48,242,659 downwards.
ATATTAGAAATCCGACGGAAAATATAGTTTCCGTCGCATGTTTCGGCGTATATTTATCCGCTGGTTTAAGTCGCGTCGATAATTTCTTTCCATCGCATGATTTGCGCCAGAAATTTCTCCGGCGCAGTTTCCGACGCATTACCGTCAAAAAAACGGATAGTTGTCGACGTTAAAAAATGTCTTAATTCTGGCGCCATATGCGCCGGTAATTAGCGTCGCATTATGCGCCGGACCTTACCGGCGGATAAAACGCCGCAAAGTGTGACGTAGAAACCCCACGATTTCGCTTGCGACGCAAAGTATACGCCGGTAAATACCGGCGCATATGGCGCCGGTACATGCGCCGGTAAGTTCTGACAGAACAAAGACGTCAGTACATATGATATAATTCGTTGTATCGTCTTTTCTGGCGAAATTTCGACGCAAAATCTGCTTGAAACCTGTAACATTGACAAAAAAATTTTCTTCACAGCCAACAATCAAATTTTCACACCTGCAAACCTATACAAATATCAATTATACAACATTTCAATTGTAACATGACAACAGATCAACAATTTCACCACAGTTTCACAACAGTTTATAACATTAAAAGAAACAGTTCAGTACTAACAATCAACTAAAAACATCACATTAAAAGAAACTGTTCAATAAAACATATTCATATAAACTAAATTAAATTACTCTAACTCCGTGGACTCCTCAGGTGGAGCTACGTCTTTTCCACTTAACGGCTCCCTCATCTTGCGCATTTCATCCAAAAACTGATTGTGTTGCTGAATACTTGTTTGAACCTGTGCTTGCAGCTGAGCTTGAACATGTGCTTGCAGTTGAGCTTGCCAATCAACTTGTGATTTCCTTGCTTGTTCTGGCTCAGCATGAAGGGCACTTATTTGTTGAGCTTGTAAGGACTCATGCGAACTGGATGCGAAGCTGGATGCAGTAGAGGATGTCATCCCCTCGTATGCCTGAGCTTGCGCACCTAAGCCATATACTCTATCATGATGCATTCCTCCGGTGGCCTGCGACCAGATGCGATACTCAGAATACTCCATAGAGCCACGAGAAGAGCCCTCACCTGATGCGGCATGAGTCTCTCGAAGCCGTGTATAATCCTTCTGTGAAAGTATAATATAAATATATATAGTTAAACTAAAACTTAAAAAATATTAAACATATATAAAAATATACTTACATAGGCTTTTCTTGATCTCTCATCAATCCACTGTTGATCCTCCTGTCGCTTATGAGTGCGATTATGCAATTCAACAATAGTTGGTTCTCTACCAAGCTTCGCTTTCTGTTTGAATTAAGAGAATTTTATTAATATAGATTAAAGAACAATTTTAAAAAATATTTAAATTTCATTACCAAATGTCGCCTGTGCTCAGTATGTGGAACAGAGCCGCCTGTATGAACTAAACTTCCCAACCCACCAACATCAGAAGCTATGTTCTGTCGATTCTGATCCCTCTTCCTACTGTACTCTTCGCTGCCCCAAGCTGCATTCAACTCAGCCCATATAACCTCTCCAATCCATAATGGTCGCTTCCCAGACTTTCTAATATCTGTGAACATATCGCGCATCTAAGTAGACCCACGCTTCTCAAAATTCTTTCTAATCCTGTCATTGTGTTGGGGCAGCCAACAAAACTCTTTCTGCAATCAAATACATATGATATATAATATATAAGATTATTAGCTTAAGTAAGAAAGAATAAATCATTTAACATAAAAACTAAAACCCAAAAATACCTCAAACTCTCTAAACCACATCTCCCGGACTTCTTTCGGGACTTTCTTTCGAGAAACATAAGGAGCGTCAAACCTGCTCCGTATGATGTCCCGTATTTTATATGTCAGTTGTTTTGATGGGTAGAACCTACAAAAAAAAAGTTATATGAATCAAATATAAAATATAAAATAAAAATATTTATTAGTTTAAATAAATAAAAGAGAATGTGCGTACGTGTCACCCTCAGGTGCTATCAACATTCTAACATCTGTCTCATGCTCTGCTGCAGCTGCTGTCGAAGGTCCAGCTGTAGCGGGCTGATGGGGTGGTGGGGGATAGTATGGTGGAGCATATGGTGGAAATAAATAAGTAGGATGGGCACCAGCATACGGTGGGGGTGTGTAGTACGGGTAGAAAGGAGTACTCTACCCAGGATCTGGTGAAAGAAATCGGGGGTCTGGTGAGTAAAACTGTGGGCTACCGCTTCCATGAGTGGGTAAAGGCTGTGTATCAGGCTGAGGCTGTGTAGTAGGAAGAGGCTGTGTAGTAGGCTGAGGCTGTGTAGCAGGCTGAGCCGAGGTGGTCCCCTCAATACGTACTGGCCTAGGTGGTCCAGCTGTAGTGATCTTCTTAGTGCGCCTGTTAAAAATATTTTTTATCAATCCTCTACTAGGCTTCTCACCTGAAGCCATATGCACATAAATAAATAAAATATTAGAAATATGAGTTATAACAAAAATTTAATAAAAAATAACGCAGTGCAGTAGCTAAAAAAAATACAGTCAAGTAAAATGCATGGGAGTAAAAAAAAGCAGTGCAGTAGCTAAAAAAATACAGTAAAGTAAAATGCAGTGCAGTAGCTAAAAAAATTTAAGTTACCTTATGTTGTTAACTCATCATTTGTTGATTCACTTGCATAAGATGATACACTCCCATTACTATCAGATTCATCATTACTTTCCTCTATGGTTATATCTACCTCCTCTAACTGCAACTCGCTCTCATTAATTCTGATTTGGTCATCTACATTGATTGGGAGATTTTTTAAATTAGACATAAACTCTTCTTGATGTGCTGATGGTATTGAGGTGGTTTTCTCAATTACTCCCCTTGGTTTTGTCTTCATAACTACCAGCCAATCTTGTTTGCCTCGTATTCCGCTTGGATATTTAGCATAATAGACTTGAGTTGCCTGACTATCAATGATGAAAGGATCAAACTTTGCATATCTCCTAGCCCGCTTTACTTCTGTTATACCGTAAATTGGATGAACTTTTGTGCCTCTATTTAGTACTGGATCAAACCATTCACAATTGAAGAGATACACAGTATTCCTCTGACCGGGATATTCAACCTCTAATATTTCTTGTAATATCCCGTAATATTCAGAATCATCCCCTGTATGGGTGTTCCCTCTTACACATACGCCTGAATTTTCTGTCTTCCTTCCTTCACACCAAATTTTTGTCTGGAATTTATAACCATTAACCTCAAATATTTGATAACATTTTACTAATCTATTTGGTCCCCAAGCTAACTCAGATAACCTTGAATACTGCGAACTGACTTCAGTGTGTACTTTTAAATGTATAAGATGTTATTGTTACTAATATTAATTGAAATAATTAACTCATTAAGTTAGAATAATTATTCAAAACATACTGTATTTTTAAACCAAGCATTGAATTCTTTTTTCACTATCTTCTGGACTTCTCCTTCTTCTGATGTACTAAGACCATCAATGAACCTCCTACAAATTTTTGTCTTGAGTTTAGAACAAAGTCTAAAAGAAAACATAAAATATAAATAACTTAACTCATACTTACTCGAGATACGGCTCAACTTCATCACAGTTAAGCAAGATGCACAATGTGATAATTGCCATCTCCTTACCGGTCAAATAGCGCACGGTGCTAGCGCCTAAAGGTTCCCCAATTCTACTGAATACAGATATATTAGAGGATTTACCAACATTTTAAGATGTTGAACTTTCACCTGATTGATATATTGTTTCAAAATAATACGAGCAAAACTGAGTTGTCTCGTATGTTAAATATGCTTCACAGATAGAGCCTTCGGGTCATGATTTGTTCTTAGCGGTCTTCTTAAGTTTATTTAAATATCTCTCAAAAGGATACATCCACCTATACTAAACAGGTCCATCAATCATAGCCTCATATGGTAAATGAACAGGTAGATGCTCCATAGAGTCAAAAAAGCTTGGAGAAAATATTTTCTCTAGTTGACACAAAATGAATGGAATTTGCTGCTCCATAAGAATCAAATTCTCCACATTTAATTTAGAAGAGCATAAATCTTTGAAGAAGACACTTAGCTCGATCAGGAGCTTTAAAATTTGATATGGCAGATAACTAAAAGTAGTGGATAGTAGACATTTCATGAAGATGTGACAATCATGACTTTTCAATCCGAATAATCTCCCTGATCTTATGTCAACACACCTGCTTAGATTGGAAGAATATCCATCAGGTACTCGTAGATTCTTCACCCATTCACAAATTGCTCGTTTTTGCTCTAAAGTTAATGTGAATGGAGCTTTGGGTTTGAGAAATTTTCCGGCTCCACCATCCTTCAATTCCAAAGCTTTCCTTCTACAAATCTCCTTTAAGTCCATCCTTGCTTTATATTATATTTTGATTTCTCTTTGATGTCCATAACTGTATAGAAAATATTATCAAAAACATTTTTCTCTATATGCATAACATCCAAGTTATGTCTAATCAAGTTTGTTCTCCAATATGGCAACGACCAAAAAATACTTTTCTTGGTCCAATTATGGTTGACACAATATTCTGGCAATCTGATCTCAGCTAATGTTGGAGATTCCATTATGGTGGGCAAGAACTCTACTCTTTCAAAATTTCTTCACTACTGAATCTTGGAGGAGGTTGAAACATCACCATTTTATTTTTAGTAAACGCTTCTTTATTTCTCCTGAAAGGATGACTTTGAGGCAAAAAACATTCGATGACAATCGAACCAAGTGTTCTTCCTACCATACTTTAAAGTGAATGATTTTATATTTTCCATACAATATGGACAAGCTAACTTGCCTGAAGTGTTCCAACCTGAGAGCATACCATATGCAGGAAAGTCAGCAATTGTCCAAAGTAATGTTGCTCTTAGTGTAAAATTCTATTTGGTGGAGATATCATATGTACTTACTCCCTCTTCCCATAATAAACTTAAATCATCAATCAGAGGTTGTAAGAATACGTCAATCTTTAATTTTGGATTATGTGACGCTGGAATTATAAGTGATAGAAACATATAAGGAGTAGTCATATATAACTTTGGAGGAAGATTGTAAGGAGTGAGTATCATAGGCCAACATGAGTACGGTGTAGTTGACTGACTTAATGGAGTAAAACCATTTGCGCATAAACCTAATCTGACATTTCTTGGTTCTGCCGCGAATGTGGGATGTGTACGATCAAAGTGCTTCCAAGCCTCTGCTTCTGATGGATGTGTGATAACACCTTTTTATGGAATGTGATCATTATGCCATCTCATATGTGCAGCAGATCTCATGGATGCATATAGTCGTTGTAGTCTCAGAATTATTGGAAAGTAGAACATCCTAGTAACAGGCACATCCTTATACTTCCTTCTATTTCTATATTTGGGTTTAAATCTTGGTGCATTGCAATGACGGCATACAATTTCTGCGATATCTTCTTTAAAGTATAACATGCATCCATTAATACAATAATCTATCTTTATGTATGTCAAACCAAGTTTGGAAACTAACTTCTTTGTCCGATATAGATCTGTAGGAATTAAATTATCTTTCAGATTGGTTTCCCTAAGCAACCTAATGAATTGATTAAAATATTCACGAAAAACATTATATTCAGCCTTGATGCTTAACATCTTCACAGCAACAGATAATTCTGAGTGAGCCGTGCACCCTTTCCAGATTGGTTGCTGGGCAGCATGCAATAAATCATAAAAATTTTGTGCCTCAATATTCGATAAATCTTATGTATTTTGTTCTGTTTGAATTCCAGTTGCATCATGACAATATCATCAACAAGAACAATATCATCAATAAAAAGCATGCACCAAGGTATATCCTCTAGCAAATGTCTAGTGCTAATAACCATGACTAAAGCACAAAAAATAGACTAAAGTTGATCTCCATAATCCAAGTTTATCTTCAATTCCCTCTCTAGTCTTATCAACAAGAACAATATCATCAACAAAAAGCATGCACCAAGGTACATTCTCTAGCAAATGACTAGTGCTAACAACCATGACTAAAGCACAAAAAATAGACTAATGTTGATCTCCATAATCCAAGTTTACCTTCAACTCCCTCTCTAGTCTTATCAACAAAAACAATATCATCAACAAAAAACATGCACCAAGGTACATCCTCTAGCAAATGTCTAGTGCTAACAACCATGACTAAAGCACAAAAAAAATAGACTAATGTTGATCTCCATAATCCAAGTTTACCTTCAACTCCCTCTCTAGTCTTATCAACAAGAACAATATCATCAACAAAAAGCATGCACCAAGGTACATCCTCTAGTAAATGTCTAGTGCTAACAACCATGACTAAAGCAAAAAGATATGGACTTATGTTGATCTCCATAATGAAAGTTTACCTTCAACTCCCTCTCTAGTCTTATCAACAAGAACAATATCATCAACAAAAAGTATGCACCAAGGTACATCCTCTAGCAAATGTCTAATGATAACAACCATGACTAAAGCAAAAAGATATGGACTAATGTTGATCTCCATAATCAAAGTTTACCTTCAAATCCCTCTCTAGTCTTATCAACAAGAACAATATCATCAATAAAAAGCATGCACCAAGGTACATCTTCTAGCAAATGTCTAGTGATAACAACCATGACTAAAGCAAAAGATATAGACTTAAGGCTAATCCTATATGTAATCCAACCGAAATAGGAAAAAAAATGATAACAAATACCTTCGGTTGTTCTACGACCCTCCTCGGCGGCGCGCGACTAGGAATGAAAGAGGCGGCGTGCGACTAGGAATGAGAGAGGCTCGGTGAAGTCCGGTGACCTTCAACGACGAAGTCTGGTGACCGTCAGCGACGTCTAACCACGGCGAGCGACGAACGGCGACGGAGGGCGACGGGCGAAGCAGTCGAAGTGAGAGAATGGAAGGAAATGAATGACGGCCAGAGGGGTTCGGTTTTGGGAAATATGGCTTTTATCGGCGGAATTTCCGACGGTTTCGCGTTGGTATCATTTCCGACGCATTATACGTCGGTAAGATTTCGTTGAGTTTAAATATGCCGGCGCAATGTCCCCCGGTAACGTACGCCGGAAATGTTCCACCGTAACGTACGACGGAAATGGTTCAGACATTCATATACCGTCGGATTGGCTGGCGGAACCGGCGTCGGTAACTTTACGGCGTATTTTGCGCCGGAAATGTCGCCGCAAGATTTTCGTCGAACAATTCCGCCGTTATTACCGGCGCACAATTTTCCGCCGGAAAATCCGACGGTAATCGCATGTTTTCCCGTAGTGTCAGCAACATTACTACTTGTAGAAGGACCGCATTGATAATCAAATTGTGGCTCATACTCACCATGAGAAGTCCAATACCAATACCGTGGCATGAATCCTCTGCGATACAGATCAACAGTTACATCATCTGGTTCTAGGTGCACTAGATTTTTGTGTTTAGAACATCGACATCGAAACTTTCCTTCTGATATAAAGCTGGGCAGCTGTTTCACTTGCTGAATGAAAAAGTTCACTCCATTGATGAATTCATCTGTTAATGTCTTCCTACCTTGAGATAATCGGTTATACATCCAACTTCTTTGATTTTTAATATCCATAACCTATATATAAGAGTAAAAAAGTAATGGATATATATATATATATATATATATATATATATATATATATATATATATATATATATCTAATTAAAAAGACATTATAATATCCATATCTATTTAACCATCACTCTGAATAGTAGATCCAAGATATTTAAAACGTGTTACACTTATTAATGATTTGATCGCTCAAAGTCACAATCCCCTCACTACGTCTACTAACTACTAAAGCAAAAAGATATGGAGTAATATTGATCTCCATAATCCAAGTTTACCTTCAACTCCCTCTCTAGTCTTATCAACAAGAACAATATCATCAACAAAAAGAATGCACCAAGGTACATCCTCTAGCAAATGTCTAGTGCTAACAACCATGACTAAAGCAAGAAGATATGGACTAATGTTGATCTCCATAATCAAAGTTTACCTTCAAATCCCTCTCTAGTCTTATCAACAAGAACAAAATCATCAACAAAAAGCATGCACCAAGGTACATCCTCTAGCAAATGTATAGTGATAACAACCATGACTAAAGCAAAAAGATATGGACTTAAGGCTAATCCTATATGTAATCCAACCGAAATAGGAAAAAAAATGAAAACAAATACCTTCAGTCGTTCTACAACCCTCGGCGGCGCGCGACTAGGAATGAGAGAGGCGGCACGCTACTTGGAATGAGACAGGCTCTGCAAAGTCCGGTGACCGTCGGCGACGTCTAACCACGGAGAGCGACGAACGACGACGGAGGGCGACGGGCGAAGCAGTCGAAGTGAGAGAATGGAAGGAAACGAATGACGGCCAGAGGGGTTCGGTTTCTTGAAATAGGGCTTTTACCGGCGGAAGTTCCGACGGTGTCGACACTGGTGATGCCGGTATCATTTTCGACGCATTATACGTCGGTAATATTTCGTTGAGTTTAAATACACAGGCGCAATGTCCGCCGGTAATGTACGCCGGAAATGTTCCGCCGTAACGTGCGACGGAAATGGTTCAGACATTACTATACCGTCGGATTGGCCGGTGGAACCGGTGTCGGTAACGTTACGGCGTATTTTGCGCCGGAAATGTCGCCGCAAGATTTTCGTCGAACAATTCTGCCATTGCCTGCGCCGTTATTACCGGCGCACAATTTTCCGCCGGAAAATCCGACGGTAATCGCGTATTTTCCCGTAGTGTAAGTTATTAATAAGCCTTCATCTTGACCTATTTGGGTAGAAGAGCTATCACTTTCTCTTGATTAGAGATGTAATATTTTCTATTTTTTCAAGGCTCGAATCCTAGAAACAAAACGTTCTAGATGCCTTCTAAATTGAGTGGCAGCACCAGTACTACCTAAGGCAATGTTTTTTTTTTGCAATGGTAGCATTCTCCTTTTTATTGACCAATAGGCAAAATAAATTCCTTGAACTCATCCCACACCTTCGATGTCTTCATTATCTTGATTTTTATTTGTCCATCTTTCAACCTCATCATCAATGTCATTGTTATCATTAGTTATTTCATTCTCATTCACAAGTTCACCAACAAGATAAGAATGATGTTGTTCATTAAGTCTTTCAACATTAACATTTACAGGCTCATTGGTATCTGCTTCTACGCTTACATGTGCTGACATTCTACCAAAATATTGCTAATAAAAGAAGAGAAAAGATCAACCTCAACTTCATTTTTTTTAAAGGAGCATGCATTTAAAAAAATAAGGGAGATTTACATATATACCAGTTTATTTCATGTTATTTACATAACTAACACTCAAAATATTAATGTTACATGTATACCACTCATATACAACTTTAATATCAAATATAACGCTCCTATAATTCATTTCTACCATTCATACAATCCTATAAACTTTAATATTTCATTTCATGCACCCAAAATTGTTATATCAGTGTTAGACATGTAATATTAAATATTTTGGGTTTTAGATATGTAAATAGCATGAAATAAGGTGGTATGTATGCAAATCCCCCAAAAAATAAGTGTTACTTTAATTTGTGATATCCACTTCTGAAAAAAAAAGAGAAAAAATGAATCCCAATAAAACACCTACTAAATAATACACAAGGCACTTGCAACAAACATATTAAAATTATTTATGATGTAGGCAACTGTGAGCAGGATAAATGAAAGAAGAGGGGTTGACAGTCAAAGAGGACCTATACTATCTACTACACCAACATTGCAGAGCCCTGCATTGGGTATCCATACCCATACCCACCCACATACCCACCCAGGTACGCCAATGACCTCGTGAATGGGTATAGGTCGGTACTCAACATGAGGAGATAAACCGATTTACATTGCTAATCCTATATATTACCACAATCCTCACTACGCAGTGAGCATCACTGAACCGCATTGTGACCACGGTAAATTCTAATATGCAGCTTGAATGTTTGCAGTCAGAATAAAAATCAACAAGTCTCAAGGCCATTAGTACGTGGTGTATTACATTCAAAAAGCTTGGAAAGTGAGTGGGTATAGGTGGGTATGACATATATCCTGAAAGTTATCATAGGAGGGCGTGGGTGGGCGAAGCCCACCCGTGCAAAGCGCGATGGGTACCCAACCAAGACACCATGTAGGGCTTTGTAACACTACAAACCTTTACGACCCAACTTTACAATTTAATCGAGCAAGAGGATATGAATGTATCTAGAGGATCCACTGGTAAAATTTTTAATCTTTGAATTAATTGATTAATAATTTGTATAATATATTATGCTAAATGATATGTAAGAGTATGATTATTTTGAATAAACTCATGATTGATTGCATGCTATTATTTTGGAGTTTTTAAATGGATTTCAATTGATTTATTGGTTTTAAAACTGGTTTTGAATCATATTAAATTATTTGACGGATTTATGAATTGAATTAATCTTTTTTGATATGTTTTGTCATTGGAAATGTAGAGGGTGACATTTTTCTAAGGCGGGAGATTGTAATAGATTGTATTTTGTCCAAGATAAATAAATTTTTTAAGAGTCACTATAAACCAAATTTGAAAATTATCTTAGCCATAAGATATATATTATAATGTTTTAGTTATAATAATTTTTTTGCACTCGTGAAAATCATTAAGAAATTAATATTTGTTGATACAAGTGGGGATTTCGGGACTAGAAAAATTCATTAATATTTTTAAAATAAAATAAGTTAATTTATGAAGATTTTTTATAATTTTTAAAGTCCTAGAAAAATTTATATGAATTTTATATTGATAATTGATTAAATTATATAATTAAATAATATTATATTATTATTATAATCAAAATATCCTAACTCAATATCATTAAAACCTTTTAAATCATTTTCTTTTCTTTCCTCGATTAATAAAGATCTCTTATAGAAAATTTGAGAGAAAAGTAAGGAGAGAGAAAAAGAAACCTAATCAAGGTTTGGAGGTCGTGGAGAGATTTTGGTCCTGAAGGGAGATTTGCTTGTCTCGCGATAAAAATTAATTATCCTATCTCTAATTTTAATAGTTTTATATTTTTTCGATCAAATTTTGTATTTTCGTTAGTGAAAAATGAGGATAATTTTGCATTGATAAAATTTTCATGCATAACTTTTGGTATGTTATAGATCTCATCAATATAAGTATTTTAAAAGGAATATATTACATTTTCATCGGTTAAATTGGAAGATATATATTTTTGAAGTAAATGCATAGCAGATAAGTTTTATAATTTTTTCTACATTTTATGAATTACTCCATTTCATACATGCATTAACAAAAATATAGCATTTGCATGTAAGGGAGCTAGATGGAACGATATTTGTTAACATGAAAGATGAAGACTGATAACAATTGGTTGATAGTTAGGTGTAATTATCATATATCTTCACTACGGGAAAACACGCGATTACAGTCGGAATTTCAAGCAGAAAAGTTTGCATCGGTAATAACGGCGCATGTAACGGCGTTTTTGTGTGACGGAAATTTACGACTCAGTTTCCGGTGCAAAGGCCGCCGGAAATGTTCTGGCGTCCTATTGTTCCGGTATGTGCGACGGAATAAACCAACATTTCACATTTTCCGTCGCACGTTACGGAGGAAAATAACCGGCGCCAGGACCGGCGGATAATGCGCCGAAATTGTTTCCGGCGTACTGGACGCCGAAAAATCTGCCGGCGAAAGCCCTATTTTTCGAGCACGAGCCCCTCTGGCCGCTCACTTATTTCATCTCGTTCTCTCACATCGCCGCAGTTTTGCTCATCGCCCTCCATCGCTCGCCGTAGATCAAGGTCGCCGACGGTCAATGGACTTCGCCCTCTATCGCTAGCATACCTGGTCGCCGACGGTTGCTATTATTTTTTCCTTCTCCTGACATCTCGACGGCAAGGCAAGGTTTTTTTTTTCGTTTTTTTTTTTCGTTTAACTTTTTTGTTTGACCAAATATTTGCTTTAGCCATGGATGGTCTTACCATACATTTGCAAGAGGATGTTCTTACCATACATTTGCAAGAGGATGTTCTTACCATACATTTGCAAGAGGATGTTCTTACCATACATTTGCAAGAGGATGTACCCTAGTGTATGCATTATAGAAGATTTAAAGTTTAAGTTAAAATTATTTTAAAGCATATTAGTTAGGATGTTCTTACCTTATTTTAAACCATACATTTTCTTCTTAAAGTAGTTGGACCTAATATCATGGACCAATAAAGATATGAGAAATGTGAGAAATCTTGTTCCAATCGTAGCCTTCATCCACTCAACAGCTCTATGCAAGTAGTTGGACCTATAAAGTAGTTGGACCTAAGTTTTCCGCATTCATGTGTAAAACATTTAGATACTACTGAAAGATAAGTTTAAATCATGCATCTTGTAGTCATCTCCGACCTTATCAAATAAAGCTTTTTTGAGTAAAACCTCAAAATACCTTCTTCCGATATCCTCCATAATAATCCCTTTAGACGGCTGAATGAAGCCCAATGCAATCCACATTCGGACTAAATCATCTTTATCATACGCATGATCTTGTGGGAACATACAACAAATTGCAAAATAATTTTGTAGATGATTTGGCAGAACTATATAGCTCAGTCTTAAGATGGAACCGATAGAATTCTGATACAATAAATTGCTTTATAGAACAGTCCTCCAATGCCTTTCATCCAAGTGGTCATTCAGAACACCACCAATGACCTTAGCTACCAACGGAGATATTGAAAGCTTTTTAACTACAATGGCTCTTAATTACACAACTCTTATCTTATCTTATATATGAAAATTATCAAAATATATATTGGTTTGACATACTTAAGCTGAGGAACATACTTATTTGCTAGTTTCCTCACATATCTTTAAAACGCGATAATCCATTTTTTGTTAGAGAAAAATATAATCAGTTTTAGATCTACTTAAGCGTGTTAATCCATTACTTATTTGCTCTTATATGTAGGTTATGGATATTAGAAATCAAAGAAGTTAGATGTATAACCGATTATCTCAAGGTCGAAAGACATTAACAAATGAATTCATTAATGGGGTGAACATTTTCATTCAGCAAGCGAAACAACTACCCAGCTTTATATCAAAAGGAAAGTTTGATGTTCATGTTCTAAATATAAAAATCTAGTGCACCTAGAACCAGATTATGTAACTGTTGATCTGTATCACAGAGGATTCATGCTACGGTATTGGTATTGGACTTCTCATGGTGAGTATGAGCAATAATTTGATTATCAATGCGGTCCTTCTACAAGTAGTAATATTGCTGAGGCTGAAAATATCCTACCAAATATTGAGGAATTAGTTCATGATGCAACTGAAATACAAATTGAACAAATTACATAAGAGTTATCAAATACAGAGGCACAAAATTTTTATGATTTATTGCATGCCATCCATCAACCAATCTGGAAAGGGTGCATGACTCACTCAGAATTATATGTTGCTGTGAAGATGTTAAGCATCAAGGCCGAATATAATATTACTCATGAATATTTTAATCAATTCATTAGGCTGCTTAAGAAAACCAATCTGATAGATAATTTAATTCCTATAGATCTATATCGGACAAAGAAATTAGTTTTCAAACTTGATTTGACATACACAAAGATAGATTGTTGTGTTAATGGATGCATGTTATACTTTAAAGAAGATATATCAGAAATTGCATGCCGTCATTATAAAACACCAAGATTTAAACACGGATATGGAAATAGGGGGAAACAGAAGGATATGCCTATTAGTAGGATGTTCTACTTTCCAATAATTCCGAGACTACAACGGCTATATGCATCTATGAGATCTGCTGCACATATGAGATATCATAATGATCACATTTCAGAAGAAGGTGTTATCACACATCCATCAGAAGCAGAGGCTTGGAAGCACTTTGATCGTACACATCCCACATTCGCGGCAGAACCAAGAAATGTCAGATTAGGTTTATGCGCAGATGGTTTTACTCCATTCAGTCAGTCGGCTATACCGTACTCATGTTGGCCTATGATACTCACTCCTTACAATCTTCCTCCAGAGTTGTGTTTGACTACTCATATGTTTCTGACACTTATAATTTCAGGGCCACATAATCCAAAAGTGAAGATTGACATATTCTTACAACCTTTGATTGATGGTTTAAGTTTATTATGGGAAGAGGGAGTAAGTACATATGATATCTTCACCAAATAGGACATTACACTAAGAACAGCATTACTTTGGACAATTGGTGACTTTCCTGCATAAGCTTATAATTTGGTAGATTTCTGTTGACCTTAATTTTCTCCAATCCCTAGTCCCCTTAGGTCAAAATTGACCATATTGATTGGGTTGACCTTCAACTTGGTCAACCCAAGTCTTATATAGTCAAAATTGACCTATTTAGTTCAAATCAAACCCCTTTAATCAAATTAAACCTTGCATAATGGTCCCTGTTGACCTTGATTTTGCCAAGATTCATGGTCAAAGAGTTTGACTTGGTCAAATTGACCAAGTCAAACCCCAAGACCCTCTCTCATGGGTTCAGTGAGTCGAGTCGAGTCGGGTCTGTTGAGCCCTGACTTGGACCATGGGTCAACCCAATCGACTAAGTCAACCAGGGTTGACAAATTTGGACCCTTTAAGCCTAAAATCAATTCTAAATCAATTCCATGGCATCATGGCTCAATCCCTCATCTCCTTGACCCCACTTGACTGGTTTGACCAAGTCAAACGTGAACTTGGTTAACCATGACTATAAATAGGTCAAAATAGCCTATTTTATAGGAATTAAGACCTAATTAATGCAATTAAAGCCTCCCAAGCATTTTGAAATTCAAACCACGACCAAAACCGACATATTTCCCTCCTAATTACTTAGAGATTCGATCTTGGCCGTTAATGTTAACCCTAGGGCTTTAAATAACAAAAAATTAGGTCTTATTTGGGGATCTTTTTTCAAATTCTCTGGCACCAAGTCTCAAAACGGTCTGAGATTTTGTGTGAGAGTTTCTGGAGGCCTCTACCACCTTCCCCAACAAAAATCCGACCAGTTCGAGCTGCCTCCGATGATCTTCCGGTGACTCGAGGTAAAAATTCCTTTTAAGGCTTCATCCCACCGATCGAGGAAGATTCGTAGTTCAAGGTCAACTAGGAATTTATTCCTGAGGATTCCACAAGTCCAACGAGCCCAAGATCTCTCGAATCCATCAATTGGATTGAGGTATATCGCAAACCCTAGCTAGAACACATAGATTTAAATAGGTTTCTTTAGGGTGCATTTCAGATCAAAATAATGAATCCCCAACGATGCTCTTCACAAATAGAACTTAAGTTTCAAATTTTATGAAATTTGATCAAGCCGTTTGAGAGAACAAGGCAAAAAACACCCCAAGGGCATCAGACGGGCTATGCATGGCCTTCGCGCCGTTGATTTCCAGATCAACGGCTCTGATCGCGGGATCCCGCGATCTCTCCTAACCGCGGGATCAGGATCTACGCGTGAGCCTTGCGGTCCGGCGTGATCTGAGCCACTGGATTGGATTCACGGATGATCCGACGGTGGAGGCTCGTTGCTGACTCACTTAAGTGAGTTTCCGGTGGGCTCCACTGCCGCTGTGATCTTGGAGCAATGATTGGCGGCGGTGCCAATCATTTCCCATGATTGGCGCACCGCCACCGAGAATCTGGGAGCCAGTCGGAAAGCGCCAAGTGTCGCCCAGCTGTGATTTGAGATTTAAATTTGTTTTAAATTATTTTTAAACTTAGAAACTTTTGAAAAATCACCAAAAATTCATTTTCGCTCCATTTTTGATGCACAATATGTCGAATCGAGAGGAATTGAATTATATTTAATTTAAATTTATTTTTATTTAAAAATATTAAGTAGAATTTTAATTATTTTAAAAAACAGTAAAAATATCTATTTTTATCATTATTTAAATTAGTATTTTAATATAATTATTATTATATTGTTATTTAATTATAATTATTTATCTTAATTACTAATATTTTAAGTTACTACCCTACTGTTTGGATTTTATTATTATTATTATTATTATTATTCTTATTATTACAATTATTATATTTATTTAAATATAAAAATATATTTTTATAAGCAAATGTTATTGTAATTATCTTTAGCTATTTAAATTATTTAAAATTTTATTAATATTTAGTATATATATATTTTATTTTATTTTAAATTATTTTTATAATTCAGAAACTTGCTTAGTTTTAAATTAATATCTTGTAATAATTATTTAACTGTAAATATCATTATCTTAAAACTATTTTAAAATCCCTTTTATTGCTTTGAACTTACAAAAATTATAACTTTCCCGTCTTAAACCGGATTTCGATGCACATCACCTTGTTTTGATCGTATTTGAATTCTGCATGATTTGGGATTATTCTTGTTTCAAAATATTAGGTATATCTGTAATTATTTTGAAAATAGCAAAAACACTACTTTAAAAATACCCTATTATTGTATTTAAACTTCGAAAAATCATATCTTTTCCGTTTTAAATCAGATTTTGGCGTGCGACCCCTCGTTCTCTTCGAAAATTATAAACTTTAATTTAAAATTATTTGCATGTACTATTTCTGGCTGTTTGGGACAGATTTTTGTTTTATGCTATTATTTGAGTATTTTTAATACTATTTAAATAATTATTATAATAGTTATTTTAAATTAAAAATTATTTTCAAATTATTTTGAAATCCTCGATTGAGTGACCAGTGGTTCTCCCTTATATTTATGTAGATACCAATTGATCTATTTTAAATTATATTATTTTTCAAAAACTTATATATATTTAGGTATTTTTAATTACTTTTGAAATTACCTATCTTATTAAATCTTAATTTTGGGAGATCCGCTATTTCATGAAATTTTAGACATGAATTCTATGCATGAAGAGTAATCATGGGGGAGTGGGTTAGTGAATGGTTGAGTTCCAATCATTCACTAATCCTTTCATTAGTCTTCTTTACTTTCTTCTCCGTCGTAGATTGCATGTGTAGGTTGCATCACGAGCACTTAGTTTAGGCTCTCCTAGATTTAAGGACATGATGTTTTTATTGCTTTTATATGTTTCCCATGCTTTATTACCTTGAGGGTTATTGTGAACTTCGATTTAAACTCATTTAACGTAGTGACACCTTAAGAACAAAAATTAAGGACTTATCTAGAGAACTTAGAAATTTTCTAGGGACTAGGATGGACCCTGGATTGACATGAAAACTGCAACACTTAAACTTAGTGACATCTGAAACATCCCATAATTTTCTAGGAATTTTTAGGGCTTGTTAGACCCCTTAGTTAACCAATCCTAATCAACATGTTAAATAAGGCCCCGAGACCTTCCAAAAATTACAAAAAATACAATTTAAGTCAGAAAATTACCCATAATATCTCAAACTGACCAAAATCGATTCTTGACCTTAGATAAATAAGGCTCCCTAGTTTGACTTCAGGTTGACCCCTAATTTGACCATAGGTGGAATTTACCATTTTGCCCCTAATAATTCATTAAAAATTATTAAAAATTCCAAATTTTCCCCAAATACTTGGGAATACTTTCTCTGGTCATTCCTAACCTTTGGAAGAGATTCCAATCAGTTAGGAGCTGATTTGGAGCAAAACAATAAAAATAGCCCTTTATTAGGAAATTTAGAAAATTCCATAATTACCCTGAACTTAGAAAATCAATAACTAATTATAGAAAATTCTAAATTAGGTAAAATCACTTGCATTAGACTCCAATTAGGGAATAATATTTATTAAAAATCTTAGGATTCCATAAACTAGCCTAGATTAGAAAGTCAACTTTTTGGTCAACCGTAGTTCATTTAGGGCCCGAAACTTAGAAAATTCATAATTTTGCCTGGCTAACTACTCGTATTAAGGTCTAGTATTTTTCTAAGGTGTTAGTAATCCCAAACCTAACCTATTTCCTATAGTGAACTTTTGGACCCTTAGCTTAGTCCCTAAGAGGACCCGGAACTTTCCAAAATTGACTAATATCACTTAAACTTTAAATATCAGTATCATAAGCTTTTAAAATCAATCAACAAACTAAATTTACTAAAATGGATCCTAATCTATTAAAACTTTGATTTGAACTAAAATTTCCTTTCCTAGCCTTTAACAAATTTGAACTTTAGACAATTTTAACTAACTACCCTGCTTAGGACTCATCCAAACCACACCAGCCTTACATACACATAGAATTATTTACTAGGGCACAACTTCTATATCTAGGTTAGGTCACTGGGTTTTATTTTTCTGCAGTGTGGCGAGGCTTTTTGTGGTTTTCATTGCATGCTGTTTGAAAATGATTGGCGTGTTTGCTTACTTTTTCTGCACTCTATGGATGATGTGATGAGCGCTAGATTTACCCCTAGATTAGGAACGTCATATATATATATATATAATGTTCTTCCATGCAGGTGGCCATGCTCAAGCTAATAAAAGGGGGGGCACCGTTATAATTTTTAATATTGTCTTATGCAGGTGCTTGCTTAGCCCCTCTGATATAATGAGGGCTAAAATCATTAAATAATTATAACTGCTATAGGTGGAGCTGCTTAACCTTCATGATTAAGAGCATGACTTGGCACAGGGTCAATGGTTTGAGTTATTTTCATTTCCATATATAATTGTTTGGGATTTTTATTAGGATAATCATGTAGGTCCTTTAGAATTTTTCTGCTTTATATTTGATGTAAAATTTGTAACATTTATTAAGAGTTGTGAAAATGGTCTTTGAGTGTGAATATTCTTATCACACTTGAATCCCAAAAGAAGAAGGCATCCTCATAGGGGAGTGTCTTCTTCCATTTGGGAGATCGAGTGGGATGGCTTTAGATATTTAAAGAGAAAAGGTAATGCCCCCTATCAAGAGGGAATTGTCTCTTCGTTTAGATATTCAAGCCACGACGGATCCAAGAAGTCCAAGGAGGAAAAATCCAAGGAGTCCAAGGAGGAGAGTTCCAAGGAGAAGAAGACACCCAGAAGGCTGAAGACCAATATCTCACTCAAAGTCATTTGCGTCTGTCATAAGCTTAGAAATCTGAGTTGTTGGCAGTGGTGCTCGGCCACTTTACTTTATGCATATCTGGGTTGTAATAAGGGCAGTTTGCCTATGACCATTTAGTTGATTGTTCTGGATTTATATTGATGTGTTTACCTGATTGTGCAGTAGAATTACCTATTTTTTCTAGGTTTCTTTCTTGTATGCCGTTTTTACTTTCGCCTGGATTTTCGTTAGGCTCTCTAAGGACTAAATTTTTTCTACTCATAACTAACTCCTAAAATTTTAAGTTCTAAATAACATAGAAACTTAACAAACCTAGGGAATTGCCGGAATCGTCCGGGGTCGCATGCATATTACTGCATCCCTCTTTCCATGTTATAAGACATCTCCCTGCCTGCGGGTAGAGTCTGGATAATCTGGCCTATGAGGATGAAGGATGAAGTGCCGGACCTAGGGAGACCCAGTCTTTTCTAAAAATTATTTTCTATAAGCCTGTTTTTAAAATTTTATAGCATTCATGAGCTGACATTTCAACTAGCATGCATTGCATTAGTAACCAACTAAATAAAATTTAATTGCATTAGCTAGGAGCATCTGACCCACATAAGTCAAGGATCACTTAGGAAATCCTCTAGATGTCGGTCATATTTTCAAAGAATTGTACCACCCACCCATCTTTTATAACTGACTTGATAGCATGGTTTTAAAGCGATTAGGTGGTTACCTGGCTCCCCAATCTAGGCCGAGGTAAGTCCAGGTTTTTGCACTGCATTAGCTAGGACACGGGTCTTAGTGTTTCGTAGAACAATAAGACCAACCTAGATTTAGGATTCAAGGCTACTACACTCGGTCTCGTAGTATGCCTTAAATAGTAGGTAGGTCTCTTCCTTTCAGGCACTATAAATCCTACTTATATGCATCACATGATAACGCCACTTCCATCTTTTCTCTCATGTATGTGATTGATTGCCTGACTTTTGTTTACCCAGTTTCTCTTTAGTGCTCTAGAGCCTCCAAATGTTGGTATGAGCCACGCATGTTGATTGTGCCTCTTTGAGACCTTTCTCTCCTTTGAGTAGGATTTCTTAGTCTTCACCCCTGTGCTAATCCTTAATCGAGAGTTTTCTCGGGCTCCGACCTGGGAAGTAATTAACCACGGGGGCTTGCGCCCGTGAGAAACTCAGTCCCACATCTATTAAACCCTACTCGAACTTTTGTATCGGGTGGGGGAAACCCGTGACTAGGTCGTGTATATTACTAGCCATTGAGGTGTGCTGGCGACAGCCTCTATCCTCAATGGTTAGTCGTATGCACGATCCAATCTATCCCTTCCAATTGACCCGCTCGCGCGGTGCTCTTTCGGAGGTCCACATTCCCTTAGCCCAAATCCCATGCTAATCAAGTCAAAATCCCGCCTAATTCAATCTAGATTGGATCTCGTCTTGACTTAATTCATATAAATACACTTTTTAGGGCATCTTGAGGGAGACTTTTACAATCTCTCTCTCCCCAAGCATCATCAGCCCCTAAGATTTGAGGAGAGAACTCCCACGGCCTCCCACCATCTTTCCCGACTAGATCCAGCGGCCAAAAGCTCGCCGGCGGTGGCTCTCTAGCGAAACCGAAGCTAAGGATCTTTCGAGACTTCTACCGTTCGATCCAAGGAGAGTTGGAGCTCGAGGTCAAGAGGAAAAATATTCGTTGACAATCTACAAGTGCAACAAGCCCAAGATCTCCCGAATCCACCGTGTGGATTAGGTAAAATCTCAAACCCTTGTTATAAACACCTAGATCTAATTAGCGTTCATAATACCGCATTTCAGACCGCAATTTTTTTTTCCCCACCATTGCTCTTCATGTTCTTAGTCTAGGTTTCAAATTTCACTTGATTTGATCCATCTGATTGAAAGATATTCTCAATAAATGCTCTATAGGGTTCGGTGTCCATAGGCGATACTTACGTAAAATCTGAGCTGTTGATCACTTAATCAACGGCCCCGATCTTGCCGTTCCACGGTCTGCATGACTGCGCTGTTCTATTCCGCGATTCCGTGCTCCACGTGGCTCAATCGGAGCCGTTGAGCCAAACCGCACGGAATCAACGGCGTAGAGCTGTGCCAACGTGGTTAAGTCACGCCACGTGGCTGACCGCCGCCTCCGGGACCACGGGAATCAACCGGAGCACGCCATGAGGAAAGCCAAGGGTCCCGCCGTTGATTTTGGTTTAAAATTGATTTTTTAAATTTGTTTTAAATCAAATGTCTTTATAAAATTGCAATAAATCCATTTATGATATAATTTTCACACACAATACTTTATTTTGTTCGTATTTTCATCCCCTAAATTTTAAATCTATTTTCAAATAAAAATATTAGGTATATGTGTAAATATTCAAAAAATAGTAAAAATGACTATTTTTAAATTATTATTATTCTATTAATTAATAATATATTATTTTTTTTTGTTATAATTATTATCTTAATTATTTTGTTACTTTTTTTCATTAAGCACTATTATTATTATTTCATTATAATTATTATTGTTATTATTATTTTATTATTATCACATCATTTTAATATTTTATTATTATTATAGTCTTATGATTATTATTTTTATTATTTTAAATTTATTTCTATTATTATTATTATTATTATTATTATTATTATTATTATCATCATTATTTTAAGTCATAAATTATTGTTCTAAATTATTTTGTTACTATTTTGTTTTTATTATTATTATTATTATTATTCTTATTATTATTATTATTATTTTGTTACTTTTTTTCATTAAGCACTATTATTATTATTTCATTATAATTATTATTGTTATTATTATTTTATTATTATCACATCATTTTAATATTTTATTATTATTATAGTCTTATGATTATTATTTTTATTATTTTAAATTTATTTCTATTATTATTATTATTATTATTATTATTATTATTATTATCATCATTATTTTAAGTCATAAATTATTTTGTTACTATTTTGTTTTTATTATTATTATTATTATTATTCTTATTATTATTTTTATGTCAAAATACTTTCAATATTTGTTATTATTATTATTATTATTATTATTATTATTATTATTATTATTATTATTATTATGAAAGATATTTTTGCTGTTTTAAGTAGTATTTGAACTCCTTAATATTGTTATTACTATTATTATTCTATTTTAAATATTGTTATTCTATTTTAAATATTGTTATTTTGAAATTATCTTAAAATAGCC
This sequence comes from Dendrobium huoshanense, assembly GCA_016618105.1. Taxonomy (NCBI): domain Eukaryota; kingdom Viridiplantae; phylum Streptophyta; class Magnoliopsida; order Asparagales; family Orchidaceae; genus Dendrobium; species Dendrobium huoshanense. The sequence goes on along the minus strand of CM028360.1, from coordinate 48,220,343 downwards.
TTTATTGCAGTAAAATTTTCAAAAATCATAACTAATTCATTTTAAATCGGATTTCGACGTGCAACCCCTCGTTCTTTTTAGAAAATTATGAGATTTATTTTAAAATTATTTTTAGGAGCTAAATTTGACTTTCTCGACATATTTATTTCTTAGAGCATTATTTGATTATTTAAGTATTATTTAGGTAATTATTATAATATTTATTTTAAATTAAAAATTATTTTAAAACCCTTTTCAAAATCTCGATTGGATGGTAAGTGGATCTCCCATATAGTTATTTACTACAAATTGATTTATTCTAAATTATCTTATTTTTCAAAATTATATGCCTATAAGTATTTTAAGATATTTTTGAAATTACTTATATTATTAAATCCTAATTTTGGGAGATCTATTTCATGAAATTTTAAACATATGGATTACATGCATGAAGAGAAATCATGGGAGAGTGGATTAATGGGTGATTGAGTCCCAATCATTCATTAATCACTTCATTAGATGTATTTACTTTTCTTGTATCGTAGCTTGCATGTGTAGGATGCACCACCACTTAGTTTAGGCTCTCCTAGATCTAAGGACATGACTTGTTTATCTTGTTTGTGTATTCCCCTGCATTGTTACCCAAAGGTTAGTAAAAACTTCACTTCAAACTCCTACAACGTAGTGTCACCCTAAAGACAACAATTAAGGACCCGTCTAGCGAACTTAGAAAAATTATAGGAGCTAGGGTAGATCACTGATTGACATAAAAACTTAAAAAATTAAACTTAGTGATATCATAAATCTCATAAAATTTTCTTGGAATTTGTAGGAGCTTTTAGACCCTTTAATCAACCAACCCTAATTTACGTGTTAAATAGGGCCCCGAGATCTTCTAAAAATTACAATAAATCTATTTTAGATCAAAAAATTACCTACTATACCTCAAATTTCTTAGAATCGGATCCCCAAGCTTAAATAAATAGGGCTTTTAAGTTTGACTTTAGGTTGACCCTTAATTTAGCCTTAGGTGAAAATTACCTTTTTACCCCTAATAAATTATTAAAAAATAAAAATTTTCTCCAAACACTTGGGAACACCTTATCAGCTCATTCCTGAACTTTGGGGGTGATTCCAATCAGTTTGGAGCTGATTTGGATCAAAACCATAAAATCAGCCTTTAACTAGACAATTTTGATAATTCCTATAAATACCCTGAACTTAGAAAATTCATAACTAATTGCAGACTCCTATTAGAATCCTATTAGGATCTAGTATTTATTAAAAATATTAGGATTTTAGAAACTCACTTAAATTAGAAAGTCAACTTTTTGGTCAACCCTAGCTTATAGTCTTGGGTCTGAAACTTAGAAAATTCATAACTTTGCCTAGAAAACTCCAAATCCAGCGTACTACCTGGCTAACTACTCACCTTAAGATCTAGTATTTACCTAAAATATTAGGAACCCTAAACCTAGCTCATTTCCTATAGTGACCTTTTGGACCCCCTCAACCTAGTACCTAGGAGAACCCAGGACCTTCCAAATTTGGCTAATACAATTTGAACTTCAAATATCACTACCCCAAGTATTTATAACTGATCAACCAACTAAACTAACTAAAATGGACCCCTATCCATTAATATGTAAACTCTAATAAAAAATTTCCTCTTCTGGCCTATACAAACCTGAACTTTAGGTAACTTTAACTAACTACCAAACTTAGGACATATCCAGGCCACACCAGCCATACACACATGTAGAATTATTTTCTAGGGCACCAATTCTAGACTTAGGCTAGGCCGGTGTTTATTTTTTTCTGTTGTGTTCTAGAGCTTTTCAATGCTTTCACTACATGCTGTGATGAAATTGTTGGTGTGTTGCTTACTTTCCATGCACTCTGGATATGATGTGATGGGCGTTAGATTTACCCCTAGGTTAGGAACAACATATATAATGTTCTTCTTATAGGTGACCATGCTCGTACAATACTAAAAGGGGGGCCCTGTCATAATTTCTAATGTTATTTTATGCAGGTGCTTGTTTAGCCTCCATAGATAAACGAGAGCTAAATAAAATAATTATAATTGCTACAGGTGCTACAGGTGGACCGCTTAGCCCTTAGTGATTAAGAGCATGTCAAAGAATTTGGCTGTGATGAATTACTTCCATTTATATATAAACTGCTATAAACTACTTGGAATTTTTATTATGATAACATTGCAGGTGATCTTAGATTTACTATTTTCCATGTAATATAAATTTGTATATACTAATTGCTAAGAGTTGTGAAAATAAATTTTGAGTGGAATATTCTTATCCAACTCGAATTCTAAAAGAAGAATGCATCATCATAGGGGAGAGTCTTCTTCCATTTGGAAGATCGAGTTGGATGGCTTTAGATATCCAAAGAAAAAAAGGCAATGCCCCCTACCAAGGGGGAATTGTCTCTTCGTTTGGATATTCAAGCCATGACGGATCCAAGGAGTTCAAGGAGAAGAGATCCAAGGAGTCCAAGGAGGATAGATCCAAAGAGTCCAAGGAGAAGATTTCTAAGGAGTCCAAAGAGAAGAAGACTGAAGATTTGAAGATTTGAAGACCCAATATCCCACTCAAAGTCATTTGCGTCTGTCATAGGCTTAGAAATCCGGGTTATTGGCAGTGGTGCCCGGCCACTTTACTTTCCGCATATTCTGTGTTGTAATAAGGGCAGTTTGCCTATGGATATTTACTAGATTGGTTTATTTATATTGATGTGTATCTTATATTTGCGCAGTAAAAATTACCTGTTTTTTCTATGTTTCTTTCTTATTTTCGTCTGGAACTCGTTAGACTCTTCCAAGGACTAAAAAATATATTTTCTACTCGTAACTAAGCTCTAAAATTTTAAGATCTAAATAACATAGAAATTTAACAAATATATGGAATTGTCGGAATCGTCTGGGGTCGCATGCATATTACTGCATTTTACTTTCCTTGTTATAAGACACATCCCTGCCTGCGGGTAGAGTCCGGATAATATGGCCTATGAGGATGAAGTGCCAGACTTAGAGAGGCCTAGTGTTTTCTAAAAATTATTTTTATATAAGCATGTTTTTAAATCCAAAGCATTCATGATTCGACCTTTCAACCAACATGCATTGCATTAGTTACTAATTTAATAAAATTTTAATTGCATTAGTTAGGGGCATTCACCCCACATAAGTACAGGACCAATTAGAAAACTCTCTATATGTCAGTCCTATTTTCAAAAATTGTACCATCCACCCATCTTTAATAAATGACTAGACTACATAGTTTTGAATCGATTTAGGTGGTTAGATGGCTCGTCAATCCAGGCCGGGGTAAGTCCAGGTTTTGCACCGCATTAGTTAGGACACGAGTGTTAGTGTGCGTATAACACTAAATCCAACATAGATTTAGGGCTCAAGGCTACTAAATTTGATATCGCAGTATCCCTAAATAGTGGGTAGGTCCCATTTCTTCAAGGACTAGAAATCCTACTTATCTGCGTCACAGGATGACGCCACCTCCATCTTTTCTCTCACGCATGTGATTGAGTGCCTGATATTCTTTTCTCCAGATTCTCTTTAGTATCCTAGAGCCTCCAGATACTAATGTGAACCACCCATGTTGATTTAGCCCCTTCGGACATTTCTTTCCTTTTGAGTAGAACTTCTTATTTTACACCCAAGTGCCAATTCTATTTTGGGATGGATAATGTATGATCCTTAATTGAGAGTTTTCTTGGGCTCCGATCTGAGATGTAATTAACCACGGGGGTTGCGCCTGTGGAAAACTTGGCCCCACATCTACTAAACCCCACTCGAGCCATTGCATTGAGTGGGGGAAACCCGTGATTGTGATCAGGTCGTGTATATTACTACCCATCGAGGTGCACTGGAGCGAGTCGCTATCCTCAATGGTTAGTCGTATGCACAATCCAATCTGTCCCTTCCAATTGGCCCGTTTGCGCGGTGCTCTTTCGAAGGTCCACAAGTTTCTGTTAACTTTCTTGATCATATTAAATTTATTATTAATTTTATAGATTTTTATTGTTCATATTAAATGATGATTGATATTGACTAGAATAAAAACATACAAATTGATTTTTTTGTCTTGTATTGAAAATAGTGATAGAGTTTTAGTTTTATACTAGATTTTTTATTCATTATGTAGATTTTAATGATTTTAGATTAGAGAATGGGTTAAAATCACGAGTAGTAATAGTGATAATGATCTTCAATTTTTTTTTAGAATTTGTTCTATATTTCATTTTATTATATTATAGTTAAGAGCTTCTGATAGATTAGTGATTGTGGTGATCTCTTTAATAGTGTAAATAATATTTTGATGAATGAATGTTAAAATATTTTGATGTATATGATTTTAGTTTCTTTCGCTAGTTATTATTTATATTGATAATTTATAGAAATTCTAGTATATTCTTAAATGATAAATAGACAATTCTTTAAAATTTTATTATGATCATTACACAATATGTGTGTGGTCAATGATGGAAGGTTCATCGAGAGAGGATGTATCCCTTGTGGTATATTTATTAAATTCGATTGAGTAAATGGGTTCTTCTAGAGAAATAGGTAAAATAAATATGGAGAAAGGGTATCATCTTTCTCGGTAACCAAATGGAAAAGAAAGTGTTTTTAATAGAATATAACATCTTGAGAGATGAAGATTTTCTTACTATGAATGTCATAGATTTTATATCCTTTAATTCTTAGTGAATAACCTTGGAAGGTGACGATACGAGCCCGATGGTGAAATTTATCTCAGGTAATGGGTGAAGTAGAGGCAAAGGCTAAACATCCAGATGTTTTGATTGAAAAATGTGTGTGTGTGTGTGTATATATATATATATATATATATATATATATATATATATATATATATATATATATATATATATATATATATATATATATATATATATATATATATATATATATATATATATATATATATATATATATATATATATATATATATATATTTGAAAAATATTTAATTATCTTTGGAAAGATTAAATTTTGAATTTTAGTTTTATAATGGAACTCAATATTAGGGACAATATATTGTCTCAAAAAGGCGAGGATATCATTCACTAATTGGTTCAGATTACAAAACTTTAACTTTATCCTTATTATCGTAGTCAAACCCAAAAAGAATTGTATTTGACCTCGAAAGATCAAAATGGGATTTAATCGAGTGTTTGGCTAAGTTAATATGGATTGAAGATCATTAATTTCATAATCAAAATTACGATAATAATTGATATATCTCTCTAAAGAAAGAAAATATTAATCATTATCGATCGTTTGAAAATGACGATAATGGTCGTTGTTCCCAAAAATAATTAATTAAAGATTTTTGAAAATTTTGATTTTGAAAATTAGATCTAGGTTTACCAAATCTCCTACGAGCGCAAGCCCTCGTAGTTAATTACATCATAGGAAGATTGGAATTTCCTACTAATACTCTCGATTAAAATAGCGGTATAAGTTTTATTTAAGATTTTCAAAGCTTGATGTCAAAGGAGGTAAGGACTAGAAATTCAACAGGGATTGGATCAAGTTTGAACATTTTTTGTTTGAATCAAAGGAAGACGAGTAGGAGGCATTTTGAGATTCTGAATTACTTCAGAAACACCTCAGCCTATCCAATGTGTTGGGCTTGAATTTGATTGAAAGAGATATTTAATTTGAGTGGTCCATTTTATTAGAAAATTAGGACTCAATTCCCAGAGGTTGAGGTCTTATAGCCCGAGCCTGCCTCGAAACCTAAGTCTAAATTGGGCACTTAAAATTCGCCTGAACCTAACTAGTGCAATGTAAATCTGGTCTTACCCCGGCCTGAATTGGGGAGCCAGCTAAACCACCTAAACGATTTAAAATTATGAGTCCGGGTCAATTTATGTAGAGTTGTCGAGACATTAATTAGATTGAGTTTGAAGAGTTGGGGCCGACATCTAGAGCGGATCCTAATTGTCCCCTTAGACTTATGTTGGGTATTTGAAGCCTAAATAAATGCAATTAAATATTAGACTCTTTTTTTTTAAAATTTATTACTAATGCGATGCATGCTAATTGACTCGATGAGATGCAAAAATCAGTATGTAGCAATTTTAAAAGTTTTTGGCTTAGAAAATAGGTTTTTCCCTAGAGATTGTATAACATCCCCTTGAAAGATCGGTACCCTCATAGGCCAGGTGGTATGCCAGAACCCGCAGGCGGGGAGATGTCTAACAAGGTATAGAAGATTTAATATGATGCATGAAAAACCCTCGGCGAGTCCGAGCTTACTTCTTAAGACCGCTTAGAGTTTCTATCTTATTTTAAAAATTTTATTTAATTAAAGTAGAAGAATTTTTGACAAACTTCTAGGAGCCTAAGTTCGAATTTCATGCTAAATCAAATGTGGCATGCAAGTAAAAAGACTAGAAAATAGATATTTCTAATACGCAATCAATTAAAATAAATTAATTAAATTAAATATATCAAATTGAATATCCATATGGCAAATGCTACTTATTATTATATCATAGAATTTTGCAGAAAATTAAAGTGGTCGGGCACCACTGACAATAACCCGGATTCTATTCTAAGATTCAAATGACTTTGAGATTTGAGATTCTTCTCGTCGCCCATTTCTTTGCCTTCTCACAAACATCTTGATTCGTCGGTTCCGGATATCCAAATGAAAAGAAACTCCCCTTGATCGGGGTGTTATCTTTCCTCTTTGGTTATTTGAAAAGTATCTTAATTTGACTTCCAAATGGAGGAAGACTCCCCTTTAGGGATGTCGGAATTCAAATTGGATTAAGTATCCAAATCTCAAATCATTTCAAAGAATTTACAACCTTTATTGAATTGAATTTACATTGAATAAAATAAAGAAATCTAGACTCGATCCTGCAAGGTTATCCTAATAATTAGCAGTTATAATTTGAAAATTGAAATGCAATTTTTTTTAGCCACACTTGGCCATGCTCTTCTTATTTAAAGGGGGTCTTAAGCGCAGCAGGTACCTGTGCAAAGAGTATATATATTTGATTTTTTTATTAATTGCCCCCTTTTAATCTCAGCTCCTTGTATGAGCATGGCCACCTGCATAAGATTGAGCAAGTATAATTCATCCCTAGCCTAGGGGTAAATCTAACGCACAATCAATTACATAATACAGTAAGTAAATAAACAAACACATCAGTTATACACTAGCAAACAACATGCAGTAAAAGCTCGAAAACTCGGCACACAACGAAAAAGTAAACACAGGTCTGTCCTAAAACTAGAGTCGGTGATCCTATTAAACCATCTAAAGTATGTGAGGTAGGCTGTGTGGCTTTGATATGTCCTAAATAGGATATTTAGTTGAAGTTATTTAAGGTTCGATTGGTTGAAAGACTTAATGGGAATTTTGATTAAACTTTAAATATTAGTGATTTAAAATTAATTTTTAAAAAAATTATTTAATTATTCGTTGGATATCACCTTTGTTTCACACCGAGGCCGTGAAGTTTATTTCACCTTCCTTGGGGCTAACTTAATAGCCTCGTAGGCTTGGGTTACCTAGTGGTACCCGATATGATTAAGTAGATTAGGTTAATTAAAGGTTAAGGGTTGATGAATTTTATTTGAAGTGTTTGATTACTGATTTTAAGGGTTAGTTAACCATTTCTGGAGTTTTTAAAATAATTTTGAATTTTATGAATTTTTTGAATAATTTAATCATTTAATTAAGGGGTCAAAAATTAACTTTTTTATTAATGGGATTTTTCTATAAAATTAGTATTTTATTAAAATACTAGACCTTAGTACGATCAGTTAGACTGTAAGTACGTTGAAATTGGATTTTTGTGCATTTTATTACGAAGGTTTGAAGTTTTGAACTAGTTTTGACCTATGGTTGACAAAAAAGTTGACGTTTTGAATTTGATGTTTTTCTTGAATTTTAATATTTTTAATAAATATTATACATTATTATGAGTTGAATGCAAGTGAGTTTGATCAATTTGGAATTTTCTTGAATTAATTATGAGGTTTGAAGTTTGAGTATTTATTGGAATTTTTAAATATCCTTAATTAAAAGGCCTTTTTGCAATTTTGCTCCAAATGAAGTCCAAACTCATTGAAATCAGCCCCAAAGGTCAAAAGTGACCAAAGGAGAGATTCCCAAGTGTCTGGGAATTTAGTGGAATTTTAAATAAATTTTAATTAGTTAAATTAATTAAATATTAAATTTTACTTAAAATTAAATTAAGGTTTAATCTGCTATCAAATCAAAAGGCTTTTAATTTTAATTGATTAAGGGCTTTATTCTTGTCATTTAGAGGGGTTATAAGTATTTTTTGGATTTAAAATGGGTTTATTACATTTTTTGGAAGTTTTAATGGTTAATTAAGGCTTAAACTTAGGAAAATTAATTAAGGGCCTTAATGAATTCTAAAACCAGTGAAAGTTCTTCCTAAGGCTGAGAGTGTCACTAAGTTTAAATGGTTTGAATTTCAAGTCAAGAGGGTGTAAATCCTAATTTTTGAATTATTCTAAGTTTTCTAAACAAAGGTCCTTAATTATTATCCTTAATGATGTCACTAAGTTATATGTTTGCAATAAATGTCATTCTAACCCTTGAACACACACACACACACACACACACATATATATATATATATATATATATATATATATATATATATATATATATATATATATATATATATATATATGCATAAATACAATTACAATCAATTCCTAGATCTAGGAGAGTCTTAGACTATGTGGTGTGTGCACAACCTAAGCATGCAAGTATTAAACAAGAGACATGTAATTAAGACAAGATTAGTAAACGAGTCAAAAGATGATCATTCACTAATCATCCCCATTGATTCCATTCACATAGGCCTAATCTATGCTTAAAATTTCAACAAATCTCTCAAGATATAAGGATTTTAAATATGTATATAATTTCAAAATAGTTTTCAAAATAAATGTGTATATATATGAACCTATACATGTATAAAATATAAGTTTAAAAATAGATAATGAAAATATTTGTCAAAATAAAATTTCAATAACTTGAGAGATTTTTGGTTTTCAAAGTTATTTAAAAATAAAAGTTTTTATTTTTTTTAATAATTAATTTAATATTTAATTAAATATTAAGGATATTCAAATAATTAAAGTAAATCAAAATAAATTGAGTTTTAAACTTTGAAGATTTCATCCTGCGTTTCTGAGCGGATGACCCAGATGTCGTTGGACGGCCAATCGAACGAGGGATTGAATACACAGTTGAATTGGATCGCGGAATGGCTCGATTTGGGCCGTTGATCGAGCGATCAATGGTCTAAAAAACGTACATCTGGGCCAGACTTCGAAAATGCCCTATAAAGCATTTTTTGGCTCGTTCTCTCAGTTCGATCAATCAAATCGTTTGAAATTTTAAACCTAGATGGCCTAGGTGAACAGAAATGACGGGGAAGTGTTTTTACAACCTATAATGCATCGAAACGAAATCTATTTAGCTCAAGTGTCCTAAGCTAGGTTTAAGATTTTCACCTAGATTTTTGGACGGTTTGACCCGTTTATAGAATTGTTGCACTTGTAGACTGTCCACACTCCTTTTTGCTGAAGACTCCACGAGCTGGTATCCCCTGGATCGAACGGAAAAGTTCTTGGAACGGATTAAGCTAGATCTCACCGGAGGATCGTCGGCCGCCGCTTTGACCGATCGGATTCGGGTCTGGAGGTGAAAAGGGGTTGATTATGGAGTTGAATGAGTAGAGAGCTCGGTTGGAGAGGCTTATGGTAGTGAGAGAGAGGTTGGAATAGAATGAAAGATCATTTCATAGGGTTTTCCCTATTCAAACGTCCCCAGGTTACTTGGACGGCTAAGATCGAATGGCTGGACCTCTAGATGCTGCCATGTGTCGCTGGGAGTGGTTGGAAAGCTGGGGGTAAGGATATCACAAGGACATCCTACATGGAAAGCTCCCTTGGTCCCCACTTGGACACATAGAGCCTTGAGGGCTGTTTGATCTTAATCCAAAGGCTGGAAGGGCCTTTAGGAAGGTTCTAGAGTCTTTCCAAACAGTTGGAGAGGGATTAGATGGGTTGGATTAGCCTAAACCAAGGGATTTAGCTACTTAGGAATTTGTTGACCATATGTTAACTGGTCAGCTGGCCATGTTGACTGCTGAGGTGGCATATGACGGAGTCTTGGGTGCTGGTTGAGTGAGTTTGATTCAAAGGGATTGAGGGGGTTTAAATTTGCATGAATATTTAAGCCTCATAAAGCCCTTAAGGGACTTTGTTGACCATGTTGACCAGTCAACTGGTCAACAATAGATGAGGTGGCATATGGGAATGCCATGAGTGCTCAAAGGGTAGGTTGGAAGAGGCTTGAAGGCTTGATTAGATTAGAATTGGTTATAGGCACACATTAGTATAAATAGGGCTAGATTTGACTCAATATGGGTTTAGTTGACCAGGTCAACTGGTGACTGGATCAATAAACCAAATAAGCTTGAGTCACTAAATAAATTGCTCACAAGAACTTGACAAAGTTTTGCATGCATCTGAAATTTGATCCAAAGTGAAAAAGGTTTAAGGGTTGATTTGGTCAACCTAGGTTGACTGGGTCAACCAGGTTGACCCAAGGTGTGGGTTTAGTCTGGACAGGTTTGAAATAATCTTTAGAGTCTGGTAGAGATGATTCCAGGGTCTAAACAGGCCATCTATGCGAAATGGACCTATTGGGCCCTTAATGGGCCTCTGAGTGAAATTTGGTTGACTTGGTCAACCATGTGGGTCAAGGGTCTGGAAATGGATTCAACAGATTTGAAATGACATTTAGAGTCCATTAGGTGTGGTCCCAGGGTTTGGAAGATTTAATTTGGCTAAATGGGTTTTATTAGGCCCATTAAGGGTCGTTTGGGTCGATCTTAGTTTATCTGGTCAACCACCCAGGGGCTGGGATCAGGCTCAACAAGTTTGAAATGACATTTAGAGGCCAATAGAAGTGGTTCCATGGCTCAGAGAGATCATTTGGGTCAAAACACCTATTTGAACCCTTAAAAGGCCATTTGGGTCAACCAGGTTGACCCAGGGTCTGGGAATGGGTCCAATAGGTTTGGTTTGAAAATTGAAACTTGCTGGAGGTGGTTGCATTCAATTTGGATGTCATTTTGTTTGAAATCAACATTTGAATCCCTTAGGGGTATTTTGGTAATTTTAACCCCTGGTCAACTGGGGTCAAAATAAATCCATCAAAGTGCAGTTTAATGTTCAATGGATCATAATCAAGGGTCTGAAAGTGATTAGAGCCTTTGGAGAAAGCTCCAGGGCCAAAATCTTCTTAATGGCAAGTCTAGTGGCATGGGCTGTAAATATTTGAAGGTTTTACAGCCTTTGGATTTTGATTTGGATTCTAAGGTTAGAGATCTCATAATGGGTTCAAATTTGGAGGGTAGCCTCCAGAGACATGTCCCATCAGTATGCAACTGACAGACTCTGAATCAGAGGCCATTTGATTGGGTTTCAAAGTGTTTGAAATTTCACTGAAAAAGGCCTCTAGGACAAGGCTTCTGGACTTTGGATTTGAGTCTGGATTTTGGATTTGATCTGGATTTTGAATTTGATCTGGATTTTGAGTTTGATTGATTAAGTTTGAGTATCCAAATCATCTATAATCATTTGGGTTATTATTAATGACTGGATAGGATCAGAGCTAATCTCACAAGTAGGATCAATATCTGAACTGGAGTCTGAGTTTTGAACTGGGTTGGATTTTGAATTTTCATTGAGGCTTGAATTGAATTTAGATCTGGATTGACTTGGGGTTAGGATTGATTTGAAATTTGAATGGAATTGAGATTTATATTAATCTCAAAGTCTGGATAGATCTAAGGTCTAGGCAATTCCTAAGGCCTGGAGAGATCACAGGGTCTGGATCTAGAAGGGTCCTAGGATCTAGATCTGTATGGAAGAATCCTAGAGTCTAGAGTAGGGCCTAGGGTATGGAATCTAGAATTCTTAGGATTTAGTTAGATCCTAAGGCATGTAGTCTAGGAGAATCCTAGGTTCTAGATTGGTCTAGAAGAATCCTAGGGATTAGATAGATCCTAGGATCTGGAGTCTAGATTGATGTAGGATTAGGATTGATCTAGAATCTGGATGGGTCCCTAGTGACCTCATACAAAAATGAGATCAACACCAGATAAATATAAATGGTTATAATTAATATGTTATTTATTAAAAGTTCATAAGGGGTCTTTCCTTGTAACAAGAGGGATGGGGTGCGATTGATTATATAGGTTGCAGATAAAATACATTCTTTCCAAAATTATATAGGAACTTGAGATTGGAGGTATAAAGCTTGTGCCACATTTAGAAGATGTTGGTGTTTACGTTCCACAATTGAGTTTTGTAGTAGATGATGAATGCATGAGTTTTGATGCAAAATCTTGAGATTAGCAAATAATTCATTGAATTGAAGATCTTCAGCATTATCATATCTGAATGATTTGATTTTGCAGTTAAATTGAGTGTTAAACATGGTAATAAATTTAGGAGTTATGTGGGAGACATCAGATTTGTTTTTGAAAAGATAAAGCCACATAAATATGGTATTATCATCAACAAGAGTTAAAAAATAATGGTGGCCTAGGTGAGGAGTGCGATAGGGTCCCCATTGTAGTCTATTTGTTTAGCTAAAAGACAAATGTAACAATGATCCATTTTATTAAGATTGGGCATAATACAATTTATTTGCTTGCTAATGTTGTAAAACTTTTTATTTGAAAGATGTCATAGACGACTATGCTTAATGTCAAAAGAAACATTATTTGAAAAGCTTTAGTATAAGAAATACTAGAATAAAAATATATAAATATTGGTGTCTTTCACCCTTCCCAATCATCTTATCTTGGTTGGTGTTCTGCATCACAAAATGATTAGCGAAAAAAAAAATGTAAAATGTTCATGTGTTAAGAGGGAGCTGATGGATATCAAATTAAAGCAAAAAATTGGGATGAACAATACATTGTGGAGAATTAAGTCATAATTTATTTTAATTTTTCCTTTATAGTTGACCAAACATTTTGTTTTATTAGAAAGAGTTACAATAGTGTTGTTGGTAGGGGTTAATTGCGTGAACATTTCAGCACAAGGACAAATATGTCGCAATGCTCTCGAATCAATCACCCAACATCTTTTAGTAATTAATCTAGAGAAAGGTAGATATATACTTGCATAATTGGTAATATTTGTAACACGTATTGACAAAGTTGTTGGATTATCATTTGTGCTGTAAGAAGTATGTAGGAATTGAGAGAACTTAGTGAGAAGGTGATGCACTTGCCTATTATCTTGATTAGCCCATGAGTCGTTGATTTAGATGAGTTTGTCCATGGTAGTGACATTCACTGTATTTGTATTGCTAGGCATCTCGTTGTTGTGAGAATATTTGAATAGTTTGTGTCCTGGAGGGTAGCAATGTTCTTTTGTATGATCGTGAAATTTATAATAGGTACATTATGGAAGTTCGTTCCTTGTGGTTTTGTCATATCAAGGTTTAGAAGTTCCAATATGTTTAATGACAAATGAAGTATCCTCACTTATGATAATATTAGAAATTTGATAGCTAAGGCTTTTCTTCTTCTCTTCTTGAGATAGGATGGCGTTGGCTAATGGAAGATATAGGATCCATAAGCAAGATCTAGCTGCATACTTGTGCGAAAGATTCATTACGACCCATGAGAAGAGATATAACATACTTCATTTGGTGATGGGCTTGAAGTTTCTTCACACATCCGCAACCACAATTTTTACAAGAATATGTGGGGCGATAATTGTTTAATTCTTTCCACAGGGCCTTCAATTTTATGAAATAAAGATTGACAGTTTTTTGTTCTTATCAGAAATTGATTAGCTCGTGGTGTAATTGAAAAATCTTTAGACCATTATTTTTTTTCGAAACAATCTCTAAGATATGTGTAAACCTCTTTTACAATTTCTGAATAAAGAAGGCTATATGTGATTTCTTTAGACACAAAATTGAGGATCCATGAGATAATGATGTGGTTATTGCGATTCCAGGCGTTAAGGAGAGAAGGGTTAGTACTGTTTGGGTGATCGATTGAGCTGTCCACGAATCCTTCCTTAATTTAGTCGAGAGTGCAATGGACATTGCTCGGTTCCAAGATCCATAGTTTTCCCCCATCAAGATTTGAGAGAAGAGGTTGAGGCTGGGCTTATCAGAGTGATGTATGTAAAAGGGGTTGAGAAGATCTTTTATTTTGACCTTATTAACATCCGAGGGGATGTTTGAGTGTCCTATTAGAGATGATCTTGAGGACGAAGAAGGTTGTGGTGGAGGGCTATCTATGATGAGGGGTTTTTTTTTGTCTCAAACAGTTAGATCTCTCTTTTAGCTATCAATTGTGCAATGAAGGCAATCACTAATAGTCAGAGTTGCAGAATCAGACAGATGGCCCGAAATCAAGAAGATTCGAATATCTGCGATGAAATACATGAAGCCGTACTGCTCTGCCTACGACAAATACGTACATGGAGTTGGATCAAACAAGAAAGGCTAAAATGAAGGGTCTGTTGTCAACACAACTGTATGCAGTGACAAATGCATGGAAGCGAAATCGAGCAAACAGAGGTTCTTGAGTTGGTTGACGACGTTGGTGTTGGCAATTTCTCTTATAGCACCTTTGAGTCTGGATCGAATGCAAGAAAGCTAGCGAAGCTGATTACAAGAAGATGAGAAGGGAGGAAGCGAAGTGGGGTAGCTGTGATACCATTTCAAAAAAGAAAAAAATGAAATAGACGAACCATGCAAGAGAAACGAAAATAGAAAAATGAGAAAAAAAATTTTGTTACTATGTAGTGGAGAGTACATGAGAATAAATAAGAGTACATTAATTAAACCGGTAAAGATGGTGACTAAGTTCAATGCAACCCAAGAGGTAAGAAAAATAAGTATATGTATTGATATATATGTATATATATAAAGTAAATACATCTAAATAATAATTACTTCAAGTTTTTTTTTATATGGACTTTTGAGCTAATTAGGATAAACTCACACGCAAATTACATACACAAGCATTGAACTCAAATTCTCTTGATTGATAGCCAAAAAGGCTCAAATAACAATTCAAGACGAGATGCGTATAACTACTTCAATTCAAACAATCTCTTAGTAAGCCATTTCCACTTGCTAACATTATGGAGCTTAACAAGTTAAAACTTGGATTTTACAAACACCTCGCCTCAAGTTCAAGCTCTCAAAAATTCTTTTTTTGGGACATATAGGCCAATTACAACAACGTCACACACACATCACATACAGAAGACTCAAACCCAAGATCTCTTGGTTGATAGTCAAAGCTCTCAATGAACAGATCAAAGTAATGTGCGTGCTCACGAAAAATTAAATCTTATTCAATTATACTCAAGAATTCAAAAAATTTAGTGCAGTGAAAATCTCTGTAGCAAGTAAACTACAAAAGTGTTGTTATCATAATTTTATTTTAATTTTAATGTGCACAACTATGTATTGTTGTCTACCCTTTATGTATTTAATTGTATTCGATTTATATTAAAATAAATGAAATGCATTAATTAATACATAATTATATATTTTAATAATTTATAAATAAAATATTTTTCTTATGGTATTATAATTTTTTGAGAGGATTTTATTGTACATGTTCTAGCTAACTTCTGGGCTAGGGAGTTGGCCTTTGCTCCGTGGACCGCCTGCTTCCGTACAACACTTCAAGCCCGTCATCTGCTTCTTGCCGCTTGTAGACCGTCCGAATCTCCGGCCAGCGAGCTCGAATCTTCGCGGGAATTTAATGGCCGGAGTTCTTGGCTCCTGCTCATCTCCGCTCTTCCGGCCTCTTCAGCGTCGCCGTTCACCCCGCCAATGCTTTATGGTTTCCGCTGAGCTCAGTGAGAGCTCTGCTCCATCTCCTTCGTCCGCCGTAGTAGAGGGTGATGGTGGAAGTTCATCATCCTCGGCGACGTTTCCGTCGTCTCCTCCGCCTTCGTTTTCGCCTGCTGCGGGCTTTAAGACGCCGCAACCAAAGCCGTTTTCCGTTCGCTCGGATAAGTTTCTGGACATACTCGGAGCTTCTCTCGCTCTGCCCTTTCGTCTCGGCACTGGTGCTTTCGTTCAAGGGTTTGGAAACTGTCTTTTGTTTGCTAATTATATATGCATATTTTTCGTTTTTTTTTGCAACTTTATCGGCATGTAAAAGGATGGAATTGATGAACAAGAACGTCTCGAAGTCATTCAGTTATGTTGTGAATCACTGAAGGCGCCCCTTCTTTAAGGTGAATAGGAAGGTAGCGTAAAACCTAGCTTAGGGGTGGGAAGGAAATTCAGGTTCTTTGAAATATTACGAACGTTGTTCTACTCAATATTGCTAATTTCAATTTGTTTCACTCGGGTCTAGAGTTCTGTTTTTCAGATTTTTGCTTCCTAAGGGTGTAAATGAGTTGAACATGAACAAATTAGGGTTTTGTTTGGCATGCTTCGTTAACCATTGCGCCAATTCGAGGGAGCTTAAATTTGTCAATGGGCCAAAAAAATCGTTTTTCATGTTCATCTTGTTATTATTGAGCTAAATAAGAACTGCAAGCGAAATCAATAAACATCAGTTGCATCAAAAAACATTTTTTGTTTCGGATTGATAATTCTACATGTCTGAGAAAATATTTGCAACTTTCATAGTTAAACATTTTTTGGCAATGCAAAATTTAAAACATGTTTTTTTTGTAATTATGGAAGTATATTCAATAGTTTTTAAAAAAGAAATAGTGAAAATGATATTTACTCTTTTTTTTTTGTTATATTGAGCTCTTTTCTAGCCAAACAATGAATGATTGAAATAATACTTTTACTCATTTATTAAACACATTGAAAAATGTTGATCAAATTCTTCTTGCTCGTTACAAACTAATTAATAAAATGAACTTTTATTGAGCTAAACAAGAACTGCTCACAAACATCAAGCTTTTTTTATGGTTCTACTGTTGACCACATCTGCTTCTTTGAATGACAAAAGTAGTTTTAGGATGTTTGGAAAATATCCACGAGTAAAAGTTTAGTTATATGAAGGCTATAAGCACTCTTAGAATGGTAGTTTAGGAAACTCCTAGAAAAAATCTTTTATGTATTTTACCTTTCTTGTCTACTTGATTAAGTATTTGATTAATTTATTTTTTAATATACTAATTAGATTAGGAAATTATATATAATTATATGAAAAACATTTTAGTAATTATTTCAATCATTCAATCAACTCATATCAACATTACAACAATATTTTACCAATCACAACTCTTATAATACTTTAGAAAACAATCTTAATATGATTTTACAAGTGCAACATAGCACAATGTAGCTCAATGCACCAATGCCAAATGAAGCCTTAACTGCACTTCCATGCTAATGCTTATTATTTTCATTTGGTTTATGTATAACATTACAACAATATGATTTTACTTCCTAGAAAAGCATTTTTATGTATTTTAGCTTTTTTACCTAATACATAAATAAATCAATTATCATGATTACTTATATATTTATTGCATTTATTTTTTGTTAATAATTGTATGGAATTCATAATAGTATTTATTTTGGTTATCCAACTAAGTCATATTAATTTCTTACCAAAAAATAACTCTTACAACACTCTAGGTAAGAATCTTTAATAGAATTTTACCAGAAGCACAGCTCAAGATTACAATTCCAACTCTAGATTACAATCTGTAATATGATTTACCTAATAATCATTTGCAATATATGACAGCATAGCACAACACAAGACAACAATTCTACATAGAGCCTTATGTCTCTCAAAATATTTGTGGAATTGGAGCAGTTTTCTTTGATTTAGCAGGATGTTTTCTTATTATTTCCTTATGGTAGGGGCCAATAATATGTTAAAAAACCTTCCATGCATAATTTTTCGTGATGCATTTGAGGATCTTGATATGCAATTTGCAGCTATTCAGCATCTTTAGTGTCGAAGGATCAAATTCCCCCAAATGAGTATGCTTTGAGCATTGCAGGTAAATAACAAATTCATTTCGTATACTTTTATTTTTTTTCTAAGTTATTTAACAAGCTCATAACATAAATTCTAGCACGTTTCTTACTGTGAATGTTATCAAATTGATAGATATAGATTCAGCTAAAGGATGCAATTTTTTTTTTGTTTTTTTGTAAATAACAATTTCTTCTGTTCTCCTTGGACATTTCAATTATAAGGTAGCCTAGAATAAGATTGTCGGGTTTCTTTTTGTTATACCACATAAAACTAGTCCAATTATCTATAGCACCCCCAAATCCAAAAACAAATACCACCACCCAAAATTTCTATCACTTGAAACCATGACATTATTGTAAGTTTCAATTGAAGTCTCTCATAACGTCATGACAAGTCCAACACATCTGCCATTTCATCTTCTTGTCCACCCATCTCCTCTCCTTTATCTATGCCATTGTGGGCAGTTTGAACTCAGCAGCAACTGGGTGATGAGTGGCTTGGAAACAGCTTGCCATGGAATCATTGTCAATTGGATGGGAAAGGGAAGAAGAATGGGTGGATGAAATAGGCCAGTGGACATATTAGCCAAACCATGGTTAACCCATGTGTTGAATTAAGTTTGGCGTGCTAGTTCTGTGAGAATAAATGGGTGCTGTACCTGTAATTGTTATGGATCTTGGTTTCAAATATTTAAATGGGTTGGTTTTAGCTGGTATACTAGGATATATATATATATATATATATATATATATATATATATATATATATATATATATATATATATATATATATATATATATAGGTGCTAAATGTTGGCCATTAAAAGAGAAGCATAATATTAAGTTCAGTGTTGCAGAGATGATAAAAAAAAAAGTGTTGCAGAGATGAGGATGCTCAGGTGGATGAGTGACTTTACTCTTTAGAGACAGGATACGAAATGAGCATATACGTGAAAATGTTGGAGTAGCTCCAGTGGAAGATAAGATTAGAGAGAGTCGCCTTTAGATGTTTTGGTCGCATAAAATGGAAGCCTTCCGATGACACAATTAGGAAAGTAGATGTATTAGATTTGACTTATGTTAAGAAGGGTAGAGGTAGACTTAAAAGGACCTGGTAAAAAAAATTAGAAATGGCCTTTCTTTATTAGATTTAAATGAGAATTTAACTTTTAACAGTGCACAATAGAGAAAAAGATCCATGTAGCTGACCCTACATAATGGGGTAAAGTTTGATGTTGTTGTTGTTGTTGTTGTTGTGTGTGTGTGTGTATATATATATATATATATATGTATTAATGTAGCTGACCCCTCATATGCATATATATAATGCTTACCATTGAGATGTCGAAAGCTGATCATTCAATTCGAATATAGCAAATAGCTTCACCAAATTTGGGCATTGCTTAGCTAATGTTTATCTATACAATTGACCAAATTTGTTTAGGGTTCAAGCTCAAAGAGACCTCAAGACTTGGTCCACGACCTGAGAAACCTATTGAGATTTATGAATTTGAAAGGTATAATCATTAATGCGTTTTGAGTTTAAAAGTGAGCTATGCCATCTTGGTTCATCCATCAAAATTGGTTTAAGTTTCTTATGTGATCATTCTTTAAGATTTTTTAAGACTGACTGGCTGTTTTTCTTGTCCATGGACAACCGGGCTCAAAACCTTCAGTTGCCCTTTTTGCCGAAAGGTGAGCAGTCTTCCTTGTTCTCAGCTGTTTAAGAATATATACAAAAAAGCTTTAGTCTTATATCGTTATGTAATAAATAGTTGATTATGTTTTACTAGTAATCTTTTATCAAGATGATTTTAGCAGCTTTTTTTTTTTTTTCTGAGAGCTTCTCTCATCATTTTTTATTATGTATCATTTATTAGTAACTTCTGAAATTTGCAGGTCAGGGAGATTGTTAGTATATTGGATCTTGATATTTTATTTTACCCTTGTCCAAAAAATGGTCCAAATTTCCGTCCAAAGGTTTTGCAGATGGGTGGCAAACAGCAATTTCCATACATGGTTTGCTCATTTCCTTGACCTCTGCTCTAAATTACCTTTTCAAAGATTCTGATTGTTAACCAAAACATAGTAGTACCGAGCAGAACAATATACAATTTTAAGTAAAAGCATGTTATTGAATTCTTCTTTTTATTTTTATTTTTGTAAAAATCTTACTCAAACTTTTGAAATATACATTGTAAATTAGGTGTTTAATCAGGGATTCAAAACTTGCCTATTCCATAAACTAAGTCTCTACTTTTCATTATTATGATTATTCTTTTGGTGTTTGTTGGCGGAATTCCTGCTGAATAGCAAATTACAGAAATATCAAAAGTTTTAAATGCAAAGAAAAGCTTTTGCATAACTAACCAAGTGATATGGTTCAGGCATCTTTTATTCTTTGTAGTATTTGGTTAGTTTCAAAGTGGATAAATTATCAGTTAGGTCTCTGAGTTGTTGACTGTGCTTCATGTTGGTTTTTTTTTTAATTCTCCATTTTAACCCTCCACGTATGAGATTCTCTGATGAAGGTCATTTCATTAACAAAACCATAGAAGAGGAGAAAAGTAGAAAAAACTACTTTGTGTTTTATTGTTTAATTCTGTATGAAGTGTGGAATATTTTGTGGACTTATCCAAAATGTTTATAATGGAAATAAATCAATGTTACTAAAAAAAAGAAATAATTTCCCAAGTTGGGTCAGTGGATTGAATAGAAGAGTATTCAAGATCGTAGGAGGATCAATTCAATGGTTATAACCCTTAATTCGTATATTCAAGATCTCTACTAAGACTGGTTGACTTGTGGGTTCCACAATTGATGCAAGCAAAAATTTGGGGCTCCTCAAATTTTTGCGAGCAAAAATAATTACTTTCCTAGGTAATAGAAATTATATGAAATACCCAAAAATAGACAAAATATGACTTCACTTTTATAATTTTAAACGACTCTTACAACTCTTGACACTTATAAATTTTTGACATAAAAAACCTAAACTTGCATTCCATTTGTTGAGAAGAAGGATACAGGTGGGGTGGTCACTTGCAGATAGAAGAAAGATGTTAGAAGACTAGACGAAGTAGAGGAGAGAGGAAGAAGTGGAACAAGCTCTCAAGCTTTTCCAAGAAAAATCTTCATCCAAAAATCAGCATACATCATCATCTTTTTTTGACAAAAAACACCACATATTTATAGGAGAGAAAGGGGAGACAAACAACCACTTGAACCAATAATTAAGGGGAAGAGACAGGCCAAAAGACACGACAAACAGCCTACAAAAAACTGCACAGAAAACGGGAAATGAAAGGCCAAGGGTCAGCCATAAAGCACCCTAAAAAACCTCTTAGAACAGGTTAATATTCACGGGACAGCTGCCAGAAACAGAACTGACAAACATAGAAGACCCAACGGGCAACAGGAAACAGAACCGGCAAACAGAGAATCCCAACGGGCAGCCAGGTAACAGAGAGCAAACCGAAGGGGTAAAGAGGCACAAGTCCACTCCACAATAATGAGAATATCTTTTTCATTTTATGAGGTAGGAAGTGAATTTACTCCACCAATTAATGAGCCAAACTTCAGCTCGAGCATTAATTAGCTAACACCAAGTAGAAATCACATTTTAAGCTCAACACCAAGCCATAAGAAAGGTCGTAGTAGCGGAACCCCCACTTCGTCAACTTGTCAGTATGGACTATAGGAAGAACGAATGCCAGTTTGACTCGACCAGTTCAAGTAATCGTAGTCCACCGAATTCTCCTAAATGACTGGAGAATCAAAGTCCCAAAGGGAAGATGAGTCTTGAACAACCACTGAATGTACGAAGGCTCCAAATCTTCAACTATAAAGGATGACTCTAAATTTGATAACTTCAGTAAAATCAACATTGAGAAGCGCATTCCCCATAGCTCAAGTCTGAAGCCTGAATGGGTGTAAGAGGTCGGATCCAACAAGCCCAAATAGGGCCAGATCGCTGGCAGCTCCATCTACTCAACAAGCTATAAGAAAGGCCGTTGTAGAGGAATCCCCATCTCAGTAACCACAGGACGAAGAGCTGTCAAATCCTAGCTCTCCTAATCCGATGAACTCAAGTGAATTAGATAAAAATCTTTTCAAGTGGTTAAGGATCAAGATACTACCTACATTCGGTACTATCAATACTATCAATCAAATTCAAAACTTGCAAATCCTTCAACAAGTCCGCCAAAGCACAAAGCAAAGGACCGAAGAAAATATTCCAAAGTTCATGAAAAGCCTAAGGTTGAACTAAGTGAATTTCGTCATCAACAAGTCTGGTATGCACAAAATTTTGGATTGATGACTTCTTGCCATCGACCTCATATAAATCTAATGGATTTAGGTCTCTGGCATCTAACCCTTCATCAAGCCTGCCAAAGCTAGAAGTAGAGGGCAGAAGGAATACAAAATTTATGACAAGTCAGTAAAGACAAATCATATAACCCTTCTTTAAGTTCGCTACTCAGAGCAAAAGGAATAAGGATCAAAATATCAGGACTCAAGCCTTGGATGACATCTACAAATGTCCTTAAAGATTGAGGGCATTTTAAATATTTATTTGGGTCGACATCGCACTACATGCCGAGATCCCCAAATAAATATTTAAAATTTTACCATCATACAACCAGATCATAGAAGAATGTTGAGCATATACAGAAATGCTGTAAACTAAAGTGATTGTTGTGTTAAAAGAGAACAGATGTTGGTGAGACTATCCACCATTATCAATCTGCAAAGCCATGCTCTAGGGGCCCAAATACGAAGTGCTATATCACTATCCCGGGGGTCCCTACTTTACTAAAGCCAATATATCAATCATCTATGGATATATCTAAAAGAGCCGCGAAGAAGGAAAAAGTAGTGTGACATCCAAATAAATTTTTGGAGATCCACTAAATGAAAATCTTAGTGTGACGTCCAAACAAGTTTGTGGAGATCCACTAAATGAAAGCCCTAGTGTGACATCTAGAACAAATATCTAGAGATCCACGGGATCAATCAACATACAACAAATTTGGCTCGCTCTAGGCGCGTGCCACATTTGTTGGGGGGGCATTTGTTGACCTGTGTAAAAAAAAATCAAATCACTTACCTGCTCGCACGTCGTGGCCATCCCGCGCACGATCGACGTCGCATCCGCCACGACTCTGCACGACTCACCTCGCGTCGTTAAATGGCCCGAGGAGGCCTTCAGCCTCTTTCCCCAATCCCGCTCTCTTTCTCGCAATCCCTCTTGCTATCTTTCTCGATCTCCCTCTCGTGTGAGCCTTCACACCTTCGACGACATTCCATTCATGCGATTCTAAAGTTATGACACTCGGATTGGAAGCACGACCAGAGCTCGCTCGCTGTAAAGCTTCGGCTCCATTTGTGGCTGGTTCGACTTTGCACCTTCTCCGACTTTCCCTTCCCTATTGAATCGAAAGACTGACATTTTGGTCGGAAGCGGGACGAGAGCTTGATCGTGCGAAGATAACTTTATCCGTTTCACGCTCTTCTTCGGCCCATTCACGTTGCTCGGCTTCGCTCCTCCGACGCTATCCCTTACAGCCAGATCGGAAGTTACGCATTTTGATCGGAAGCAGGAAGAGGAGCTCGATTCCCCCCCCCCTGCTGGATTGAAAGCTACGACATTTTGTTCGGAAGGAAGAAGAGGAGCTCACGGGCCGTGAGGGTAACTTTCTCCCCCTATCGCACTTCTTCGGCCTATTCCTGGCCGAATCAGAGAGAAAGAGAGGGGGAGGAGTGTTTTATTATTATTATTATTATTTATTTTTAATTATAAATTAATAATAGTTAATTAAAATTAATTATAATTAATTAATAATTATAATTAATATTAATTAATCATGATTAATGACATGATTAATTAAATACTAATTATAATCAATATAATTAGTTGTATATTAATTTTAATTAATTAAAAAAATTAAATTATAATTAATTTTATTTAATTAATAATAATAATTAATTGTGATTGATTAAAAAAATAAATAATAATAATAATAATAATAATAATAATAATAATAATAATAATAATAATAATAATAATAATAAAAAAAATAGTCTTTATTACCTTGATGTGCGTGTTGGGCCGGCAAACTACTCATGTACGTTTTTCTCTAGCGTGGTGGAAGGGAACCCGGTGCAATGCCTACGACAAGGAAGGTGAGCGACCCCACTATTCCAAAATTCTGTTCTCAGCGTTCGTGTCAAGCCGGCAAACCCCCTATGCATCGCTTTTCTCTAGCGTGGTGGGAGGGAACCCGGTGCGACACTTAAGGTGAGGCGAGTAGGCCTTATGCATGGTTTTCTTAGTGTGGCCGGGACAATTTTAAGTACCCGTACGTTTGGTGAAAATATGACTGTACTCGGACCTAATTTAAACTCGAATGAGTAGTGTACTTGTGACTCGGACTTGAACTAAAATAAACTCAAACTTGAATCCAAATAAACTTGAGTTTGAAATGAATTTTGAACTAAAACTCAAGCAAAATAATATAAGGCTCGAACTTGATTAAAGTCAAAGGACCGCAAGGAACTCGTACTTGAATCTGGACTCAAACTTGTAAGCCTTTTAGCAGAATTTGAACTTGATTAAATCATATGCAAGGGAACTCGACTTCAATTGAACTAAATGCAAGAGAACTCAAGCTTAAACAAACTATAAAGAACTGCACTTGAACTTGTACTATGGACTCAAACATTAATGGCTTGAACAATTTGAACTCAAGCGAGTATTTGAGTTGGAATACGAGGGAACTCAAACTACAAGAACATTTGTACGGTCAATAGTGACTCAAATTACACTACAAGACCTCAATGCATACAAACAAAGAATATATTGGACTCTTACAACAGTCTCTACGAGATCAGGTGCATCGTACTTGCAAGAATGACGAATGGTTGCAGAATGCATGGGTGTCCCCCTACATGCACTATTGAAACCTCCTACGACAACCCCTACAATGCCTGTAAATTGAGATGGCAATACTACTCCTTTGATAGTGGAAGACTCATCCCTACAAACAAATGCAATCATCAAAACCGTATGAAATTGGTGAAAGGTGGATATGATGTAGGAACAACGGGTCTTCTACGAATATTTCCAGGAGGTTGTAGTGGATACAACGGGTCCCTGCAAATGAGCCCTTATGGATAACAATAGTGGGCACCTCGTAAACACAACGAACCACTGTGGACACAAGTGTAGATGTTGTCCACAGCAGAGGTGATTGAGATGCTGCTAGTACGTCGGATATAAAGACAACTCGATGTACGAAAAAGGACACCTCCTGACAGAATGGAAGAGATGTTTGAGCAAATTCGAACTTAAACTTTCTGGTGTTCCAAAATTTCTTCTCGGTCATGTACTCAGGAAGAAAACAGTTCTTACATCCACAAATATCAGAAATAACAAGTATATGACATTAAAAAGCTTGAAAGAAGTTCTCTTTAAAGCTGTGGTCACTGATTTCAAAGTCTAGAAAGACCTCCCGGTGAACGAGAAAGGGGAGTCAACATCAAGATGATGAGATGCCTCATGACATCCAGATAATATTGCCATCGGATCTGCAACACTTATACAAGCAGACAGAATGCATTTATAACCTACAATGCCATTGGATCTGCAACACTTATACAAGCAGACAGAAGGCGTCTACAATCTACAACGATCGCCACTGGATCTGCAACACTCGTATTAGCGAACAGAAGATGTATATGAGTACAAATGAAATGTTGTGTATTCAAATCATCAAATGGCAATTACCTGTACAACTAAAATATTTCAAAATGCCCCTACACGTGCACCGTAATTTATAAACACATAGGCACACTAAAGGGGAAAATACAATCTCGACCCGCATGGGCCTCGACGAGCTTGTTATTGGTACACATGTGACGTCTAGGGATGCTGCGCGGGTTAATTAGTGAATTCAAGTTCTAACATAATCCTTCTATACAGATCAATAGGAGTAGATAGAGTTCGAACTATATACATAGTTGTAGCGACCGGTATATTTGTTTTTATACATTCATATTAGGTCTTCAAGGCCTATAATCAAGAAACTTCACTAACAAAGGCATTAAGCCTATGAAATCTAATCATTCTAAGCAGGTAAATAGGAGTGGACAGGGTTCGAATCATCAGATAAATATACGATCACGAAGTTGACCAGAATATTTATTTTATACATTCATATTAGGCCTTCAAGGCCTTTAATAAAGAAAATTTACAAACAAAGGCATGAAGCCCGAGAAACCTGATCCTCTGTTGACAGCTCAATAGAGTTATCAAGGTTCATCCACAAATAGAAATATTTTCAAATGGAAGTGACCCCGAACACCCCGATGATAGCCGTGCTGAATGAAGTTCTCAACCGGAGGGGTTCAAAAACACTTTCAATTGCCTCCAAACTTTCACAAAATTCAAATTCCTACAAAAAGATAAGTGACTTTAACATCACCCCGATGATGACCGTGTTGAATGCAAATCTCAACCGGAGGGGTCCATTCCAAATATTTTAATAATGCCACCCAAAGTCCAAAATTCCAAAATCATCCAAATTCAGATATTTATAATTGAAATCAACCATCTACACACTTAAAATAAAATCCATCCATTCTCTGCAATAGTTTGCCGGGGTGGACAAATTAAAATTAACTTAAGCTCACATAGAGCTAATGCCTAGTCGAAAATATCACTAAGATCCATTCTCAAATAATCTCATGCTAGTAAGGATGTGGTATGTGTTCTATAACTGGCGGTTTTGCCGTCAAATGACGCCGCAGGATAAATAATTATGACCCGGGGCCCTCTGAACCGAGTGGTTTTGCCGCCAAATGGCACCGCAGGATAAACGGTTATGACCCGGGACCTTTTGAACCTAGTGATTTTGCCGCCAAATGGTACCTGAAATACCGGTTATGGCCAGAGCCAATACTCTCCTTAGTGACATCAAATCCTTGAGAAATGAATCAATAGGATATGATCGATAGGGCACAAAGCCCTCTGTTAGCTAAGGTGGATTCAAATTTGCCCCCTTAGACAAATATTCACTCCAGGTTTACAAGGTACCCTTGGACGAAGCAATTCATGGCTGCCGACAAGGATCCTTCCGTCAGTTTGGGTTGACTACCTCCTATGACTAAGTAGACCAGGGACCACGATGGCTCGGGACAACGAAACCATGGGATCTTGATCGAGTCCATCATCCATTCCCCCACCATCCGCTTTAAGTGCAAGATGGTGAAATTTCTATTTTAAATATCAAACCTTGAACATCCAACATCCAAACCCTTCAAATTCCGACCCTACCTATATCCATGCTGCTACTATATGCCAGATAACACGTATTTATATGTATCTGATTGATGACTAGCCTTAATCGAAAGTTCTCTCTCATTATCAGGAGTGGTAATTAACTATAGAGGCTTGCACCTATAGGAAACCAGAACTCAGATAATAAAGTCCTCACAAAATGAGGGCGAAATCTCTTGGTAGTGTCTTATCTACAAACTCATCTTCCTTCCAATATTTACCTCGGAACTTAATTTTGTTAAAACTCCCTTGCCGAAGAAAGATAAAGCAATAAGCGGGCGGAGGCCAGGGCTAAATTTTCGGAGCCCACAATCCTTTTGATACAAGTGGAATGGGATTTGCTTCTTTTGCTGAAACTTTCTTAGCATCCCTCTCTTTCTTGTATTTCAGTTTTGAAATCTAATGATGTTCATGAAATCCTTTTCTTCTGTCTAAAGTAAGAGGAAGAAAATAATGGATTGCTCTCACTGTCTCTTCTTATATTTAGAATGATTTTTTTCAGTAGAATGTAGCTTTTTTATTATTTTAACTATAATATAATTTTGTATTTCTTATTTCTAGTGCAGGTTGATCCCAACACTGGGGTCTCAATGTATGAATCTGATGATATAATAAAGTATCTTGTCACCAAATATGGTACATTCAAGCTCGTTTTTTTGTCATTCTTATCTTCAATTTGAAAATAAAAGTCCATCTTAAGACCTCATACATGAGAGTACCAGACTGTAAATCATCAACTTTTTGTATGACTAGTCACATATGATACTCTGCATTTCACTTACTCTGCATTTTAGGGGAGGATGAAAACAACTAAAGATAAATATATTTCCTTGTTCCATAAGTAATTATTGATTGATTAAAATTTGTTAGCAAGGAGAGCAAAAATGGATAAAAGTGGATCATAGCACAGGTTATTATAACTTGACCTATTATTTTATTAAAATTGCTGCAAAATCAGCATTGTATGGGGCCAGATGGAACAATATTCAAATTAGCCGTCATTACTCCGCAAGATTGTTGATCCAACGTTGCCTTATTATTTAATTATAAGTACCAATGAGTAGTGATGGTTTAAGGGAACAAATGAAGGAAAAGCTTGCATCTTAAAGGCTTACGCTAGTTTATTGTGTTCTTTAGCATTGATCTGTCTTGGAGACGAGAAATTTTTTATTTGGGAATGTTTGGAAATGAGCACACTTTGTCAAATCTTTAGTTGAATTACTTATTTTTTGTAGCATCGTACTCAATAGATGTTATCCTTGCTTATTAGTATGACATATGACATATTTTTCAATAACAAATAGTTCACCTTCTGAAGCATGAATACTGACACGAGGGATAGACACAAAATGAGCATACAACGGGCTGCGGACACAAATATGTAATTGAAACAAATAATGTCAATATTTTTAAATTAAAAAGTATTACACAATGAAATATAATATCATATATAGCGCATACAAGGCTTAAAGATCAATAAAGAACTGATGTTCTAATACAATTACATAACAATATTGCATTAATTGTATTTGACTATCAATAATAAACCAATGTTATACAACATTATTTTGTCAATATCAACATTGTATTTCCACACAAAAATGTCAAAAACTCAAAAAGTGTATATTCTTTCATATAACCACACAAAATATGACCATGTTGATGCATCATTAATTGGGCTAAATAGACTGGGTGACACGATCATTATCACAATTGACATTAACGTTATCTTTACTAGCATCCACACCATCATTGAAAAAAGCATGGTTTGGGCTTATTGAGAAGCAAAATCACCATCATTGTGTCTTAGCTGTGTCAAGATGTACTTTTAATCATTTCAAGGGGTATTTGGGTTGCATTTGACTCTAAAATTAAAATAGACAAGAAACATAATTTGTAGGCGCAACATGTCAATTATGTGTCAGATTGTATCAGAGGTGTTTTTGTACTATACACATGTCTAACATGGGCATAAGACTTTTTAAAGTGTTAGTTTTTAATAAAGTACACCATATTATAAAGGTCCCAGTGGAGCTATATTATATGGTGTAGCACATATCGTTTTTAAAAAATAGTTCAAATATAAAAAAAAATCATGACTAATGTGATAGTTTTATCCAATAATATTGCTGGTAATTAACCAAAGTATATCACGCAAAACTAAGGATTATGTAAATAACAAATTGAATTAGAATAGAGGAAGAAAATGAATAACAATTGCAAGAAGGAAAGAGCATAAGTAATTATTGGATTGAGGGGGAAGTGTGTGGGTGTTACTATAAGCCGATGTCAAGCAACATCATGGACAAGGGACAAGGGACAAGGGAGATGAGAGATAATGCTACCCTCAGTGTTTCTAGATGAATAGAAACTTGTAGTTTTTTTGGATTAAATAATCAATGACGACTCATGGAGGTGATTGTGGTAGTGATTGGAACAATAGATTTCTTATGGATTGAAGGATGATTTTCATTTTTGGATCAAAGGTCACTTGCAATTTTTCTTTATGTTTGTGATTGCAACTTCTTGATTGTCAGTTGTTTTTGCTTCCTTGTTAATGCCTCACATCTTCTTTATTATGTATTGTTGATCTCCTCGTCCTCCTACTACTACTATTCCCATTGACTACTGACTACTCTAATAATAATAATAATAATAATAATAATAATAATAATAATAATAATAATAATAATAATAATAATAATGATAATAATAATAATAATAATAATAATGACGAATTGACGATTCTTCCTAATCCCGTTGCACTTCTCCTATAATCGCACGATCTTGCCCACACTATACTAACATGATTCCTTCTCTCACGCTCTTATTCTCTCCGTATTCAATAATAACATGAAATCTTCTTCCCATGTCTCTACTCCTTGATACCGTCAACTACAAAGAAGTCAAGAAGTCATGAGAAAGGTCGCTAGACAGAGGCACTAATGACACCAATGCCTCATTGACCCTTATTCCTTTATGCTCCCAGCACAAGATTACAATCCTCCCGTCCGCTCCTCGATAACCTTGGTCACAAAGAAGCTAGTAAGCCATGATGAATCTTGCTGGAAAAATGAACCGATGGCATCAACACCGCCCTTACCCTTCTTCCTCTCTGCTTCTAGCTCGAGACCAAACTTTCAATCTCCCTCTTCTCTTGTGCATGCACTGACAACCTGAACGAGACCTCATCCTATCGATGCCCCACCTCACTTTCTCCACTTTCGACATTCTTCGTCCTTTGGATTCTACTTGAAACTCGACATTCTTCGTCCTTTGGATTCTACTTGAAACTCGACCGCAGATATAAGGAAGTTGTGAGTGGAGTTTGCTACCAAGGCATCGACAACACAATCGAAAGAGAAGTGCATTAGATTTGTAAGTGCATTAGATTTGTAGATCGAAGTTAAATCTGCCCAACACTCGTATGTAAATCGGGATTTAAGCCATGAATGCTTTGATGGTTCTTGGAGCTCTCTTCTCTCCCACTCTCTCTTCTCATATTACCTTCCTCTCTCTTTACTCTTCCTCTGTTCGCCTTTCTCTTTTCTCTCTTTCCTTCCCTTGCTCACCTTCTTCTCTTCTCTCACTCACCTTCTCTTCTCTCTATCTCTTTCCTTTTTACTCTACACTTTCCTCTCTCTTTCTTTCTCTATCTTATTTTTCTCAATCTTTATCTATATATATATATATATATATATATATATATATATATATATATATATATATATATATATATATATATATATATATATATATATATATATATACACACACACACACACACACACACACAAATAAAAAATTCCTTAAAAAAGGAAAAAAAGAGAAAATTGTGTACTTCATTATTGCCATAAGGTCATTGTTGTGTTGTCATCATTGCCTTGCATGCAAAGTATAATGGTAAAACCTAAACATTAAATTCTCATACTCATGCATGTTGTCTGATCTGACAAGAAAAATCCAAAAAACATGCTTGTGCACGTTATTCTAATACGGTAGGGAAATTTGTGCAGGTACTTGAAGGCCTTTGCATGTTTTTCTAAGTGTGGTTAGTATGGAAACCCCAAACTGTGGTGTTCTAGGCACTGACAATGCCCATTTTTTTAAGTATGATGTGATGTTTCTATTTATCTTATGTGCAAACGAGACGGTGAGAGGTAGTTGAAATTTTTAGTGATTGAAACTTAAAAAGATCAAAATTTAAATGAACTTTTTGGACTCTATAACGCAACTTACAAAATTAAGAAATACTTAAAGCACCTCAATGCAATATACATTGTGTCAAATGAACTGCAAGAATCAGAATTGAATAAAAAAATTAAACTCATAATTAGATAATTGGCATCTTAGCAGCTCGTGTATGAACAAGAATAAATCTCGTGTTTGAACAAGAATAAAATTTGAAAGCTTGCTATCAAGCATGGCCAGGATCTTTATCTGAAAATTCATAACTCTGAATTTTGAAATGAATATTCACTCCAAAAATGGCTAAGACAACTTCTGTAGTTAGAAGGGAAGAGCTACTACTATTTGAACATGAATTGAGAAGGAAACACAAGCAAAAATTTATTGTTTTAATACAAAACAAGAATTTTGATTGCCACTATCATCATTGGGTCTATAACAAGTACATGCTAATGGATAGAATGCAAAATATTGTGCTTAAAATAAAAAAACTCTGTGCACATGCCAACAACAAAATATTCGCTCAAATAGTTAATACAATAATTCGAAGTCTTGAATGTGCTTTGTAGGGAAATATTCAACTCAAATATGACACCTCATAAGTCATGCAAGGGCTTTAAAAAACATACTAGTGCATTATGCAAGTGCACCAAAAGTTGTGCAAGAGCATTGAACAATATACAAAAGCATCGAAAGATGGGCAAATGTACTATGCAAATGCATCATGCATTTCTATTGAATAGCATACAAGTGCACCTTACAATTGCATAAAAAGATGTGCGTGTGCATTATGCAAATGCCTTGAGTTGTGCGCAAAATTAATCATGAAGAGTCAATATCATATTTAGCATATAGCTATGATTTCTCTTAAAAGATCTCACGCTAGTGAAGAGTGGCATATGTCCTCTAACTGAGTGATTTGTAGTTAAATGACATTATTAAACAATTATTATGACCATGGCTCTTTGATCGTGTTGTTTCACCATAAAATGATTCCATTAAATTATGATCACGGCTTAGCCCAGATGTTCTTCAATGGCTCAAGCCCTTTTAACGACGAATCATATGGTGTACTTGATAGGACATAAAGCTCTATATTAGCTAACGCCAACTTAAAATTTTCCCCTTGGACAAGCATTCACTTCTGGTTCACTAGATTCCCTTGGACGATACGAACCATAATTGTTGACAAGGATCCTTCAGTTATTTGGGGTTGTGTTACGCCGGCCCAGGAGGGGCCGGCTGGACCGGTCCAACCAGAACTGGTTCGGTTCTACACCTAGCAGGCCAGAGCCAGGCAGAACCAGGCAGAGGAGGGGGGCGGAAGCTTTGGTGGGCCCATACATGAGTTAAACACATTGTTAGGAGGAAAAATTTGGATTAGAAGGGTGTTTAGGGAATTTGTATCCTTCCTTTAGCCTTAATTAGGGAGTAATGATAGAATTAGGTTTTCATCTTGAATTTGATTGAGAATTTGAGATCGAGGTTTCTTTTGCTTTGGGCTCTTGGCGTTGCCGGAGATTTGGAGAATTGTTCTTCCTCTCGGATTGAAGAACAATTGTATCTTTGCTATTTTATTTCATCATCTAGTGAAATACAAGTCCCTTGTGGAGTTCTCTCTCAGTTTTTCCCTTGGATTTGCTGTTTCCCTACTGTGGACAGTAGTATTGCGACTGTTTCTTATCGATTTGGGTTAGGATTGCTTGCAAACTCAAGTATTACCTTAGGGTTACTTGTGAACTCAAGTATTTCCTATCAAATTGGTATCAGAGTGTCGATTTGGGACCTTCGACGGCTGAAATTCGAAAATTTCAGCGGGTTTTTGACAACCGGAAGAAGATCTTTGTGATCCGTGTGAAGAGAGATGGCCGGGAAGAAGGTAGAGGTTTTAGAAGGCAAGATCGATCAACTAAAATCAGATTTGGAGGGAAAGTTCTTTGACTTTCAAACTCAAATCGCCTCCAACAATGAAATGATAGAGGGGAAATTCACGTTGATAGAGGAAATGCTGAAGAAACTGTTGAAGTTGAAGGCCAATCCTACGACATCAGAAGCAAGAGAGACCACCGGAGGCCATGGTGTAGGAGGGAGTTCGAACCCGTTTAGGGGGAGGAGAAATCCAGAAGTGGAGGTCATTGAGGGAGAGGACATGCCACCTCTAGAACCACTTTCTAGAGAAGATGTGAGTTTGGGAAATGACCGGAGGGGTGCTGATTTCGTTGGGAGAAGGGAAGAATTTCATCGTCGGGGTGCTGATTTTGAAGGGAGGAGAGGGGAATACGATGAAGGTTTCGGGTATAATCGCCAGAGGGAAGATCGTGATAGTTGGGGAGCATCTCCTCTTCGAGGAATGAGAGGTTATGTAGGATTCAGGGGAAATGAGGGAGTCCCACGTGTGAGGAAGTTGAAGATGACCGTCTTTGAGGGTGAAGGCGGCCATGGCTGGATCTACAAGGTGGAGCGATACTTTGCTGTCAACGGGTTGACAGAGGATGAGAAGCTGACAGCGGCGGGTTTGTGTTTGGAAGGAAAAGCCTTGGCATGGTATCAGTGGCGTGACAGGAGGGAGCCCATCCGGAGCTGGAGAGAGTTCAAAGATTGCTTATTGGAGCGTTTCCGAGCCGATGGGGGAGGGGACTTCTATGAGCAATTTTTTGCATTGACTCAGGAGGGGACTGTGGCAAACTACCGGGACAAGTTTGAGTACTTGGCTAGCAGATTAGATCACATTTCAGAGTCAACCCTGTAAAGGAACTTTATGAAGGGACTGAAACCGGAGATACGAACAGCGGTCAGGGTGCTGGAGCCGAGGAATCTAGGTAAGGCTATGGAGCTGACGCAGTTGGTGGAAGATCAGAAGAAATCAGGAGGGGCTCTAGAAAACTACTCAAGGGGGCATACCGGATGACTACCACTTTCTTACCGTCAAAGGGACCAAGGAGTTTGAAGGAAGGGCCAAAGGAGAAAACTGGAGGAGGGGGAAATAGGGGACAATTCAAAAAGTTGACAGAAAAGGAGACGCAGGATAAGAGGACAAAGGGGTTGTGCTTCAAATGTGATGAGAAGTACATGCCGGGGCATAAGAGCAAGGACTAAACTCTTCAGGCTCTCCTTGTCTGTGAAGACGAGGAAAACGAGGAGGGAGGTGGGAGCAGATCTGAAGAGGAGGAGGAGAAGCTGCACCTGGATGTGGAAGTGTCTCTGAACTCTGTAGTGGGATTCACTCCGAGTTACACTATGAAAGTTTCTTTCATTAGTAAAAGATAGTAGTCTATCCCTATATTTAGGTTGAAAAATCTATAGTAAAAGATAGTCTATCACTCTATCCCTATTTTGGGATGAACTTTTCTCATCTAGTAGGAGAATAATTATCTACCGTGTTATTTGATCTCAGAACTCCAGATCACACTATTGATTATATATACACTAAAATTATATATTGAATGAGTTTTATCGGCTTTCATCATATTGTAATTCTTTACGCATGTTAAAAAATCAGAAATAATTAGACAAAATATAGAGAAACCCATGTAAAATTTTTGACTTGCCCATATATTTCACCAATTAAAATCATTAAAAGTATTCTAAACATCATTAACAATCCATACGTTTAATATGGGCCATTTGAAACTCTACATTGAAAATCACATTTAATGCCATGAAAATCCATTCATTAAGAAAATTTTGATTTATTTAATTGATGATTAAATGTTTTTAAATTTTTTGAAATGGTGCATGATTAGTTTTATAGATGCTAATGATAATTGCTAGTTTTGATTTTGTACTTAAATTCATGCCATAATAATAATCTAATTTGTAAAAAGAAAAATAATTTCCTCTTGGAAGTAATATACACACATAATAAAATAAATTATTATTTTTAGTAGTACTATTTTCAATGAGAATGAGACATTTTCCGAAAGATTGCGTCTTAGATTTGCCCTTTTTGTCTTTATTTCTGTGTAGGTGATGGTACTGTTCCTCTGATGTTGTCACTTGGCCTTATTACTGTAAGATCCTATTTTCTCGCATCTTTTCAATTAAAACTTGTTTTAAATCTTTTTAGCTTAGTTTATATTAATTTCTTAAGAGTCCTCCCCTCATTTGCAATACTATATATATATATATATATATATATATATATATATATATATATATATATATATATATATATATATATATATATATATATATATATATATATATATATATATATATATATATATATATATATATATATATATGATTCTTTTTTTTTCATACAGACCTTAACTGAAGGGTTTGCAATGATTGGTCGAATGGGAAAGGCAAGAAAATCTATGCTCCTTTATCTAATGCATTTCCAATGCTAATCCAGCACTAATGTCTTACAATGTGAAATGAGATTATGCGTTATATGAATTTATCAAATAATATCCTCACCAAATTCTTAAATGGATTCACAGGGATCATCATACAGTCCATCAAGACTCCCACCAATGCCGCTTGAATTATGGGCATATGAGGTATTTCTACCAGAGTAGCATGCACATCATCCATTTCTGCTCCTACAGTCCTTTTTTTAGTAAATTATGTTTTGCTCGTTGCAGCCTTCTCCATTTTGTAAAATTGTGCGAGAAGTGCTCGTTGAGTTAGAATTATCTCATTTGTTGCACAGGTACATATATTTTGCACAATTATCTACACTTTATATGTTCATCTACAGTCTATTCAAGTCCCTTTTGATTTTTGTTTAAATGGGAACTTAGATGATTTTGTTATTTGTCATATCGGTTTTACTTTTGGAATCTTTTAGGCCTAAATTGATTGGGCGTTTTTTGTACTTATTCCTTTTTAAAACGGTAAAGTTATTTCTTCTTTATTGTTTGGTTCCTCAAACCACGTTTCCTATAACACTATTTTTTTTCTTTTTTCTGTTGTTTTGAAAAAGCTTTTTATATGTACTTTTTAAGTTAGAAAACTCCTTTTTCTGAACCAATGTTTCTTAAAACGGCCTTTTACAAAAGTACCGAATAACCACACGAAACCGTAATAAGAAAGTAACATGAAAAATAGAAATAAAATTTAGACAAGATCACGATTATAATACTACACTTAATAACTAGTTTAAGTTGGGTTGTATAAGTAGTTATAGCCAAGAAAACCTGAACCTTTTGTGCTGATGGCTGTTTCATGGAGAAACTGTGGACCCATGATAGCACAAGAACACACGAAAAGGATGATATCCATGTTGGGTAAGGAATTATGTTGCTAAACGCTCATCTCTTCCCGTTTAATTAA
Source organism: Dendrobium huoshanense (assembly GCA_016618105.1). Taxonomy (NCBI): domain Eukaryota; kingdom Viridiplantae; phylum Streptophyta; class Magnoliopsida; order Asparagales; family Orchidaceae; genus Dendrobium; species Dendrobium huoshanense. Next base: position 48,183,470 of record CM028360.1, on the reverse strand, counting down.
TGGATCAGGTTTTTTGATCCAGGTTTATGTGCATTCCAACAAAAAAATTCCTCTCATTAGAGCCCTATGACATGGGCATTGACTATTGTTGTATGCCAAAAATAAGTTTGAACCAATTGAGTTTCTGGAGAGACGCCATCTCTAATATGGGTTCTTTTCCTGCACATATCGCCAAAAAATTTGAGCCCCACGCCAAAGAATTCTTGCTTGGGAAGATACTTTAATATTTAAATTAGTCAATGAACAGAAGGACCTTAAAATAGCCCGACAAGGATTCTCTAAGGAAAGAGCAAAGTATATAGAAAGAGAGAAACCTTGACATAACCTTCTGGAGGTATTTATAGTGCCTAGAGGAAAGGTACTTTTGTACCTTAAAAACTTGTGTGGTTAATGATTGAACATCTCATCCTTAAGCTGTGTTGGATTAAAATGCCCCTTGAATAAGTGTACTTTGATCCACAGAGCAATTGAATGGCGGACAATCATATCATATTGCCCTTAAGATTCATTTCTAATAGCCATGCTCCTAGATAACATATACATTGATGGATACCTTATAACATCCCATAGTATCTCTTAACAATACATGGAGTATTACTAATATAAACATTTCATTATTTTTTCATATGATACTTTTGAACATTTAAAAATCTTTATAAAACATCCAACAGTTCTCATTCATCTCATCAAACGGAAGCAACTAATAATTTTAAATTTCTACATGAGATACTTACAGAGCCACTACACAAATTCAAAGTAATACATCACTGCGATTTACATACCTCAAGTTTATACTTCAAACAAAGATAAATATTAATGTAACATAACATATGGAATACTTGTCAATTTAATCTGCTATGATCTTCTCCTTTCCCTTTTCTGTAACAACAACCAGTAAGAAATATACTGGTGAGCTATGAGGCTCAATAAGTTATGCTATTTTAAATAACATTTAAACTTGCATGATAAAAAATTCAAAACATAAATAAAAGTTAAACTACATGAGAAAACTTAATAAAATCTCATTTGACATTAACCTTTATTAAAATCTCATTCTCTTAAATTCATACTGAATATCAATTTTACTCATTAAAAGATTTGACTACTATTTCATAAACATATTCAATGGAGTCTAGATAAACCTGACATTATCGTTATTGAATTACAGAGAGGTTCTTTTACCTCTTTAGGAGTCTCTTTTGCCTCACATGCTATGCAGGTCTCATTTCTTTGGGGTCCCTTTTGCCCACCTATTATGCAAGTCCTATTTCTTTGGGGTTTCTTTTGTCCTACTAATAATGTAGTCTCATATTTGAGAACCATTTTGTCCCGACTACACTTGTAAGTCATACATTATATATAGTCAAACTTTATTTTAAATTGATATTCAATATACTTTATATTTTTATATTTCATACTTTTCACATGCTTCCATAATTATTCATATTATCATCTGTATGCTATAAATATGCATATAATAAGTAAAGAAAAAGACCTATTTTCGAAATATTTTCAATAAGGAAAACATTTAAATGAACATAATAAACTTTGATTTAAACTCACATAGTTAATTTATGTAAGCGGTTAATCATACTTGGAAACTTATATGTATATTCCTTTTTTAAGTCTTTCACAAAAGGTTGATTAAACATGCATAATATTGAATTATCTACTTTCATGACTACTTTTTCAAAGTGTCATTAAAATCATTGTATATATCTAATGATAATATATACTTCTTAAAAAAAAAACACTTACATTACTTCTTTGCCGAAGAGTCTCCTCCAATCCTCTACTTAGTATTCTCCTACGATTGTAAGTCACATACAAGTCATCACTCTACTTTTTAATTACTAAAATTTAGTACTATAATAAATTGCATAAAAATCAATTTCTACATAGATATAGTCATTTCCCTCGTAATCATTCCTATGCATATAACCAAATGAATCTATTTCCTTCTTCTATCTATTGTTTTTTCTTTCCACTTTATCTTTCTACTGCTCCAAAAGCACTACCCAAAATTTTTTATTTTTAAATTAAATTGCACACTTGCATCAAACCAATTCATTACATAAAGTCCAATAATCAAATTGATAACCTTGCTATGATTTTCTCAAAATTACCTTTCAACCTTTGCCTCCTAGAATGTGCCGAATACTTCTCCAAACTTTCCCTTGCAAGAGTGTTTGAAAACACTATGTTGAATTTCTGCTTCACTGCCGCAATTCCTCTTGAGCCGAATGCAGCAAATTTGCCAGAATTCATTGTAGCGAATTCTACTACAGTTCCCTAAGGATTTTCCTTCAGCCGCACTCATAAAGCAATTTCCTGTACTGAACTGCTCTTCCTGGCACAACACTGAACCGTAATCCTCTCTAGCAATTCACTTCCGCTCCCTTCAACAGTACCCAGAATCTGCACCTCCCCGAATATTTCCCTTCTTTAGCCTTCCGTTCTTCAGTTCACTATTTCCTTTATCTGTTCGAAGGCTGGCATGAAATCCAATCGGAATATAGAGGCTCACATCCGTAAATAAATTTCTAATTCCTTCCCAACTCTCTGATGGAAAAATCACAGCCATTGCATGCAATAACTGACCCTTCTCAACAGCCGCATGAGATATCCAAGGGAAACAAACAACGAACAACAAACAACATTCTTAATTGGCTACGGTTTCAACACTTATGTCCTTTTTATTTCCTCACACCTGATACATGCATTAACTAGTGCAATGATTAGTGAAACTCAATATTTCAGTAATGCAATTATTAACGTTGTAGTGATCTATGAAGTAGGGAATTTAATAAGTTTACTTTACAGTAATTTAATTATTAACGGCAATTCAACTGTTAAGAACTAATCCAAATAAAAAATTTTCTCTTTTACCTAAATTTTATGATATTACATACCTCTAGCTCCTAGATTAGTGCATAAGAGATCTAGATTGAATTGTTGGATCTATGCGGATTTCTTTGAGAATTGTACTTAATATTTTAAATGTAACAAAATTATTTACACTCACCTTGATATAATATGAAGTTTTTAAAGTTGAAGAGATCATCATGCATTTGCCCATTATCACATGTAGATTAATAAAGCATCCATCTTTATATTTTGATCGAATGGTTATGGTTAGTTAGGAGATAACTAATTAGGAGACATGAACTTTTTACAGACATGTTAGTTGTCTCTTATTTTTTGGTCATTTATGATATCCATGTTCTGACAAAAATGGACTAATATACATTTGTTTCTTTACCCGTTAAAAAAATCCGTGTCTTATTGCATAGATTTGTTTCAGTGAAGTAGTTGGAATCTTCTTAGATCTGTGCGATTGATCATGGACCTAAATGAAATGTTGTTGCTCAATCATCTTATAGAGCATAATACTTGCTTGAAAATAGCTTGGTTCAACCAAAGCTCAACTCACATATGAATAAGCATGTAATAACGTTGTGATAGGTTGGTATAGGTACTACTAAACATGCATAAATGTGTTTAATGTCAATTTAAAATGTGTCTAATATATTTAATATTGATAAAAATGTTTTAATAAATTCCCAATCAATTGTGGTTTTATTCGGTATCTTGCACTTTACTAAATCAAGAAATGATGTTATGCTCTCTCTTTAAAGTTCTAATGAATAATTAAAGAAGACATAGTAGAGTTAAATAAAACCGTATCAAGTTATATAACAAAATAATTTTGCATTATGAAATCGTCTATATGATTACTTAATTCTACTTATTCATCTCGAAGCAAAGATTATCATTACTTGGAACATTACTATTTTAAGTAATATAAATGGTTGAAGGAAGAAATGAGGTTCATGAGGTCATGGTTTATCATGTTTGCATATGCTTTTTTTTTTTTGCATGTCGACATGCAACTATCTACATATATGCAAAGATAATGATTAGGAGGTAATGTATAATTGGGTGATGCATAGTGGTGTGTTAGGTAGGGGTGTAAACGAGTCGAGTCGAGTCGAGTTTAGACCCTTGTCGAGCTCAACTCTTTAGTTGGAAAGCGAGCTCGAGCTCGACAGGTGATGTAATCAAAAAATATAAGGGACCCTATATTTTTTTATCACAAAAAATAACTCTTCTAGGAACAAAATAAAGACATAAAATGCTTAAAACAAACTTTAATATTATAAAAATGAAAGACTTACAAACTTTGACTCAAACAAGACACCCTAAAGTTGCTTCACTTAGAGAAGAGGGATACAGGTGGAGTGGCACTTGCGGAGAGACGAAAGAGGTTAGAAGCCAAGACGAAAGGTTGGAAAGAGCTCGCAAGATTTCCGGAGGGGATGAGAAGAAAAAGTGGACAAAGCTCGCAAGCTTTTAATGAAACCCGTAGGTTTACATTTCCAAATATCACATCACATAACATAACCAAAACATTACATAATCCCTCATATTTATAGGTATGAAAGGGGGAATACAAACAGCCACATAACATTAATTTAAGCTTATTTAAATAGGGAATATGAAAAGCCAACAGTCACTTCCTGGAAACGAAGCACCAAAGCCATGGAAAAGCCCCCATTCATTCATGGGAAACAGCTCAGCCAGGAACCGAAGAGGCAGCCGCTAGAACCAAGGAGCTAAGGCACGGAATTCCAAGAGCCATCCACGGGAAACCAAGAGCCAATCCGTGGGAACCAATGAGCCAAGCACGGAAAACAACCAATATTGGGATTCCAATTTGGAATCACAAGGGACAAACTCAACCTTTAAAACTATAAATAAAAGTTACATAAATAAGACAATTAATGAACTAAAACCTAGCTAATAATGAGCTAACCTTTAGTTCAATAAATGAACTAAAAACTAGCTCATACATGAGCTAAATTCCAGCTCAAAGTTTATTGAGCTTGTAGACTCGAGGGAGGCCAAAATTGATTTATTTTGGACTTGAGTTGACCCCCCCTTTGCCTACATCAACAGGCGAGCTCGTCTCACTGTAAACGAGCTCGAGCCAGCTACCGAGCCATGGACGGGAATTTTTAAATTTAGGCAGGATTTTTTTAAAAATTAGGCGGAATTTTTAAAACTTAAGCAGGATTTTTAAAACTTAATCAAAATTTAGAAAAAAATATGAAATGTTTAATATTTAAATAAAACTTAGGTGGTTTTATTAATTATTTTTAATATTTAAATTTAATAAATAAAAAAAATGATTTTAAAAATATTAAGAGTCGGCTTGCGAGCTCACAAGCCGAGCCGGCTCAAGATCGAACTCGAGCTCGTTTACTAAACGAGCGTGAACTCGAGCTCGAGCTCATGAGAAGCTCAACTCGCGAACCCAAAAACGAGTCGAGCTCGAACCGGCTCGGCTCACTTACACACCTAGTGTTAGGTGGTCACTTTTGTGGATGTTCAGGTAAGTCATCCTTGTTATTAAGATGGGGAAGGTTGGCGGGGGATGGACCTAGTAGGTTTATGGGAGGTCCATAATTTCTACAAGCCAATTAAGCAGTGGAGTGTGCAAACTTGCCATCTAGTAGGGCGGTGCTACCACTTTGGCGATTTTTTCACCTCAAATGAGGTTAGATCTGACTATCTTGGTGGCTATAAATAACCCCTAACTTCAAGAGAAAGACTAGAAGCACTCAAACAATTGTAATTGAGTAATATTTAATAGGAAGATTCTGGAATAAACTTTTTTTTTCATATTGTCCAATGCGTGGTGATGCAATTAATGGCATATTCAAGTGCTGAGCTATCAGCTTTTGTATTGTTTCATCAATTCCAAGGCAATAATAGTGATCTCTGATTGTTGACCTGTATACTAAATCCAAGGGAAAAAAAAAAAAAAAGAGAAGAAGTTCAAAATCATACATTGCCCATCGGATCCTCAATTCCAGCCGAAATCGTGCAGAAATCTCGCTCCGTACCTCGTATCCGTCGAAGAAATCCGTGAATCCCGCTGAAATCGGCGCTGTTGGAGTCGAATCTCCGTGTTTCCTGCGCAAATCTCGCGACTCGCCTCGATCCGAACCCTTCTCCGTGTCTATAAAACGAAAGGGAGGCCTTCGCACTTCGACACTACCACTCGGCTCTCTCCCACGACACCCTTCCCACTGCTTCCACACGATCGGCATACCCTCTCACGTGAAGACTCTCTCCCACGGCTCGACCACTTCTCCTCCCAAAAGCTCCGAACCTCTCCTTCCTCCTGATCTCTCCCTGTCCTCAGCCCGTTCGCACATCCCCACCGTGAGACCAACACGTGACATCCACGACTCCAAATCCCGAACTCCCTCTCCACATCCGGCTCCTACCTTCGATCCTCTGCCTGTGCCGACTTGCTCGATCCACAGAAAGAGAGAGAGAGAGAGAGAGAGAGAGAGAGAGAGAGAGAGAGAGAGAGAGAGAGAGAGAGAGAGAGAGAGAGAGGAGAGCACCTTACCCGTCCCGATTCCTCCCTTCCCGTCGACTTCTCCCTGGCTGTTCGACTTTGCGCCCTAGACGACTTTTCTTCCTGTTGGAAAGGAAGTTACGACATTTTGATTCAGAAGCAACAACGGGAACTTGTTGGCGTGAAGGTAACTTTGTCCCTCTCACCCGCTTCTTCGGCCAAATCCAGTAAAACTTTCAACCCGAGAGGGAGATAGAGAGAGAGATTAGGCTTTTATTATTTTTAATTAATCATAATTATTATGATTAATTATAATTGATTTTAATTAAAATGATTATAATTAATCCTATTAATTATAGTTAATTTTAATTAGAATTGATTTTAATTAATTGTGATTTATAATACTTAATTATAATTAATTATTATTTATTAATTACACTTTATTAAAGTTAATTAATGTTCATTAGTTATAATTAAAGTTAATTATAACTATTTATTTTAATTAATTTTAATATGTAATTAATTATTTTGATTAATTCTAATTAATTATTTACAATGAAAATAATTATGATTAATGAATTAATTATAGTTGTTTAATGATAATTATAATTAATTGATTTTATAATAAAAAAGAGAACTTCTCTCTTACCTCGTTCCTCGTGCCGACATCGACGAAAGCTAAGGTATAAGCTCCTAAACCCTAAAACTCCGAGAACTCGTTTCAACGTATTCGTCGAGACAAAACGACCACCTATGCATGCTTTTCTTAGCGTGGTGGGAGGGAGTGCGTCCCGACGCTTGCGACGAAGCGGGTAATCACCCAAATTCCTTCTTCAAAGTTCGTATCGCCTTGGAAACCCCGCCTATGCACGCTTTTCTTAGCGTGGTGGGAAGGGATCCCGGTGCGATGCGCGCGACGAAGCGGGGATACCCTTAAGCACCCGCTTGCGGGGAAATAACTGTCTTTTTGCAAAATATTTTCAAAAATAAAAAAAATACTTTTCTACAAACAAAAAAAAATACCCATGCACGCTTTTCTTAGCGTGGTGGGGGATCGAAAAATTACACGGCCGCGGTGTCCTCGAAAGAGGGCATCTACCATGCACGCTTTTCTTAGCGTGGTGGGAAAGGCCCAGTTTTCCGTAGTTTTCCCCTAAACGGGGGAGACGCCGGAAGGCTGCCGAAATTTCGGGTAAATGCAATGCTACATTTGGATCTCATTTGAACTCAAGAGAATGATTTGGGACTCGAACTTGGTTGCACTCGAATGACATGCAAGAACGACGAATGGCTTGTACCTGGACTCATTCGAACTCAAATGTGACATGAACTACAAGAAACTTAATCAAAATGAGCTTAAATTCAAATCAAATGGTGAAACTTGTAAGCTTGAACTTGTGTTTTGAACACAATCTTGAACTCAAATGACTAAGCAAAGTGAACTCAAACTTATGGATATGAAACTTGAGCTTATTATTTGAAATCGGACTTGGACTCTATAAGACAACAAGGACTACGCTTGAACAAAGTTGAACTTGAACTTGATTCAATCATTTGAAATCAAACAAGGATTTGATTTGGATAACAAGACTTGAACTCATCTTGGACTCTACAAGATCACAGAGGACAATTGAACTCGGACTTTTACTTTGAAAGAAATTGAACTATGAAATATTTGATCCTAAATCAAACTTGAATCCGATTTTGACTTGACTATAACTTACAAGTGAACATAAAAGACTTGGACAATTATCAAAGGACTTGAACTCATGTGGGACTTAAGCATGAACAAATTTTAACTCAAATGACAAATCTTGGACTTGATTTGAACAACTTGAACTTGGATCACTTGGACCCATATTCAAGCAAATGCAAAGAAACTTAATGTGGACTTGAATGAGTCATAAAGGATCCGACTTGAGTGAGTTATAAAAAAACAAGCTTAAGATAAAGGTGGAAGACCTATCCAAATCTCATCCAAACAAAGGGCTTGTGCACAAATTCACTACAAGCTTTTGGCATAAATTTTATTTGAGCAAACATATTCGGCCCTTGCAAGTAGTGGTGATCAATATATAGTAGATGTAGATATATGTTGGTAGTAACATAAGACTCTTTGATATGCCTACAATGGCCCATCTATGAGTGAAAAAGAGCATCATATGTGGAGGGGTTGACAATGAAATGTGACCCGCCCGTGGTCAATGATACATTATTCTATTTCTAATGGAAGAGTCTAATGATGATGTGAGAGACTTATCCCAAATTCAACATACTCAGTGCAATATACATGAATGTTATAATACTCCTACAATCAGTAATAATCCAGTACTAAGCAAATATACTAGCTCCTTACAAGCAAGAGTAAAGGGTCCTTATAAGGGATTCGACATACACACAACATGTCATCTACAAGAAGGATACAAGGAGTCTGCCACAAGTGTTAAGATACTAATACAATCCATAATTAGGCAGTGGTAAGTAGATGCATCTGTCTCCAACAAGCGAAGGGAATTTAATATACGACAAATACAAGCTTCTACGACCCAAGGCAGGAGATTAGTTAGTGCACTACGATCCACCTGCAGAAAGCAACAAGTAGTGCACGACAGTCTACCTGTATGAAGCAGCGAACAACTCAATCCCTGAGCTGCTACGCCACGCCACGCCACCGAATCTGCAATCTCTGCACAAGCAGACAGAAGGCGTCTATCCCAAGAATACCCCCGCACGTGCACTATAAATTGTTTACACATAGGTACACTAAAGAGGGTATATAAAAAATCACCCGCATGGGCCCTGACGAGCGTGTTATTGGTACACACGTGACGTCTAGGGATGCTGCGCGGGTTAACAAGTGAATTCAGGTTCGAAACCGATCCTTCTATACGGGTCAATAGAAGTCGACAGGGTTCGAACCACTAAGCAAATATAAAGTTGTGGCGACCGGTATATTTGCTTTAAAATATTCATATTAGGCCTTCAGGCCTATAACAATGAGAATTCACTATCAAGGGCATAAAACCTACGAAACTCGATCCTCAGTCAATAGCTCGGCTGAGTTGACAGGGTTCGATCAAACAAATAAAAGTGACCCCCAAACACCCCAATGATGACCGTGTTGAATGCAGATCTCAACCGGAGGGGTTCACAAACATTTCAAATGTTTGCCCAAATATTTTCAAATGTCTCACAAATATCCAAAGTACATTTCAAATATTCCATAGCTCCACAATAATCCAAAACTCCACAAAGATTCCAAAAGTCCAAAAATATTTAAAATGAAATCAACCTATTAATCACTTAAAGCAAAATTCATCCATCCTCCGCAACAATTTATCGAGGCGGACAAATATGAAATATTACTTCAGCTCACAAAGAGCGAAATGCCTAGTCGAAAATATCACTAGGATTCATTCTCAAACAATCTCTTGCCAGTAAGGGCGTGGTACGTGTCCTCTAACCGGCAGTTTCGCCGCCAAATGGCACTGCAGGTAAACGGTTATGACCCGGGGCCCTCTGAACCGAGTGGTTTCGCCGCCAAATGGCACCACAGATAGCGGTTATGGCCAGAGCCAATACGCTCCTTAATGGCGTTAAATCCTTGAGATATGAATCAATAGGATATGATCGATAGGGCACAAAGCCCTCTGTCAGCTAAGGTGGATTCAAATTTGTCCCCTTAGACAAACATTCAACCCCGGTCTACAAGGTCCCCTTGGACGAAGCAACCCATGGCTGCCGACAAGGATCCTTCTGTCAGGTTGGGTCGACTACCTCCTATGACTAAGTAGACCAGGGACCACAATGGCCCGGGACGACGGAACCATGGGATCTTGATCGGGTCTATCATCCATTCCCCCACCATCCGCTTTAAGTACGAGATGGTGAAAATTTCTATTTTAAATATCACAAATCATCAAATTTTCAAATATCAAATTTCTCAAATTCCCAAACTTCCAAACATTTTTCCAAATCCAATCATTGTTGCTACTATATGCCAGATTACACGTATTTTCTACGTATCTGATCGACGACTAGCCTTAATCGAAAGTTCTCTCTCGTTATCGGGAGGGGTAATTAACTATAGGGGCTTGCGCCTATAGGAAACCAGAACTCAGATCATAAAGTCCTCACAAAATGAGGGCGAAATCTCTGGGTAGTGTCTTATCTACAAACCCATCTGCCTTCCAAAATTTACCTCGGAACTTAGTTCGTTAAAACTCCCTCGCCGAATAAGAAAAGCGAGCGGAGGCCGGGGCCGAATTTTCGAAGCCCACACTGATATTAGGATTCAAAACCAATCCTCCATCGACTTTCCTTGCTCGATGTTATTGCTACAATGTTGATCTTAGAAATTGAGTTCTTAGGGACAACCCCCTCCAATAGTTGTTTGTTTGGTGTTGAAGCAATATTGGTGATCTCGGTTACCAAAATTTTGACCAAGACTACTACGCATAGTGCAATCAATCTTCAAATTTGATTGTGAAAAATCTTGACATGGGGTTAGCTTCCAGACATAATGCGAGAATGCAATCATGTATAAAGAATTTGTTGTTTATGCTGTTTTATTTCGATATTCTTGTTGTAGCAAACTTTTGAATGCACTGTATTGGGCATGATGTATAAAGGTATAATTAATAGGAGAGAGTGATTGGAGCAACAACATTGTGAAATTATCTCTTTGGATGAGTTTTAAAGAATTTGGGACAAAATCAATTTTCACTCCAATCAACATGTTATTGTCAAATAAAGCTGAATTATAATTGAGGATGGCTCCAAGTGGATGTCCACGTTAATGTTCGAGGAGCGGGCACGTCTTGTAATTCTTTTGATACTTTAATTTTGTGCCACAAAATTTTAGAAGAGTCAATATATATATTTTCGGATGACATAAATTTTGACATCCAAAAATAGGGGCAAATGATGTCTCTCGAGTACGAAGGCAATATGCAAATTGAAAATTTTAGAATTAAATTCATAACCATTCAAACTCTATTTTCAACAATCTTATAGTTGAATTGAATGTCTAGACAAAACCTAATGACACTAAAAGTAATCCAATATGCATCCAAATGAATAGCATGTGGAAACTTATAGTTAATAATTGAAAGACCAAATGGTTTTAAATCTTCGGTGCTGATGATCAAACCAATCAGGTTGACAAGATGAATCTAACAAAGGCCAAGATCATTCAATTTTATGGTCATCAACGTTGAATGCTAAATAAATGATCTTAGAATAAGTGGATCAAAATGGGTCGTTCAATAGAATATTTTTTATTCTATCCAAATTTAACAAAATATCCCTTTCATAAAAGCTATAAATAAGAGTACATTTTCTACATGAGGAAGAGGATTCATAGCTAAGATATCTGACGAATTCTATTTCATAGCTCGATGATCGTCGCCAAAGGCTAGCATCAACAACTGCAATTATCGTTGTTTGACTATTAGCATCCAACTCCATTTAATTTTCTCTATCAGACAAGTGACATCCCAAAATACTCCTCTGGAATCCTTATAAGGAGAATCGGACAATTGTTCACAGAATTATTCCTTATTCATATATGGGGAAGAGTGAATTCTTGTATATTTAATTGTATAACGGAATATTTCAATTGAGCTAGGCCTGATAGCTTTTCATCTTTTTTTTTCCATGTAATAAATTATGGTGTCACTTGCAACTTCTATTTGTATACATGTTGGATTTTTATACAAAGTTGTAGGCTCCAAAAATTCGCGCCCCGGCTTCTTCAACAACAACAACAACATCAAGCTTTTATCCCACTACGTGTGGTCGGCTACATGAATCCTTTCTCTCCATTGTGTCCTATTAAAAGTCAAATTCTCATTTAAATCTAATAAAGAAAGGTCATTCATAATATTTTCTAACAAAGTCTTTTTAGGTCTATCCCTACCTTTCTTAACATAAGTCAAATCTAATACCTCTACTCTCCTAACCGGGTCATCGGAAGGCCGCCGTTTTATGTGACCAAACCATCTAAGGCGACTCTCTCTAATCTTATCTTCTACTGGAGCTACTCCAACCTTTTCACGTATATGCTCATTTCGTATCATATCTCTAAGGGTAAAGCCACTCATTCACCTGAGCATCCTCATCTCTGCCACACTTAACTTAGTATTATGTTTCTCTTTTAATGGCCAACATTCGGCACCATAAAGCATTGCAGGCCTCACTACCATCTTATAGAATTTTCCCTTAAGTTTGAGGGGTACATTTCTATCACATAACAAGCCCGATGCATTCCTCCTCTTCAACTATCCAACTTGAATTCTGCTGATAATATCCCCATCTATTTCACCATTACTCTGAACAATAGATCCAAGATATCTAAAACGTGTACTCTTATTAATGACTTGATCGCCCAAAGTCACAATCCCCTCACTAGGTCTATTACTACTAAAATTACATTCCATATATTCCGTTTTAGATCTACTCAAGCGAAAACCTTTGGATTCTAAGGTTGACCTCCATAATTCAAGTTTATCTTCAACTCCCTCTTTAGTCTTATCAACAAGAAGAATATCATCGACAAAAAGCATATACCAAGGTACATCCTCTTGCAATTGTCTAGTGGACCTTTTTTTCTTTTTCGGGTCATTGAGAAGAGTTTTAACGAGTATGTTCTAAGGCAAATTTTAAGAAGGCATATTGGGTTTTAGATAAAGATAATAATACCCAATGATTTCGCCCTCATCTTGTGAGGACTTTATGATATGAGTTGAAGTTTCTTATAAGCACAAGCTACCATAGTAAATTATCCCTCCCAATAACGAGAAGGAACTTTCGATTAAGGCTAGTTGTGAAACAGATGTATAGTATTTTTTTTTTTTTTTGTGGAAGGGCGGTTTTCTGTAGCATTTTTGCTTAGATTTTGGTTGAATTAGAGCTAAGGATGGAAAAAGATGAGTTTGCGTGAGCTCAAAGTGTTCTTCAACTCTATTTGTTGAGCAAATGTGCCAAATTTTTTGTGTTTGGCTCATTAATTTATTGAGCCGAGCACATTCTATTCACGAACATAAAGTCCACTTGAAAGTTATGTATAAATTATAAAATAGACATGCCGCAACGTGCAAATATAGTCACGTAAATATAAATATATGAATATAAGCATGTGTGAATGTGTATATAAAATCAAACTACTATCTAGTTGAACATGATCAAATAAGGCCTGTTCCTGTTTAGCTCGCTAAATAAATGGATTTCTAAAAGCTAGTTGAACACAAACTATTAATCAAGCCAAACAAAATCAGACACAAACAACATGCTTTTTTTTTTCCTATCAACCTTAATCTGATTAACAGATTTTGATATAGCTTTGATCATATTATCCAGAAATTAGGGGGATTTTGAATTCAAATCCAACAGAGAATTTAGGCTTCGTTTTAGACAATTTTGCCCCACTATTAGATTTATTAGATTTTAATGAGAATTTGATTTTTATCCGGACACAATGGAGAAAAAGCATTCATGTAGCCGACCCCACGTAGTGGGACAAAGGCTTGATGTTGTTGTTGGGACGACTTTCTTGTTGCTTCTTAAAGAAGTTTTATAGTATAAAATTTTTAATTTTTGTACTAAAAAACTGCTTTAAGAAGCAACAAAAGAGCCGTCCCAAACGAAACCTTAGGCTTTGTTTGGAATGGCTTTCTTATTACTTCTTAAAACAGCTTTGTAGTAAAAAAAGTTAATTTTTGCATTAATAAGTTGTTTTAAAAGTAAATAGGTTTTATTTGGGACGGCTTTCTTGCTACTTCTTAAAACAGCTTTCTAGTACAAAATTTTTACTTTTTATACTAAAAGTTGTTTTAAGACGCAATGAAAAAACCATCCCAAACAAGGCACAAAGTCTCAAATTCCTCGATTACAGCTTTCTCTTATGAAATTTCCCACCGCAGCTCTGCAAGAGGCAGCCCAAAACGCCAGCAGCTATTAGACAAAGTCGGACACTGTCAGGTTATTTCCTTATCCAATCCATTCCAATCAAATGTAGAACCATTGTCACTCTGGCTTATACTGCAAGTTCTTGCTCAAGCTCTCTCTCACCTCACATCTCATTGCTCTCTTGGTGCGCGATTATTGATGCAGGTTCCTTATTTAGATGATCCTAATACTGGAGTTAAGATGTTTGAAAGTGCTTACATCATTGAATATCTCAAAGAAACCTACGCTCTTGAGAAGTAAGTTCTTCTGCACCCATTAGATTGAGCTTTTACCATACAGTCATTGTCAAAATTTCATCAAAAAAGAAATATTATTATATGATATAAATATTGTGTTGTTGAAATATATCATCACTTACATTGTAAGGTGTGAAGCTCATTAATATATTATGATAGGTAGTCTTCAATCATCTCAAGTTTACAATGTAAACAAAATTATTGCGTAGGTGAAGATCTGAAACATTCATTCACTTTAGCATGAATGAAATTTGTGAGATATATTATTTTATGATTTTCTTAGGAGCATTTGAGTCATTCATTTGAAGTAGGGTTGTGAATCAGTCAAGTTAAATATCTATCTAATCGGGCTGAGCTCGTTTAATTGTTATTGAAGCTCTGTTCATTTGGAAAGCTTGAGCTCGACTTCATCGTTGAGTTCGAATTCTTAGATTTAAGTTGAAATTCAAAAAATTTAAAAGATTTTTTACTTTTAATATACCAATAAAATAATAAAAATAAATCAAAAAGGTTAAAATATATTATATTATTCTAATTTAAAATTAATATTTAAATATATTTTAAGTTAATAAAGTGGCTCGATGAGCTTACGAGTTGAGATAGACTAAGCTCGAGAATGTATAATATATGAGCTCGAGTATAGGCTCGAGCTCCAACTCGTGGCTCAATAAGCTTGAAACATGAGCTTGTTAATAAGTTGATTTTAAGCTGTGGGTCGACTCACTTATACACCTAATTGGAAGTATAGAAATTTTTGCAATTGATGACTTTAAATGAGAAGTTTTTTATAATTTCTAATAATTTGGACTCAAATATATTAGTTGTTTATGTTTTATTGCATATATAATGTAGTTTTTATTGGTGATAAGCAAATTTAGATTTTTAAAAGAGTATATCATTAGACTATCATTAAATTATTTACATATTTGATAAATTATTATGCTATTATGAAAATTGATGAAATTTAATTCTTGAATAAATTTCATGAATAAGCTAATATCATATGTTTATTTTAAGAATGAACATATTAATGACTGGCTCAAAAATTCATATAATTGATATTAAGATTTTATATGGTATAGTTCTTTTTATTATTTTTTAAATTTGATTTTTATTATAAATTTTTTTCTATAAAAAAGATCCAATATGAGATTTTTTTTTATGTTTGATTAGGAAAAAAAGCTAGCTTCATGACATCTTGATGTAAAATGAATCAGGATGGATTTTATAGCTGCACAAGTTGTACTTAAATTAGTGATATTACATTATTATGAATTGTATTAGGGTTTTTTTGGAACAATATTTTTACTGCTTTATTTTTTCAGGTTGTAATTATAATTCTGCTAATCTATATTGTTGATTTGAAGAAATTTTTGTGCTAGAAAGTTATTTTCTACAATATTTTTCAAGAATGCTATTTTCCACACAGAAGTTTTACAACTACATTTACAAAAAGTTGCAGCAATCTTAAATAAATTCTTAGGCTTCGTTTGAACAGCTTTTTTATTATTTTTTAAAGCAGTTTTCTAGCATAAAAGTTTTTAGGCTTTGTTTGGGATGGCTTTCTTAGTACTTCTTAAAGCAGTTTTTTAGTATTAAAATTTTAATTTTTGAACTAAAAAGTTATTTTAAGAAGGAATAAGAAAGTCCTCCCAAACGAGAGTAATTATTATGTCCGGCCAAATCCGAACGTATCTGAATGTATATCGAGGAATACCGAGTTTCAGGTGATGTGGCGCGTGGTTATTTGTCAATGAATGTGTTCGGTTGACTGGACGTAATAATTGCTCCCCAAACGAAGCCTTAGTTTTAACTGCTTCTTAAAGCAATTTTTTAGTATAAAAATTTAAATTTGTTGTACTACGAAGTTTAAAATCACGTCTACACAGAAGTTTTACAACTACATTTACAAAAAGTTGCAACAATCTTAAATAATTTCTTAGGCTTCGTTTGAACAGCTTTTTTATTATTTTTTAAAACAGCTTTTTAGTATAAAAGTTTTTAGGCTTTGTTTGGGACGGCTTTCTTAGTACTTAAAGCAGTTTTTTAGTATTAAAATTTTAATTTTTGAACTAAAAAGTTATTTTAAGAAGGAATAAGAAAGCCGTCCCAAACGAGAGTAATTATTACGTCCGGTCAAATCCGAACGTATCTGAATGTATACCGAGCAATACCGAGTTTCAGGTGACGTGGCGCGTGGTTATTTTTCGATGAACGTGTTCGATTGACCGGACGTAATAATTGCTCCCCAAACGAAGCCTTAGTTTTAACTGCTTCTTAAAGCAATTTTTTAGTATAAAAATTTAAATTTTTGTACTAGAAAGTTGCTTTAAGAAGTAATATGAAGGCTGTCCCAATCTTGGACGACATTCTTAGTGCTTCAAGAAGCAGAAAGAATGTAGTCCTAAACGAAGCCTTAGTCTCAATTTAAATCAAACATTTTTTAAGTTCATCTACATGTAAATTTATAATAAATTCTTATGAGAATAATGATCAATAAATCATAAAACATGTGACTTAAATTTATGATTTTGGAGGTACAATAATCTTTTGTAATGGATGAACAATTAGTCTTTTCATATTTTATTATTATATATATTCTAACTATTTAGATTTTACTTGTGATATATTTTTTATTGCCTTAAGAAATAGTTTTTTATATCAAAAATATAAATTCAAAAAAAAATTGTACTAAAAAATTGTTTCATAAAACAATAAAAAAGTTGTCGCAAATAAAATGGCAAACACAAATAAATGTGATCGATAGCTTTAGAAAATGATAAAAATGTTAATAAGTACAATAAACAATTGCAAGGGAAATGCATAATTGAGAAATGTTTCAATAATATAATTTTGAGCTCTTGTTGACAAAAAATGATTGAATATTGACACTCTATTTTAAGGTCTAAATGAATACTCTCATAATCACAAAACTGCAAATTTTCTAATAAACTTGAGTGTAATGTATTTGTTGCTTTTAGAATATAACAACAAAGTGTACTATCTAAGACATTAAACCAATAAAAAATACATCACAATGTGATTCAAAATTAGGGGTATTAATAAATGACCCGCCCCAAACTCTAAAAATTCAGTTTGGATTGACTCGTTTGATAAATGGGTCGACTGGTTGTGAACTTTGACCCGACTATTAAATAAGCAGGGTTCAAGTTGACTGGTCAATCCAATTTTAACCCAAAAAATAGTTATTTATTTATTTTTTTCTTTATCAATTTATCAGATTGGATTTGGGTTACTAGCAGGTTAGATTGGGGTCCACATTTTTAAGCCATTTATTAAGCAAGGCAGGTTCTAGTTGATCGAATTTGAGTCGGATAAATTTTGGGTTGAACCCTAATCGAACTCATTGATTTATTTTGACACCCCTATTCAAAATCTTTTGATTTACGCTGAGAAAAGAGTTTTATATAATACCTAAATTGTATTAATTTCAGTGTAAATTTGAGAATTTAGAAGCCCATTCTAAAGTATTCTACATCAAAATATTTCTAAAATTTTTCTCAACATTTATTATGGAATCTTGAGACATCCAATCAACCCATGCAAAAATGGCTTCTATAAATTTTATTTTATTTTATTAATGATGTTCCTTTCAATATTCTCCTAGAGAAAAATTCAATGAGAAGAAACAAATTACATAAGGAGACATACTTCTCAACAATATTTCTTCTAGATTCCTTCTTTTTTTTTTTTTCTAACTTCTTTTTGTTATATCTGGTTATTTTTTATTGCCTACTTACAATATTTTTAAAGTTCTATGTGAGATTCTACATTTTTATTACTTAATAAAAAGTTTAAGAAAATTTTTTTACATCTATTATAATTTTAATAAATTTGGTTGTGAAATCACTTTTTAATTATTTATTTTATAAGCCATTCTATAGTGTATTTTAGATTTCAGCTAAATTTATCAAAATGCCTCTCTGAAACTCTAAAAATATGTTATAAATATGACTCTATTTCTTATATGAAAGTGGTTCTAAAATTGAGAGATATAAGGAATTATATTGTCTTGCCCTACGATTGTCGTTGACGACCACTATCATCAACTGTAATACCTATCATCTAATTTTCATCGTCTAATTGTGGACTCCCAATCTGTTATAGAATTAAGTAATTATTCTAAATATGTATAATCTCATCGTCCTTGAAAGAGTAGATTCTTATCTCTTCGATTATATAGAGGATTATTTCAACTTGGTCAGACCCTATAGTTTTTCACATTTTTTATAAAATATATATATATATATATATATATATATATATATATATATATATATATATATATATATATATATATATATATATATAGTGACTTATAATCTCTATCTCTTTGCATGTTAATTCTTTGAAAAAAACTAAGATATTAAACATTCTACCACCACAAATACTCTATCATATAATAGTTTGGCACTATATATGAATATCCCAATATCCTTGCATTACAATGGTTAGTATGAGTAATACTATTAATAGTGGATTTTCTCACTCCAACACTCATCAAATTAGAAGTATATCTAAGAATTATGAGCAAGGAGGAGTAACAAGCCCAAATCATTTAACTATTGGAGGAGGCTTGCCACCAAAGAGCACCATCACATCATAATGGGACTCACCAGTTATTGAATCAACACTATAATAGAGATTAAATTTACAAATTACTTTTGAATTATAATATCATCATCATACTAAAGTTCTTCTCCACAACATCCTAACCCAAAACTTGTTGACATTGTTAGTTCAACCCATCATTCTTGTGCCACTCAACCAACACAAAACCCTCTACTAGTCTTAGTGGGCTTAATATGGCCTTGACAGCTTATGAATACTTTTCATAATATTATATAAGATATATTACAGTGTTTTATTCAAGAGGAATTTTCTATGAGGGATAGGAATCAACTTCCTCATCAATATAGTTTCCAAGAGTCTTCCCCTTGAATAGATGAAATTCACTAGTATCTCATTCTAATGCGGCTCAAGTTACCCCCTATTGATACATATGATAGATCATCTAATCCCTATAAGCACATTGCTCACTACATGACCATTATGCATATCTAACAAGCTTCTAATACACTTCTTTGATAAGACTTTATGTCACAACCTAACCCAACAGGATTCCTATCGTGTTAATTTATAACATGTAAATCCCATTAATAAAAAAATTTGATAAAATTTGCATATTTTTTAAAATTGAGATAGACATAGTAACTCATTCTAATGCGCCTCAAGTTACCCCCTATTGATATATATGATAGATCCTCTAATTCCTATATGCACATTGCTCACTACATGACCATTATGCATATCTAACAAGCTTCTGATACACTTCTTTGATAAAACTTTATGTCACAACCTAACCCAACATGATTCATATCGTGTTGATTTATAACATGTAAATCCCATTAATAAAAAAATTTGATAAAATTTGCATATTTTTTAAAATTGAGATAGACATAGTAAGACATGTCTTCATCTGGATAACCTTCCTAATTGCCCCGACAGCTAAAAACTACCAAAGCAGCTCAATTTTTCCCTCTCCAACCTCTCTTTTCTCTCTCTTGTTTGAATGGCTTTTTTCAAATAAGGTCAGAACAGGTAGAACCACATGCTAAACTTGGATGACAACTTTCTTACTATCTTAAGAGGTCAAGCATGTACATAGTTTACTCACTTTATAGTAATATTATCCATAATTTTTCCCACTTTATTCTATTTTTTTGTTAAATAATTTATCCCCAATCAGAGAATCATCAAGAATTCCTCTTATTTTTTAGTGTTTCTCTAAAATGATGGGGAATCCTATAAAGACTACTTTCAAATATTTTTCTCAAAAGCACATTAAATTTTGGGTGTGGAATTGTGTTTTTTTGTGGTGTCTTTTCATAGGAGAAAAATTGTTAAGTCTAAATTGCATATATTATGATTATTATGCTTTTAATCCTTATGATTTTGTACAAGAAACATATTAAAAATCATAAAAAATGAACCAGTGCTGTGGTGCCATATTTTTTTCCCAGCAACACCAGTTCAACACTGCAGCGGAGAGGCCATAGAAAATTTGATGGAGAGCTTAGTGGTGGGAAAAATTTGTGTCACCACGCAGATTTTGATTTTCTCCTATTTTGTAATCGAATACTACATTAAGAATAAAGTATAATCTCGAGAGACTGACACAATATTCTACAATGGATTCAATATCAGAATAAGATTTTGAAAATTGATATTTCTATAATCGAACATAGTTCAAAGAATAACTTATCATCTCAAAAGATGAACATGAAATTCTATAGAATATGTTTAAAGATAAAAATACAGTTTTTGAAAAAAGTTTATTCATTCTTTTATTTAGATATGACAAGAAGAATATTATATCATCTTAAAAGACGAACATAACATTATTCAAGATATCCAAAAGCGAGAATGAGTTTTATAAAATTCATCATTTCTAAAGTTGAATATAACAAGTATAATATTATATTATCTGAAAAGATAATAATAACATTCTACAAGTCTATTCAAAATTAGAAATGAGGTTTTAAAAATATCTACGTTCCCAAAGATTCTTCCCTTATTTTATACGAATAAAACAAGGTTTATTTTAGTCTGGGGTTCTCAAATCCCTATAGAGGCAAGCCCCTATAGTTAATTACATCTTAGGAGGAATGCTCCTAAGAAAACTCTCGATTAAAGCAGTGATTTCATACCCTTTGACTACAAAGTAGAAGACAAGAAATAGAAGTAGGAATTTTCCAAGGTGAAAGCTCAATATTGAACATTTATTAGCGAGTCAAAGGATAAAAAGTAGGAGGTGTCGGATTCTGAGAAGCCCAGAGACAACCTCAATCTATCCTATGTTGGGTTTTACATTTTAGGAGAAAATTTTATATTTAAGTTGACATTTTATTAGAAATTTGGGATTTATATTCCCGGAGGGTGAGGACTTAAGATCTAAAATGAATCTGCCTCAGAACCTAAATCTAATTTGGGTACTACAAAATAGTGACCCGAACCTAACTAATGAAGTGCAAATCTGGACTTACCCCAGCCTGGATTGGGGAGCCAGCTAACCACCTAGGTGCTTTAAAACCATGTGTCCAGTCTCTTATGAAAGATGGGTAGGAACGTTGTTTAAGTTTTAATGAATTGGGGGCCGACATCTAAGACAGATCCTAATTGGCCCCTTAACTTATGTAGGGTGAGAAATGTCTAAAAATGCAATTAATATTTTAGACTCTTTTTTTTAATTTGTATCTAATGCAATGCATGCTAATTGACTCGAATGCATAAAATGAATATGAAGCAGTTTTAAAATTAGGCTTAGAAAATAGGTTTTTCCCTAGAGATTGCATAACTTCCCCTTGACAGAACTACACCCTCA
This sequence comes from Dendrobium huoshanense, assembly GCA_016618105.1. Lineage (NCBI taxonomy): Eukaryota > Viridiplantae > Streptophyta > Magnoliopsida > Asparagales > Orchidaceae > Dendrobium > Dendrobium huoshanense. The sequence goes on along the minus strand of CM028360.1, from coordinate 48,161,488 downwards.
TAGGTCAAGTGATCTGCCAGAACCCGCAGGCGGAGAGGTGCCTAACAAGGAAGAAAAAGTATTAATATGCTTATGCTGACTCTCGGCGGTCCCGAGCTTACTTCTTAGATCGTTAGAGTTACTATGTGAGCCTAAAAATTTTATTAGAATTTCAAGTAAAAGAATTTTGAGCGTACCCTTACGAAAAAAATCTCTCTAATTCGAATCCAGGCTAAAACAAAACACGGCATGCAAGGTCCTAAAAAAAATCTACTGCACAAACAATGTAAACAATCAATTTTAATAATCCAAATATAATGTCCAATGTCCATATTACACCCAGAATTTGCAGAAAAGTAAAGTGGCCGGGCACCACTGACAACAAACCCGGATTTTAATCCTAAGAATGACACAAATGATTTTTAAAATGGGATATACTGTTCCTTAAATCTTTATTTCTTCATCTTCTTTCTTCAATCTTCTTGTTCTGTCTTTTCTTCTTCTAAGAACTTCTCGGGTCCGTCGGGTTCTGGATATCCAAATGAAAAGAAACTCATCCCTAAGAGGGGTATTTTCTTTTCTATTTGGATATTGAATCATCCTAATTTGACTTTCCAAATAAAAGAGAATAATCCTTTAAGGTATATTCTCCTTTCTTTGGATTCCAAATTGGATGTAATATCCCACTTTCAAAAAAAAAATCACTTTCACATTTATTGACTCTTGATATATTATATTTACATTACATTTCATTTCACAGAAAGGGAAGAAAAATCTAGTCCACCTGCAGGGTTATCCTAAGCAATTTATAATAAAAGTCATCCCACGCAGTTATATATATATGCAATTGAATTTAAATTATTAAGCCACACTTGGCCACACTCTTATTCATTTGGGGGCTAAGCAGCTGAAGCACCTGTAGCATTTATTTATTATTAATTAATTAGCCCCCTTTTTCTGCCCTGCACGAGTGTGGCCACCTGCAGAAAATCATGTTAACAATCCAGATCGCTCCTAGCCTATGGGTAATCTAATCGTCAATCAAACCAACATCACAGAGTGCAGTAAAAATAAACAAACACACCAACATTTCACAACCAGCATGCAATAAAACTCGAGAAAAAGCCTGTCACAGTGCAGTAAGAAAATAAACACCGGCCTAACCTAAAACTAGAGTCGATTGTCCTAGCAAACAATTCTAAGTGTGTGTATTAGAAAGTGTGATTTTGATATGTCCTAGGTCAATTATTAGCTAAAGTTTTCTAATTGATTGAATTTTAATTTAAAAATATTCACTAATCCTAAGGTGAGGTGTCACTAAGTTTTCTTTGTTATATGTTTCTATCCTAAAGTGTGCATGCATCCTAAGTCTAGGTTTTCTAAGACTCAGTCCTTAATTATTGTCCTTAAATGTCACTACTATTATATGGGACGAAATTTTTGTTATTTACTAACCCTTGGGACTTTGCGTATATGTAAAAGGGGTTTAGAGATCTAAGAGCAAATAAAAGTAAACCTAATAAAATTGAAGTTACTACAGAGACCTAAAAGGGAATGATTCACGCACACCACATCAAGGGGTCCCTAAAGGTTTTCTAAGTTTAGAAATACTTACAGTCACCGGGGGCTACGATCCGGTGGTTTCACCCGTAGCACCTCTACCCGGTTGGATAGAGGCGACTGATGCCTTTAGCTCCTTGTACTTTTGTTCCCTCGACCCGTATCATTCCTCGCAGTTCATGCAAATAAAGAGAAGAAAACAGGAAAAGCAGGGAATTAGAAAGCACATTTAATAATTGATAATAAAATAATTGAAATTTAATGAAAATAAAAGACGTATCTTTCTTCGGGCTTGAACACTGGCTTTATTGACTTTACTTTTGAACATTCCACCTTTGAACTCATATTGTATACCTTTCTAATTTTTATCCCGAGGCACAAGAAAGGGAAAGAAGAAGAAGAGAGGTAGGGAGGAAAAGAACTCTTTTACTTTTCAACACACACACTTTCCACAAAAACAAACATTTTTTTTTTTTTTTTACTCTTTCAAACTCACATATATCACCCTTCAAAAACTCAAACAAGTTCACTTTTCAAAACACATAAATTCACTTTTCATATATTTCATTCTTCACCATATACACTTTCCACATGAAACACCTTTTGATATGCATACTTATTTTCTACTTTTCACACCATTTCATTCTTTACACTTTTGAACCTTAGCAAGACATATATAAATTTCACTTTTTAAAATAAATAAAACATTTCACCTTTCAAAAAAAAGAAATGCATATACTTCATTTTCATAATTCCCATACTTCACTATTCAAACACTCATACACTTTATTTTCCAAACCATCACATACTTCCCTTTTCCTAAAACCACATAAAACAAAAATGTACAAATCAGCTTCCAACTTATCCATAAACTCTTACATTCTTTACTCTACCAAAAATATATGTTAACTTTCCAATCAGAATTTATCAATCGCATATACTTATTTACTAAATACTCATAACTAACATCATGCTAGTGTAATAAAGTATCAGAACCTTTATTGGAAGAAAAGAAATAGCTACTTTCTCTTAAAAATAGTTAATTCCATAAAGCAAGAGCTCTCCAATGAAATAGATTTTGATTAACGGATCGTAATGAAACACAATCTAGGATGCAAATCATCCCCAAATTAAACATATGAACTTCATAACCATATATTTCAAATTTATTTATTTTTTTTTTTTTTTAAATCGATCTCGTAGTAACAAAAATCTAACTCAACTATTTGCATAGAAATAGAAATGTTTAGTATATATATATATATATATATATATATATATATATATATATATATATATATATATATATATATATATATATATATATATATATACATGATTTCAAAAAAAGTATAAATTAAATCTTGACATTTATTTACATTTCATGAAACTTTTCAATTCTATTTTTAAACATAATATTTTTTTTTATTAGAAATCAAAATAAACTAAAGTTTTAATTATTATTATTATTCCAGGTTCTCGATTATAGAGAGCATATCATTATTCCTTAGTTGATTTCGAGAAAAAGGCAATGATGGATTCAATTTTCAAAGCAAGATCTTTAAGCAGAATTTCTTTTTTAGAAAGAGGCATTAATCATTTCTCATATTAAACCTCTTAAAAAGTAGAATTATGAAATAAAGGCTCCAGAATTACCTAAATTTTTCAAAGGCAAACTTTATTCGACGTTTAAATATATATATATATATATATATTGGAAGCAAATATTTACCGGTGAACAACAGAGGATGGTTGGGCTAGTTTCTCACGCGAGAGAGGAAGGCTGACTCTTCGAAGCTTCTATTTTTACGAAAGAGACGGAGAAGGGGCTTCGTGTGCTGGGTTTCTCACGTGAGAGGGAGAGAGCAATGGTGAAGAGGAGATCTGGACTTCATGCGAACTGAAGAGGGAGGAAGGGCTGGACGTATACTCCCTAGAAAGAGGGCTGTAAACTGCAGGGAGATGGGGGTCTTGTTCTGTGCAAATGCAAGAGAAAGAGAGAGGAGCAATTCGCCACTCTAAAAGAGTGGGAGCAGTTCTGTGAATTGAGGTTTTGTTTTTTTTGCTGGCCTGAGAGGAGAGTGGGTGGTTATGGGTTGAGGGAGAGTGGGTGGTTATGGGTTGTTGCTGAACCCTTTGACCGTGGATCGTTCGTTGGACATTTGAAGGTCTTAATGATTTCGGAATTCGGTGATCTTGGGCTCATTGGATTCGTCTCGTCGAGCCGTTCGATTTGAGTATAAGATCGTCAAAATCGGAGACCGTTTGGTAACTCAAATTGCGGATTGAACCTTCAAACAACTCTTTGGGCCCTTGATTCGGATTCATTTGGGCTCGGATTGGGTTGATCTTAGTGTTGTTGGGTTTGTATTCCTAAGACGCTCAGTTCAATTGTAAGTTTGCTGAAATCGGAGTTCGGATGGTCTCCGAATTAATTTTTGAAGTTTCCAAACTTGATTTTGCATCGAGATTCGTGCCCAATTAAGATAATTTTTGACGACGTATCATTTATTATTATATATATACTTGTGACGAGTCAAAACGGGTTAATCGAAGCCATTGAAATCAAATTCAATTTGAGTTAATTTGATTTGATTTCACTTCGATTGGTGTAGCAAATTTTGGTTTAAAAGAGTTGATTTGAGGTTGAATTAGAATTGGATTGAATTGATTTTGATTCGAGCTGAGTGGTAAGTTCGAGTCGATGCTACGTCATTAGGTGTCCACCTAAGAGAAATCCTATGGGGGCGACGTCTACACTAGGTTACGAATACCTAGGTGCTAGAGTCGATTTCGGGGAAATTGACCTCAAATAATGAGGTCAACACTTAGCTCTAAGGAACTATCAAGGAAGTGTCGTAGCTCCAAATCAAGCAGCCACTACCACTATATGAAATTCAGCTGTTACCGGCGGCCTAGACCGGCGGTTGTCTAGCCGCCGGTAATAACTGTGGTTTAACCGACGGTTTGGCCGCCGGTTATTGCCTGCTTTCTATGCAGGTTTAGACTTTAGGGTTAACCTCCCTCAAATACAGGTTTTCGGCGGCCAACCGACAGTTTGGCCGTCGGAAATGAGGATACCGGATGGCTGATTGACGCCGCCGGAAATCTCTTTAAACCGCCGGTTTTACCGGCGGGTGTCCGGCGATACACCGGCAGCTTACACCGCCAGACATGCCGTCGGTTCAAACCATCGGTATTTTACCGGCGGTTGTTCGGCGACACGCCGGCGGCTACAAACGCCGGCAATTCCGTCGGCACGGACCGCCAGGTAGCCGCATGTATGGTTGCCGGCGGTTGGACGACCGAAATGCCGCCGGTAATAACTCCGGTGATAACCGGCGAAATAAACCACCGGAAAAAAACCGCCGGCAACGGTTTCCGACGCCGTTTTTTCCGGCGGCTTATAAACCGCCGAAAAGCCGCCGGTTTTTTTAATAATCGCCGGTAAAACCAGGTATACCGCCGATAAGAATCGCCAGTAATAGCTGAATTTCCTGTAGTGTGTAGGGGACGGTTGAACCAGTGAAATGATGCAATGAATGGTGAATCAACATGGCAATCCAACAGCACCACATTGTCACCAAGCCAGCATCATGGTCTTATTTTACTTTCTTGTAATATTATAAATAACAGCTTTAGTATTCATATAAAGAGGTTAGCACTTTGCGGGCGGGCGAGCTCTCTATTTATATGCCATTGTTTCTATCCATATAATAAGCTTGGTGCTTATAAGAGAAGAAAATGAGGACAACACCCTATCTATTATATCAATAAGGTCATATCTAACATAGTAGAGGGATATTTTCTGGTAGATAAAACTATCTTGGCATTAGTATTCACAATAAGAAAGTTAGGCCTATATATTTTTGGCCCAAATATTGGCGCCTATGCCCAACTTCTACCAATGGCATAACTAGAAAATTAGAAGCATCCAACATATTAATTAAGTGATGAATGGAGTTAAGAAAATTAATATTCAATTGTTGTCCAAGCCAAATATCAATGCACAAATTGATTATAGCACATTATGTGAATGAATATAATCAAGCTAAAAGACAAATTATAAAAACTAAGATCAAAATCCAAGAAAAGATTAATGAAAATATCCAATGATAAGAGCCCATAATTTTGAATAATTTAACTAGAATTTATATTTTATTTTTCATATAGAAACTTGTATGGCAAACCATGATATAGTTTGATATGAATAAAATATTAAAAATAGGTGGTTGGAACTCTTTCTTATTAACGACAACCTTTCTGCCTTTTTTCCCTTCATGTTTTCCCTCTAAACGTGGTTGCCTAAGAGTATTATGACGCCTACAAATATGGGATTAAATGCTTTATAATCCTTATTGATGAACAAAATATTCTGGGGGAGAGTGCTCTTCATTTACTTGGTGCTTGGTGGCTTCAAGTGGTTTTCTAATGTTAAGTAGATATCTTGATTTTTTTGCTACTTGTTTTACTTGTTGCCCCTCCTAAATGTATACTCAAATCTCTTTTTCCACTTCATTAGAATCCTCTAAGATTAATAAATCAATAATCAAAACCTTAAAATAATTCTACTTCCATATAGCTCTCGACCCAACTAGGAAACACTCAAATTTAGTCTTCTTACCCACACCTCAACACTCTCTTAAACTTCACCAAATCTATCATCTTCGTGTCATAATTTATATCCAACGCCAACCTTCCACCACCATTTTCAGTTATTTATTCAACATAAAAGCCACCCCCCTAAAGTGATATTCCAAATTAGTCCAAGTTGGACTAGTACTGATATTCTTACTAGTATACCCCTTTAAACTCATTATCATTTCATCATAAACTAAAAACAACTCTCCAAATACCAAGACTAAAGATCCATAGATTTCACTAGATATTAACCTCATCAAAAGGCTACCCACCACCATGACAAGAATTTGCTGACTTTTTAGTAGAAAGCATAATTCTTGATTCGATCAAATAATCTGTTCTCTTTATCGCCCCATTACATATGTAATCGAGTTATCTCCTTTCTCTTTATCCCCCACTAAATATTTTGTGTCGATGGAGCTTCTAAAAGTTTTGGTGCTAGGTCATGAATTCTACTGGTCTCTTTCAATTCTGACACTTTATAATTTGGGCTTCACTTAAAGTTTGTTAAAACTAACATTATCATTGAGTATGAAGCTCTCGTAGATGGGATAAGCATTGCGATAGATTATAATATTCAAAAGTTAATGATTTATATTGACTCTCAACTCATAGCTTCTCAAGTAGAAAAGCATTTTGACACTTCTAACTCATAACTAATATAATGTCTCATCTCACCTTTTTACTATGCATTTCTTTTTCAATAAATCAAATGACCCCTAAGAAATTTTTATTTTGAAATGGGCATCTTTCTCTATAAGAAAGCACCTCATTTTTTGTGAGAACAATACACCAAAGATCTCAAATAATCTCATAAAACATTTATACTTACATAAACTCGCTAGTTTTGAAAATCTAATGCATATGAGAGCATTGGTCAACATAATCTAAGTCTTGAAAGTCTAATTCATAATTATTTTTTTATGTCCTCGTAATTCAAGATTCTACAATTGTAGTATAACAAATTTGGCGATCCACCTGAAGACCCTTCTCTCATAAAACTATGAATTCCCAACCTTTTATGGTGCATATACTAATCCTTAAAAAAATAATATAAAACATTCATATAATAATATTTTAACTATGAAATATTTATATTTACATAAACTCATTGGGACCTATTTTGACCTAATTAGCTCTCTCTTTCTTTATTGAGTGAACATCTACAACTCCATCATAGCAGTTTCTATCACCTTCTCATTTTGTAAAATTACTTATAAAAACAATAAAATATATATCAATAAGAATATTTAAATAAATTTATACTTAATATCCATTCCTATGCTTAGTGTATGAAATTAAGTTGCTACTATGAAGTGAGATTCCCATACTCTAATAGTTACTAAGTAATTTTTACTTATTTTGCACTTTTCTAGGAATCCTCTGGACTTCCCAAGATGCATATAGGTAGACCAACAAAATAAAATATGCTAAACCCTATCCTTAATCTATATGTACATCTTGTTAGACTTAAGGTACTATCAATTCATGTGTATCAGGGCTTACAATCCAATTAATAGGCTTAACCCAGTCCAACTTTGTGGAGAAGGGAAAAGGGCGCTCGACGACGATGTCGAGTTGGCCCCTGCCCTTCCCTTAATATGTTATCGTATCGCTACATGGTCTAAAAAAAAAAAGTTATGTGATGCCTAGTGCATGGATGCATGCTCATACGGGCTTAGGAGGCATATTAAGGAGGGACAACATATGAACATGGTCATCTATGATGAGTTAGAGGTGGTGGGGCTAATAGTTAGGTTGCATTTAGTATTGATGGTAGCATGCAAATGAGCATGTATGAGATGGTGATAATTAAAAAGTATTAAAAATGTTTTTGAATGTTTTGATTGAGTACACTATAAATGTAGAAGATTATTGTTTTATGATTAGTTTGAAGTAAAGAATATGGAGCAAAATAGTAGTCCATGTGGATCAATTGCTGATACGAGATGATTTACGATAGTGACAATGGCAAAGGACATATAGCAACAGCAATAACCGGCTATTGCCAACCATTGATGATGAATGAAGAGCGGCAGTGGTGATTATGGATGCTTGCAATGAACGAAACCGATTGGTGGCGATGAGTGGCTCCTACTAGCGATGGTCGATAGTAGTAGGTGAACAACAACTATTTGTTGATTTGGCTGACATTACTTCACAATATTTGTTTTTAAAATTTGTTCAAAATAAATCAATTTCAATTATATTAAAATTAACTAAAATACATATTTTAAATAACTTGATATTTTACTTCTCTTCCAACCAAACAATAAAATTTTTAATGCGGTTGGATGTTTGCCACAAAACAGCCCCGAACTCCTTTTATAGTCTACCGGGAACCTCGCAATACCGGCGCCGGCGCCGGCGCCGGCTCTATCAGTACCACATCATTCTCTAAATCCTTACCACTAGCTTCTTCTATCTTTACCCGACCGCACCGCAAAGCCCCAACCAAACTTGCCCAACACCCCTCCGCTTTCTCCCCCGATCTTTCGCGCTCCAGCAACACATTTCCAAAGCACGAAACCTTCGGCGACTCTGGATCTCTCTCCGACACCGCCGTATTTCTTCCTAATCCGACGGAGAACTTCATCGGAAAGCTCTGAAGGCTCGTTGTCGTGCTGATGATCTTGCTCGGTAAGGCGATGATAGGGCTCTTGGGTTTGACGACCAAAGTGATCCGCATCGAGCTCGATTTGAGGATTTTCGAGTTGCTGCGAATCGATTTAGGGTTTGCGTTCCTGATGGGGGATTCATTACGATCTAGCACTTTGTTTGGACTCGCGCGTCGGAGATCGATGAGTATTGGAAAGCCTATGGATTCCGGGGAAGTATCGAAGCCGGTCGCCGGCTGTGAGGCGGAAGCAGCGGCGATTTGGGGTTCGGATGGTGGCATCTGATGAAAGCGTGAGAGGGGATGGAGTGAGAGCTGGGAGAGAGCATTGTTTTAAAGGACGGAGGAAGGTAAAGACGACGTGGTTGGAATCTTGGGAGTTTGGATGATTGTGTTTAGGGGTAAATTATTAATTCCCGTGTCCGAATTCGAACATCAATCTAGACATACCACGTTACTAATATATATATAAGATTAATAACCCCTAAACACGGCGAATTATTACGTCTGGTCACCAGACGTGACATCCAATCCAGACGCGCCACATCATCTAAATATACTGGGACCTAGTGTATTTTAGTAATGTGGTATGTCTAGATTGATGTCCTGACGAATCCGGACACAGGACTGTCATTTAATTTTTGGATTAGTATAGATAGGATGATTTATATGATTTGTTAAGAATATTATAATGAGAAATTTGTTACTTATTTAAATTACTTTGTTCCATATTTTAGTTTGTAGTGATAGATAGTAGTATAAATGTTTTAGATACATTTTGATGAGAAATAAAATGAAATTTTATGAATGAGTATTTTTTTTTTTTTTGTATATTGATATGTATTAGTAGTTCATTGTTATTATTTAGTTTTTATATTATATTTGAAAAAAAATGAAAAGTTTTTCAAAACTTTGATGTTGGGTTGGCATATTGCAAGTTAACGCAATATGACTCATCATGTCTATGGATTTTATTAGGCTGGGTTGTGACAAGTTGGGCGGCAGAAGTTGGAAGACTATGGTCAAGTAATGATGGTTGGAGGACCATAGTTAGGCGACGACGCTGAAAGGATTGTAGTCTAGTGATGGTGGTTGGAGGACCATAGCCAGGCAATGGATGACATAGAGTTGTAGCTAGACTATGGTGGTTGTGGATGACAATTGGATAATAGTGATAGGAGGTGTGTTGATGGTGATTAGACGGCAATTTGACGATGACGGTTGGATGGTGGCCCAATAGTGGCACTCGAGTGGAGTTGTGAGATTTTTAGAGTCTCTGAGCTCTCTTGAATCTCAAGCACAAGTCCAAGTTTTAGCTCTCCTTTTATGTAGAGAGTGTGAGCCTATTTAAAAAAATTTTAGAGTGGCAAGCCCTATTAACATGAGAAATTTTAATACACTTTATTAGGCAACCCATATCAATTATCTTGATTAGAGATAGTTTTTCTAGTGTTTAAACACCTTAATAATGTCAGATTTAAGCAATCTTGGGGTCGACGGAATTGTCTTGTAAAGACACTCAATTCAATTATAAGCATGCAAGATTTAAATATTATTTGATATCCAATTAATGCCCTAAAGTCTTCATTTATACCTCAAGTGCTTGATTTGACACATTTAGGACTCTAATTAAAGAACTCTTGGTGAAGCTTGGTTCGTTTCACTGAGATATTCAAATATGCATTAAGATTCGCATCCGATCAAGATGATTTTTTATAATATATCAATAATCTTAAAATATTTGTTAGTCATGTTTTGACTTCTGTTATATTAAATTCATATCACTATACTCCTAATTTTCTTAAAAGAGCAAATATTATGACGTTAAAAGTATAAAATTAGCTTTTAATTGACATAAAATTTTTACTCTATGGGGCCGTTTGGCAACAATATTTATGTGACATCTTGCCAAATGGGATTTGAGAAGCAGGTTCTCACGGTGGACTAAATCCTCCATTTCCCTCTTTTTGTTGTAAATCCAAATTTACTAAATCATAGAGTTTGGCGGATTTATGGGATTTGACCAAAGAAGTGCATAAAGGGAGAAAGAACAACATCAAAAAAGGAGCTAAGGAAGTTACTTGTGCAAATCAACCTCACACAAAGCAACAAATAGAACAAAAAAGATAAAATAGAAGAGGAAAAGCAAACCTTAACCGCCTCCTAAGCTATTGGGAAGAAATTAAATACTAATACATACACGCGATGTCTAGGGCTTTCTTCCCCGCTCCTTTCGCTCTCTGGTGTTGCTTTGGCTGGTTAAATTTCTTCCTTCTTCTTTAAATCCTACTAGTTTTTCTTCTGATTTTCTTCATTCGAGCAGTTTTTCAGTATGAATGGCTGTGAATCGATTGATTGACCCCATATTTTTTATAGGAAGTCTGAATCGCGATCTTTTAGGGATGTTTGTATCGGAATGCGGCCTCTCCAGAGTTTCCTCCACTTAAAATTTCCTCTCATGATAGTTTACCGGCTTTGGTGATTTGGATAAGGAAATGGTTTCTCTTGCAACCCCTTTGAATTTTCCCTAGTTGGGAAATTTCATGGGCATCGCCCGCCTCTCGATGCGATTCAAAATTTATTCTTCAACTTGGTGATTTCTCTGTCACTTTGCTAAATCCAAAAAAAATATGTTAATTAAGTTAGTGAATGACTTTGATTATTGCATGGTGTTTTCACACCGCTCTTACTTTGTCAATAATTGTTTTATGAAGCTTTTCAAATGGAGTCCCCGTTTTGATGTTAATGTGGAATCCCCTACCATTCTTATTTGGGTTTCATTTCCCAATCTTTGTCCTCACCAATCCCCCCCCCCCCCCCCCCCCCCCCCCATTCACACACATTTTGCATGGTTTGGGGTCTCTATTTGGCTGTCGCTTAAGAATGGATAATGCTACCACTAATGGCACAAGGCCTTCAGTTAATCGTATTCTAATTGAGTTAGATGTTATTAAATGTTATCCTAATCAAGTTTGGCTGGGTTCTGATACTATGGGTTGTAGTTAATATGTGAAAATTGAAGAATTTCCATCTTATTGTTTTCACTGTAAAGCTTTGGGTCACTCGAAAGTTGAATGCCCAATTTTGCATCCTTATTTGACTTGTGATCATGTTAATGATACAGTGAATGTGGGGGCTACATCTAAAAGTACTTCGCATGATATTGATGGTCTTCTTGATCCTCCTGCTAATGTAGCAGATGGGGTGGTTCCTCAAGATTTGAATTGTGTTATTCAAGATAATGTTGGTGATGATTCACCTTTGCTTAATGATGTGGGGCAAGAGGTTATGTCTGTTCCGGCTCAAGAAAATTATGATAGTTTTATTCATAGATCTAGTTGTGGTGTCTGTCCTAATGTGGACATTATTGTGGGCAATCTGGAGTTATCTCTAGGTGTGGCCCTAGTTAGTTTTGATGTTGTGGGGGCTTGTGCTAATGCTTTGGTTCTTGCTGGTGTGGTTGGTGGGTCTAAGGTGGATAGGGAAATTTGTCAAGCTAACTTGATGGTGGTGAATGAATAATCTAATGATGTGGATTCTGTTGATTCTCCTATGGATAATGCTCGACCGCCCTCTCCTGTGGGTACTGGTGGCATTGAACCCCTTATTGATGTTCCTATTGAGCATATTTCTCCTAATGTTTTGAATGCTCAATTTATCTCTAGATCAAGAGACACTTATTTGGGGCATTCTGAATGGCTTGATGAGTCACCTGCTTCTTTTTACAGGGTTGATGATGACATGAGGGATGAGCATGCTGGTTCTTTTCTTGTGTTTATGGGCTTGATGTGAGTTGAGTCGTTGATAATTCTTTCTCTCATGTTGGTAAGTTTCGTAAGCGCAAAATCTAAAAAATAATGGTGTCCTGCCATTGTGGTTGTTGTGAGCCTGGCTTTGGTGCTTTCTATAGGTTGGTGGTGGTTTGCCCTGTGATTTTCGTGTGGGAGTTGCTGGGTTGGATGAATGTTGTTGTGGTTGGGTGTGTGGGTTGTGTGGTTTTCCCCCCTTGGTGGATGTCCCTTTGTTTTGGCTGTGTTGTTTTAAGGCTTTGGTTGATTGTGTGTGTGTGTTGAGGTTTCGTTTCAGTGGCTTGCATGGTTGTTGTTGTGGGCTTTAGATTTGGAGGCTCTTGGTTCTCCTTGTTTGCTTGTCTCTTTTCTCTGTGTTTGTGCATGTTCTGAGTTGTTGTTGTGGCTTCTTTTTTTGCTGGGACATTGTTGATGCTTTCCTATTATGGGTTTTGTTCTTCATTTCGAAATGGTGTTATTCCTTTATTTTCCTATATGTTTGATTGTATTTAGTTGGATCAATAGTTCATTGGTTTTACTTTAAAGACTGTATTTTTAGTGAGCTTTTGATCCTGTAAGGACATGTACTATTATCTTTTGTGAAATGTGGGTTATGTGGGTTTCCCAAAAAAAAAAATCTATTTTCTTAATTAGAAATTAATCTAATTAATTTGATTAATATGATTTGAAATATAAATAATTAATTAGAGAATTAGCTATATAATTTATAATAAACTAATTAATTAGTAATAGAATACTTAAATAAATAAATATTAGCATAAAAGTAGTCAAATAATTAGTTATTTAAAATAATAATCAAATATTAATAATATAATAATCAATGTAGTTAGTAATCAAATATTAATTAGAATAACATCTAAATATATAATTAGATAACCGGTATTGTAATTAGTAATTAAATCATTAGTTATGTTATTTGATAATTGAGTTATCTTTTAATTATATTATTTATAATTATAACTTAATAACGGTAATTAAAACTATAATTAATGATTAACTTATATTTAAAATATAAATTAAATTAAAAAACCACGCTTTCAAGAGCAAGTCAGTGTGACTGATAAAATGACAAATGGACCAGTTTTACTAGAACATTTGAATTTAACTGGTCCTAATAAATAACAAAATAATAATGATTTCTAATTAAAATATAAAATAAAATTAATATATTTGAAATATTTAATGATATTTGATTGCATGTAAAATATGTATAAAAAATTAATTTTTTGCGTTTAATTGCTTGTAAAATAAGTTTGAACGAAATGCATTTTCTTCATAAGGTATGTAAGATGTTGGCCGAAGGTTTGCGATTGGTCGTATGTGAAGGAATCAACCGGGGTTTGTAATTGGCGGATGTAGAAGCTAGCAATTGATAGATTCGGGCTCATTGACTTGAGAAAGCTCCAATGGGAGCTTGCGGGAGAAGAGGATATCACAATGGGAGCTTCTATGAGAATAGGAAATAACTATGAGAGCTTGTATGGAGAGATTATTTTGTGCGGTGTCTGGATGCGTCTGGAGGATAATCCGGACGCATCACGTCACCCAATGGATTGGCCTCCAGATGCGTCCGGACTCCGCACAGAATAATCTCTCCGTGAGAAGAAGATGAAGGCATTGTTATGCAAGAGAGAGCAAGAGGTGTCTTCACGAATGCAAGTTTTGGAATAAATGAAAAATTTCCTATGTACAACAATTGTAATTAAACCAATATAAATATGCCAAAAATTCATACTTGCACTGAACTTACAAGTTTAAATCTGAATTAGTTCAAGAATTGGCTTTGAGAATTCAGGACTAAACTATAATCAATCATATTTTGAAGCCTTCTTGATAAGTAATTATATCATTAATCAATTATTATAGGTTGTGACTTCATCAGAGTATTATAGTTAAAATCTAAAACATGAGACAATGAGCCTCCTTTACAATATTTATTAATTACTTTCAAAACATTTGGACTATTATAAATCATTGATGTTAGACTCTTGGAGGCCTTATCAAACAAAAGGCATTAAAGAGATTTTTTTTAGCAATATTTTCAATGTAACAAGTGCCTTGTTATTCTAACAAGTGTTGTGAATGATGAAATCATTATTGTAAAATATTTCTTTTTTTTTTTTCTTTATGCCAAGAGAACCTTACATTGAAAGTGTCATGAGAGCTATTTTGCTTGTTTGTAAATAAAAGAAAAAAAGAAAGATAAAATTGAAATTTTAGTTTTCACTTAGTTTACATATGAAAATAAAATTTATATAATTATGATCTTTTGTGGTATAAAATATACATGAATTTCTAAAAATTCAATTAAATAATACAGTCTAACAAACTTGAATAGACAATAAAACGTATTTTTAATCTTTGAGCAACCAGAATCAATTTTTATGTTCATAGTATACTATAATGTATTACCTCAACTATCAAAAATGTCATATGTAATATTAATTGAGCATTAAATAAAATAATTTTGTGGTGGCCGCTAGAGATGTCAATATTTGACACAACCCAAAAATCTGACATGAACCTGACCCAAAAATTCTGGGTTAAGGTCAACCCAGACCTGAAACGGGTCTGGTTTTGGTTCAACAAATTGACCCAAAAACTAGCAATTTTTGTTTGGCCCTGGGTCATTCGGATCATATCGGGTTGACCTGGACCCGAAGCGGGTTGGGATCGGGTCCAAAAAATAGACCAATTTGCAAAAACGGGTCAGGTTCGGGTTGACCTGAACAGTGCCGGGTCAATTTTGGTTTGACCCGAACCCGACCCGTGACCCAAAATTGACATCTCAAGTATCCTAAGGTCTAGATTTGGCTTATTTAGAGGTCCTTGGTCATACAAACATCATGATTTAATCATTCAAACTTCAAAATTAATTAAGGGAAAATCATCTAAAAATATGTTGTTACACATATAAATTGAATGGCATCAAAAAATTTGTTGAGATTGTTCAATAGCCTCATAAAGCATGAATAATTGTGTTATGGCACCAATAATAAGTCCTTCAACATCTAATGAACCAAGATAAAATGATAAGCCTATATAAGCATCAAATACCTCAATATATGCCTCAAAGAACCATTGACTCTTCAAATTTTTATAGAAAACTACTTCAGGAATATAGTATTGAACTCATCAATATAGAAATAGCCATATAATCATGCTCCATGCATTGGTCATCATCAAATAACTCATGGTGGTCTTCTTTATAGGCTATCTTAATACACATTAAATGTTTAAATATAAGCAATAATAATGCCTAATGCATTTGAGTCTCAAAATCTACATTTATGCATGGTAAGCTCTTTGCTATTAAAATCAGTGAGCTCACATGTTAAAGCATGGAATTAGTAGGGCATCAATTATGATTCTTAGAAATTATTGTTGACATTGCATTTCACTAAACTAGGGTGAAAAGGGGTTAACTTGGTCAAATTGACCAAGCCAGACTCTAAGACCACTTATATTGGATTCAATGGGTCAAACCAAGTTTGTTGAGCCCATACATAGGTCTTGGGTCAACCTGGTTGACCAAGTCAACCTAGGTTGACCAAACTAGCCTAAATCACCCTTATTTAGGTTTTAATCAATTTCAAATCCCTCTGACTCAAACCCCAATCAATTTGGACTTGATTGACCATGTTGACCTAGTCAACACTTGGCTTGGTCAACCCAAGCCTAATTTGGTCAAATTTGACCTATTTAGATCAAATATATGGCCCCTTTAGCATTTAAACCAATCCAAGCCTCTCTTTGACCCAAAACACAACCAAGGAAGCTTAATTCCCTCCTACTTAACCCTATGAGCCAACTTGGTCATCCATCATAGGGTTGGGACGATAAATAGAGGCTTAGGGCTTCATTAGAGGGATCTTGCATACTATTTCTTCCCAAGACTCCCAAAGCCCGAGGCTTCTTTGGTGTGAGCTCTCCAAACCTCCCTCCACCTTTCCCCACTCAAATCTATGGTCGAGACCCCGCCGGCGGCGAGCTTCCGACGACCCGAAGCCTTAATCTTTCCAAGTGAGTTTGTTGCTGATCCATAGCATTTTGATCCGTGATTCCTTCTACAAACAAGAGCGTGGACAGTTTACAAGTGCAATAAGCCAAGATCTTTCAAATCCAATATTTGGACTAGGTATAATCTCAAACCCTAGTTTAAAACACTTAGATTCAAATAACTTTTCATATAGTGCAATTTTTAACGCGATATTGGCCCCCCATTAATGCTCTTCATGAATGTTATTTAAGTTTAAAATTTCAATAAGTTTGATCGAGCCATTCTTGAGAGCGAAGGTATTTTTTTTAAGGGTTACGGACTAACGCATGCATGAACTGCACATTATTGGGGCCGTTGATCTTGCGATCAACAACTCTGATCGAGCCACTCCATAGCCCTCCCTAATCGTACGATATGTGAGGTTGTCCCATTATTTGTTCATCAAGATCAGGGTCATCTGCTGGAAATAGCAGACGGTTCAAAGACATGAGGGAGTGGCTGACTAACTTCAGTGAAAAGCACATTGGGCCCACCGTCCTTCCAATCATAAGATGATGATTACATGGCAGCGCAATCATCGCCAATGATTGGCCCACCACCACACATTTTGAACAGGCCAATCAGAGGTTGCTACATGTTTGCATCGCCGGTTTATTTAAAATAATTTAAATTAATTTAAATTTCTTTTTTAAATATAGAATTACCTAAATAATTATTTAAAATTATTTTTAGATCTAAAAAATGCATAAAATATATTAAAATTTTAAGAATTTAATAGCCTTTAATTTAAAATTATTTTAAAATATATTATATATTTTAAATTATTTTAAAAACATTTTTTAAATAATTAATTAATAATTAATAAACTATTATATTAAATATATTCAAAAATTAAAAATTTTACATTAAAATATCTTAAATAATTAAAAGATTATTTTCAAATATATTAATTAAAATTAAATTAATTTAAGATATATTTGTATTTTAAATAAATCTTAATTAATTAAACTCCTAAATATCTAATTAATATTTATTAATATTAATTATAAATATTTTCAATTAATTAATTTTGTTTTAAATATATTAATTTCTTTTTTTTAATATTTAATTTTAAATTAAGGTTAATCTTAGAAATATTTATATTTTAAGTAGTTCTTGATTAATTAAAATTTTAAAAAAGGAATTAATATTTAATATAATTAAACTTAAATATTTTAAAAAATTTCTTAAAAATAAATATTTAACTATTTGAAATTTTAGAAACCTTTAAAAATTTAATTTAATTTATTTTAATAATTATTTTAAATATTAAATATTTTGAAATTATTTTAAATACATTTTAATTACCTTAAATTTTAAAAATTCATATTAAATTCAATTTAAATCCAAAAAATTAATACAATACCTTAAAAATTTCAAAAAATTAATTATTTTAATTTAAAATTAATTTTATAGATTAGAAACTTATTTTTTCTTAATTTTTTTATATTATTTAAAACCTTAATATTTATTTTAATATTATATTAAATATTTTCAAAATTAAAATTTTACTTTGAATTATTTTTAATTATTTTTGGATTATCAATGGATCTCTCAAAAATATTTTAAATTATTTTATTTTAATATATATATATATATATATATATATATATATATATATATATATATATATATATATATATATATATATATATATATATATATATATATATATATATATATATATATATATATATATATATATATATATATATATATATATATATATATATGTTAATATGTATATATTTTAAAATTTATTTTTAAAATTATATATATTTAAATTTTGATTAATATAGGTTAATATGTACATATTAATTATTGTTTAATATTTTGCATGTTTAGGATGTATGAACACTTAGCCTAGGCTCTCCTAGTTCTAAGAAAATGGCATGTGATTATGTGTTAAATTTTCTTTATGTTAACCAAGGGTTTATCATGACACTTGAGTTGAACATATTCAATCAAGCGACATCTTAAAAATAATAATTAAAGACATGTCTAAAAACTTAGAGAACTTTTAGAGATTAGGTTACACCTCCAAATGACATGAAACATAAATCATTTAAACTTAGTGATATTTCAAACTCTTGAAAAATTTTTAGGAAATTTTAGGACCCTTTAAGTCACTTAATTAATTAACCCTAATTTACCCACTTAATAAAGCCCCAAAAAATTTAAAAAATTCTAATAAATCCAGGTTAAACCCAAAAATTGTCAATAATATATCAAACTTTTCATAATTTAATTATTAATCTAAGAAAATTAAAAGGTCCTTATATGGAATTTAATTTGAACACTAATTTAATTTTAATTAAAAATCATCCCTTAATTAAATTAATTAATTGAAACTTATTAAAAATATGAAAATTCTCCCAAGCACTTGAAATTACTTTCCTAAGTCATTCTTGACCTTTAGAGGTGATTGTAAGAGGTTTGAACTTCATGTAAATGAAAATCCCTAAAATACCCTTAACTAAGTAATTTCTAATAATTCATTAAATACCCAAAATTTAAAAAATCTTAACTAATTCTGAAAAAATTCAAATTGAGTAAACTAAAAGGCATTAAACTCCAATTAAAAAATAATATTTATTAAAAATATGAACATTCTAGAAATCAACTTAAATAATAAAGGTCAACTCCTCGGTCAACCATAGTTTGATAACTAGACCCAAAACATTTAAAAATCATAACTTTTTGTTGAAAACTCTAAATACAGTAAACTAAAATCTAATATTTAATAAAAAAGCAAGAACTCCAGGACTTAGCTTATTTCTGAAAGTCAATTTTGGACCCCTTTGATCTAACGTATAGGATGATCGTGGGATTTCTAAAATTCATTAACTCAACTTAAATTTCAGAGAATGTTATCCTAATTATTAAAATTGACCAACTAATTAAATTAATTAAAATTGATCTCAAATTTATTATATTTAAACTCTAATAAAAAATTCCTCTTTGGCCTTCAATAAATCAAATCACAAATAACATGAACTAATTACCTAACATAAGACATATCCAAGATCACATAACCTACTACACACACATAGAATTATTTGTTAGGACGCGACTTCTAGATTTAAGTTAGGCTAATATTTTCTTTTTATTTTTGTGATGTGATGCTTTGCATGTGGCATGTATGCTGATTATTTTAATTTTCTCTGATAATTACTGTGATGATGATTTTTTATTATTATAATTTCTTTGTGATGTGATGGACGATAAATTACCCATAAGTTAAAAGTGATTTTAATACTAACGATGTTTTTTGTAGGTGGACATGCTGATATAATACTAAAAAGGGAGATAAAATAAATCATAATATGATTACTACATGTTCTTTAGTCGCTTAGGCCTCAAATAAATTAGAGGATGACTAAGTGTGACTGATATGACTAAATTTTATTTTCATATAGAACTGCTTAAGATATTTTATTTTAATTGCTAATGATAATCCTACAGGAGAGACTAGATTTTTTTTTTCTGATGTAATGTATTTGAAATAAAGAGTTGTAAAAGTTTATAAAAAAGAGGCATCTTAATAAAATATCACGGATCCAAAGAGAAAAGAAAGTATCTTTATAGGAATTTTTTTGTCATTTGGGTACCTTATTGAAGACAAACCACAAGAAGATTGAAGGAAAGATTAAATACCTTATTTTTAAGAATTGTGTTATTTTATAAGAATAGAATCCAGGTTATTATCGGTGAAGCCTGACCACCATTACTTTTCTGCAAATCATGTGTTGTACATTATATGGCACTTTGCATAAACTTTTGGATATTTTTTTTTACTTTGGTTGATATTTTATTAATGTGTTTACCTTATTTGTGCAGTAGAAATTACATATTTTTATATATTTTTTTCTTGCATATATATGCGCCTGATTTTGCTAGGCTCTTTAGAGATAATTTTTTTTACTCTTAATCAAAATTCAAAAATTGTAAGAATTAAATAATATAGAAATATAACGATCTAGGAAATAAGCTGAAGGTCGTACGGGGTCACATGCATATTATTACATTCCTCTCTTTTCTTGTTTAGACACTTCCCCACCTACGGCCATAGTTTAGATAATCGAACCTATGAGGATGATGTGTTGAACTTGGGAAATCCTAGTCGTATAAAAAATTATTTTATAAGCCTTTTTTAAATTGTATGCATTCCTAATTTAGAGATGTTTACTAGCATGCATTGCATTAAAAATTAACTAAAATCAAAAGTTAATTATATTAGTTTTGGAAGTATTCTACCATACATAAGTACAAGGCCACTTAGAAACCTCTCTAGATATCGGCCTTAATTTCCAAAAACCCAGCCACCCACCTATCTTTCATACAAATCAGACATCATGAATTTTATATGACTAGGTGGTTAGCTAGCTTTCCTTTTCATGTAGGATATAAGTCTATAATGTATTAACTAGGACACATGTGTTAGTATTGTATGTAAAATACTAAACTCACTATAGATTTAGGGTTCAAGGCTACTACTATCGATGTCCCATAGTGTGCTTCATCGACGGGTAAGTCTTCTATCCTTCAAAGGCTATAAATTTCATATATCTGCGTCACATGAATGATGCCACATCTATCCTTCTCTCTTGTATGCTTAGAGTGCAGTGTTGTCTTTTTATCCAATTTCTTTTCCCTACCTTAGTCCTTATGGATGATGACATGAGCCATGCATATTGACTAAGCCAAGTTGAACCTTTCTTTTCCTTTGAATAGGAAGTTCCTAGACTCCTCCCTATGTGTTAATCTTATTTGAGAGAATAATATATAGTCCTTAATCGAGAGTCTTCTCAATCCCCGACTTAAAATGTAATTAACCACGGGGGCTTGCACCCATGGGAAATCTAATCCCACATCAAATAAACCCCACTCAAGATGATGTATCAGGTGGGGAAAATCTCATAACTTTGATCAGGTGTGTAGACGAAAGTTGTTACTCACAATGGTTAATCGTATGTATGATCTTATATGCCCTCCCATTGACCTGCTTATGAAGAGCACAAAGGCTTGCGACCATTTTATCCTAGGGATAATATGATCGTACCATTTGCATTCTATCCCTGTTGAGCGATATCCATTTGGATGCCCATAATTACCTTGGATGAAATGGCCCTATTTGCTAATAAATTAATGACAATAATTATAATTCATTAATGCAATAGAAGTTATGGAAAGCTTATTGACTTTGTGCTTATTAACATAATAAATTAGTTAATTGCATGTGAATATTTACAGCATATACATCCCTAATATAAAGTCGTGTCATTAGAACTAGGGCTCTTTATCTCATTAATGTAGTGGCTCTCCTAAAAAGGTTAGTGTAGCTATTCTTTAATATTCATTGTAATATTAAGTCAAAGAGGAATAAACATTAAAACATATTTATCTTTTTAAGTAATAATTATACAAAGAAGGTATTTTAAGCATTTATGTTTATGTAGACTTAGGAGTGAACTTAGGTCTATTAGTGGCCAAATTATGTAATATACTTGTAATTAGATTTATTTTCTTGCTTTTTTACTGCTTATTTACTTAATTATTGCATGGGTGTAAATGTTAAAGTGTTGATAATTAGAATTATTTTAAATGCTTTTCTTTTTGTGTATAGTTTATTTTTAACTTGGGCTTAATCTAAAACACTCTAAATTCTATAATATGTCATGTGATATAGTGCTTAACAGTGAATCATGTTCATTGTATGGCTATTTATTTATAAAGTTTTACTTGTGTGGTGTCACTTGAAGATTACATAAAACTAGAAGTGTATGTCTGATAATTTTAGTGAGTGTAATAATTTCTACTATAGTTAACCATTTAGACATTTATTTATATTAATACATATAAATTGTGTGTACTTTATCCTCACCATTTAACAGAAAATTTGTGTATTTTTATGAGGATGATTCAAAGACATTAAGCTTATTATATAACAGCATCCTTATTCCTTCTCATAAACTATGAAATATTGGATTAAGAGAAACATCTTGAGCTACTCTAGATTAGCTAGAGCAACAAGAACTCGACACTTCTGAGAACTTATTCCCATCAAGATCAACTCAATCGTTATCTTGTTGAGTCATAATACATTTTTTTTAGAGAACTATTAATTATGAAGCAACAATAATAATTAAAATTATCAAAATTTGCTTAACATAATTGAGCTTATTTTATTATAATTAAGTTTGTTTTGACACGATTGAGTAGAAACCTGTTAGTTTAAATGATAATTTTGGATTAATCATTGATTTCTTCATTGATGTGTTATGTACAATTAGTAGTTCCTCGTACTCCTTGAGTAATATCATCATAATAAACTCTTCTTTAGGCAACTTTACTCAACCACTTGGGAATCACCTCTTCTCCTTGAGTGTTAGCTATGGGGTTATGCCTTATCATTGGAGTATTTAACTTTGTTAGTGGCATACGTTGGAGTTGGTTCTTTAGCTTTTCCAACTTGTACCCTTTCACATCTTGCAACTTCTAGGAACTCGCCCTCTCCTTAAATTAATGTCGTCCCTAATGCCAAGGGATTATTTTTCGCTAACTATAGGATGTTGACGACCAGCTTAGAGATTGCCATTATAATTTGAGGATTTTTCTTAATATCATAAGAACATGATGTTGAACTAGGAGTTGGAAACCCCCTTCTTGTCTTTTTTAGAGAGGTATTTCTATAACACCCTAGGATGTAATGGAGTGATTGGTTTGCCTAAACCTATGATTTAATCTCAAACATCAATAACAATAACCAAATCTACGAATATTTCAAATAATAAAAGTAATATAAATTTCATTTCATTAAATATAATTGCAATAAACCAAATGAGGAATGTTTATACATCAAAATAGTAAAATTAGATTACAAAATAATAATAATAATAATAATAATACCTTACTAATCAAATCCTAAAAATCCTGCCACTACACCTAATCTACTATGTTGGGCCTTTACCTTTTCTTGGAATATTAGAAGGAATGGAATGAGCACAACTAACTCAGTAGACTTACTATACTAACCAATTATATATATAACTATCCAAATTAAAAGAAGAAATTGCAATTAATAAAAGGAAATAAAGAATAAACTAAACACTAGTAAAATAGTAAAATATAACCTTTTAAAGGTTCCAGTGCATACTTGCAGCTTTACTTACTTGTAAAGCCACTTCCATGGAAGTTTACATATACTTTACAAAATACTTACTTCACAGACTCACTTGCACATAACTTTTGCATATCATCATTGTTCAATCAAAGTTTCATAATTTTAAATATTCATTTCTGATTATTACTTAAACTTATTACATTAACACAAATGCAATGCAATGATTATAATGCATATGTCATGATATTTGCTTATAACTTCACTTCAACTTATTCTACCCATTTTACCTCCCACACCCGCATATAGTAAATGGAGTTAGAATCCCTCCCACATATGCACTAGGCAGATGGGGTTAGAATGGTACATACAATGTTTCATAATCTCCCATACCTGCTTTCAACAAATGAGGTTAGAATTCCTCCCACATTTTTACTAGGCATATGAGGACAAAATAAAACATTTAGGTCCCTTGTCACACATCTTAGAGTGCACTTTTTCACATATTAGAACTTCTCAAATGTCTTCCCATAAACAGTGAAAATGAAATTGCAATAGTAACTGAATTGTACTTTTCAATGCAATACTTGTAGAATGCACAAATTATAAATAAAAGACAAATTACTTGTAAAATAAAACATGATACCTACAAAATTTTTCTTGATCAAATTTTAACTTCAAAAGAATATTCATATGAACATTTTAAGACTTTTATATAATTACTGCAATTGCCAGAAAAATCTCAGTTGGATCATATACATAAATTTATGTAGGAAAAATAAACCAATGAAAATTTGATTTCTTATAGTTAACATATTTAAAGCAAAGCATCAAACAATGCATAAAAGTTATGCGGTGAAAACTTTATAATATGAGAAAAGCACGTTTCATTCTATAACCATTTATAAAACAACAAAAATTGAAATCAGGGATGGAGGTTAAAAAGTTTATCTCATATTCTATAATATCTTTAGCTGGCCCAGCATACGAAACCTGAGTTTTAGCCTCCAATCTCTCTCTCTCTCTCTCTCTCTCTCTCCTCCCTTTAGGTCGAGGTGAAAATGAATTGTGCCAAATGGTTTTAGATACTTTATTTAAAAACTACTAATTTGATCTAGAGCCTCAGCACTCCCAGAGAATCTTTAAAATTCTTCTAAAATAACATCATATGAGACTCGACGTTGCAGCGATTCTTCCTAGCACTGCAACACACCCAAAACACATTTTTTTTTTCATTTTTTTGAGAGCTCAATATTACGGCACTATCATATCTAACGCTAGTTGAGAAAAATTTTCAACTTACATTTTCACTTATCATACCCCATTCTTATTACTTAAAGCTCCATTAAATATTCTAAAACTATAATTGCTAATCAAATAAAGAATAAAAATGATTAATAGAAACTTAAATTTATGATGACAAACATTATAATTTCAATCCTAACCTCTATCGCTATAATAACACTCAATAAATCTTTTGTAATTACTACTAAAGAGCTTATTCCCACAACGATGCTCCCATCTCCACAAAAAACTACTCTAACAAATGTCTCATATGACATGGAGATTCACATATTAGTCTCCGAATTTGGTGGAAGACCTTGCCCTTGGGCATCTTTCTACATTGTTGGTTTTAAATTTATTTTCTTCAATGAAGGTATGAACCTTAAGTAAAAAGAATTAAACTCTTCAACATTGAGACACCTTTTTTGTAATGGTTTAAGTTTTATTAAGAAACTCCAAAATTAAGAGTGCTCATGCGAGAACAATCTTGAGACAGGTGACCTCCTAGGAAGTTATACTAATGTGACAAAATCGTAAGGCCATTAGGCCAAAGTGGACAATACATTGATATTTAAGAAATTGGATTGTTACAAAATGGTATTAGAATATTACACCAGTCAAAAGATGGGAACTAAGTGACATACAAGATAAAATGCTATGCCATGGAGGTCACCTCTTGAATCATGTATGAGACAAATTACTTTATATGGTAGGAGCTCCTACTTGAATTTGTAGGGTTCACCTCTACAATCCTATCTACTAAATAAATAATTCTGAGATAAAGATACTTACGATGATACCAGTTACTTAAGTGGTGGATAGTGTAAAACCTCTTAAGTAAAAATAAGCTAAATTATTAAATATCGAGGCACCTTATGGTGTAATAATTAAAATTTTACTAAGAAACTCCAAAGTTAAGCTTGCTTATGCGAAAACAATCCTAGGATGGGTGACCTCCTTGGAAGTTACACCAATAGTACAAAATCATAAGACCATTAGGCCAAAGCAGATAATACCTTGATAGTTAAAATTTTGGATTGTTATAGAATATGCTCGTGAATATATAAATCCTCAACCAGCACAACCTTATCAATCACACACTCGATGAATATCTTTCTTACCATGTTGTATAAAACTAAGTTGGACAAATGATCATTTTAATCCATCCTACATAAAATATATGAGTTTTTAAAAATAATTGAAATTCAAAGAGTAGATGCTAAAATAAAAGTAATGAAAAACTTCAAAATTGGCCTCGAGTTATCTACTTATAGGCATTGATTGTTGATGTGCCAACCACTTATCGAGTATATAAGCATCTTACAAATCCAACACATCTAGCTTAGCCAAGCCAAATCCGACATGTTTGAGTCATTTTTATATTCTTCTAGGCTTCTAAAAAGTCATGATAAACAATAATTGATGTAGACCTACATTTTTCCAAGACAGACCATTAAAGCTTCGTTTGGGACAGCTTTTTTATTGCTTCTTAAAATGGAGTTTTAGTTAAAAATTTAAAGTTGTTCTAAAATTCTATTTTAAGAAACAATAAAAAAATTATCCCAAATGAAGACTAAATTATCTCAATATCTTGAATTAGATTCAACTAATTAATATCTTAGACTTAAAATCAAAGTTGCTCAAAAGTTATCTGTAAAAATGATTATACATTACACAAGTAGCTATACATAGTTTAATTATTATTTCATTTTATTTTATGATAAAACTCATTATATATTTCTAATCATATCCTATGTCTATAAATATGCCCTCAAAGACTATTAGAATCAGATATCTATAAAAATAATTATAAAAGAAAAGAAAAATAAAATAGAGAAAAAATTGACCCAAACACTCTCTTAATTTATTCTTATAGAAGCTGGTTGGGTGGAAGAAAAGTGAATGCAAAGTAGAATAAATGCATTACTTTTTTATTTTTAATGTTTGGTTGGATGAAAAATAAATACAAAATAAAGTAAAGTAAATACTGTATATTTCATTTTACGTTCTCGACCAATTTGACCGAAAACACTTTACACCGCTTAAGCGATTCATTTACCACCGACGACAACCATTATCTCCACCGTCGCTGATGCCCACTACCTACACCCTGCCGCCACCGTCCACTGGCGGCCCCACACCAACGATCCTACCTCGGCCGACCACATGACCGCCAACCACCTCGTCACTGCTTACCACTAGCCATCGGCCACCCTAGTCACAGCTTTCTTGCAAGTATTCATTTTAATTAAAAAAAAAACCTTTCTTGCAAGCGTTCATTTTATTAAAAATAATAATTTATGCATATCTTTTTCTGTGATCCAAATAACTCTAAAATATTTCTTTTATATTAAATTTTTTATAGGATACATAATTTTTTCACGCAACCAAATGGCATAATAACACAGCTCGATTTGGCCTGTTGGTTGAGAGCTTAGGCTTCCAACTAAGAAGTATTGGGTTCGAGTCTTTGTGTATGCCTTGTGTGTGAAGTTGACTTAAATGACCTAAATGTAAAAAAAAAAAAAAAAAAAAAAAAAGGCATAATAAAATGGCTCACATGTCATTCCAAAATTTTTAAGCTTCTCTCTCGTTTCTCTGGATTTTTTTATTCGATCTGGATCTCGGGTTCCCGTGTTTTTAGTTTTTACGGCATTATTGGATTCAGTAGTAGTGAGGGTAAAGTCGGGTAGCTGCGTAAAATTAGGGTTTGATTTTCCGGTAGCTCCGGTCTCCTAGAGCTCGGGAGCCTTTTTTATGGCTGTGAGGATCACATCGAGGTACCTTGTGCGCAGACTCTCTTCCAGCGGGAAGATCCTTAGCGAAGAGGAGAAAGCGGCGGAGAACGTGTACATCAAGGTTCATTTCGCATTATGATATGCATATTCTGTATTATTTATAAATCATTGTTTTCTTTTTTATATTTTATGCTTACCATGTCAATGTTAGCTACTTGATACCTCAAAAGATGGACGGAAGATGTCAGGATTTTTTTATTTTCTTACACTAGTCTAAGGATTGGTGCTTAAGTTCTGATTCTTACATAGGTTCTGAATATAAAATCCGGCGAGGTCAATTGTTGGATGTACATTTCTTTGGATTTTAATGACATCCTTTCTAAGATTACAGTAGAGAAAAAAATCTCTTTGCAGCCAAATATGCTAGAAACAATAGCGATCAAATGCCTATCGACTTTGTTTTTGACTGCCCTGATATTATTCCTTTCGCTATCATTCCACAGGAGAAGAACAAAGAAAGAAGAGCTATTGACTTTATATTTTCCTCGAGCCTTCTTGATTTACTGACCATAGATTATGTAGAAAAGTGATGTTGCAGTATATGATAGTAGATCACCAAAGCATCTCCTTTGAGAGTATTATTCTCTTAGAAGGATATGATATCTTATTCTCAGACATCTTTTAACATTTATAAACCTTCTTAAACAGTTGAAATTTAATGTTGATCATCCACTATTTTCAATTTCCAATTTCTATTTAAAAGTAGAAATTTCAGAAATAATTTAAAGATTTCTTCTTTCTCCCTCTCTCTAAATGACGGCATCCTTCTCTTTACTTCAGAGCCTTTCCTTTCCTCTTCTTCTACATTGCTTTACCATGATTTGGTATTAGAGCTGCAACTCACATCTCTTGCCATCCAATATCATTGATTATATTCACCTGCAATCATCTGCTTGTCGTGCTATAGAATACTTCTGCAAATCCCTGCACGTACTTACTTATCAGTTGTTTCAAACATGCATGCAAACTTTTTGCACTTGTAGTACATTGTAGTTGTGTAATCTTCAGTATTCATGTGTGAAGCATGCACTATCTTAATCGAAATCGTGTTTTAAAGTACTACTTGTTCGTGGAGGTGAGGTGAAATTCAATCTTTATTCAACTCAAACATTTTGATTCTATGCAACACATACTCAAGTTTGCCTATTACTCATGCTAGAAAATGGAATGGCTTAGCTTATTATCTATCTTACATTAACTCAATACATCTAATTAATTATATTCACCGAACTCTAAAATTGTCCGTTGCCCTAAATAATGCTTGTTGGAAAATTTGTGCATGTTATGAATGTTACAAAATCCTTTTAATTAAAAGCTTACAACTTTCTCTGACCCACATTTCTAATTTTAGGAACAAATTGCATGATTGTTGTGCTATCATCATAATATTGAATTCTAGAAAATCCTTATTATGGTTGGCATAAATTAAATTCATTAATCACATTATGCAGTGTTAAACCATTTCGTTAACAAAGATTCCCTTTACATCATGTCACTTGCTTGTAGACAACTAAAACAGAAGTTAGATATGTTGGCACATCAGGTTAATGCACAATCTAAAACACTTGAAGCGGTGAAGTAACATGTTGTACCTTTGGGTTAAAAATGACTACACTTTTAATTGAAACATAGATTATTATTATTCGTGCAGTAACTAGTGTCTAACCAAGATGGTTCATGGTCTCACGATAAAAAAATGATAATTTGCTGCAAATGAATCTAAATAGAAATGGTTGAGGAATTGTTTTAAGAGATATCATCTATTTATATAAGGTGAAAGCATTATAAACATATGCCACTTTGACTAGTACACTCTCAAGGTTGAACCACATCCAAATCCTTTCGACATTGGATGAGTTGATTATATATCTGGTTGTCACTAAAATATGTTTTCTATCAATTCAATTTAAGGCATTATTCTAATAATATATGGCATGACATGGTACCCATTATTGTTGCTAACATTGTGTTAGGTCGCTCTTAGCTTGTGATGCAGATGTTGTTCTTTATGATTGAGCCTAAATTTGTGCTTTAAACTCTAAGGACCCCTTATATCAGATTGGGATCATTAAAACTTGCTGGAAAAATATTAATTTTCTTTACCAATTAAAATGTGAAAGTTTTAGATGAGAAAAATAAAGGACTTCATCAGGTAGTTGACAACCGGAATACAATTTGTTGAACAATCATGACATAAATATTTTAATACACTACGTTAATGCTAGAGCGTTTCCTGCATGCGATGCACTGTATGACCTCAATATAACGAAAAGGTTGCACTGATGCTCGGGTATAGTGTTAAATAAGCAAAGTTTCTTACATCATGGATGGATGTGGGCGAAAAAGCTAGTCTATGAAACTCGAATTAGGATAAAAACTCCGGATATAGGTTCTTTTACAGACAAATTAATGAAATTAATAGATATTATTATTTATTGGAAGATAAATATTCTATATATTCAGAAAACTAAATGAGTTAGAGAAAAAGACTAAGAAGATTGATAGTTCAGGTTTAAAATTATAGTATTCAGGTAGGAGTCATACTAAAAATGGTGTATGTGTGATTATAAATATGAGTTCAAGGATAGTACTTTATAAATTAATAGAATTGAAGTTGAAAATATAGCTTTAAAAATTATTGTTGATGCTAAGATCATTAATAATAAAAATGCTTATACTCCTCAAGTATGCTTGGATATGCCTTTAAAATTATAAATTTAAATGATTTAGAAAAAATGATATAAAGTATATCTCTTGTAGGAAGAGTTTTTATTGGAGGAGATTTAAATAGACATGTTGGTAGAGTAGTAGAAGATTTTAAAAGTATTCATGATGGAGATGGGTTTGGTGTGACTAATGAAGGTGCTAGGATTGTATTAGACTTTGCTCTAGCTTATGATTTTGTTATTATGAATACCTTATTTAAGAAAAGATAGAAGCATCTCATCACTTATAAGAATGAATATAGTAAAACTCAGATGAATTATTTTCTTATAAGAAAAAATAGATATTTTAGATTCCAAAGATTGTAAAGTCATTCCGAGTAAAAGTTTATGTATTCAACATCATTTATTAGTTTTTGATTTTAAGATGAAGGGGTGAAATATTAAAGATAAACTAAAAAAATTGTCTTAGGATTAAATAGAGACATTAAAAAAAATTCTAATAAAAATATTTTTAAGAATAAGATTTAAGATTTTAATATTTGGATTGATTCATGAGGAAGCTAATGTTATGTGAGAAAAAAAGCAACTAATGATATTAATAATGTTTCAAAGTATGTGCATAGAGAATCAAAAAGGAAAAAAAATCTTATTAATAAAAATAGTTAGTGGTGGAATCAAAATGTGCAAGAAAAGATTAAAATTAAAAAACTTTCCTATAAAAATTAGTTTAGATGTAAAAGCTTGAAAATTTGTGGAAAATATATAGAGGGGCCTGTAGAGACTAAGAAATCAATATGTGACACAAAAAAATAGTTTTTATTGATTTATTTAATAAATTAGATACCAATGAGGGTGAAAGATTTAAATATAAGTTAGTCAAGCAAATATATATGAAAAGTAATGATTTAGTTCAAGTGAAATACAATAAGGATGATGATAAAAATATATATATATTTTAAAAAGTGGATATTCAATGTAGGTCGATGAGATATTTCGATAGGATATTCAATGAGATTGTGTGAATATGATTGATTTTAGTGACCTTAGCACCATAAATGAAAATAAATATTTTTATTTTTCATCGTCTTATTAAAATCAAAACAGGAGAGACTTTAAAGAAAAATGAAGTGTAAAAAAGTAGTAGTACTTGATAATGTTCCAATACAGGTGTGAAAATTCTTAGGAGATTAAGGAGTTTTTTGACTTACTAACTTTTTAATATTATTTTGAAGATTAAAAGGATGCTAGAAGTGTGGAGGAGTATATTGGTTCATATTTTTATGAATAAATGTGATGCACAAGATTTTGTGAATTATATTAGTGGGACCTGACGACCTGTTAATGTTCCAATAGAGGTGTAAGAATGCTTAAGAGATTAATGAATTTCTTTACTCACTAAACTTTTTAATATTATTTTGAAGACTAAAAAAGATGCTAGATGAGCAGAGAATGAGTGCATTAGTTCCTATTTTTAAGAATAATGGTGATGCACAAGAGTTTGTGAATTGTAGAGGAATTCGGTTAATATGTTATGCATTAAAATTTTGTGAGATAGTAATTAAGCATAAATATCGTATCTAAAGTCTCGCCTTGCTCGAGCTACTTTCAGTCCTGCTGTATGCTATGAATCAAGTTTGTTACGACGTGATACTAATATTTTTGAAATTAGTTTGGATTCATGTCAAGTAGGTCTACTATGAAAGCTATAAATTTGTTGAGAGGTTTGATGGAGAAGTATAGAGAGAGTAAGGAGGATCTTTATATGATATTTATTAATTTAGAGAAAATGTATGATAAACTTTCGAAAGAAGAACTTTGGAGAGTTCTAGAAAAGAAAGGAGTTAATAATGCTTATATTCAAGTTATTAAGGATATTTATATAAGAGCTATTACTTCTGTTCAAACGCTAGTGGTTTGACCAAATATTTTTCTATTTAAGTTGGATTACATCAAAGATCAGCTTTAAGTCTATATCTTTTTTGCTTTAAGTCATGGATATTCTTACTAGACATTTACAAGAGGATGTAACTTGGTATATTCCTTTTGCTGATGATATTCTGTGTTGATAAGACTAGAGAGAGAGTTGAAATAAAATTTGAATTATAGAGGGAAATCTTAGATTCTAAAGTTTTTTATTTGAGTAGATCTAAAATTAAATACGTGTTTTAGCAGAAATAAATTTAGTGGTGTGATTGTGACATTGGGTGATCAAGTTATTACCTCATTGTTATATAATTTCTCAAGGGCATAATATTCCACTAATGATTGTATTATTCAAGGTTTTAAAAGGCGAAATCGGGAATCGAGGCGTTTTTTCTAAACGAGACGAGGCGTAAGCCTCGAGGCGGATCGAGGCGTAAGCCTCAAAACGATTAAAATAAATTAATTTAAAATTATAAATAATGACAAAAAATAACAAAATATTATGTCAACTATGAATTTGAAGATTTGTTTTAAGATAATATTACTGGAATACAAGATTTAAAATAAACTCACTTAAAAATAAAACATCCCCTTAGGATCAAGACCCAAAGCAGGCTCATCATCACTTTGATTGTCTTTAGAAGAATCTTCAAAATTAATGTCAAAGTCATCTTCAAATTCTTCTTCATCTATAACATTTTTTTCTTTATCTCTTATATCAGTTAATATTTCATTAGCTTTAAAATGAAACAATAGTAACATACAAAATAATTCATTATATTTAAGAATATCTTTGAATTTTTTTGAAGCTCTAATATCACTTTGTTTCTTTCTTTTATATACTTGGGTAGTTGCTTCGTTGTCTTCTTCATTGACATGAAGTTTCTTCTTCTACTTCAACTTCAGAAACATCAGCATTCTTAGGAGTAACCCATTCATCATCACATTGTAACTCATCAACAAGCAAATGATCAATTTCATTCTCAATATTTCCTTGATTCTGCAATTTGAGATGTTTATCTTTTAGTTTTTTGTTAAACATAATATAAACTAGTTTGTTCATTCGATCTGCCGCCAATCGATTTCTCCTCTTTGTATGAATTTGATTGAAAATGCTCCAATTACGCTCGCATGCAGAAGCCGAACACGTTAGGCTAAGAACTTTAACTGCAAAAGCTTTTAATTCAGGAACATCATCTCCAAACTGAGCCCACCAACGTTTTACATGAAGATAAACATAGTATTTTATGAATATTGGTTGAAGTAGAAGACTTGAACATAAATATTAACATTAAAATTATAAATACTCAAACTATAAACATACCAGGAGATCGTGTTTTGTAGCATGTTTGTGCTGCTCTAAATCCAAACATTCCCTTCTCCAAATGAAAATCCTCAAGTTGATCATATACTTTAAGGTAGTTTTCTTCAGAAATGTGTTTGTCCATACATGCATACAAACCAATTTTCACCTCTTTGTCAACTTGAAAATCCTTATCATAATGAAATTGAGGATTTAAATAGTACGCAGCAGCATGTAAGTGTTGGTGTAATTGTCGATCCCATTTTTCATCTATAATATCCCATATTTCTTTGTAGGCACTTTCTTGACCTCCCAATTCTTTTGCAATATCTTCTTTAGCCCTATTCATTGCTTCATAAATAAATCCCATAGCCGGGGCTCTCTCACCATCAACCATTCTAAGCACCTTTACTAATGGTCCTGTTGTCTTCAAAGCATAATTTGTACTGCGCCAAAATGAATCGTCTCTCATAACAATCTTTTTAACTTGCTTTCCTTCTTGTTTTTTGGCCCATGAACTTTTATCCCACTCTTCAGAAGCAAACATTGCTTCCAAAGGTTGTCTTAACTCCTTGAATCTCTGCAATGTTAAATATGCAGGTCTAATAATTTCCTTGTCAGTGAATTTTCTCATCAAGCCGAGTACCCAAGAATGATTGTATATAAACTTACTAACGAATTTGGCCTTAAATATGACTGATTTATGTTGAGGCAACTGTCCCAACCTCTCAAGCATCAAGTCAATACAATGTGCAGCACAAGGAGTCCAGCAAAGGTGAGGCCTCTTCTCCATTAACATTCTTCCTGCAGCTTTGTATGCACTTGCATTATCAGTAACAACCTGTACTACTAAAGCATCTCCCACTTCCTCCACAACTTCATCCAACATTTCAAATAATAATTGGGCATCCTTTACAAAGCTTGAAGCATCTACTGATTTGAGAAAAACTGTTCCATATGGATTGTTGACAAAAAAATTAATAATACTTCTATGTCGAATATCTAACCAACCATCTGACATTATTGTCACCCCTGTCTCAATCCAAGTCTTCTTAACATCATCCACCATTTTTGAAGTTGTCTTGACCTCCTCATTCAGCATCCAAGTTCTCAGCTCATACATGCTTGGAAGTTGTAATCCTCTTCCATAGCTTCCAACAAATCGTAACATATTGATCCACGACGGACTCTTAACAACATTAAATGGAATCCCATTTTCATAGATGAATCTGGCGATATCCAAACAAACTCTATTCCTGAGTTCTTTTGTAGCTGTAGGAGGCTGAATATACTGAGTATTTATGTTTTCGTCGTTATCAATATTTAGCATAAATCTATCCATGGGCCCCCGACTGCCTCGGTCAGAAGAAACTAGATGGCTTCCAGTACTGGAACTTTCATGCTGTGATCCATAGTAAGAAGAGTTTCCTATCATCTCTTCCATATTTCTTTGTGTGACCTCCTTTGTGGTGGCAAACTTCTTTAAATAATTTATACATTCCTTCTTTACCTCATCAGGAACTTTTGCACATGGTCCCACATTGACATGAGTGCAAGCTAGATGATCATTCAATCTCTTGACGCCACCAGTTATCCGCTTCTCACAAAAATTACATTGTAAACATATCCCTTCTTTGCACCTTCGCCTGACACTTCAACTTGAGTTCCATATTTCCATGCAGGATCTTTCCTTCTTGTGCCACTAGTCATGCTAACAATAGGATATATTTCAACAATTATTTGTACTACCAAATACCAATAATAAACAACATGAATACAAAAATATACCAGTCTGCCGGGGGTCCAAGGGGGCGCTGCCCCCTGGCGGGGTTCGACCTGCCCGGTCAGGTCGCGGATCAATATGTTACGAGCGTGTACCGAGCGTGTACAAAAATATACCAGTCTGCCGGGGGTCCAAGGGGGCGCTGCCCGGTCAGGAACAAAATTTTATTATAAGAGTAATTTTGAAATTCTGCTCAATACCGAGCGTGTACCGAGCATGTACTACTCGGTACCGAGCATGTACCGAGCGTGTACTCATGTACTGCTCAGTACCGAGCGTGTACCGAGCATGTACTCATGTACCGCTCAGTACCGAGCGTGTACCGAGCATGTACTGCTCAGTACTGAGTGTGTACCGAGCATGTACTGCTCAGTACCGAGCATGTACCGCTCAGTACCGAGCGTGTACCGAGCATGTACTCCTCGGTACCGCTCAGTACCGAGCGTGTACCGAGCATGTACTGCTCAGTACTGAGTGTGTACCGAGCATGTACTGCTCAGTACCGAGCATGTACCGCTCAGTACCGAGCGTGTACCGAGCATGTACTCCTCGGTACCGAGCATGTACTGAGCGGTACCGAGCATGTATAATCTGATGAAGCGAGACATGAAGCAAATAACGGGAAGAAAGATCGTTACCTAGCCGTGAAAAAAGAACCTTCGATTATAGGAAGCTGGAGAATAAGAAGCGATACATGAAGCAAATGACCGGAAGATTACGGGAAGAAAGAGAAGAAATAATTCGTTACCTTCGATCGCCTTCAGTTATGTTCGAACTCGACCGAACTGTGGTCGTCGAAGTCGACGGAGTTCGCCTTTCAGTTCTCACCCGAAGCAGAAGCATGTATGTTACCCTAATACTCGACTCTTATACGACTCTCACCGCTCGGTCTAAATACTGACAAATCGAAGCGGTGCCTCGTTTCGCTTCGAGGCGTTACGAACCGAAGCCTACGCCCTGTGCGAAATAAGTGCACGCTCCGCCGAATCCAACGAGGCGTAAGCCTCAACGCGCAAATGCTTCGCCTCGCCTTGAGTCGCGTCTCAGTGCGTACGCCTCTTCCGCCTTTTTAATCGTTGGTATTATTCCATCTATTGCGCATAGTTTTGGCTATAGTTTGTGTTAAAGGTTCTTTATTGATTTAAATAAGTATTCATCATGCAATCCAGTATTACTTTATTGAGTTTAATGATGTCTACTTAGTTATTTCTGTAGATCTCATCAAGGTAAGGTGATTGCAGATTTGTCTCAGGCTAAGTCAATAATTGATGCTGTTAATTTCATGATTTAGCCTCTTTCTAGTGTAGATTCATTAAGAGGTTTAGCATCTTTACGGCTTCATTGAATGATATACGTAAATATATCAAATTTCATTGGACACCTACACAAAAAGCCTTTGCACCATCAAAGAAGTGATGGTTGCAACTTGAGTTTTTAAGCGTACTTTTCAAAGCCTTTTGTAAACTATCTTGTGATATTTCTAGTGCTCTTGTTTGCAATGTTCAATACTAAGAAGCTTGTCCAGTGGCATACGCAAGTAAAATTGATTTTTGTAAAGCAAAAATACATGACGTATGATCATGAATTTCATGCTTTTGTACAAGCCCTTAGACATTGTAGATGCTATTTATTATCCTGAGAGTGTGTTACATTTAGACCACAAGTCAATAAAATATTTGTAACAAAGAAAGATTGAATTTTTGGGCATGCAAACTTGTTTAAATATCTTTAATAGTTCACCTTTATGGTTAGGATGTAAATAACATGTTAATAAATACGTTGAGCCACATGCATTCTCCGTTGATGTTATTTTTCTTAAGGTAGCTTGATTTGATATATTGAAGAATGATTGAGTTTCTTGTAGCATTTTCATTTCATATTTAATTCTATTAAGGACACTATTGACAATCACTTAATTTGAATTTAAATTGCTAATGAGCTTCTGTTTAAGGTTTTTTATTATGTACCTTATACACTTCGTATTTTTTTTATTTTTATTTGGGAAGTATAGGTTGGTGGATTAATTGAACACCTTGTGTGAGATAAGACATTCACATTAGTTTCATAACATTTCTATTGACCTTCAATACAGCATGATAACAATCATGTTGTTTCACAATTTTACACTAGGCTATTAGACAGCCTTTTGGACTTTATACTCTTTTACTCATCCCAAATGCTCCATAAACTTATTTGAGTATGAATTTTATTCTAGGTTTTCCTAGAACTTGTTGCCTGATTCTGTGTTCATTATGATTTATAGATTTTTTTTAGATGGCTTTTTTCATTGCTTGCTCTTAACCAAGGTTTAAAATTACGCAATTGGGCATAAAGGCATTTTTTCGTTTTGTGAAACGAAGCGTAAGCCTCAATGCGCTTTGAGGCGTAAGCCTCAAAATCTATAAATTTCATAAAGTGAAAATAAATGCTAAAAATGATTTTTATACAATGCCCAAATAATATGTTAAAGAAAGACATTAATTTTCTATTGAATTATGAAGTAATAAATTGGCATACATATGAAACAAAAATTATACAAAATATAAAGTTATAAGTGATAAATTGCGTGAAATGGAATTTACATCCAAATATTGATGTAGACAAAAGGGGGGTCAACTCATGTCAAAAATAATTAGATTTTTGGCTTCCATTGAGTCTACTAGCTCAAATAAATTTGAGCTGAAATTTTAGCTCATTTATGAGCTGGTCTTTAGTTCATTTATTGAACTAAGGGTTAGCTCATTATTAGCTAACATTTTAGTTCATTTATTATCTTTAATTAATGTACTTTTATGCTTTTTATGTTTTTAATTATGTTAGTCTCTTGGAATTCCAATCCGTCTTTTGGAATTCCAAGATTTGCTTTTTCCCATGCGTGGCTCCTTGGCTTCTACCATGGCCTTTAGTATTTTGTGCATTTGCCCCTTGGGATTTCGGCCGGCCGCTGGTTTTCCGAGCCCGGGGTGTTTCCCGTGGCCGTGGCTCCTTGGTTCCGTGCGGCTTCCTCGTCTCCCGTAGCTGCCTCTTCGGTTCCTTGGCTTGGGTTGTGTTTTTTCGTGAAAAAAGAATTTGGGAATTGGGATTAATGCTTGTGATGTTTAGGTTCTTGTGATAATTAATGTTAGTTTCTCTTTGTATTCCCTTTCATACCTATATATATGGGGGATTTGTAATGTTTGAAGTAAGTGAATGATATGTTATTTTTGGAAAAGCTAAAACCTGCGGGTTTGCTTCAGAAATCCTGCGGTCTCTTTCCACCCTTCTTTCTCATCCCCTCCGGAAATCCCGCGGGCTCTTTCCAAC
The DNA here is from genome assembly GCA_016618105.1 of Dendrobium huoshanense. Taxonomy (NCBI): domain Eukaryota; kingdom Viridiplantae; phylum Streptophyta; class Magnoliopsida; order Asparagales; family Orchidaceae; genus Dendrobium; species Dendrobium huoshanense. Next base: position 48,122,663 of record CM028360.1, on the reverse strand, counting down.
CCTTCTTCTTGGCTTCTAATCTCTTTCGTCTCTCCGCAAGGGCCACTCCACTTGTATAATTCTTCTCGAAGTGAAGCAATTTTAGGGTGTCGTCAAGTGATTGAGTCAAGTTTGTAAGTCGGTTAAATTTTGCAAGAGTCATTGTTGTAATTCTTTTGATTTCTAGTTTTTACATTTTATTTGAAATGTAAGAGTTTGTTCTTCCTTTTCTCGTCTTTAGTCATTTTCGTCGGTAGTCGTGTAGTTTTGCTTTTTGTGGGCGAAGGGTATAGGCACCCCTATATTTTTTGCCCGCATCAAATATTACATGGGAAAAATAACATAAAATATAGGAAGTGCATAAAAACATCATATAACTTCAAGTTCGGCTTTAAATTCCTTTTTTTTTTCAATTCCCTACAAATCAACATTTATTTCTTAAAGAAATGTAAAATAATTGGCAATAACTCAAAAAACATCTTCATTATCATAACTGAGGGGTCCTTATTTGAGTCGTCATCATAATACTTTGGTCACTTTCCTGTCTCATCATGTGGATTCCAACGTCTTGCAATATGCTTATTCTTCATTTATTTCATTTATCTTCTTTTTTATAAATATTTGTCATCAACATAAACATGAGAGTAATACTCGAAAATTTTTAGAGGAGGTGGCGGTGTGCTATTTCAAGTAAACCCAACGACAGTTATGACAGTGGTGGTTGTGGCGGAGGCGACAGGTTGGAGGTCAAGGTAGTCGAGAGGAAGCTACTGCGGCTTGGGGGTGCATGAAGGTGTGATTTTTTTGGGGCTTTGGTTTAATATTTAGATAAGTTTTAATAAAAATTATGTATAAATAGGATGAGGCGTAAGCCTCATGCCAATGAAGTGAGATGTACCTTGAGGCGAACCTCAGCCAAATTGTGATGCACGCCTCATTAAAGAAGCTCAAGGTGTAAGCTTCAAGGCATTTTTTATTAGAATTGCGTTTAGGTGGGCCTCAAGGAAAGCTCTCATATTGTGCAGTTTTAAACAAGGCTCTAAACTATTGACGCCTCATGTGTAGAAAGGATATTCTTCAAAAATATTATTAGATTGTTTGGATTTCCTAATTATATTGTTTTAATCGTAACATATTTTTTTGTTGGCCACTTCTAGAGGACTTTATGTAAGTTGTTTGTACTACAACCTTTTATTCTGCTTTTTAGCCACAAATTGATGACCAAACAAAAGTGATCAACATGAGTTTTGGTAATCTACTAAGATGTCTGATTGATGATTGTTTAGGCACATGTGATTAAATGCTTTTTATTGCAGAGTTATCTTACTTGTTTATGCATTATACTACCAAGAAATATCTTTTTGAAGTTGGTTATGGTATGCATCCTTAGAAGGCCTTTAGATCTTATGTCATTTTCCCAACATCCAACTTATTTTCAGTCTATGCATCTTTTATTGAGCATATGCATCATACCAGCATAAAATTACAAATTGCTACGCAAAATGAGAAGCATAATACTATATCAGATATTTATAGAAGAAAGTAGGAATTTAATGAAGGTGATTTTGTACATGTTAGAATTCATACCAAAATACCTTCCTCCATTTACATTTAAAAGGCTCCACACAAGATTTGACCTCTATATAAAATTCTCAACTGACCTCAGGAATTTTATTTTAGCCTTATGTTCGACATTGAAGGTTTAATACCTTACAAATCACTTTCCATATATTTTGAACCTACAAAAATCTTTCTATAAGTGTAGCTTCTACTTCGGTAAATAATGTTATTGCCCTGATACTTTCATTTATTGTCACTACACAAACTAACAATGTTGAACAAATAATTATTGAAGAAATTACTACATGTGACTCTGGAGTACATAAATATTTATTTGTTGGAAAATAAATATCCTGTTGAAAGCTTTTGGATCACAAATTAAGATTTGATAAAGATGACACTATTTACTTGAAGAGTATCATAATTCTGACTCTTTGCAGGCAAGTTTTCTTTTTTGGCCCCCTAAGGGAGTTTTTGCAACATGTAGACCTAACTCAAGAATCATGGCTAGACTAAGTTCAGATTGAACCAAACTTTTTCATGAATTTATTAGAGTTATTTGATTTAATTTAAGAAAAAAATTATTCTTTTGGATTATCTTAGTTTTAAATTTTGAACATATGATAATATTATATTTCAATTTGAAGATATCATTTGCTTTAAATTTGAATTGCAATTCCTGTTTCTATAAATTAGGTATTGAGGACGTTATTGCCATCATTTATGGAAAATAAGAATTATTCGTAGATTCCTCCTCTGTCTTCTCTTTTTTTAACTGGTGGCAGCATTCTCTCTTCTTCTAAGCACTTGTGTCTTTCATTATCTCTCCTGCTATGTTACTCTAACTTAGAAGGAAATCCCGTAAGTCAAAGCGGAACAAGAATGCGGTGCAGTCATGTTTAGTTTTTGCGAACTGAGTATAGAACAACTTAAAGGTTAAGCATGATAAACCTGGAGTAATTCAAAACTATTTTGTATAGAGAGAAATTAGTTAATAAGTAGCATGGACATTGTGGAGATGACAAGAGGAAAAACGGGGCAACATGTGTCAGTACATTCTGCTTGGAAATTTACTAGGACAAGAAGATAGAAAAGGTTTTGTGTGCGGTATAGGTGTGTGTATTATTGTTTTTTCTGCTTGGTAAACACAACATTTAAAATGGATTGGTTGATGGATAAAATATAAATCTAAATGAATTATTTTCTTGGGTAAGAACTATCCAAAAAATTTATTAAAAGTTCTATTAATATAGATTAGCTTCTTATTAAAATTTGATTTAATTTTGTATTTTCTATTTATCTACAATCATTATTTAACGCAATTATAAAAATGCAAAAAGTGAGAATAGCAGACGTATGGGATGAGAAAAAAAGTGAATAAAAGTTTGGATCTTTAGTAAACATGTCATTTCTAAGTCAGGTAAACCTCAGGCTGAATAATTTACTGGTTTTCTTTATTTCCAATTCTTTTTTTTTTAAATTTCTTTTTATATTGTAATGAGTCACTTGTCTCTCCTTTTATTTAACGGAAGTTATTTGAATATTATTTATTCCATTTAATTTAGTTAGTTTGTGAACTTGAACTTGATAGAAACTTGTAGGCTAGATTTATTTGCATTTTTAGATCACAAGTTTCACTAATTAGCTGCCATGCTGATGCAGAAAATTGAGAAGGAGAAGTTGGAGAAGCTTGCACGGAAGGTAGTATTAACATCTCTACGGCTCTCGATATTTGCTGTTCATTTTAACCTTTCTTTGTATTGATGGTATATATTCTTGGTATATGTTAAAGATTTAATATCAAGGTATCGATTCCTTGAAGCTTTTATAGGCTTCTATAGGAGACTAGGATTTCTATGAAGGTGACTCTACATCCAAGCTTGTAGTGGTGGGAATATATATATATATATATATATATATATATATATATATATATATATATATATATATATATATATATATATATATATATATATATATATATATATATATATAAAGGCTACCACTGAACATATTAAAGAAAAGAGAAACAAACACCTAGCTTACAAATGCAATTCCTGTGAATTTGATGGTTCTCTAGTTAACTGTATGACTTCCTAACCTAATGCCATTCCGTCAAATGTATATAATTATTTTGGTGCTGCATGGTTTGAAGTAAAATAAGTGTAAAATTAAATATTTGCATGTATTTTAATATTATAGTTATTTGGTATGAGTTAAAGTAGATCAGTAGATGTAAAATAAAATTTTGATGCATTTAAAATATCTCAACTGCTCAAATTCCTGCAAAACAAATGTGGCCAAATTAGATGCATTTGTTCTGCATTGTAGAATGCAGCTGCAACCATCTCCTCCTGCCTTGACTATCCATGCCTTGGAAATCTAATCTTTGGATCAGGATCCAGTAAGAATCAACCTATGCAGATTACCGATGCTTTTTTGACTTTGTTGGAGTACTAGCTTGGTGGCCAGCATCCTTGTTCGTTGAACATTTGTATCAGGATTATCTAGTGTGGGCTAGGTTGATCTACTGCTTTGGAGAGTCACCTTCATTTTATAAAGAGGAATATGAGTTTGGGGTCCACAGGACACATGGCTCAATGTGAGTGCGTTAAGCCAATTATCTTAACATTGGTTGCAAGCATGATAGGGCCAAGTTCATATAAAAAATACTAAATGTGGCTTTTCAAAATTGCATTGCCAACTCTGTCAATTTTGCAAATGCATTGGACTTCCAAATTTAAAATTAAGCTTTCCCATATGGTATCTTGACAGAGTAGCATAAGGAGAGAGTATTCACTTTCAAAATAACAAATAATTCGAATCCCAGTAGGAGTTTTCACAGGTCATGAAAGTTAGATGTGGCACAATGACTAGCACGGTGTATCCCAAGCTCTAGAACTCTTATGTGGGCGCTGTTAGGTTGACTAACACACAACATAACTTGGTATCTCCCACAATCCAATCCAATTACTTCAAACGGCGTCAAATTAGTTAAAATAAAGCCAAATTTAATGTAATCTGCCTTCATGACCTCTTAGGACTTATTCAATATAGGGTTATAGGCTCCTATTGGTTGACCATCATATTTGTAGGATAGGATTGTAGCTCTCATTCTTAGAGTTGATCTCTAAGTGATATGATCTACACTTAAAGTCCCTCATACCTAGAGCTGTAAGTCTCGGTCTAATAAATTTGCTTAATAAGAAGTTTTGTAAGCCTTGCTACTCTAATCATAGTTTAAAATGTTTAAATCTCCTATCTGTTGTCCTTATAAATCTAGGGTTACATACCCTATCGTCATTGTCTGGTCAGGTCAAATCCTTGCCGGTGCTGCATACAAACACACAACCTTGATGTCCAATATGTGCAATGGACCCATGAGCATCTTGCTAATAGGGTAAGGTTGTAAACTTATTATTATTATTGCCTACAAACCTAACGTTGTAAGTTACAGCTCTTGGACTACTCTTATATTAGCCTGGCCCTTAATTTGGTGCCATTCAAATCCTTGCAAGTCCCTCAGATATGGATGATATCCTTATCAAACATAAAGATGCAAGTCTTGTTTTCATCAATCCCAATCATTCTTTTAGCTTAGGTTGTCCCAAACAATGTTTAAAATTGCGTAATCGAGTATTGAGTCATTTTTTCATTTCGTGAGGCGAGGTGTAAGCCTCAAGGCATTTTGAAGTGTAAGCCTCAAAATCAAATGATTGCGTAAACATAAAATAATAATTTTTTTATATACTAATGAGTAAATAATATAAAACATAAAAAGAACAATATATGAAGTGAAATCAAAATATCCCAATAATAAGACAACATGAAATATAGTTCAACTAAAAATTCTATCTTTACCAAATCACAATATTCTTTTCATTAACATGTAGTACACCTCATCTCCTACTAAAATTTTTGGCATTAATTTATACACATATCTATTGAGCAACTTATACTTTTTATTATACATGCCTAAACCACATGTCCACATAAACATAAGTCTAACAAAAAGAGATCTAAATATTACATAAATAAAAATTCCTATCATTTTCATTTTCTTACACTATTAATGGCAACCATACAATCAAATGACATTGAAAATTGTATGTATAAAACAAAGCAAACAACAACAACAACAACATCAAGCCTTTATCCCACTACGTGGGGTCGGCTATATGAATCCTTTTCCTCCATTGTGTTCTATTAAAAGCCAAATTCTCATTTAAATCTAATAAAGAAAGGCCATTCCTAATATTTTCTAACCAAGTCTTTTTAGGTCTGCCTTTACCTTTCTTAACATAAGTCAAATCTAATACATTTACTCTCCTAACCGGGTCATCGGAAGGCCGCCGTTTTATGTGACCAAACCATCTAAGGCGACTCTCTCTAATCTTATCTTCTACTAATGCTACTCTAACCTTTTCACGTATAAAACAAAGCAAGATTGCATAAAATTTAAAAGAAATTTTTTTTGCCAAAAATGAATGAAAATCAAAGGAAGATGTCGATAAATGCGATGGTATAATAAAAAATCACATTTGAGTGCAAAGAAGAAGCTTAAGTAAAGCTATTTCACCTTTGTCAATAAACCATAAACTCTAATCACGAAGAAGAAGAGCTTTCAGCAATCGGTCGAAGGAGACTCCAACCCAACTCACGATAGAAGAGAACTCCAAGCAAAAGGTGAAGAGCAACTCTCGATGGAAGGAAGCCGACGCCGGTCGAATGGAACGAAGAGGAAAAATTGTCACTCGGGGGGGCGGGGGAGGGGGTTCGAACCGAATAGATAAATAATTAAATATTAGTTTAGGGTTTTGTTTTGTTTTTTTTTGTTTTTTTGTTTTTTTTTTTTAATTTTAAGAGGTGGACGCCTCTAAAACCTAAGGCAAGGTGCACTTCAGTAAACTTAAGGCGTACGCCTCATTCTCTGCTCTCATTGCGTAGGCTTTGAGGCTTAAAAGAATGAAATTGCGCTGAGGCGCACCTCTTATTGTACAATTTTAAACCATGGTCCCAATTATATGAATTTTGAGTATCGTAGGTTGTCTCTGCCAAATATAAGGATGTATGCTCAATTTTCCTCGATCTATTTATGAGTCCAACTCATGCCAAATGCTTAAGTTTGACTTTCCTTGATCAATCTTATGAAATTTAGTTGTTCAAGTCATTTATATGGATGATTGTTCCTGAAATTTGTCTATGGTTTTCCCCGAAAAGGATGTAAACTTACCTTATTTAAAAGTAGGATTCTTTTACTTTTTTAGCGCCAAATTCTCACTCAATCGGATTAATGAAATCACAAACCCATGTGCTAATTTTTTTTCTTTGAGCCAATAATGTTTGGGTCGAGCCATTTCAAGATTTACTACTTGAGGGCTCTTTTTTGATGCACATAATTTTCCTCCACCATGCAGTGTTAGCCTAAGTAATATGCCCTTTCGAATGGTCTTGGTTAAAATGTTCCGTATGAACTATAGCCTTAGAAGATATTCATAACATTCAAATGATTCTACTTGTATAACCTAAGGTCTGAAATTGTATTGGGAATTAAAATTAGACTTACTTTTTTGGCCATGCCATAATTTATGCCTATAGTTTGATCTTGATATGAATCGACCACGCCCTATTTTTTACAAAATTCAATGGTTATATAAAAATACCCCTGAACCACTTAAATCCATGCTGGTGTCTTTATACCCAATTCAATTCAAATATTGATCTCTAGATCTTATATTGAAGGTGTGGTTAAGCATAACAATATAGTCTGCTTGGGATATTTGAGAGAAAGAACTTGCTCATGACTGAATATTGGGATGATATGGTCTTTTGTTCCTTTGTCATTAATAGACTAAGTCCATAAGGTTGGTTAGGGACAATAATATCATGGGATCTTGATTAGGTTGACCACTCCCTCCTCCTCTCCTCTGAACTTTATGCATGAACTCAAATTTCTAAAACCACTCTAGAGCACAATATTGTCCTTAAATGAGAGTAATCTTGAGTATCATCTGAGATGTAATTAGCGATGGAGATTTACATCCATGGGAAATCTCAATCCCCTAGATCTAATATAAAATATAGATTGAATTATTATATAAGAAAAATCGAATAATTTCTCAGCGAAATCCTCCTAGTGGAATGAGTTTCATCTCTTTGAGTTCTCGAGTGCTTTTAGAGCCTACATCATTAAAACTTTATATTTGATTAAAAATCTCACCTTAATTTAAAAGAAAAAGATTGCATTAACTTAAAAACCTAATTATTCGTGCAAACCAATAATTAGAAATTAGAGAAAGTAAGAAAAGATAAGAGATAATCAAATAGTAGTGGCATCAATTCATGAGGATAACTCCCCACCACCACCAAATCTTCAATTCCACATGTGCTTGTAGAAGGCTAAAAGGAATTATATCTAACCAAAATTTAGTTGGATCAAAGTATAATTAAAATGGCATGCTTTGTACACGCCTAAAATCTCATATTTATAATACAAAATTTCTTCGATTTACAATTAGAAAAATAAAAAAAAATAGATGATGGTGAGAACAATACAGGGAGATTTTGCAATAGAAGGCCTGCTGAAGACTTCGTAAGGATCATGTAATAGATGATAATATAAAACTTACAAGGTATTATGAGTTTAGAACTAGGCCACCGGAATTGATATTAAAGGAATTACTTATCACAACTTGCATGTGATTGGAAGTCATGAGATAAACTACAAGTATTGTTGACGACAACTTCGAGATTTGAGGTCATGAGATAAGGTGCAAGTATCGCCAATCACATGTTAGGCTGACCACAATAGGGAAAAACAAAGTGCCAACTGACTAGGTTAGCCCAGATAAAAAACTACAACTCATACTATAGGTTTAAATCTACCAACCCTAGTGGTCGTTAATCTTAGTGTTTATGGAATCTGATTAGCAGCCATGGGTTGCCTCCTCTCAGGAATCTCGAGTAAACTGAAGTGGTTATAGGTGAGCTTGTAATTTTGTGGAAGTTTGGGATTAATTAATGAGAAATTGATCAATTGAAATTTAATTTTAATTAATTAGTTAGTAGGAATTGATGAATTGAAATGAATTAATTTATATCAATTAATTAATTAAATTAAATTGATTAATTAAAATTAATTAAATAGTCAAAATTAATTAATTGAAATCAATTGGTTAAGTAGAATTAATTAATTAATCAATTAAAATTAATTGATTAATAAAAATTAAATAATTAATCAAAATGAATTGATTAATTGAAATCCCAGAGCTGTTGGTTAATTAAAAATTTGACAGCAGTTTAAAATCCGGGAGCATTTAATTAATTAAATGAGAGAAATCAAATTTATTATTAGTTAATTAATGAATGCAATTAACTAGAAAATTTATTTTTGGTTAATTAATTAATTAATACTTTTAAGAGAAAAATTCAAAAAATAGAGTTTGCACTAAAAATGTATAACTCAGCACCAAATTCAACGCTATTCCACCAACAACTACTCTCTAAACTAAAACACTAAAGTACTAAACAAAACAACACAAAACCAAACTCCTCCAAAATACCTCTCTTATACAAACCCTCAAAGCTCTCCAATGCTCCCGAGCTAGCTCCAAAGCAGCATGAACTTCTGCGAATAAACAAAATCAAAAAAATTAGTACTGTCAAGTAAACTATGGTACTAAAAGTAAAATAGGGTATTGTCAAGTAAAGTATGATACTGAAAGTAAAACAGGGTATTATTATAAGAAAGAAAAGCAGATACTGTGAACTGAACTATCATACTGTTAAGAAGAGCAGGGCACTGAAACCAAATACTTGTGTAAAAATAGAATTGAACTAAAGTAACTACTGTCTAACCTATCTAAACAAATAAATAATTAAGCTATTTACAAAGGGAAGCAGTAAATCCTACAAATCTATTTGCAGTTTAGTCTATAAGACTAGGTTATGAGACCCACATATCAGGAAAACTTCTACCCTAAAATTCTAGAAAATAAATCTACAGACAACTTCTAAGGGAGACATAAGACCTCTCAACCAAATTAAATTATTGTGAAGCTTAGTCTATAGGGCTAGGTTTGTAAGATCCACAATTAGGCCACTTTTAAAGGGAAGCAGTAAGACTCATTCTAAAACAAATCCTACAAGCAACTTCTAAGGGAAGTCGTAAGACCTATCTAAATAAACAAATGGGCAACTTAGCATATACACCAATGGACAACTTCTAAATGAAGTTGTAAGACCCACATGTTAGGAAAATTACTAAATAAAGTACAATAACCCTAAAACCTAAATAATCAAAACTACGGACAGCCTTGTTATAGAGTTAGTTTGCAAGACCCAATTTTAAGCTACTTCTGAAATCTAAAAGCCGTAAAACCTATCAAAAATAGTCAAATGTCTTCCAAAGGAATTTATAGGGCCTTCTATTCGGGATACTTCTAATAACAGCCGTAAGACCCACTTCTAAAACCTTCGGGCTACTTTCAACGGAAGTCGTAAGCCCAGAACTAATTTGAACAATCAGGTAACTTCTAAATGAATTCATAAATCCCATATTTAATCAACTACTTGGTATTCTAATAGATATAAATCCCAAACTTTCATAAAATTACAAACTCACCTATAATCACTTCAGTTTACTTGGGATTTCTTAGAGGAGGCAACCCATGACTGCTAATCAAATTTCATAGATACTATGATCAACGATCTCTAGTGTTGGTAAACTGAAACCTAAGGACTACAGTATACCCGAGGCGACGGAACAATGAGATCTTGATCGGGTTTACCTCCATTTTTCCCACTACTGAGACTAAAAACACTTAAAATTATTCATTCTTAATCGAGAGTTCTATCTTACGCGTTAAGAGATGTAATTAACTATGTGAGTAAGGACCAAGTTCTAACTAAACTATGACGCTACCCTTAGGGGAAATCTAGTTAAGTATAATCTGACTTAAGGAGGATGAAATCCTATGTCTACAAAGCGGGATTCATGCCTACGCACCATTTTTCTTGAGCCAATAGGAGCATCATAGGCATGTTTGTCAGAATATGAAGGAAAAGACCGAGATTGAAAAGAAATATAAAGAAAAATAATTTCTCAAAGTTTCAATTAATTTGTATCAACACACATTTTCGGTTTTTGATGACTACGAACTTTGAGGTTATTCACCACAGTATGAAAAAAGTTGGGTCTGCTTAATTGTTCAATTGATATTAGTTAAATGGATATGTGCATACATTTTGTGCTTCTTATAGATGATTGATCACCTTTAGGTCAGCTGCACCCATGCTGAAGGTATATTTGTTATCCATCATTAATAGTGGATATTATTTCATCAATTATTATAGCTTTTGGCACATAATATTTTTGTTTGGCAATTGTGTAGATGATGTGTTGGATTTGAATCTTGAAGTAGGATGTGAAAAGAGTGAAGAGTTAAAGACATTGGTTTATAGCTCATTAAATAAAGTTAAATTAGATATTAAAAATTAGGCTACTACCAGATTTCATTTATTTATTTTTAATTTAAAACTTGTAAGAATTCATCTTAACTCATTTTATAATTTTGTATGATCCCATCTTTCTAGCTCTTAATTTCTTAAAGATTCTCTTTAGAAATCTTTTACGTTTAAAATAACTATTATTTTATTACCTAATTTAAATTCCATGCATCTCCATGCCACTTCTTTAATAGATTTATATTTGTTATTATTAATTGTAAGTTTTCTGTGATTAGATTCATATAAATCATGCATATGACAAATGGATGATGCGCAGAAAGAAAATATTAAAATGCCTATATATTATTGCTAAAATCAAGAGGAGGAGATGATTAAAATTTTATTAATAAATAATACGTGTTGCATTTATTATATGGACAAGCTACTTAAAAAAGATTAACCTAATTGGCGCAAAGATCAAGCATGAAGAATTATGCACTTTTTATTTCAAACAAAAAGATACAATTTTAAATTTTAAGTTTACTTGAGAGAATTATCATTAATAAATCATTTGAAATAGTGTAGCAAATTAGCTATCTCTGTGAAGTTCTTTTTATTAATTTGTAAATCAAGAATAAAAATAAAGTCAAAATATGTTTGATTTGTTGATTTAAAGATTATTTCAATAAATACTTCATCTAGATTTATAATATCTGAAAGTTTAATCGATTTATCAACTACGGCATACATTTTTGTTTAGGAATATATTTCATTTTTATTTGAAATTTATGTTCAAACATGATCTTGCTGTCAAATTTAATTTCAGATCTAAACTTTCTTTTTTATTTTTACTTAATTTTAGGTTCTGGTTCATGAACAATGTCTAGTCTAAATTTTGGTAGCGGATGTATTATCATATTGTAATTGTAAATTTTATTCTGCATATAGTATTTTATCCTAAGGATATTCGTGAATTATTGTTTTTTTTATAAGATGAGATTTGACAATGCATGATTCTTGTATTGGTGGATGATTTACAGGCTTTAATGAGATTTTCTTGATTTTTCTTGGAAATATTAAGCATGTGTAGCAGTTCTAGATATATAATAATTATAATAGTTGTTCATATCTAAAAAGTTGTATATTCACGTGGTTTTTTTGGTGAATTATAGCTTAATTCATTGCAAATTTCTAGATGCAAATAATATTTAAGCACAAGATGTTCAAATTTTTTATAATATTCAACCACATTATAATTTGCTTGTTTAAAGTTTTTAAATTGATCATGTAGGTGATTCCAAGTTTCACTAAATGGTAAATATAATTCCTGAGTCATAATATTTATGATTCTCACATGAATTTATGAGTTAACTGTTTTTACGAATTTGCATTACTATTATTGAGGAAGTTGTAGCTCATTGGGCAAATTGCACTATTACTTGAACCTTTGAATTCATTTGCGTTTTGTTTTTATGGGAAGCAACTCTTACAGTGCTTAAGCTAATTTAATTGTTATTCTTGATCTGTTAGCTACTTAAAGAATTTCAAGATGAGAATTATCGTCTGTGTTGGTGGATGGTTTTTTATGGCATTGCCTAGTTGCAGCAATCTCTATATGGAAGTTGCACTTATAAAAAAAATAAAATGACCATTTTGTGAGTTTTAGCCTTATGGGAGCTCCCCACCCCCATTCTTTGCTAATCTTTGGTTTGTTTATTGTTGGAGATAATTTGTCCTTTTGCTGTAGGCATTACTAGGCTCCTTGATGTGGTTAGGCTAGAGCTTATTTTAGTGCTTCAGTTGCTATGAATTTGCTTCTGTTAGTTGGTGGTCCCTCTTATGTTTCCAACTATTGCAACTGCAGTCATTTTGTTCATTGGTTGGTAATTTTTTATAACTATCATTTTTTTTCCGTGAAACTTTTATTATTATTACTATCATTGTTATAATAATAATATTATTATTATTATCTTTTGTGGCAATTTTTTTATTAGTGTTGTTGTCAATCCCTAGCCCAAATGGGAAAGTTTTATAGATTGATTTAAGGTTAACAGCCAGCTCAAAACTTGGGTAAAAAATTATGAAATGAATCCCATTTTAATTTTGCAAGTGCTAGGGCATTTGATAAACAACGGATCATGTCCTAACCTATGATGCACCAACACACCTCTTGGAGAGAGAATGCAGTGTCGAACACGGACACGTGCCCGACACAGCTGGGACGCGTGTCGAACACGTGTTAGACACGGCTGGGGCATGCGTGTCCTAATTTTTTACGATAAAATTATTTTAATTATAAATATATGATATCCAATGAACTATTATGAGAGAGAACTAGTAAACTATAGAAGTAAATAGATACATTCTTTGTGGTTTAGAGTAGAGGATAAAGAAATATTATGAGAGAGAACTAGCGAACTAGAGAAGTAAATAGATACAAAGAAGAACCAACTTTCATTATATGATATCCATTGAACTATTGCAAATTTTTCTCTTGATGAATTAGAGTTGAAGCAATAATATTCAATGATGATGATATTGAAGGCCAAAAACAAACCTTTGAAGCTAATCCTAGTAGTTGAAGCTTGAATGCTTGATGTTGTAGTAAGTGGTTATTTGCTTCTATTTTTGTGGTTGTACTAGATATTTTGTACTAACTGTTTTATATTATAAGCTAGACAAGTTATAATGCCAGTCTTTTATTACTGTTTGTTATTTTTAATATGATGTTACATTAATATCTATACACAAAATATAAAAAAAAATGTAATGCCGTGTCGGCGCCATACCCATGTCCTATATTTAAAAAAAAAAACCGTGTCCCATTTTCGTGTCATGTCATGTCCGTGTTGCCGTGTCCGTGGTCATGCATCATAGGTCCTAACTTGATTTTTGTGAGAAGTAGGGCACGGATGGGTTAGTATTGTGGTGAAACAAGGGTGTCTAATTTTATGCTTTGATTTGCCACTTGGAATTTGTTAATTTTGAATGGGAATACAAGATAATTGGTGGACAATAAATATTGCATTTATAAGAAACTAAATGAAAAAGATAAAATTCAAGAAAATTAAGGAATATTATAAGTTACTACATGTTGGAAAGGTTATTAATTGAAATGAGCTTAGGATAATAGTGGATATAGAATTGAAATGTAAGATTATTAAGGATAATATGGTTTTAGTGATATGGTGATTGCTAGTAAGTTAATTATTAGTAAGAAAATTATGAATGTGTTTAGCACTTGTGCCCCTTAACTTAGAATTATAAGATATTTGAAAAAAGGAATTTAAGAAGATTTTGATGAAAATATTATAATGTATGCTTTTTGAAAAAAATATTGCGATTGAAGGTAATTTAAATAGGCATATATCTTCTCGTAGAATATAGTATGAGATGATTGATAGCGGTAAGAGATAGAAATGCAATGAGAGAAGCACTGATTAATTTCTCAATAACCTATAATCTAGCTATAATGAACACATACTTTAATAATAGAGAAGAATGTTTGATTACTTACAAAAGGGAAGCAACTGAATGACAAATAGGTTTTTCTTTCTTATGTGGGAAAAAAAATATTCTTGCAAAGATTATAAAGTGATTCTCGTAGAAATCTTGACTACACAACATATAATACAACAACAATAACAACTACATGAATCCTTCATCACACTACGTGGGGTCAGCTATATGAATAATTTTTTCCATTGTGTCATATTAAGAGTCAAATTCTCATTTAAATCTAATAAAAATTTTATTTTTAATATTTTCTAACCAAGTGTTTTTAGGCCTACCTATAACTTAGCATAGGTCAGATCTAATGCATCTATTCTTCTAATCAGATCATTGAAGGCCGATGTTTATGTGACCAAACCATCTAAGGCGACTCTTTCTAATCTACACTGCTATTGGAGCTACTCCAATGTTTTTATATATATAATCATTTATTATTCTTCACATGGGCATCCTCATCTCTGCAACACTTAATTTTATGCTTCATTTTGAATGGCCAACATTCAACACCATAAAGTATTTGTTGATCTCACAACCATTTTATAGAATTTTCTCTTGAGTCTTAGGGGTACTTTTCTATCACACAACAGGCCCACTACACAACATATGATAGTGGTTAAAAATTTATCTATTAAGAATGTATAGAAAGTAATCATAATATTTAATGGATCTAGGATAAGATGATAAATTTTAAAGGTGATAAATTATTAATCTTTCAGTGTTAGCTTGTTAAGAGAAATTAGAATTATTTAATTGAGCCAAATATGATGTGTGATAGGATAATTCGTTCTATTAAAAGGATTGCTATAGAATCTTTTATACATTCTTGAAATGGATCATCCAATAATAAGGAGAGTCGGTGGTAGAGTGAGGAGGCGTACAAAGGGTTATTTAGAAAAAAGAAATATGCTTTTAAAATATGGCAAACCTTAAAGTATATTGAGGTTTATAATGATTATAATTAAGTTAAGTTTTGCAAAGAGGGTAGTGAGTAAAGCACCAGCTATAGCTTCAAATGACTTATGAATTGGCTTGTTGCTGAGAAAGGAGAAAATGAGATATAATGCATAACCAAAGTAAAGAGATAAAATATATATTGATTTTGATCAAGTTAACTGCATTGAAAGTTACAAATTCTCTTAGATTTACAATAAATAAAAATAAAATAAAATAGAAGTCAGCATAGCAGCAGCAACAACAACAACAACATGAAGCCTTCATCACACTACGTGGGGTCAGCTATATGAATTCTTTTTCTCCATTGTGTCCTATTAAAAGTCAAATTCACGTTTAAATCTAATAAAGAAAGGTCATTCATAATATTTTCTAACCAAGTCTTTTTAGGTATGCCTCTACCTTTCTTAACATAAGTCAAATCTAATACCTCTACTCTCCTAACCGGGTCATCAGAAGGCCGCCATTTTATGTGACCAAACCATCTAAGGCGACTCTCTCTATTCTTATCTTCTACTGGAGCTACTCCAACCTTTTCACGTATATGCTCACTTTATATCCTGCCTTTAAGGGTAAAGCCACTCATCCACCTGAGCATCCTCATCTCTGCCACACTTAACTAAGTATTATGCTTCTCTTTTAATGGCAAATATTCGGCACCATAAAGCATTGCAGGCCTCACCACCATCTTATTGAATTTTCCCTTAAGTTTGAGGGGTACTTTTCTATCACACAACAAGCCCGATGCATTCCTCCACTTCAACCGTCCAACTTGAATTATGTTGATAATATCCCCATCTATTTCACCATCACTCTGAACAATAGATCCAATATATCTAAAACGTGTACTCTTATTAATGACTTGATCGCCCTAAAGTCACAATCTCCTCACTAGGTCTATTAGTACTAAAATTACACTCCATTTTTTCCATTTTAGATCTACTCAAGCAAAAACTTTTAGACTATAAGGTTGACCTTTATAATTCAAGTTTACATTCAACTCCCTCTCTAGTCTTATCAACAAGAAGAATATCATCAGCAAAAAGCATACACCAAGGTACATCCTCTTGCAAATGTCTAGTGAGAACATCCATGGCTAAAGCAAAAAGATATGGGCTTAAACCCAACCAAAATAGGGAAATACTTGGTCAAACCACCTTGTGTTTGAACAAGTAATAGCTCCTGCAGACATATCTTTAATGATTTGAATATAAGCGTTGTTAACTCCTTTCTTATCAAGAACTCTCCATAGCACTTCTCCTGGAACTTTATCATATGCTTTTTCTAAATAAATAAATATCATATGTTGATCCTCCTTATTTTCTCTATATTTCTCCATCGAACCTCTTCATAAATGTATGACTTCCATAGTTGACCTACCCGGCATAAGTCCAAATTGATTTTAAGAAACATTAGTATCACGCCGCAACCTATGCTCCATAACTTGCTCCCATAGTTTTAAAGTATGATACATTAACTTAATTTCTCTATAATTCGCACAATCTTGTGCATCACATTTATTCTTAAAAATAAGAATTAACACACTCATTCTCCACTCATATGACATTTTTTTAGTTTTCAAAACAATATTAAAAAGTTTTGTAAGCCATGAAATTCCTTCATCTCCTAAGCATTTTCACATCTCTATAGGAATATCATTAGGTCCAACAACTTTTCCACTCTTCATTTTCTTTAAAGCCTCTCTAACTTTGGTATTACTAGTACTTTCGATAAAAACATAAATCTTTATTTTCATTTAGGATGCTAAGGTTAGTACAGTCAATCTTATTTTCACAATCTTTATTAAAAAGTTTAGCAAAATATCTCATCCACCTTTGTTGAATATCATCTTCTAAGAAAAATATATTTTTTATCTTCATCCTTAATACACTTCACTTGAATTAAATCCTTACTACTCCTATCTCTTTGTTTGGCTAACTTATACATATTTCTTTCTCTCTCCTTAGTATCTAATCTATTATATAAATCACTAAAAGCTAAGGTCTTTGCATCGCATATTGCTTTCTTAGATTTCTTACAAGCCTCGTTATATCTTTCCCAATTATCAGAATTTTTAAAATTAAACCAATTTTTATAACAAATATTCTTATTTTTAATATTTTCTTGCACATTTGGATTCAACCACCAACTATTTTTACTATTAAGAGCTTTTCCCTTTGATACTTCAAGCACATATTTAACAATATTCTTAATATCACTAGACACTTTTTCCCACTTAATATTAACATCCTCATGCAAAGACAAAATTTTATGATCTAAAATTTTACTCTAAAAAATATTTTTGTTAATATTTTTTAAATTCCCCCATTTAATCCTATAATATCGTTTTACTTTATTTTTTATTTTCTGCCTCTTTATCTTAAAGTCCAAAACTAATAATCAATGTTGGGTACATAAATTTTCACAAAAGTCAGCATAGCATTATGAAAAAAAGAAAATCTAGAATGCCCATGGAACAAACATTTGAAATCCTGAAACAAACCCGCAAGGGTTCATCAGTTCAGAAGTTGTCCATGGGAGTTGAAATCAGAGCTTACACGAGATCTGAAATCACGAGGTAAGTCTTATCTTTGATCATAGCTTTGGCATTAGAAGTCATGGGATATGCGGTATTGTTGATCGCATGTTTGGGCCAGACATAGTTGGAAAAAAAAAATTATGAATGAGGAGGAAGGAAATAGAGAATCAAATTGATAGAAAGCCGTGTCATCTCAATATAGGGAGAAGTAAAAAAAAAATGAAAATTATAGAATCCAATATATTTTTATAAGAAACATATTAGGCATGCTTTTCAAAATTAATAGAAGACAAATATTAAAATTGAAATTGCTGAAAAACAATGAGCTACTAAACTAATATTATCTTTTTGATTCTCAGTTTGTTTGCATTAGTACATGTTTTGCACTTTTGCATTTCTGACAACTATAAATTCAGAGATCTGCATCAGTTGCTGCATGCTTTTCCATCTTGCCCTATTTGTGCTTCTAAGTGGAAACCTTCCACCTTTTTTTTGCACATGAATCTACATCACACAACGGATTCAATCAAATGGAAAACAATGCAATCAATTCGTTTTTTCACATTAAATAAAACACGTTCAAATATTTCGTTGTATTAAATTTACTACCAATCAAATTCATCCAAAGTAAATAGATATAATTTGAGTGTAAAAAAAAGGTTATTTTTTTGGTGTTTTGTTTGAAATATACTAAATGCAATTGTAAAGAGGATTTCAAATACCCTAGAAGGTTTTTCTTTGATGAATTCGGAATTCATCAAAATTGGGCAAATTCCAAATGCAGGGAGAACTCCGGACCTCACTTTCCTTCCCACCCATTGCTGCTAGCTACCGTTTGTCATGTTACAGTGTATTTGGAATATGTCATAACTACCATAAAAAATATTTTGATGCATTTAATTTGATTCAATTGAATAACTCATAAATTTTTATAATGCATGCATTCCAATCACTAAAATATGTATTTTAAAAACATCTAATCAAATAGCCCTTAAATTTATTTTACTTCTCATTCATATAATACATGCATTCTAAATATTTGCGATGAAACAATTCCTTGGTAATCAGTAGTCAAGTAATCATGTCCTGCTTTTAGAACTTTTTTGTCTAATGTGGAAAGCGGCCAGTCGTCCTTTCCTAATATTTTCATTATTTTTATTAAGCTGAATAGTTTGTTGCATATTTCTTCTATGATAGGTTGTGAATACAATTTCCTCAACATCAACGGATGACAATAAGAAATTAGGAAGAAGAACACACCAAAATTATTTTTATTACAAATATATGAAAGAAAATAATAAGATATAGTTGGATCTTCAATTGGAGAGGAAGATCCGGCTCTCCTAAATCTCTAGCAATCGGTTAGAGCTCTCACAACCTAAGAAATTTCTAATTTTAGCAACTCAAAACATAATCTTTAAATCATCCTATTGTTAGCCTTAAATAAGCTTCCCTAATTCCCTTCTAAATGTGAATTCAAATCAGCCATCTTTTCCTATATATATATATATCCTAAGTAATTCCCTCTCAAATCTGAATTTAAGTCAGCTTTTTTTTCTATAAGTAAAACTTCCTAATTCACTTTCAAATCTGAAATCAAATCAGCTCTCTTTCTTTAAATAAACTTTTCTTAATTTCTTCCCAATTAAATCAGCCAGCCCTTCATATTTTTATTAAGCTGAGTAGTTTGTTGCATTTTTCTTCTATAATAAAGTTTAAATTTTTGTACCTGAAAATTATTTCTGATCCTGGTCCATTCAAATGAAGGTGGTTCTCAACATTCTTGGGCCGATAATCATGGCTGCATATTTAAATAATTCTAGTATAAATGTCTTACACCTGTTTCCAACAATTAAACTACTTCAATTCAGCTTCAAAATCATTCATTGTATTCAATCATTCATTGTAGAATACTATATTTGGTAATTTCCCGCCTGTGGAACTGACAAAAAAAAAAGAAAAAAAGAAAACCTCTCCCTTCAAAACCTCTTCAGTAACTATAGAGGAAATAGTGATGAAGTCTATCCTATTAATCATTAATTTTAGAGTTATTAAAGGTAACCGTTGAATATCAGTAGCAGTACAGATACTACAACCATTGCATGACACAAAAAAAAAAGGAATTTACATATATACTATACAATTCTTATATATTTAAATATTTAACACATAAATCTTTATATTTGATACGGCATCACAAAATTAGTTTGATCAGGCACGAATCTCGAGGCAAAAGCTAGTTGGAAACTTTAAAAATTAATTTCGGGAGCACCCGAACTCCGATTTCAGCGAGCTTATAGTCAAATTGAGCGTCTTGGAAATACGAACCCAACGACACCAAATTCAACTCAATCCGAGTCCAAATGAGTCCGAATCAAGGACCCGAAGCACTGTTGGAAGGTTCAAACCGCAATTTGAGTTACCAAACGGTCTCCGATTTTGACGAGCTTATACTCGAACTGAACGGCTCGACGAGACGAATCCAACGAGCCCAAGATCGCCGAATTCCGACATCATTAAGGCCTCCAAATGTCCAACGAACGGTGCACAATCGAAGGGTTCAATATCGGCCGTCCATTCAAACCACTCCCTATTCGCCCATGATCTCACACCTATTTACGAGCCACACCACTCCAGAAAAACTATAAATAGAGCCCTCATTCTTCACAAAGGGGGACTCAAGTGAAGAGAGAAGAAGAAGAGAAGGAGGAGTAGGAAGAAGCTCCTCCTCGACCACCGCCTGAAGACGTCGGAATTCTGCCGAAATTTCGGGAAACGCCGGGAATTTGCAGAACTTTGTAAACTTGCTTGAAGAAGTGATATGTAATCTGATTGCCCCGACTTGTGGGACGAATCAGCCATTTGTAATTTGCAAAACATTAGTGAAATTTTTCAACTGGGCGAGGCCCCGTGGTTTTTTCCCATCTTGGGTTTTCCACGTAAAAAGTAAAAACCTTGGTGTTCGTATTCTCTTTTCTGTTTGTGTGCTGAATACTCGTACAATGCTCGGACGCAAATTTACAAACTCTACCGCCGTGTATATTCTAGCACGCAACAATATTTATTTATATATCACTCAAATCTTTAAATCACAATAAAAAAATCATTTATATTAACTTAATTAAAGTAAAATATACATGCTCATTCATATACTTTGATGGGATTTAGACATTAAAGTAAGATATAAATAAATTTAAAGGTTGGAGTAGCTCTAATGGAAGATAAGATTAGAGTGAGTCGTCTTAGATGATTTGGTCACATAATATGACGGCCTTCCGATGACCCGGTTAGGAAAGTAGAGGTATTTGATTTAACTTATACTAAGAAAGGTAGAGGTAGACCTAAAAAGACTTGATTAGAAAATATTAGAAATGATATTTTTTTATTAGATTTTAATGAAAATTTGACTTTTAACATGCCATAAAGGAGAAAAGGATTCATGTAGCCGACCCCAGGGATCGTAGTGGGACAAAGGTTTGATGTTGTTGTTGTTGTTTTATAAATAAATATAAAAATTTAGGTCTTAGATATATAAAGACATAAAAATTTTGTGATATGCATTAAAATCTTAAGATGAAAAGAATCCTCATCTTTGTCATTTACTTGAAGGGAACTTACTTGCTCCCAAGCATGTTTTCTTTACACGGTTTTAGTATTTCCGTCCTCCAACACTTGATAATGTTCATTTTACAGGGATTCAAACCAGGAGATCAACCAGGTCCAGAATCCCCAGCTGCTGCCGATGTGAAGCCGGCTCAGTCTTCGCTAAGCTCTTCAACAGATCGCATCTCAACCGACCGAAATCGAAACTATGCCGTGCTTGCTGGGACCATTACTGGTTTATCTGCACTAGGCTGGTACTTGCTATCAAAGCCCAAAAAATCTGAAGAAATCTCCAGCTGAGCTATGAAAATCTGCTTTCCAGTAACAAATGTTATCATACATATATACTGATTTTCTTTTACAATATCATGCATTTCCCCTTTATATTTAGGCCTCGTTTGGGACGGTTTTCTTATTGCTTCTTAATATGACTTTTTAGTTAAAAAATTAAATGTTTTGTTCTAAAAAACTGCTTTAAGAAAAAGTAAGAAAGCCATTCCAAATGTAGCCTTAGTCTTTTGTGTATTATCAGTTACTGAGAGGATGCTAGTCAGAGGATAAGCAGATTTTCTTAACGTTTTTTATCCTTTGGTTTTGGATTATATATAATTTTCCTCATGTTCAATGCAGCAGCTCTGAGTCCTTCATGACAGTTTGCTATGGCATATTAAGAATGAAGTTGCTTGATTTAGTTTAGAGCTTGTTTGTAGAAATGGAAAGGATGTGAGAATATAAATGGTAATGGTTTTGAATAAAATTGTTTTTTATCCACTTCTTTGTTTGTGTAGTTGTGAAGAAATTATGTAAATTTTTTTTTTCTGCTTGTTGAAAAATGATCTTTTATTTCTTGTAAAGAAATAGCCAATGGAAAAAAATGCATTTGTACCTATTTCTTAGATCCAATTCTTGTTAATTGTATTAGGCTTTGTTTGGGATGGCTTTCTTATTGCTTATTAAAGTAGTTTTTTAGTACATATTTTTTAAATTAAAAATTTTTTACTAAAAAATTATTTTAAAAGACAGTAAGAAAACTGTCCCAAACGAAATCACAAGTATGAAATTGGCAAATAAAATATGTTTGTGTTCTCTTCATTTCCTTAAAATCAGACACACTCCTAAGGCTATATTTGATTTAAATAAAATGTGGTGAATGAAAATATATTTTATGGTAGATCATATCTTAATCCCCATACTTTAGCATGAAGCATTCAAGTCCATATAGTTTGAAATTGTTGTGATAAAAAATTGAACATAAATGCACTAATGAACTTGTCCAAACCAAAAAGGTGGGATTTTGTGTGGGACTCATCATCATAATGTACTTCATTTAATTTTATTCTTCCATGGATGAAGTTTTAGTTGTGGGTTTTTATTTTCTACATATTTGAAATCTAAGATTCAACAAAATAGAAGAAAAAAATTGAATGAAAGAAATATATTGGGCGATTTGCCCTCATATGATAGCTCGATTATTTGATGTTTTTTTTATAGGGAAGGTATTATGAGTGATCTCTTGAGAAGTTATATTATGAATGATAAAATTGTATAATTTAGCTTAATGTAGATTGAGGTTTAGATGCCTTGGAAGACAGTTTGTCAAGTATCTCTATTATTTTTTTTGTTTAGAGAAATATGCCTAAAAGTGACTTTCTAACAAAACTTTGAGATGACAATATAACAACATAGTCCTCAGTGATATTGCAAATGTTTGAATGAGATAATTGATGTATCATCTCTCTTCCAAGTGTCATCGACATCTTGTAAATAGTTTTTTTTTTTTGGCGCTTTCAAGTGATAGTCTATTGTAAAGTTTCACTACGAACTCTTTGACATGACATAATTTGTTGTTCGTAATTTTTTGTTATATAATTTGAATGCAATCATCAATCCAAGATTATAATAGGAAAGAGGTAGAAGCAGAACCTTGTGTTAACAAACAAACAAGACTTGAACGCTACATTAAGTGTTCAATATTTATTCAAATAAAGGTTGAAAATATATTTTGAATATAGGGTTTGACCATCATATGTGAAATAAAATCCGAAGCTATTCTCAAATAATGTTCGAATTTCATGAACGAGACTCAAATCATGTTTTGAACGAGAATCAAATTATGTTTGAATGAGATTCCAACCACCCCTTATGCACTTTGAATTTCTTTTAGAATATTGGAGTCATATTAACCATTAATTTTCTTCCTTCCTTAAGCACCTATATTATTATCTTTATATTAGCCTATTTTAACTTTAACCCATCAATATGATAATGTTTATGCATAAAATAATTTTAAAGAACATAAAGGCTAGTTTTTATTTCATTTGAACATAATTTGAACCTATGTAGCACCTAATGTTATAAAAATACATTGTTTTATAGATTTAGAAAAATATTATGATGCCTATAAATAGGGTCGTAGTACAATAAAAGTTTTGAATGTAGCCATGAACAATGTGCGGTAACCTCATGAAATTTTGAAATATTAAAATTTATGTGGCTTTTCCCCTGAATTTTTTATTTGTCCAACTATTATTAGAACACTCTGTGAAACCCTGTGATGGCTCGGACATGGTATATATTTGAAAATACATTTATTTCTACATTCATATTCTTGAAATATATGAGTCTGGATAGATTTTGATAGTTGAGGGAAGTTCTGATGTGCTATCCACTGGGAGTTATAAGAGAGCCTAAAATCTCTAAACAACTTATGTGCTAAGCATTGAGAGTTATGAGGGTTTTTTATCTGATATGCTAACACAATGATTCATAAGGACTTGAATTCTAAATTTTGATATCTCTTGGAAGGTATAAGGGCCTGAGAAAAAAATTATTTGTTCTGAGATAAGTATCTGAAGTGTTACTGTTCTGTTTCCTTACTATTCTGCTATTTTAATTGGTACTTTAAAAATACCGCTTAATAATCTTACCTTAATATTTTTATCTTTATTATTTGTAATAATTATTATTGGAAACTTTGGTAGGTTGATGTAGCCTGCCATGCTACCGTTGCTCATGCCTGCTTTTTATATATATTTTAGGCCAGGATAAGGGAAATGGCAAACTGAGTTAGGAAAGATTGCAAGTCGGAGGTCTAAGTATGTATAGATATGTTAGAAGATTTTTGACAGTCATGTAAAAATCTATTTGTGTATAATTATTTTTATTGTAAATTTTTTTAGGTGAATGTAAAAGTTATTTTCGACGAGTATTCATTTCTTTTAATTGGAATATAGTGGCTCCATGGATAGTAGATTATTTAAAGTTCTATAAATTTTTTTCAATTTGATCTTGGGGTTTCTGTCCTATCATAATCCGACATGATATGACCCGCTCTGTCGGTGGATCATAATGGGCCAGGTTGTGACAACCTCTTTCAAATATGGCTCAAATATGATTAATTTTTTACATTGATTTCTTTTTTCTCTCCTTCATATTATACCTAAGATTATCACATTATAACATTATAAGGGGTAATGATAACACTTATTCTTACTAAAAAAAAAACACTAGCCTTCCATTCATTGGATGAGGTTTATGATTATCTGATTTAGACTTCAACCAATACTTTTTCATAGTTACAATATTATTTGATATAATTATATTCCATTTAATAGGCTAAATTTTCATTCAATTGTTATAATTAGTTAACTGTTAATACAAATCAATTCTATTTAATGCATGTAAGTACTATTAGTTCATATAGCACATGTTATATTAATGATTAGTTTTCTTTTTTAAAACTTGTAATGCCTTGCATTGTGGCATTATGTGTTTATATTAAACTCCAAAAGATTCAAGCCTTTTTAAAAGCTCAATCAAGATTTGAGCAATATTTGAACCATGATCAAACTCAATTCAATATAATTCAAACCTTATATTCAAATAATTTAACTAGCACTATAAAAGAGTACACCATATTATATATTAGTAAAATACATCAAAATGTTCTAACTATGAAACCTAGCTCTATTAGAGTTCAAATAAGGTATAGCTCAACATAATGCTAACATAACAACATTAACACAACAAAATATAAGAGCTATAATACAACATATTATATTTATAGTATAAGATAGTGCAATTACAACAACTATAACCCATCAAAATTATTATTTTTTTCAATTCAACTTTTATTATATAAGCATAGTATTTATGATACTCATATATATCACTATAATATTCTTGAATTTAACTTCATTCAAACATCTTCTTCAATCTCACAATTGAAAGATTTAAAATCTTAAATTTGTACACTTTTCTTCATTAAATTTATAGTTTTCTTAACTCTTTAAAAAAGATTAAATGCATCAATCTATCAAAAACGTTTATCCATCATATCATAACTCTATATGTAATTTGAGTATTTTAATACTTTTCTATATATATGATTAAAGTAAGCATCTTCATATATAACAAACCAACTCAAATTAATCAATTCCATATAATACAATAATAAAAAAATGGAACAACGTCCAAACGTAGTTGAACTTTGTTCAAAAGATGTTCAAATAATGTTTGAATCTAATTCGAACTAGTTTGAGCTTGATATAAGCAAGTTTTGAATAATGTGCAAATAAGGTTTGAACATGACTTGAACTCAGTTCGAATAAAATATTTGAATGTTGTCCAAACATAATTCAATATGGTTGCAACATTTAATAAAAATTGTAATGAGGTTTAGTGTTTATGTGTAAGTGTTTGAATTAGGTTTGAATGAGGTTCAAAACTCTTATTTTAAATTAGTACTTGATATATCTTTTGAACTTAAGGTTCTATTTTAATATCATTCCTTTCGTAACTTACAATTGTCGGTGATGAATACATTCAAACTTAAATAAATAAAAGTTTAACACCTTAAACTTTTAGCAGAGGATTATGGAACGTAAATATAGCTATTGTGAATCTTTAGACTAGTCATATAGCTTTGAGATCAGAAGAGGGAGTATATGTTGAAAAAGGATTATTGAGAAGCTTAGTTGTCCTCAAATTTATGTGACTTTAGAGTTGAAGGTTGATATATCATCAAAAAATTATCTTGATCGGGCACAAATCTCAAGGCAAAATTAGGCCAAAAGCTTCAAAAATTAAATCTAGGATCATTTGAACTCCGATTTTAGCAAACTTATAGTCGAACTGAGCGTCTTGGAAATACGAACCCAACAACACCAAATTCAACTCAATCCGAGACCAAATATGTCTGAATCCAAGACCTGAAGCGCTGTTGGAAGGTTCAAACCATAATTTGGATTACGAAACGGTTTCCAAACATGACATGCTTATAGTTGAATCGAGTGGCTCAACGAGACAAATCCAATGAACACAAGATTGCCGATTTCAAAGATCATTAAGACCTTTAAATGTCTGACAAACGGTCCACAATCAAGGAATTCAATATCAATCGTCCGTTTAAACCACTCCTCATTTGCCCTTGATCCTCGTCATATTTATGGGTCATGCCACTCTCAGAAATTTATAAATAACCCCTCATTTCTCTTAAGAGGGGACCCAAGTAAGAAGAAGTAGAAGAGAAGAGAAGAAGAGAATGAGGGAAAAGCTACTCCTCGACCACCGCCGGAGTTCACCCGAGTTTCAAGTGACGTTAGAGTTTCGCCCGACTTTCAAGTGACATCGGAGTTTCACCATACTTTCAAGTAACACCGGCGTTCCGCCTAACTTTCAAGTGACACTAAAACTCCACCTGATCTCTAAGTGAGGCTGAAACTCTGTCCAATCTCCAAGTTACGCAAGAATTATGTCTGATCTCTTAGTGACTCAAGGATTCTACTTGAATACCCAACATCGTCGAATCTTAAATTCTTTTTTGTAATTGAATTTCAATCTGGGAGTGGATTATTATAATCTAATCGTCCTAAATTTCAAGAACAAGTCAGCTTCTTTTACCTCAAGCAAACACTAAAAGAATTCTTTCAACTAGGCGTGACCCCATGAGTTTTCCCTTTCCAGGGTTTCCACATAAAAATCTTGGTATTTTATTTCTCTTATGTTTGTGTGCTAGATATCTGTATAATGCTGAGACAAAAAAAATCTAACTCTATCGCCACATATATTCTAGCCCGCAACAGTTTGACGCCGCCTGTGGGAACACTATCCCATAATTCTAAGTGTTGTTTCGATGGCCAACATGCGTAGCAATCATGTCTTGGAAGCTTCCTGCTCCAATACCCACCAATCCAGAAATCAGTCTATGAATCATGGATACCCAATTTCTACCTCTTTTTATCTTGGGGGCCAAAATACTACTGGAGAAGAAAACTCAGGACCTTCCCAGGAAGACCACATTAGAAAGATGGAGGAATTTAAGAATGAGATCTTTCAACTCCTGCGAGAGACTCCACGACTGACATTAATACATTAAGAAGAGATTCTTCTCCCGTGAGATCCACCAGGGCTTGAAGATGTTCAACCTGAACATCTTCATGGTGAGATTCCCCTTCCTCCGCCAAGAATGTGTCCTTCGACGCATCAAGATAGTGAGCTTGCTGACACAGCAAGCTTTACCCATCCTTCGCATGTAGGTCACCAACCTCATATTCCTTCGAACATCCCCGAGGACTCATCCCAACAGCGTATTGCTGAACTCCCTTGTAACACCCTACGTCATGAATTATGAAGATTTATCCGAGAAGAGTTTTCCATAAGGGGTATAAGACAATCTCATAGTCAGTAGAACTTACATGAGTCATCACCCTTGACTGAAGTCATCCTTAAACACCCAATTTCGACAGGATTCAAACTACTGAGTATCGATTCTTATGATGAGACATCTGACTCGTATGGGTATATTGATCATTATAAGACCATCATGTATATCCAATGAGCCTTAGATGCGCTCCTATATCAACTTTTTCCTGCTATCCTCAAAAGACAAGAATGAATGTAGTTCTATTTACTTCCAGATAGAATAATCACACCTTTGTTAAATTTGTCAAAGTATTCGTTGAAAATTTTATCGTCAATCAGAGAATTGCTAAGGATTCTTCCCACCTTTCTAGGATTTGCCATAATGAAGAAGAATCACCAAAGGAGTATTTTCAACAATTTTTTTACGGAAGCTTGAAAAATTCTAGGAGTAGATCCTAAATTGCTAAGAGGAGTTTTTCTTGGAGGTCTTCGTCTTGGTCCCTTTTACTCGGCACTTGTGTGTACACGGTTCCTTCATATACTGACCTGATCCATTGTGTAGAGGCACAAATATTAGTAGATGAAGCTATCAATGCCCATAAGAAACAATTTGAGCAACCTTCCAGAAAGCACAAATACTCATATAATGGACAACTCATTCTTGCAGTAAAAAAAATGATGGAATAATGGCATGCCTCCTAGACCTTCATTACCACGACAATGATTTTGACAAGAGAAAGAGTATACATCTCTCAACGCATCTTGAACTAATGTACTTATGGCCATTCAAGATCAAGAAAATATTAAGTGGCCCAATACTTTAAAAACAAACATAGAAAATCAGGAGCAATACTGCCATTTCCACCGTAATCGTGGACACACTACTGAAGCTTGCAGATAGCTCAAGGATGAGATTGAGAGGCTGATCTAATAAGGATATATTTGACAATTCATTCAAAATCCACCCGCTCGAGATGAAGCTGATCCCACTGGGGGAAAAAATAATAACAACAAAGGCAACTGTTGAATAATATTCAAATGGTTTGTGAAATTAAATGACCATTAAGTTTGTGCATTTGTGTTAGTAATACTACTTGTCTTTTTGCATCATGTCTCATATATGTTAAATAGGGTGTCACCTTGATATTCCTAATGTTATCTTCCAAGTCTAACATTATGTTGTCCCCATACATATATCTTATATCTTGAGTATAGTGTAACTTGTATATCCCTAAGTCATACTAGGGACTCATTATATTGTTTACATAATATGATAATATATTGTTCAGTTCATTCTAATATTATCCCGTTCTTTAAAAAGAATAAAAAAAATGATAACAATAAAAACTACCAATGAATATAATCTTTTTATCCAAGATTCAAGAAATATATAATCTTTATTGTGTCTCAATCATTGGATGATCGATCCCGGGGGGATACGATTCAGCCTCTTCCACATAGGTTAATGTCATCGAGTAAAGGCTTTGACATACAATCTCAAATAGGTCATACATCCTTAGTGGATTCTCTTGACATCTTTCATATAAGTTAACGTCATCGAGTAGGGCTCTGACATACAACCTCGGATAGGTCATA
This sequence comes from Dendrobium huoshanense, assembly GCA_016618105.1. Classification (NCBI taxonomy): domain Eukaryota; kingdom Viridiplantae; phylum Streptophyta; class Magnoliopsida; order Asparagales; family Orchidaceae; genus Dendrobium; species Dendrobium huoshanense. Next base: position 48,092,833 of record CM028360.1, on the reverse strand, counting down.
CATCATTGATGGATTATCTCGAACTCTTCCATATATGTTAACATCATCGAGCATAGCTATGACATACAACCTCGGATAGGTTATACATCCTTAGTGGATTATCTCGATCTCTTCCATATAGGTTAATGTTATCGAGTAGGGCTCTGATATACAATCTCGAATAGGTCATACATCCTTGGTAGATTATCTCGACCTCTCCCATATAGGTTAAGGTCATCGAGCAAGGCTCTGACATACAACCTCAGATAGGTTATACATCATTGGTGAATTCTCTCGACCTCTTTCATATAGGTTAATGTCATCGACCATGACTCTAATATATAATCTCGGATAGGTTATACATTCTTGGTGGATTCTCTTGACCTCTTTCACAGAAGTCAATACTATCGAGCAATGCTCTGAGTGGACAATATTCTCTCTAAAAAAGATTTTATGAAAGTGATTGTTAAAATTATCACTCATATAAAGATCTTAGCAGTCTAAAAATGCCTAAAAAATTATAGAGGGCAACATATCAAAGCATATCTCAAAGATGCATAAACAATTTAGCATTCTCTGATGGACAAGTTCTCAACTTCTTATATAATATCAATGGAGTTACATAAATCAAACATCATATTCAAGTGTATATTTATTTTCACTAGAAGTTGAAATTAAAAAGTACACTGCGTCATTCGTGCAAGTTATTATCATCAAGCAACAAGCGACTTCAAAATGGTAAAATATCCTTGGTGGATTCAAGTAATCTCTTCTCTATTACGTATTAAATCATATCCTATAACTTCTTATTTAAAGAAAGGACATAACTTGATCATCATCAGGCCTCCACTCAGTTACAAAATACTGGCATAACACACTGCTTCGACCCCTTAACTCAAGGATATCTGATGTTGGCACACTTCAGTATGGATGCATATTTCCTTAGCAAAATACCACTGGACACTCGCCATCATCGGCCCTTTGTTTCATATATTTCGACGGTCCTTCACTTTATATATGTCATCATCAACTTCTCCCTCAACTAATTATAGTAGCACACTCTCAAACTTTCTCCTTTAGCTCCACACTCGGTTGTTGACTTCCAATGAACTTCAACTCTATCGTCTATCACTAATAGACTTATGCTCAAATAGTGTTGAAATCCTCCCCGTATACTAATAACTTTTGGTTCTTCTTTCGAGTACTATTTTCACTAGATCTTCTCAAATCACCCTCAAATACAAGAATCATTTGACCTTCTTTTGTCAAGAACATTTTAGTGGAGAGAACAAACTCTCATTATGGTTTCTTCTATACAAGAAAGGGGCACTAAAGTTTGATAGGGGACGTCTATCTTAGACAGTAGAATGCCTCCAATGTAAGAAGAAGAATACAAGAAAAGAAAAAAAGGAGGGAAAATCTCCTTATACACAAGAGAGGGGCACTGAAACTTAATAGGAGATGCCATCTATCTTCGATAATGAAATGCCTCTCATATAAAAAGATAGTCAGAGGAGAAAATAATGAAAGGAGAAAAAAATTTTCTTTCACACTAAAGAGGGACACTAAAGTTAAGTTGGAAAAGTCATCTACAAAAAATAGGGGAAGCCCACTAGAGCAAGAAGAAAATAAGAGATAAATGAAAGGAAAGGCTATAAATTCCTTATATACTAAAGAATGACACAAAATTTAAGTAGGGAAAGTCACTTACCAAAAATTGTGGAAGACCTCTAGAGCAAGAAGAAAATGGGGGAGAAAGGAAAGAAAATGTTACAAAAATTTTAACTTCTATATAAAAGGAGGGATGGATTTAAGTAGAAAAAGTCACCTACATAAAACATCGGAATGCATCGACTGTAAGAAAGCTAAAAGGAGAAGAAAGATGAATGAGCAGTTTCTCCCTGGCCCAATGGGGTATTTATAGCATTTTTTGGGAGAAAATAAGCTTCAAGAATATTCTAGATATTTTTTGAAATTTCTTGAATTAAAAAAAATTATAAGTGGACAACTGTGGTTGCTGCCACCCCTTAAAATTTTTTTTGAGTGGGGCCCACTAAAAAAATTAAAAATTATAACTATTGCGAGCCCATAGGGGAGCGTCCCTTAGCCTGCGGACATACGGACAGCTCTGCCGGCAACTGGCAGGCCGGTTCGGTTGCCTAAACCCAACCGGGCTCTAATTTTGGGCCTAGATAGTCCAAATCAGACATTTTTGGGGTCCCCAAACATATTTTTCGACGTTCTATACTCAATTTTGATATTTTTGGAACTTAACGGGGCCTTTATGATCATGTACGTTTTAGGAAAATTATAATTTCTAGAACATAATTTTTTACAATTCGGCCAATGAAAAATATCGAGACAAGTATTATCGGACTTTTAAGGCTTCGACATCTGAAAATAGGGGGCAACTGATATATCATCAAAAAATGATCTTAATCAGGCACAAATCTCGAGGCAAAATCAGGCCAGAAGCTTCAAAAATTAAATATCGGATCATATGAACTTCGATTTCAGTAAACTTATAATCGAACTGAGCGTCTCAAAAATACAAACCCAACGACAACAAATTCAACTCAATCCGAGCCCAAATGTGCCGAATCGAAGACCCGAAGCACTGTTGGAAGGTTCATATCACAATTTGGATTACCAAACAGTTTCTAAACATAATATGCTTATAGTCAAATCGGGCGGCTTGACGGGACAAATCCAACGAGCCTAAGATCACCAAATTCCAAGATCATTAAGACCTTTAAATGTCTGACAAATAGTCCACGATCAAGGGATTCAATATCGACCGTCCATCCAAACCTCTTCTCATTTTCCCTTAATCCTCTCCTATTTACGGGTCATGCCACTCTAAAAAAACTATAAATAATCCCTCATTTCTCTTAAGAGAGGACCTAAGTAAGAAGAAGAAGAGAAGAAAAGAAGAGGAGGGAAAAAGCTCCTCCTCGACTACCACTGGAGTTATGCTCGACTTTCAAGTGACGTCGGAGCTCCACCTAACTTTCAAGTGACACCGGAGTTCCGCCCAACTTTCAAGTGACATCTTCCGCCAAACTTTCAAGTGACATCGGAGTTCTGCCAAAACTCCACCTGATCTCCAAGTGATGTCAAAACTCCGTCCGATCTCCAAATGATTTCGGAATTCTGTCTGATCTCGAATTGACTCGAGGATTCAGCCCGAATACCCAACATCGTCTAATCTCAAATTCTTGTTTGTAATTGAATTTCAATCCATGAGTGGATTATCGTAATCAAATCACCTAAATTTTAAGGACGAGTCAGCCTCTTGTACCTCAACCAAACACTAGTGAAATTCTTTCAACTGGTGTGGCCCCGTGGTTTTTCCCTTTCCAGGGTTTCCGCATAAAAATCCTGGTGTTTTATTTCTTTTATGTTTGTGTGTTGGATATCCGTATAATGCTGAGACGAAAAATTCTAACTCTATCGCCGCATATATTCTGGCCTGCAACAAGGGTTATAACTTATATTTTCATATAATAGAGTTAGTTTGATCTAAAATTAATTTTCAAGCATATTTCTCCAAAAAAAAAAGAAATAGTGAAGATATTTGACTAATTACGATGATGAATATTAGGTCATAAACAATCAAATTCTCTTATAGTATAAGGTGATAAATTTGTTGAGCCATTCCATCCAAAATAAGCCCTTAGTTTTTTGTTTACATCACGATTTTAATTTATGATGATTTTGATTCAATTATGATTCAAATTTTTATCAAAATTAATTTAAAACTCATTAATATTTTTTTATTAATTATTAAACTTATGAAGAAAATTATAGAATTTCTTCTCATATTTGTATATTTAAAAAATTCACTAAAATTAAAATTCTTATGTAATTATTACAATTATGCTATACTTTTATCATTATGATCTATTAATTTTAACATGTATTATAATTTTAATTTTAATTAAATATCTTGTTTATTTAATATGTTTGATATTTTTTAAATATTTTATTTAAAAATAACTAAAATTATCACCAAAATTGAAATCTAAAAGCCATAAACTATTAAAATGATCAAAATTGAAAATTCAATATTTTATGAGTATATGGAAATAGAATCAAAAAAACCAAATTTTTATTCCTTTGCTTTCCCCCACCCCCACGAAAAATTGAATGGCATTTTCGTAAATTTCGCTCGAAGACTGGAGTGGCAAAATCGTAATAGTTCCGCGAGAGTGATGCAACTGTAAATACCTATAGATTAACTCATGTACCCTTCAGATTTGGGTGAAGTCCGAGAAAGAAGCAGGGGGCCTTCGCGCTGAAGCAATCGAATAAGCGGTTTCAGGAGTTTACCGGCCTCCTTTCTCTTCCCTCCAATCTCTAGGGTTCACCAAATCCCCCTTATGGTGTTTTGTTTCGTCGGCAGATCTTGATAGGTTTCTCGTTCGATTTAACTTCTCGGCCATCATTCACTGTGAAGGTTGCTGACGATCTAGCATTCAGATCTTTCATATCGTTTCTTTCTTGTTTTGAATTCGACTTCTTTTTTTACTTCTTGCTGTTGATCTGCTTGTTGTCATCTTTGTCCGAAGGATTTCTCATATCTGTTCGGATATGTGATCCTATGTGTTCTAATTCCTTCTATTTTCCAATTTGCGCTGTTATTACTTATTTGAATTGATGAGATTTTCTAAGTTGACCAGACAAGTTACCTTTTTCGGATGGTTTTAATGTTTTACATGGTGTTTTTTTTTTTGTGAGAAATTTGGAAAATTTATTTTTATAATCAATTCGATTGCAGGGTTTGTATTTTGAGTGCTGATATTGCAAGAGACCGAGTAAAAAACCATGAGCAAGCAACCATTGATTTACAGTTTCGTGGCAAAGGGCACAGTTGTGCTGGCGGAGCACACATCGTTTTCCGGGAATTTCAGTACCATTGCGATCCAGTGCCTGCAGAAGCTGCCTCCCAATAATAACAAGTTCACCTATTCGTGTGATGGTCATACCTTCAACTTCTTAGTTGATAAAGGATTTGGTAAGAGTTTCTTCTAGATATTTTGTGTATATTGATGTTCGTATTCTGTTAATTAATTTGCTTCTTGGATGTGCAGTTTTTCTTGTTGTAGCTGATGAAGCAGTTGGGAGGAGCATGCCATTTGTATTTCTTGAGCGGATTCGAGATGACTTTATGCGGCGATATGAATCAAGCATTAATGCTGACGGTTCTCACCCACTTATTGATGAAGAAGATGATGATCTTTTTGAAGATAGATTCAGCATAGCGTACAATCTTGACAGGGAATTTGGGTATGCATGTTTGAACCTTCTATGAGAATTTTTGCAATCATCTATTATGATTCTGAAGTCTTCTTCAATTTTAACAGTCCAAAACTGAAAGAGCACATGCAATATTGCATAAGCAACCCTGAAGAAATCAGCAGATTGTCCAAACTGAAGGCTCAGATTACGGAAGTTAAAGGAATAATGATGGATAATATTGAGAAGGTTAGCATTTCTGCCTTTCTGTTTGGCATATTTAACCATAAATTTTAAGTTCCATACGCACTATTTGAATTGATATTGCTAATGGATTGCATAAAAGATCTCATATTTCTCTATTATTTCTTTTAGCTAATTTATCCATGGTATCCTAGTTACATCAAATTTTGACATGTAATGTATTTTAACGAGTTATTCCCCTCCCTTTAAGCTTTGATATTTATAGTCATCAATTCCTTGAATAAATTGAAGTAGTGGTGAAATATTAATGCTCATAGTGGACCAATGGACTGCTTTCTGCTCATAGTTAGATAATGCTAGAGATGGATGCATCACACTATGGGTTTAGAATTGCGTCTGAATCGGGTATCACATTATAGGTTATTAATTAAACTAGACTTTTGTATTCCCATGGAAATAAGAATTGTTGTAGTTGCTGATATGGTTCTTAGAACTTAGCATTTAAAAACAGTGGAAAGTTGGTCTGGTTTAAACCTCTCTTAGAATTGTGCTTTTAGCGTACTCAATAAATCCTTTCTCTAGTCTATGATAGAAACACCCCTAATTTTTATGTCGTGTATGTTGAACTTGTCTCACACATGGGAACATGACTTGGTTAGAAAGTATTAAAAATGACATTTTCTTATTAGATTTAAATGAGAATTTGATTCTTAATAGGACCTCAAGGAGAAAAATGATTCATGTAGCCGACCCCATAGTGGGATAAAGGCTTGATGTTGTTTTGTATTGACAATCTATCCAATTAAGTTATTTACCAAAAACAGTGATCAACAAATTTATGCCCATTTATTAATTTCACTAGAAATTAGATCTATCTAGCTAATTGATCACTATAGATAGTCCTATTATATGCTAACCATAGAACTCACTCAAACCTTTTCGGTATGAATGAATCTTTTTCAATCAAAAGTCCGCACATAGCTTCAATAAACATCCACTATGAAATCTGAATCACTTTCTAAGTACTAGTGATGAGGAAACCCTCTGATACTTATCTCTATTTACCCATAATCATTTGTTGGATGATGCACGTGCTTGTTTCTTGCCAATATTTCCCCGTGCTCAATCCTAATCCTAGAGTTCATGCTACAATGCCTTCACACATGTTTTGTTATACATGCATGTGGGATTGTTGCTTTTCTGGCTTTCTGCCAAACCTGTAGCTGTTGCTTTCTTATTCTCTAATTTTTCTCTCTCTGAGCCTATCTGTGCGACCTTTTTGTTGTGATTTTTCATGACTTTAATTGCAGATATGCTGTGGTTTTGGATGAGAGTTTGTTTTGAGAAAAATATGGAGACTGCTGATTGAAGGGAATTAATGTTTATAAGTATTGATATTTGTGTCATGAAAAAAAAAAAGGTTAATTAAAATTTTATTATTTTTTTAATCTTTTGTGCTTGGTTGAATATTGATTCCTTTTAGAGTGGTGTAAGTGTGCTTTGATTTTATATATTTGGTGATCTCTTAACTTATTTTCTTTTCATTTACATAAATTCATCATTATTTTCTTATAAGCATGATTGATTTTAGTCAATCACCTTGTATTGGTGCGAGCTCTGAATTTTCTAGGGGGAAGTGATCTTTTTTACTAATATGAGCTTTGGGTTTTCTAAGATTGATGATCTCTCACCTAATTCTCTTTTCATCTACATAATTCATTATTGGTTTTGAAGTTGTGCTTAATTTCAGCCAGAGCACCAATTGATTTGTGTTTACCGTTAACTTCAAATCTATCATTGAATTTATTTGATTTAATTTTTGATTAAATTATTATTTGGCATGTATTCTTTGTATTCTCTTGATTTCATTATTAGTTGGCGGATAATTATTTAATTAAACTCTGAATTTCTAAATGAAATAGTGTTTGAATTTCATCCGTTGTATCACTGGTTGCATTATGAACCCTTGGTAGTAAGGTATCCTGTATCAACTAGGATGTGAATACCCCCAAAAATAAAAATAAATGAATTAAGTTATAACCCATGTATGCAGTTTATTGCATTTGTATGTTATTATCTGTGATGAATGGTAGAGTTTATCAATTGCACGGTGTTTTTTGATTGGTTTGAATTTTTACAATTCCAACATTTAACTTTTGCAATGATTATCTTATTAGAAAACTAGGGAAAATTAATATCAAGGAAATAAATATTTTTTAAAGACAAGCATGAAGTGCATCATTGAAAAGATTACCTAGTTTTATTACCAGAAATGCGGATAATGGCTATCCTTCAGACCAATTATAAATAATAGGTTTTGTTATTTTATAGAGAAAGAGATTAAAATGGTCCCTTGACTCTTTATGAATGACTAAAATGGTAATAAAACTAGGTATTATTTTCATTCATCTTCAAGGTGTTGAGAGACAAAAATGGTCTTTTAATGTAATTGTGGACATTTCATAAAGAGTCTAGAGACCATTTTAGCTATTTTATTTTATTGTAGAAAGAGGAATGATAGCCCTGGCTTTTTTAATGATTCTCTTAAATGTGAATTGATGTGTAGAGCACATGCTTTGAAATAAGCAAAAGATCCAATCAAACTTGTTTGATGTATCATTGAGGAGATACTTTAGTTGGGTGCCTGCCAAAGTGTAAATGACAAACTTTGGAGTATAAATAATAGAAATTTAATTTTGTTGTTATGATTAATTAGATGACAATAAATCTTTATTTGTTTAACTGGAATATTACCTGAAGGAATCAATAAATAAAATGAAAGTCTTGTTGTAGCTGTAGAATTGAGGTGCTTCTCTAAGGATACGTGAAAGCATGCATGTCCTGAGAGTAAAGAAGAGCTCGTCTTTCCATAAGAATAACTAGTAGCTGGCAGGTAACATATTTGCATCCGATACCATTCAGATGCTTAGAGGTACCATGGATTCCATTTGGTATATGCTTAATTCATATCAAACCATACAACTTTCAAAAGAGATAAGTTATATATTGGATTTTAGTCAAATAGGATAAGAAACATGAGTACCAATTTTGGTAACTACTATGTTTTTGAACTGACAACAAATCCAATAAAAAACTTATATATGGATGTATGGTTGCGACTGTTTTTGATTGCCTATTCATGAATGAATCTGTATCTGTGCATGTATGATATGTGTATTTGTGTGTATGGGAGTAGGATTTGGTCATCTCTCTTTTTTTTTTTTTATTTTTTTTTTTTAATGACAAATCGTCCAAGATGAATGTCTTGATGGGGTTGGATATAATTTGTATTATACTTCTTGTTTATGACCTCATACTCTTGATGGTTAGGATGTTGTGGAGGTGCAGACTGAAGAAAAGAGATAAGCGTTTCTCTTTTCCAAATAAAGCATCAATTTTTCAATATATATTACCAATATAATTTAGGATATTTTTTTTTCAGCACCTGAAATATTGGATTCATTATCATAGCACAATCTCAACTATTTGAGATTGGTAGTATCGTACATCTTCTCCTCCATTCCTATTAAGTGTAGCATGTGGCATTTCCTTTAGTTTTAGCTTTTTTTTTTTTCTCCCAATCTGTAGCCAATTTTTCTTTGGTTTAGCTCTTAACCTTTCAAATTATGCAGTTTACTCCCATCTTATTGAGGGTAATGTTGTAATGTCTATACCACCTTATTTTTTACCTTAACTTCAATGGCTATTCATAATCTTTGTAGTACAATCATTTCATATTTTTCCTTCATAGTTTATTACGCTTGTCTTTAGAATCCCATTTTTGCTAACCTAACATAAGTGTTGATTTAAGTGGACCATGCAGCATAGCCTCCTTTACAATTTATATAATTTGCTTTTTAATGTCTGTGATATTATAATTTCACATAATGCTCTTTAGGCATATTTCTATTTTATCACTAATTTAATCCATATCTCATTCTTTTTTATGCAAGAGATAGATTTGATAAACCTATCACACTTAGTATTACATGATCCTCTATTATATTGGTGGATTATTAGAAGTTTCACATTTGAAAGGAATGAACTCAGCATTATTCTACTACTCATAAGACTACAATATTACAAAAGATTTCCTATCTTTTAACTTCTCATTTTCCTCAAAAATACTGCCACCTAGTAGTATTATATCTTCCACAAGTAGCATATAGCAAAATCTTTTAAGTTGATTCTTTATTGTAAGCATTTCATGATGGATGATTTAATGTTGATCCCTGATATCATCTTTTTTTGATCAAGCATTCTTCACTAACCCTACAAATATTGATGCAACTAGTCTTTCACTATCATGCACATTTGTAATATTTTTAACATGACTTTTTTTGGAATTCTCTTTAATGGCCACAAAATTAGGTCTAGTGGCGCTCAATCATGCTTAAATCTTTTCATTGCTTTCTATTTTTACCATGAATATTAGCACAAAATTGACTCCATAGAGAATATTTTAGCATAAAATCAAATTAAGTTTTTAATTGAAGTGATATTTTAGCATTTGTTGCAGCACTCTCTCCTAAAATATTATTTATGACTTATAATCTTGATATTTATTATCATCATCATTAGCCATCCTTATCTCAACTATTTGGGTTGATTTGTGAACTCTTATCAACTAGTCATTGCTGTTGTGTACTTTAAGTGTTAAATCTATTGTATAAAAATAGACTACAACTTATATTCATGTTACTTTAGGTTTATCTATGTCCTTTTTATCCTTTGATGCTAATTTTATCTACATTTCTTTTGCGTGTGTATCCTTAATTGGACATGTACACACCAACTAATTTTATTCTCTATTACCTTGTTTTCGTAGATGTTACGCCTACCGTTATAATCATTCTTCAATTTGCCATTCCTATTTTGGCCACACATTCATCTCAACATTCTTAATTTTTGTCATGCTCAACTTGGCTATCAATAATATTTTTTTATTGCATGATAGTAAGTTCAACTGTAGTTCAATATAATGTACTTTTAAATTTTCATCATATTTATTTGTCGTGTAATTAATTTTTGGATACTTCTCTAATTTGGCCACCCAATTTTAACTTTGGAAGTCAAATCCTCATTAGGGCCCTATTAATCTATACTAGATTCAGTATCATGAAGTATCACACATAGGTATTTCTTTATCTCCTAATTATAAAATGTGAATAATCTTTAATATCACACCCACTAAAATTTTATGTTTTATGTGTATCTTTGATCTACTTATTCTAAGCCAACTATCTTTTAAATTTATTCTTCGTTGTTCAAATAATTTATTTATTTTAGTGCATGTCTAACTGATTGAAAGTATGTCATTCACGAAAGGATGCACCAGTGCTTCTCTTAAATACCCTTTTAAGCATTTATATAACTAATGCAAAAAGTTAGAATTGATATTCATCTATAATGTGATCATATTATAAGTGGGAACTCTTTGGGGATTCCACAACTATTTTTAACTCTAGTCAATGCTCTGTCATATATCTCTTCAATAATTTCAACAAATCTATGAAACACATTTTTTTCCTGATGAGCACCAAACCAAGTCTTGTGGTAATTGATGGGAAGCCTTATTGAGGACCATAAAAAAAATATAGTGATCCTTTCCCAATTCTATATACTTTTCAATTAATCATCTTAGCAAAAATATAAATAAAATAAAAAAAATAAAAAAGCAGCTTTTTAATGCATCTTCCAAAAAAACCAATTTGATTCCTTGATATTGATGTAGTATTTCTATGCTTAGTTTATGTTATTCTCTCGTAACTTAATTATATGACTTTGAAGTTTGATTCCCTTATAATTATCATAATTTTGAATATATCCGTTGTTCCTAAATGATTAACTAATTATTCTAAAATATTATATGGAAGCATTCATATTATAATTTCGTAAACTCACATTTTCATGGCTTTTGAATGTCTACATCTTTAAAAACGACTATTACCCTCAGATTTTTCAATACGCCTAATTTGACCAATTTTAATATATTTTTGTCCATGCCTTGAGTATTTTATATAATCATTATCTCCATAGACTTGGACATTATGTGGTTAGGCCTGGTCAAATTAGATCAAGAGATTGAAAACTGTTGCCCTAGCCTTAGACTACCATTTTTTATTGTACTTAGGCTTTGATTAGGTATGATTTGATTCGCACAAATTGATTGAAAAACACTTCAAATTCTAAGGTCGGCTTTGCTTGAGTTGGGCCAAGAGGATTTTTTTTTTTGCCCAGGCCAAGCTTTGCAATGTAATTTGGGCATGTTGGATGTGGTCAATTTCAAGTTTTGGGTCAGGATAGTTGTGCCCAAACTCAATTGTTTATCTGGCTGTGGACCAAGTGGATTCAGGATAATGATAGATCTAATAACAATAATAACAATATATATATATATATATATATATATATATATATATATATATATATATATATATATATTGCAAGTCTCAAAGGACTTGCTTTCCGCTATTCTCTATAAGCAAATTTCTTATTTAAGTTAGACTTCTTACTAGTGTATGGTTTTATTTTCAACTTTATTAAAATCTCTTTAGAAATCTCATAATGCAATTGATATGAACAATGTAACATCTAGCTTTCAAAAAAAAAAAAAAAAAAAAAAAAAAATCGTAATATAAAATACTTGTAATTTTATTGGAAACTAAACTGGCTGTAATGTTACTCACTTGCTAGTCAAAGCTAGTGTTGGTAGTCAAGATAAAAACAAATATAACATAATAACATGAATTTATCAATCATGTAAGTGTAAGCAAGTATGATGTTAAGAGGATACAATGCCATATGATGGAATAGCATGAATGTATTAACCAAACAACTCAAATATACGTGCGTGTGTGTGCGTGTGCGTGCGTGCGCGCGTGCTTGATTAGTTTGGTTTGAGATAAAATGGTATAAAGTAAAAGATTTACCTGCCTTTTTTGTGTGAAGTGTACAGAATAAAATAATTGCAAAGGATAATTTTGATGTACTCTAAGGGGCTATTTGGTTGGAGCAAAAGTAAATGCAAATCATAGTGAATGCTTTGCTTTTTAATTTTTTGGTTTAGGTTGGCCACAAAGTGAAGTGAAATAAATTCCTAATGTATTCCAAACACTCACTTTTAGTTCATTTTTTGCGTAAAGTAAACCAGCTCAAAATTGAGTGAGAAATGAATTCACGAGGCGAGAGAGAGCAGTCCTCGGGAACGCAATAGCTTCGTCGGCTCCTTCGTTGCTACTCGACATCACTCCTTCAGAGGCATCCAAGGTTTGATTTTCATCTTCTATATTTCTCCGTTGCCGTTCAACTTTGTTGCTTGACGTGAGGAGTCGATTCTTCGACTCCATCATTGCTGTTCGACTTCACAGTAACTTTCTTTGACAACATTCCTTTCCTATCTGATTGGAAAAGTTTGCTCATTTCCAAATCGTTGGATTTTGAAAATTGGAAAGTATTTATCATTGGATTCCGAAGACAAAATAGTCTAAATAACAAATCATCTCCTTCCTCGGAGAAGGGTTTTCTAGATCGGCAATGGTCGCGGTAGCGTAGGAGCAGCTCGACGCGCTGGTGAATGGCATGTATTGCGAGGTACTTTACCCGATTTGTTTCTCATACCTAGTTTGTTATTGTGGCTCTGGTGCTCTGTGAAATCTGTTTGTGATGGGGTTTTGTTTGAGATTTAAATGGGTTTTGGTTGATTATGGACAATAGAAATCAACCAAAGTTTCTTTTAATTAGTACCATGAATGCATGTTTGTACTTCTTATTTGTGTTCTTTCGGTTTTTTGTGTATGGATTTTGCAGTGTTGGTGTCCATAGTTTCAAGTTGTCGTGCATGCTTGTACATGAATTCTGTGATAAAAATGACAAAGTAGGATTTTACTTTACTTTGCGTACACCCAACCAAACAGAAAAAAAATAGTTCCCCTACATTTACTTTACAGCCAACAAAACAGGCTCAGAATATTTACTTTACACTGCATTAACTTTATACTATATTTACATTGCATTATTTTCACTTTTACAACCAACCAAACAGCCCCTAGATACCTTACAAACCCTCTGCTTTACCCGCAAATGAAATACCACCCATATCAGTGAATTCCTTTTTCTACCGGTCATCGATTTTTCCTTACACTGCTGTCGCTTATTCTTTTATTTTTCATGCTTGATGCAAAGTTATACGGCAGCATGACCCATCTTTACTTTTTTCCACAATATGTAGCCCATCCTTCATTTCATGGTTGTTGTATTTTTGTACTGATTAGCCATAATAAGGTGTAGGGTAGTTTTCGGTCAGTAAAATGCAAATTTTACATGGAGTGGGACAATTTATGTTTTTTGACTCCCGCTCATCACCTCCGTGTCTTTAGTGTTTGTCATTGTTCGTTTATTAGACCTCACCATCATGGTCACACTGCTTCCTCTTTGTTGTCCTTGACTCTTTTGCCATTGCCTTATGTTGCTAAAGCATTTTCCATTTCTTTCTGCATCCAACTTTGCCATTGCTTGCAGCAACTGCTTTTGCCATTGCCTACCACAGATGCCTCCTACTTCCCTTTCCCTCTATCCACCACATAACTAGCGAGGGTGAGAGACAAAGGTCAGAGTGAGAGACGTAGATGGAGATGATAATGAGAGAAAGTGAATCTCAGGAAAGTGATGCTGTTAGTTTAAATTCAGATTTATAATATTGGTAGGTTCAGATTGGACCTGTTTCAGGTGACAGAATTATAGAACTGAGCTGAATCGTTATGTGAAATCCAGGAACCAGATCCAAATGTGACCTGAACAGTTGTTGCCGGTTGAGATCGTTACCTTAATTCTTTGGGTGTTATTTCACACCTATGAATAATGCATTTGTGCTAATCTATTTTCTATTATGATTGGTCTAACACTTTTTATTAATACAGAAAGAACCTAATATTGTAAGTAAAGGGCTTACATAATCTGTGAATTTCCTCAGTTTTTTCAACTACTTAATTTTTTTTCGTAAAAAGTGATATATATATATATATATATATATATATATATATATATATATATATATATATATATATATATATATATATATATATATTTGAATAATCTATAATACTGTAAAATGAAAGTTGTGTCAGCTATATGGAATTGTTTTGTTATTAAAGAAAGCAAAATCATGCAATCAATATAGGAGGATAGATTGGCATATATTGGATGTAGGTTGTTATCTAAAATTAATGCGAAGAATGCAGAGGGGCTGATAAACCCAACATGATGAAAATTGTTCAACCTGGTTTAGCTGAAGTTGATGAGCACAAAAAATTTAGCTATATGAGCCTATGAGGAAGTCACGTAGCAGATCCAAGATATGGAACAAGGGCCATGATGGTGATTATGAGGTGTAGGTATGATAATTGTTGGTGAAATAATACATCATCATTAGCCTTATCATGAATTATTTGGGATCAATTTTTTTATCTAATTCTATAACATACGCTTATTTTGTTCCACTAATTCTATGCTATATTCATACTATTTTTTTCATTGCTCTAACTTTCCATTTATTTCAACAGATGCCTCATCTTCATGCATCTTCTTTAGAGCCAACTCAACTTCATTTTCTTTTGGGACCGATCTAGAATATATCTTGTTATATTATTCTTAGATTTTTCAAAAATAATTTCTCCATTTGAATTCTAATTTAACGATTTCTCAAAATAATATTTCTTTTTTTTTTTTCTGTCTCCATCTTTAATTAAGATTTTTATTATTTTTTCTTCTAATGCATCTAGTTTGATAAAAGTCTCTAGAGATTTTGTTGCTTAGCTATTCTAAATATTTCCTTTTCTCTATCATTAGTATTAATTATTATATAAACATTGAGAGCTGAAGTTTTTGTTTAGCTCATTAATATTTTTTTTTTTAAGTTTTAATTATTTTATAATCATTTTATGCATCATGAGTATATACTTCATATGTAATTGATGTTGCCAAGTAATTGCTATCTGGTGAATTCAGCGTGGGAGCAAAACAGGCATTAAGTGATCTTGCTTTTAATGATCTGAAGCCATTTCTCGCTGTTCTTGCACTGCTGGTTCTTTTCATTTTCTTAGCTCGCTCGAAAGATTAAGGGTTTAAATAAATCAATAGGGTGATCAGTTTTGTATTTCTTGCTTCACTTAAGGGTACTAAAGAAGCTCTTAGCTAAATGTTTTGAGAATCCCCGATATAATTGAATCATATACTCCCTGAGATTAAAATCCTCTCATTCTTGCCCTCCACAGGTTCTTGATCGTGGGGAGAAGATTGAACTTTTGGTTGATAAGACTGAAAGCTTACAGTTTCAGGTATTTTCCTGTATTATTGAATATCACGGATTTTCACCCTTCTTTCCACAAATTTCTAACAACTAAAATGCACTCATCAGAAACAAAAAAAAAAAAAAGGGTTTCACATGTGTACCACTTTATTTCATGCTATTTACATATCTAACACCTAACACTTTAATATTACATATTTTACCACCCATATAACAAATATGAGTGTATGGAATGAAATATTAAAGTTTATAAGATTGTATGGGTGGTAAGAATAAAATATAGGAGGTTATATTTGATATTAAAATTTTATATGAATGGTAAGAATGTAATATTAAAATTTTAAGTGTTAGATATGTAAATAACATGAAATGAAGTGGCATGTATTCATAATGATTTACTTTCTTCTATTCCTCTTTTATTTCTAAGATTATCCTAATATAATTTGCATCATAACAAATATGAGTGTATGGAATGAAATATTAAAGTTTATAAGGTGATATGGATGGTAGGAATGAAATATAGGAGTATTATATTTGATATTAAAATTTTATATGAACGGTAAGAATGTAATATTAAAATTTAAAGTGTTAGATATGTAAATAACATGAAATGAAGTGGTATGTATTCATAATGGTTTACTTTCTTCTATTCCTCTTTTATTTCTAAGAACATCCTAATATAATTTGCATCCGAATGAGCTTAAGAGCTTTTGAATTTATACTAAGATTAATACAGTTGGGCTTCGTTTGGGATGACTTTTTTACTACTTCTTAAAGCAGCTTTCTAATATAAAATTTTTAATTTTTTATTAAAAAATTGCTTTAAGAAGCAGTAAAAAATCCGTCCCAAATGAAGCCTTAATGTATCATATAGAAGCAGTAATCTGAATGCAAGTTTAATGGCTCTTGAGCTCCATTATCAGGATATCGTTACATAATTTTTGTGCTCTCTCGTTACTGTTTTTTTCCTGTCTTAGGCTGACAGCTTTCAGAGACAAGGGAGACAGCTTCGTCGAAAAATGTGGCTTCAGAACCTCAGATTCAAGCTAATGGTAGCAGGTGGTCTCATCTTTTTCATACTTGTTGTTTGGTTGATGGCCTGCAGAGGGTTCAAATGCTAGTTCAGCGAAGGAGGAGCGTATGGTTCTTGCAAATCTCTTTTTATGGGATCCTTCAGGTCTGTATAAAGTGAAATATGCTCTTATTGAAGAACGAACTGTGGATTATTTGAAACCAAAAAAAAGTTAAGTGCTGAAAATATGAAATATATCATGTAAAGCTGCTTGTCGTTTTAGCCTGAATTTAGATGTTTTTTGAGCTACTATTTGTGGATTATTGTGGTTTATATCATACAATCATTTAGAAAGGTACATAGTAGCATATTATGATATTGTGATGTGCTATTTTGATCGAGGTTCATTTAGATTTCGTTTGTAAAGCAACCTTTTAGTATAAAATTGTTTTGAGCTAGAAATTTTTATATTAGAAAATTGTTTTAGAAAGTAGTAAGAAAGTTGTCCCAAACAAAGCCTTAGTGTCAAATTTGATATGAATGTTTTTATTTATTTATCAATTTATGCTTTTTATGATTTCAATTAGAAATATTAAAATAGATATTAGAAATATTAGAAACGATCTTTTATTAGATTTAAACGAGAATTTGACTTTTAACCGGACACAATGGAGAAAAATGATTCACGTAGCCTGCCCCATGTAATTTATGGTTTTAATGATTTTCATTCTTTTACAAGTCAGATTTAGGCTTTGAGAGGGACATTTTTTATTGCATTCTAAAGCATTGTTATTTGAAAATTTTATATTAGAAAATTGTTTTAAAAAGTAGCAAAAAAGTTGTACGAAACGAAACCTTAAACTAATTTAGTGCTATGCTTAGCTTGTGCTAGCTCCATGCTTTGGTCTTTTGCTTTAACCTTGATTATTAGAGGCCTTAAGAGTGGATCCAGCACAAACCTAACATGAATATTTCAGGTTTAGATCCATTTGTGTATTATTTAGGTCAAGCTTTGGATCAGCTTGTTGATTTGAAAAAAAAATAATAATAATAAAGGGCCTTGAGTAGGGCTGGATTAGTGTTAAAATAAAAAGTAATTTAATTATTTGATTTATATTTAATTATAATTCATATTATATTGTGATTTTTTATTATTTTGATTAAGTTGTCCAGCTCAAATTAGGTTATTGTGTTAAATTTAGATTGGGTTGATATTTAGATTTCATTTGGGATGATTTCTTATTATTTTTTAAGTAGTTTTTAGTATAAAAGTTTTTAGTTTAAGGAATTTTTGAACTAAAAAATTGCTTTAGAAAATAGTAAGAAAGCCATTGAAATGAAGCCAAGTTGTGGTGATTTAATTATTTTTATGTAGCCAGTGGCCTTTTAGCACATGACAATCATAAAAGTCGTAATCATAAGCATCATAATGGACATTAAAAAGAATAAAGTTTTGTTTGAGATAGTTTTCTCACTACAACATTTTATTGAAAGTAATAAAAAATTGTGATCAAAAGTTATTTCAAACGAAGCCTAAGTGGCTTGTAGAAGCTTCTAGCAAGAAGTATGAAATCCTCGCGCTTGCTACTTTTCCATTTGAGAGATTTGGATGTTTTTTTATTGAAGTCATGTACTCCATAAGCATTGCATTTTTCTTTCTAGGTTTTAATATATATATATAACCTCAAAAATTTCATATATACTCAATATTTAAATAATTTTTAAAAAGTCCTTTTTATTCACAGACAATCTAAAGCTAGCAGATCCAAAGCTATTCAAAAGGCAAACACCTCCTCAGTCAAATCTCAATGAACCATCCAATCATAGCTTCCTGGTACATCCAGGGGGGGTTTAATGGCTTTGATGAAGTTCTCTCTTGCATAGAGTTTGTCCAATCCTGCAATATTGACATGATTTGTATACTTGAAGTTAAGATTTCTTATTCTTGAACTTCTTACCTGGGGTTCTCTTTCTCCCATCATATTTTTAATTTTGAGGAATGTTTTCACAATTTTAATTGCTCCTCCCCTAGTATAATATGGCTAAATTGGTGTGAAATCCCTCAAGTTAAAAAAGCTAAACTCCTAAACATCGAGGTGCCTTTTGAATAGTGGTTGGAATTTTATTCAGAAACTTCGTAGTTAAGTATAGTCATCTCGGAGAAATCCTAAAATGGGTGACCTCCTGGGAAGTTACACCAACAGGATAAAAATGTGAGATCCTTAAGTCAAAGCGTACAAATATCTTGATAGTTAAGAGTTTGGGCTGTTATAAATGGTACTAGAGCAATACATCAGATGAGAATTAAGTGCCATATAAGATAAAGTACTATGTCATAGAAGCCACATCTTGAATCTTATATAAGACAAAGTTGTATGTAGCGAAATTCATCCCTTGAACTTGTAGGGGGCACCTCTAGAATCCTATTTGCTGGTGGCTGGTTCTTTGATAGAGATACTGACGAGAATGTCAGTTACTTAAGTAGGGGAGATTGTGAAACACCTTAAGTAAAAGAAGTTAAACTCTTAAACATTGAGACGCCTTTTAGTGTAATGGTTGAAATTTCATTAAGAAACTTTATAATTAAGCGTGCTCATCCTGAAGAAATCCTAAGATAGGTGACCTCCTAAAAA
The DNA here is from genome assembly GCA_016618105.1 of Dendrobium huoshanense. Classification (NCBI taxonomy): domain Eukaryota; kingdom Viridiplantae; phylum Streptophyta; class Magnoliopsida; order Asparagales; family Orchidaceae; genus Dendrobium; species Dendrobium huoshanense. The sequence continues at coordinate 48,073,461 of CM028360.1, read as the reverse complement.
GTTATACTAACATGACAAACTATTGAGAACCTTAGGCGAAAGAAGATAATATCTTGATAGTTAAAAGTTTGAGTTGTTACAAATGGATAGCTGATTGCCTCTCCTTTACCCCTATTTTTCCTCAAGTCAATTAATTCATGGTCGTATTAAGTATGATATGTGGACTGAATTTGAAATATCTGTGGTCTTTGCTTCAAACCAACCGAATGAGAGGGGCTCTCTCTGGCAACAATAGAAGGTTATTGAAGACTGTCTCTTCCCTGAATTGTTTTTGGTGATTTTAATTGTTTCCTATCTCAATCAAATAAAGCTGATGAGAATCTTGTTCATCACAACATATTTGGGTTTTACAAGAGTATGATTTTTGAAAATGGATTAAATTAGTTTGCATCTAGTCTAAATTATACATGGTTTAATTGAAACTAATGTTGGCACTTTTCTACATTTAACACTTTAAAAGCTTTTTTAACACTCCTAACAGCTCTCTTAAAAATATGAATGATATCCCTGTTGGCAACGCCATTTCCCAACAATTAATATATTCTCTTATTGCCCTTATGACTGATGATGAAATTAAAAATATGGTCTTCTCTTCTCCATGCTCTTCTTCTTTGGAATTATATAGGATTCCATGTCATTAAAGCAATTAAGTATTTCTTCACCTCTTCCTACCTTCCATAAAGAGCTAAGGCCACTACCCTCTCTCTTATTCCATAATCTATTCATGCTTCCCATATTAGTAACTGTAAAAATTTCTCTTTGTAGCACCTTTTATAAAATTATGACTAAAATTATTGCTAATATGATGGTTCAGGTCATGCCTTTCATTATTAGTTTAACTCAATGTGCTTTCAAAAGAATCGAACTTCTTCAAACAACATTATTCTAACTTTTGAGCCATAAATTTTGGCTGATTATTATTGTACTAAATTTGACATTTTCATGGCATTTGACAAGGTCTATAGAGAATTTCTCTTATATAGGATGCTTCAAAAAAGGTTTCTTCATATTTTTGTTTCTTAGATTAAAGAATTATGGATAGGCATTACTCTATATGCTTAAATGACACTTTAGAGAAATATTTTGATTCATCTTCTGTTCTTAGGCCAAACTGCTCTCTTTCTCCCTATCTTTTTTGTATTATTATGGATGGGTTATCTAACCTATTGGAGAATTTCCTTGCTGGTTTGTATCCATTTCATGGGATTTCTGGAGGTAATTAACATTTTACTCTCCTTTATGTGGATGACTTATTAATTTTTGGCTCTATCTCAGGTCTGTGTCTGAACCTTTCAAAATATGCAATTTCTTTTACTAAAGATGGCCCCAATGCTCACTTGGTTAGAAGAATCCTTAATATTTTCAATGTTCAAGCCTCTTTTAAATATCTGGGTTTTCCTATATCATATAAACAAATTCATGCTCACATTTCCAGCCACATAGTAAATCGTTGGCTCAATAAATAGAGTCGTTACTCTTTGTCTGTCGGTATAGTAATAATCTCCTTATAACTTTCAACCAGTATATCATATGAATTAGTAGAGGATAACACCAAATCAATTTATTTAAATGAAAACCTGTTGATCCACCATCATGTACATGTCAGTCAATCTCCAATCAACGGGTTAACCAGTCTTTACTTATCTTTTACACACACATTATTATCAAAATATTATAACAGTAATAAAGACCGGCTATTACTCAAGCATATATCCATAATCATTTATCATATATTACATCAAATAAAGTATAATTGAACATAATTCAGAAAATGTCAAAATGTATTAATAAACACCAAAAATCATACTGAGAAAAAATTCACATTTTTTAGAATTTAATCAAATTATCAAATATTGCATAAAATAACATTATGAAGCTTTAGCTAAACTAAATCAATATTTTTAGAAGTAAAAATAATTTTTTGAGTAGAGAAAAATCACTATATTTTTAAAATCATCTAGTAAAAAATCTCAATTAAATATTCAAAACATTAATAATCTCGATCTCAATAACATAAAAATGTTATGCGGTGAAAGTTTTTATTAATACAAAATTATTCATATTTTTCGATGACAAAAACATAAATTTGATAAGAAAAATGTCAAAAATATAAAATCTTTGAAATTAGGAATATGATAAAGGTTCCTTACAGTGAGGCGAGTAAATAACAAATTGGCCCGACTGATGAAAATCGCTTTGTGAAATCAGTTTACAAATTAGATACCTAACGGTCCCAAAATCTCAACTTGTATTGCTAGGTGTTCATTTTTAAAGAATTTTTAATAGTGCCCAAAAATTATGAAAAAATTTGTGTAGGTAAAATATTACTATCAAAATACTATGGCAAAGACGATTTGCAATTTGGAGTTATATTAACTCAAAAAAAAAAAAAAATTTACCTGGGTTAAAATACAGGTTATTACAAACCTGTTGCTCAATCCTCCTCTCCTTTTTGGAAGAGGATTTGTAATTTTGCCCCCTCTATGAGAAGGAATTTTGGATTTAAAGTTGTTCACTATTCTTCTCTTTCTTTATTTTGGGACCCTTGGTGTGGGGAAAAATTCATACATAAGATGTTGACTATTCCCAGGGATCAACTCAATCTCCTCCACAAGAAAATAACAAATTTTCGGCAGAATTTCTGGTGGAAATAAATTCAACAAAATCACGACGAATTTTCGACATATTTTTTAATTGGCTTTCCAACATATTTAATATCGACAAAATTTCTGACAAATTTCTAACAAAAATTAAATATATTTAAAAATTACTATACTAATTATTTATTTTATTAAACTTAATAATTTAGTAACTTATCATCAAATTAAATTATTTATGTTATAATATAATTATATATTTTTAAAATTACGTTATCATATAATAATATATTTTTAAAATTATGTTATAATTAATTAATTTTAATTTTAATATAAATATTATTTTGGTTTTAGTTTAATTAGTTTTTAGTTATACTAAAAATATAAAAAAGGATATTTTTCATCAGCTTTTTCTCTTGGCCTAATGGTTGGGGCAAGAGTAACATCAAATAGTGGGGGTTCAAACCCCGCCACAGGCACCTTGCGGCAATACCCAGGAGAGCTAGGGTGTAGCAAACTAGCTTGTGCAGGCTTAGTCGGGTTAGCAAGAGGGGGTCAGGCTGAGGTGGGTGTGTGGGCTGGCTGACTGGGGCAAGTTGCTCGTGTTGATAGATTTTTTATTTTTTTATTTTCCGATGCAAAAATAGTTCATTAAAACATTTTTCGAGCGAATTTTCCACCGAAAATTAGCCTGAAATATTTACAATGTATTATATAACGCTAGAAGGGCTTTTCCGACGCGCGTTTTACCGCCGGAATAATTTTCGCCAGAAATCCGGTATAAATGCTAATTTCTGATGGATTTTATCCATTTTTTCGACTAAAATGACCGCAAAATATGGCACTTTTTCCTATAGTTCTCCTTTCTAATGCTCTAATGTCAGCTATAATTTATGGGGGCTTATGGTGCATCCCCACTACCTTACCTTTTGATATTGGTAGGGATATTTTGGCAGCAGTTATCAACTCTAATGTTGTGAATGGTATTACCTGGAAGAATCTAGGTAGGCCTATTTTTAAAGTCTTATTTCATGATTTCTATTCTGATCATCAATTGACAAACATCGATACTTTGCATAAGGGTTATTCTCTATGATTTTCTTTCTTTACCTAGCTTGGTAATTTGGATGGTTTAAAAACTGCAGATGTGCTACTGAAATAGAATATTCTAACTCCTCCTAAATGTTTGCTCTGCGACATACATAATTAGTCTATTAGCCATCTCTTTTTTGAATGCGAGCACTCATTCAATATTGTTAATTATTTAATTCCATGGGCTTCTTCATTTCTCCTTAGGCCTAACATTATGTAGTTGTTTAACCTCATCTCTGAAAGGGAGAACTGCACATCTTTGGTTAAGAATCTCTACTATTTTGTGACTATCTACTCTATATATTATATATGGAAGGAAAGAAATATTAGGTGGTTTGGTTACTCTATTGATAGCATTTTTTCTACCTAAGCAAAAATTAAGAGAGATGTCCAATTCAAGGCTCTAAAGTGGAGGAATTTTAATTCTATCAGGCATTTTATTCTAGCTTTTGGGATTGGTCATTGGTTTCTCCTCTAATCCCGTTTATCACATTGTCTTCTCAAAATCATTTGGAGTATCATTTTGCTAGTTTCCTGAGAGTTTCTCTGTCAAATATTTGGTATTTCATGATGCCCCTTGTTTCTTTCGTTGACAATGATCAATGATACATTGTTTCTATGCTTTGACACCTTGGATGATCCATGTGGCAACTAGGGGGGCCACTTTTCTCCCTTTTCTACACACAACATGATGCAATCTCTATTGATGTGCTAATTTTAGTATTTTGTCGCATGCCAACCATTTTGAGTCCATAAGGGTATGGATTTCTACCTAGTTTTTATCTTTGTTTATTTTCTATAAGCTTTTGAGCATTGCTAAATTTTGTTGCAGCTCAATTTTTCTAACTCATTATTGAGTTGTAATTTTCTATCTTTTCTAGCCTTTATATAATTATTTATCATAGTAAACAAAATTGGACTCTGCCCCTAATCTGAGACAGAGCCAAAAATTCATTTATAGAATTTTGACAAATACATAAATAAGATGTTGACTATTCCCATGGCTCAACTCAATCTCCCCTCTAATGCCCCTTTGTCGGCTATAATTCAAGGAGGCTATGGTGCATCCCCTGTACCTTTCCTCTGGATATTAGTATGGCTATTTTTGTGACTGTTATCAACTCTGATGCTGTGAATGGTATTACCTAGAAGAATCTAGATAGGCCTATTTTTAAAGTCTTCATTCATGAGTTCTTTTTTGATTATCAGTTGACAAACTTCTATACTTTTATTTGGCATAATGATTTTTCTCTCATATTTTCTTTCTTCACTTGGATTGCTATTATGGGTGGTTTAAAATCTATAGATTGTTACAAAAGAGGAGTATTCTAACTCATCCTACCTATTTTCTCTGCTAGATGAATAATTAGTCAATTAGCCATCTATTTTTTTGAATGCGAGCACTCATTCAACATTTATAATTACTTCATTTCTTGGGCTTTTTCATTTCTCCTTAGGCCGAAAATTATGCAACTATTTAACTTCATCTCTAAAAGGGAGAACTACACGTCCTCAGTTAAAAAGCTCTACTATTTGGTGACTACCTTCTCTATATATTATATATGAAAGAAAAGAAATGCCAGACAATTCAATTACTCTATTGATCATATATCTTCTATTTGTGCAAATATTAAGAGAGTTGTTCAATTCAAGCATCTTAAGTGGAGGAATTTTGATTATATCAGGCATCTTATATTCTAGCTTTTGGGATTGGTCTCTTGTTTCTCCTCTGATCCCGCTTGTCACATTGCCTTCTCAAACTCCTTTAGAGCTTCATTTTGCTGGTTTCCTAGGGGTTTCTTTGATTAAATTTTGGTATTTCACAATGCCTCTTGCTACTTTTGTGGACAATGATGAATGACACTTTGTTGATATGCTTTACCCTCTTGCAGTGTCCATGTGACAACCATGGGGCCGTTTTGTCTCAAATTTATGCTCACAACATGATGCAATCTCTATAGTGTGTTAATATTTTGTCTGTTGCCAACTATTTCAAGTCCACAAAGGCATGGATCTTTAACCCATTTTTTGACTTTGTTTATTCTCTATAAGCTTTTGAGCATTAATAATTTTTTTTACAACTCATTGTTTCTCTTTAACCCATTATTCAATTGTAATTTTCTTCCTTTTTTAGTGTTGCTGTAATTATTTATCATAGTAAATAAAATTGGGCTCTGCCCCTAAATTGTGCTTTTTTTATCTCTCCTTTTTTTTAAGAGGATTTGTGCTTTTGCCCCCTCTTTGAGAAGAAATTTTGACTTTAAAGTTGTTCACAATTATTCTCTTTCTTTATTTTTAGACCCTTGGTGCGGGGACAAATACATATATAAGATGTTTTCTATTCTCATGGCTAAACTCAAACTCCTCTTTAATGCCTTGATGTCGGTTGTAATTCAGGGATGCTCATGGTGCATCCCTCTACCTTTCCTCTGGATATTAGTAGGGCTATATTGGTGACTGTTATTAACTCTGATGTTGTGAGCAGGAAGAATAGATAGGCCAAATTTTAAAATCTTCAGTCATGATTTCTATTATGATTATCAATTAACAAACTTCCTTACTTTTATTTAGCATAAGGGTTATTCTCTCATATATTATTATGCTTTACCTAGCTTGCTGTTGTGGATGGCTTAAAAATTGCAGATGTGCTACTGAAGCAGAATATTCTAACTCCTCCAACATGTTCGCTATGCCATATGCATAATGAGTCTATTAGCCATCTCTTTTTGGATGCGAGCACTTAATCAATATTATTAAATACTTCATTCATTGGGCTTCTTCATTTCTCCTTAGGCCTAACATTATACAACTATTAACCTCATATCTGAAAGGGAGAACTACACCTCTTTGGTTAAAAAGCTCTACTATTTGGTGACTACATGTTCTATATATTATATATGGAAGGATAGAAAGGATAGGTGGTTCAATTCCTCTTCATTTTGTTGGTTTCTACGGGATTTCTCTAACGAATTTTTGGTATTTCATGATACCCCTTGCTGCTTTTGTGGACAATAATGAATGACACTTTGCTACTATGCTTTGCCCCTTTTGATGGTCCATGTGGCAACCAAGGGGACGCTTTTGTCTCAATTCTACACTCACAACATGATGCAAACTTTGTAGCTATGCTAATTTTAGTATTTTGTCTCGTGCCAACTATTCTGAGTCTACACGGAGATCAATCTCTACTATTTTTTTGTCTTTGTTTATTTTCTATAAGCTTTTGAGCATAAATAAATTTTGCAGCTCATTGTTTTTCTCTAACTCATTATTGACTTGTAATTTTTTATTTGTTTTTAGCCTTATTATAACTTGATCATAGTAAATAAAATTAGACTTTGCTCCTAAATTTCCTATATAAAACAAAAACACTCTACTTCTCTTCTTTTCTCATCGAGTCCTTCACAAGTTGCTGGTTTCGTCGATGCTACTTATCTGCATTTGAGGTAATCAATATTGCAGTACTGGTGAGCCTTCGCCATCGCAGTTGACCAATGCAAATTGCCAAAGGTTGCCATCAAGCATCCAAACCTATTTAAAATGCATACACACGTGTAAACATGTACAAGCGTGTGAACATGTGTACATATATTATTTGATACATATGTAAGTGTAATATGATGTCACATTAATTTTCTTTTTTTACCTTTGTGTTAAATGGTAGTCAAAAGCTCTTATTTATATTTGATATGATTGAAACTATCATAGTTAACTAGATTAATAAATTAAATATGAAAATATCCAAATCAATGTCATGCTCAAATGTCAGGTGGATCATGAGCTCATAGTATTAGCTCAGTTCTTAAAAAATATATATATTTTTTAACTATCATGAACATTAATGTTCGTTGTCAGATCTCAAGCTCTTAATGAAAAAAAGTGAAGGATTACGTTAAACAATCGATTGTCAGTATAAAATTTATTGAATAATCATAACAGGACTATTGTATCAAAAATTTGTTCTTTTTATGATGACTATTCTTACAATAGTTAAGTGACATTATGCTCATTTTATAAAATATATTTTATAAAAATTATTTTTAGAAGCAATAAAAAAAACCGTCCCAAATGAAGCCTCAATATCATACATGAATCACTAAGCTGTAAGTTTCAAACTTCTTGTGTGAAAGATTGAAAATATATCGAATGATTTATTTAGTATTGACTCAATATTCATACATGAATCATATGATAAGATCGCTATCAAACTCAAACTTTTTTGTGTGTACGATTGAAAATAGGTTTTGTTATTTTTCGTAAATCATGAGGCTTTATATAGGATTGATGGTAATATAAGTTAGGCTTCGTTTAAAATATCTTTCTTACTATTTTCTAAAATAACTTTCTAATATAAAAATTTTAAGAATTAAAAATTTTTGTATGAGAAAACTGCTTCAAAAAATAGTAACAAAGCTATCACAAATGAAACTTGAATTTTGAAATTATAAGAATGAATTCAATAGAGAGATGAGATAGAAAATAAGGAAAAATAAAGAAGAAATTCATAAAAAAAAATTTATTTCTAAGTCTTGAAATATCATCTAAATGAACTAATGATTTTTTATTTTTGAAAAACTTCTTAAGTGAACAATTTTTTAATAATTATTTAACCATCTCATAAGATATCCCTCTCTTACTGATCTTACAGATTTGATTGAGACCTCTTTTTTTTTTTTGTGGATAATTTTTTAGAGATTAGAGAGAGTCACCTTAGATGGTTTGGTCACATAAAGCGGAGGCCTTCCAATGACCCGATTAGGAGATTAGAGGTATTAGATTTGACTTATGTTAAGAAAGATAGAGGCAGACCTAAAAAGACTTGGTTAAAAAATATTAGGAATGACCTTTCTTTATTAGATTTAAACGAGAATTTGACATTTAATAGGACACAATAAAGAAAAAGGATACATGTAGCCGACCCCACGTAGTGAGATAAAAACTTGATGTTGTTGTTGTTGTTGATAATTTTTTAGAGATTAGCTCAAATACAAAAGGAAATGCAACATAAAACACTTGAGAGCTAACCTTGGAGGAAGTCAAACAAACAAAAGAGAAATGAAAAACAAATTAGCAATTTAAGTTTGCAAAATGCCAACATCTGTTATACCACCCTCAAGAAACATTTTTGAAATATCCCAACCATCAATACAATAGAGATGCAATGGAAAAGCAAAACAACAAACTTTCTCTTTGTTACCTTAAACTGATGTGAGAAGAAACAGATCAATAATGAGTGAGAGGAATGCCAGTGCTTGCTCTTGCTGCAAAGATGACAGCACTAAGATCCTTCATTTACCTCCATACTTCGACTCGTTCTGCCTCGCGCTCAGCCCTCGAGTTTATATTGTTCATGATACTAGTTCCCTTCAACTTCTCAACCATAACTACAGCTTGATCCAGTGATTGCCCCTTGGATCTTCTTCTTCCTCTCTTAACATTCAAATTACTCAACTTGCTCGCTCTTCTCTTACATTTTTCCTCAGCTAACACAACTTTCTGCACTTTAGTTGCAAAGCCATCTGAGCGCAGAGGGACCTCATGGAGCTCCTGTGAAACTAATTTGTTCCATGAGGCTTGAGAACTTTGAACCGTTGAATCTTCGGATGGACCTTCCACAGATGTTTCATGTGGCAGGAAAACTGTTTTTTCAGTCTCTTCTGAGTCTATTCCCCTTCTATCTTCCAGTCTGAGCTTCACACTTGGCTGTTTATCATCATCATCATCAGGCCATAAAGAGGCGACTGAAGCATAGTCAGAAGTGGCTTCCTCTCTTTCTTTAACAGTTCTCACAATGAGCATCTTGAGAAAATTCATTACATGTACAACATGCATTATGGCAGTCATGGGATCAGCCATCTGCAGGGTTGAATACAAATTATATCTGATGCATCAGATTCAAAAAAATGGTTTAGGCTTCGTTTGGGCGGCTTTCTTACTGCTTCTTAAAGCAGCTTTTTAGTTTTTGTCCTAAAAAATTGCTTTAATAAGTAGTAATAAAACTGTCTCAAACGAAGTCCAAGTCACTGATGAAGTCAGGAGATGGAGTTACCTGAGTCATATTCGGCGCAAACACTACCGCAATGTTGCGAGCATTCATCTTGTTCCGCTGCTTTTCCTGTACAACATCAGCCATCAAATTAATTGCCCAATCCAGGAGAGCAGCCTGAGTTGGTGGGAGGAGTTTCATAAGGCGAGTGCATTCTTCTTCTGATTGGCAGTGCATCAAGACCTCAGGTTCAAGATGATCGAGTACTCCAGATGGAAGTTCTCTGAACCAGGCCTATATAAGTAACATGAAATAGAAAAGAGGTAAATCCTTTATATGAATAAAAGACAACAAGAACCAGGCATATACAAGCAAAAACAATCAGGCTTATAGCATCATTATCCTAGTCTTATCCTAATTATTTGGGGTTAGATACACAAATTTTCATTCTCCATTTATGCCTGGGTAAGGTTGCAAGAGGTGTTAAACCCCTTTTGCACATATCATTTTGGAGAACTGCTAATTTACCTTTAATCTACCCATTTTGTTCATAATTATTCAAGATTAACATTATATAACTCAACATTGCATATTCTACTTTCATTGTAAATGCAGAAACCACTTATCTCTATATTGAACTACTTTGGCTCCCAATCTCTATAATATAACCATTTCTAAATCTGTTCTTCTTATCTATCACCACTTAATTTATGTATTCTTATTAACAGACAAATCCATAAAACATAATTGGTTCATTGAAGCAGCAGAAATAGAAAATGCACATGTTATCACATAGGAGAGAATTCCTATAAAATGAATCAAACCTTAAATGAGAAAAGCCAAAACTATCTTGTAGTATAACACATTAGTAAAATTTGAAAAACTTTATTTAATTCAGAAAAAGAGAACTGAGATTGAGGTTTTGTTTGGGACAGCTTTCTTACTTCTTTCTAAATCAACTTTTTAGTACAATTTTTTTTAAATTGGCTTTCTTATTGCTTTCTAAATCAGTTTTTTAGTACAATTTTTTTTTAAAACAAAAAAAATTTATACTAGAAACTGCTTCAAAAAACAGTAAGAAAGTCATCCCAAATGAAACCTGAATGCAGTTGGATGATGAGATTACCTTGATTAATCCTGCGAGGCAGTGCACATCAATGCCATCCAGGATAATTCCATTATTTAGCTGGTCCCTAACATGCTCCTCTTGACTATTCTCTGCTGTGATTCTGAATATTCCTTCTACCTGCAATATTAAGAAGTTTGTTGATATTTGGATATCAGATTTATGATTTCATTCATTAAGATTTTGTGTGAAGGATACCCGAAGTCCCCCTTGTTGATAGAGACGTCTTTGCATAAGTAAGAGTATTGTTGGGACACTGTTTCCTCTGGGATCCAATGAGCATTGCATAGATTCTGCTGACACTCCAAACACATTCACACTACACAAAAGAAAGAAAGAGAATTGAATTGGCAATCGAATAAAATGATTATTTCTCAGCATGGGAAATGATGGATTCAGTGCAAAATGGAAACCAAATGGGAGGAAAGATTCTAAAGAAAAAGATTATATTTAGAGGCTGTTTGGTTGCCTGAATTGACGGGGTAAAGTAAAATAAATACATGCATTTACTAAATCAGGCTGTTTGGTTAATTTTGAGCGGAACATACGGAACCCATCCGATGCATTAGGCGTGTAATAAAGAGAGTGTTTTGCGGGAATTAGAAACCCGCTCGATACGAGCGGGTTCTAAATTCATCGGGAAAGAAGAAATGCTTCATCGTCCGCTCGCATGGCTTCCCGTTCTCCGGCAGCTCATCACACGCCTTCGGACTCACATAACTGCTCACTCCCTCCACCAAACTACAATTCCACAGCACCTTCTTCGGTTTTGATGCGGACGGCGGCTTTGCAGTTGACGTCGACGATGTTCTCGGCGCGGACGTCTTGGATGTCGCCGCTTTCCACCCTTCCACCTCAATTCGCACCGTCGCTGTCTGATCAATGCTTACCCATCTCCGCTGTCTCGAAGCGCGGCCGCGAGCTCGATGTCTCAGGCCGGGTTGCGAGCTTCCTTCGGCGAATTCCTCGCCATGATTTCGTTCTCTCTCCTCCGCCTTCCTCCCGCTTCCGAACCCACTCCTACTGAGACACCGATTTCTCTTCTGATCACTGGGAATGAAACCCTAACTATGAATTACATAGTGAGATTCCGGGAATACAGGATGACGGATGACCACCATGCCTACCTTGAGGAGAACCTCCGGTTTTCTGAGGGCTGGCGGTGGATCGATCGAAGGAACCCGGCTTTGTCGTTTCCGACGGACTTTGGTGTTTTGGAGATCGGGGGCGAGCGGCGGTTGGTGCTGATTGAGGATATCCAGAGGTTGAAAAGGGTTAAAGATGTGTTTGCGGATACGCGCTATTCACGTAGCTTGTTCTTTGATGGACGAGGGAAACAGGGCTTCGTGAATGAGAAGAAACGGCCTGGGAAGATCTTCACGTCTATGTCGTTTGAGGAAGAAGGGAAGAAGAGCAGTGATTTGGTCGTGAATAATTCATTTAGGCTGGAGCGGAAGCTCATAATCCTAATAGGAATTTTGTCCCATTACATGAATGCCCAATGCGAGAGGCATTCCATTCTCCTAATTAATATGAAAATTTTAATAGAAAATTTGGAAGTACTCACATCAAACACTCTATATAATTAGATTATTCATTGAGAATTTAATAAGTGCTTCAATTAGCTATGGCAAATCATAGTTTCTTCTCTATTGTGGCCATTAATGTGTTGCTTCTTAGCATCATCGTTGCAGGTTCGAATTCCTCTTCTCTTAAGCTTCATCTTCATATTAGTTGTTTTAATTTCTTATTCAATCTTTAGGAAAATTTTTGTATGCATATTTCAGGTGTTGAATCCATTGGTGTGTGTTATGGCATGAATGGGAACAATCTCCCTCCACCAAATGAAGTTATCGATCTCTACAAATCCTACCACATAGGAGGGATTCGGCTCTATGCCCCCAACCAAGATGCCTTTCAAGCTCTAAGAGGATCTAACATTGAAGTCATCATCGACGTGGGGATTGATGTAGGATCTTTGGCATCCGACCCCTCTGTTGCCTTTAGATGGGTTCAAAGCAACATCCAACCTTTCTCCCAAGACGTAAATTTCCGTTACATAGCTGTTGGCAATGAGATTATTTCTGGACCTCAAGCCCAAAATGTTCTCCCTGCAATGCAGAATGTGCGAAATGCATTGCAGTCAATTGGCCTCCAAGATAAGATCAAAGTCTCAACATCTGTTTCCACTGCAGTCCTTGGAAACTCCTACCCTCCATCTGCTGGTGCCTTCTCATCGGATGCCCTCCCCACTCTCCAACCCATTATTGGTATAGTTCCATTTCTATAAAGGTATAGATTCTTTAGATTCTTCAAGTTGCCAATCTCAACAGGTTATAATGACAAAAAAATTATAAATGCACTGTTTTTACTTTACTCTGGATATATCTAACCAAACAAGGGAAACAATTCTCCTACGTTTACTTTGCAGACAACCAAACAGCCTCAAAGTATTTGGAATGCACTACATTTACTTTACACTGAATTTACTTTACATTACGTTTACTTTGCAGGCAACCAAACAGCCCCTTAGTTTTAGAAAATTGGATGGACACAAAAAGATTTCTGTTCTATGTTTTTTTCTAAAACTAGGACCTATGGCCATTGTGGAAAACTTCACAATGATTGATTGTGGAGATTCACAATTCTAATTTCTCGGAAATACATTAGATGACGCTCCCCTCTCTTTATAAAGAGAAAATCTTAGGAAAACGAAAAAGATAATAAAATTTTCAAAACAACCTCAATGAAATAATAAAAAATATTAGATACTTTTTGAAGACACCCTTAATGAAATCATAAAAAAAAACATATATATATTAGATACCTTTTGAAGGCTCCGCCTTCAAACTACCTAGGAGGAGAACACACTGCTTCACTTTCAACCCCACAATGACCTTACTACAAAGGTTAACTCATGAGTAAGTCTGCAAAGTATGTGTTCTTCATAGGGAAAAGATTAGGCTCCAACATGAGACACATAAATACTACATATTCACTCCTTAAAGCCATGTAAGATGAAGGAGAAGAAAGTACAATTCAAACTATGATTTTGCCTCCTAGGCCAAGAAACAAATCGTCTTCTATAAGGAAAATGAAGTACTAACATTGTTAGCGTTAAAGCGATTTTGAATGTAGCACCTTCTAGATGGGCAAAAGATTCCAACCATCATGCCACCACAATTTGCGAAGACACATTTGATTGATATCAAATAAATGTCTAGAAAAATAGTGAACTCTGTTAGGCCCCATCATTTGGTTGTATGTAGTTCGAAATTAACAATAGTTTTAAACACTACATATCCCCTCTAAACCACCCACAAATATAATGATTTAACTTTCACAAAAAATATTAATGAGGAAACAATTATTTTCTAAAAGATACATTCTATCTACAAACAGCCAAATAAACCCTAACAAGAAAAGAAAATCACTCAGCCTTCTTTCTGTCACTGCAATCAAATAATCTAAACATGATTTGATCACATGCACACATTAGGTAGTCTGCCGATTATGTCCAATACAGAATGAACTTTGAACAAGACAGCACAAGTTATTTTAATGAACACTAGCTATTTTAAAGTAAAAATAGAAAGCATCCTATACAAACAACTGCTGATATACATTGTATGTTAATGATGATGACATTCAATTAATTAAACCAGGACTCCAAATAAATCACCAAACTTTGGCAGTGGAACAATCAAATGTTTCTAATTAGCTCTACATCCAACTCTATTAATTGCTGTATTTAAGGCTTCGTTTGGGACGGCTTTCTTATTGTTTTTCAAAGCGGTTTTTTAGAACAAAAATTTTAATTTTGTATTGAAAAGCTGCTTTAAAGCAGAAAGAAAGCCATCCCAAAGGAAGCCTAAATCATATCATAAATGCATTTTTGAACTATAATGATGTCAAAAAAGATGGTTATAAATATATAATGCATTATATGAAGGGATTAACATAAAATGGACCAAAACAAACAACTCCCAAATGCTAGAAATTATAAGAACTGAATACCCAAAGATCCCTAGCTATCCTTCTCTTTCAGAAAACAATAGATCGCATTGCAAAATCTGCAATCTTTTATGCTAATTAAGCAAAACAGCAGACTCAACCATGCGAGATACTAAATAATTAGTAAAAAATAATTTACATGAAAATTTTTAAGCTCCCAGATCTGCTGAACTTGTCCAATTACTAAGTAAAAGAGAGTCACAAAATTGAAAAGAACAATAGGGTTTTCAAAGAAACAAAACCTAGCGCTCGGGGCTCGTTGGGGCACCTCGGGCTCAAATTCAATCGGCAATCCAAGAAATCCATGAAAGCGATCGAAGGTTACATGAGCTACATGGCGCACATCAGTTGGGCATCCGATCTCCATCGAAGAAACAGCACCCTCTTTCAAAGACATGCAACTAACCAGATATTTCCTTAAAACCGCAAGTAAAATAGCCAAAAAGGAGAACTCTTCCTCTTCTTCCTCCTCGAAAACCCCATGAGAACTCACGGAGCTTAAAAGGGCCGGCTCGCCTCTCGACCCACCGATGTTTGTGGGGTTTCGGAGAAGCGGAGGAAGCACGGCTGCCATGGCTGACAAAATAGGAGTATTCTGAGAAGAGAAAAGCAGGAGTCTGGCTGAAAATATCACAAAAGGTGGGATTTTTATGATTGGATTTTGTGTTGGCTATGGAGGTGTTTGAGTTGGATTAAAGGTATTGGATTGGTGGGGCGAGGGAATCATGGAACTTGCTGTTCTCCTGCTCCCTCCCTGCAAAACTAGAAAAAGAAAAAGGAGACAGGACAGAAGAGGGTGAATTGAGATGAAGAGCCGCTGAAAAGAGGCAAAATTTATAAAGCAGACGATTTCTAGCTCCATGAATCTTATTGCATCAATCAACTGGCCATTCAAACCATAAAAGCAATAGATAAATGATAATTGATTGCAGAACACTAAAGACATGATTTTCTTTTCTAAATTGTTGCTCAAAATAGGTAATTTATTTCAATATTAATTCTTTTAATACTATTAGTATGTTTTTGCATACACTATTTTTGATGTGACATTCAATCAATGCTTAGAATCAAACTTTAATTTGAATGTCATAAATCAAACTATGCAAGACAACATGATTTTTGTGATTTTGATTAATTTAAAATTTATTAATATTTTTGTTTCAAGTATTTCTGAGTGACCGGCATGTTCAACCTATTCGACCGTAAACCAATCAAGTTTCCGAATTTTGATCCAGTCAAATTCAAAAATTGGATTTGCATCAAACCGTTTTGAACAGTTAACTGAACTAAAAAATCGATAAAACTAGTGCCGATTTTCTATAACCGAACATTTTTAAAAATATTTAATTTTAATTAATTATCTTTTAAATAACAAATTTTATTTTATTTAAACATTTTTAAATTTTAAAATAATGTTATTAAACATGAAGATGAATTTAAGTTACATGTCTTACTATAAGTTATGTGTACTTTTAAATTATCTCAAGACAACTCTCTAAACTCCCCAATGATGTTGGATTAAAAAAATTGTATGAAGACATGACTACCATATTGATTAGAATTAGAATTAGAGCTAAATTAGGCTATAAAATTAAGTGCATCACTACAGGAAACTCAACGATTACCGGCAGTTATCACGCTGCCGGTAATAACAGCTGTTTAACCTGCGGTTTGACAACTGGTTTTTACCAGCGGTTATGTAAGTTAATGCCGCCGGCAAAAGCGCCGGTCCAGAAACTGCCGGCTAAACGGTCGACATTAAATCTTACCGGCGGCTAGAGCCGCCGGTGATAAGTGAACTTTTTTCCGGCGGCTATGACCAGCGGATAGCCGCTGGAAAATGCCCAAAAATATTTCGTCTAGAGCCTTCCATTTCATTGCTCTCCCTGCTCTCTCTCTCTCTCTCTCTCTCTCTCTCTCTCTCTCTCTCTCTCTCTCTCTCTCTCTCTCTCTCTCTCTCTCTCTCTCTCTCTCTCTCTCTCTCTCCTGTGCAGTGCTCGCCCCCGTCTCCTCTGCCCTCTCGCGATCGAGACTCGTGCTCCGACCGCCGACTAGCTCCCTCGAGCCGCCAAAAAATTCCTCCAAAGAAAGATATCGCCCCCACTGCAACGTCGAAGGATCTCCCTACTCCCGTGCGCGACGCCTGCCTCTGAGGTTTGCGTTTTTAAATTTTTTTGATGCATTTTATTATTTCTACTAGATTACATTAAGGATCAGTCTCAAGCCAATATCTTTTTGCTTTAGTCATGCATGTTCTCACTAGACATTCAAGAGAGGATTTATCTTGTTGTATGGTTTTTGTTGATGATATTCTTCTTGTTGATAAAATTAGAGAGGGAGTTTAGGGTAAGCCTTAAGCCAATATCTTTTTGCTTTAGTCATGCATGTTCTCACTAGACATCCGAGAGAGGATTTACCTTGTTGTATGCTTTTTGTTGATGATATTCTTCTTGTTGATAAGATTAGAGAGGGATTTAGGGTAAGCCTTAAGCCAAGGTCTTTTTGCTTTAGTCATGCATGTTCTCACTCGACATTCGAGAGAGGATTTACCTTGTTGTATGCTTTTTGTTTTTGTTTATGATATTCTTCTTGTTGATAAGATTAGAGAGGGAGTTTAGGGTAAACTTGAATTATGAAGGTCAATCATACAGTCTAAAGGGTTTCGCTTGAGTAGATCTAAAACTAAATATATAAAGTGTAATTTTATTAGTAATAGACCTAGTGAGGGGTTTGTGACTTTGGGCGATCAAGTAATTAATAAAAGTACACATTTTAAATATTTTGGATCTATTGTTCAGAGTGATAGTGAAATAGTAGGGGATATTATCAGCAGAATTCAAGTTGGTTGGTTGAAATGGAGGAATGAATCGGGCTTATTGTGTGATAGAAAAGTCTCCCTCAATCTTAAGGGAAAATTCTATAAGATGGTGGTGAGATCTGCAATGATTTATGGTGCCGAATCTTGGTCATTAAAAGAGAAGCATAATACTAAGTTAAGTATTGTAGAGATGAGGGTGCTCAGGTGGATGCGTGGCTTTACCCCTAGAGGTAGGATACGAAATGAGCATGGATGTTCTTTGTGCTTTAGTCATGGGTGTTCTCACTAGACATTTGCGAGAGGATGTACCTTGTTGTATGCTTTTTGTTGATGATATTATTCTTGTTGATAAGACTAGAGAGGGAGTTGATGGTAAACTTGAATTATGGAGGTCAACCATAGAGTCTGAAGGTTTTCGCTTGATTAGATCTAAAACAAAATATATTAAGTATAATTTTAGTAGTAATAGACCTAGTGAGGGGTTTGTGACTTTGGGCGATCAAGTCATTAATAAAAGTACATGTTTTAGATATCTTGGATCTATTGTTCAGAGTGGGGAGAGTGGCTTTACCCCTAGAGATAGGATACAAAATGAGCATATACGTGAAAATGTTGGAGTACCCCCAGTGGATGATGAGATTAGAGAGTGTCGCCTTAGATGGTTTGGTCACATAAAACGTCAGTCTTCGGATTTTTTCCGACGATTTTTTAACCGCCGAAAAGCCACCGGTATTTTTCAAAACCGCCAAAACATAAATATTAACTGTCGGAACGAGTCGCCGGTAATGGGTGAATTTCCTGTAGTGCATATTGGGATGAAAATATTTTAATATGTATTATAAACTTATTATAAAATGTATTGCAAAGTAATAGTATAATTTTTTAATATTATAAATTTATATAATATATTAAATATATTCTTATTATATATATATATATATATATTTATTGGGTATATTATAGGTATATGTATATTATAAATATAGATACTTATTTATACACTATAAAAAATAATTGTATTTATTAATTAATAATAAATTATTTCTACATAAATAATTTTAGACATAAATTTATAAAATAAATTTGGTATATAACATATTGATGTAAAATATATTTAAACATATAACATAAACTTATAATAATTTATATTAAATTAATAAACTTATATTTGCATTAAATTTATATTAAATATGCAATATAAAATAGTAATAGTATTATGCTAATTATAATAAAATTATTATTTATTACATCATTAGACCCCGTTTCGACCAGTAGAATCATGAACTTCTCATTATTCTGATTCATTGTACGGTCTATTTTTCACAACCTTGATTTTGAGAGTTTTAAAAGCCTAATTTTAAAGAGATCTTAGATGAGAATTCTGATTTTCATATATAAAAAAAAGAGGACAATCTGAATAGTCGTCAAAATTATATTAGGCACGGATTTTAGTATGCATAGAGGGCGTCTTATTATGATAGTAGTAGCAATCCTGATCCAAATATGTTATAAGCACATTGAGTAGCTATTTCTGTGTATAATTGGGCTAAGTCATTCACTTTTTATGGGCAATTCTATATGTCATTAAAGATCATAAGTTCTACATCTTTCCAAATCAAACTTTTAGAATTCCTATGTTTAGAAAATCTAAGTATTTCTTTCTTGGGTTTGAGATGAAGTGATTAACGCTAGATGATGCGATTCATGGATATTGACCAAGTATCACACAATTGGGTTTGTTCAACTGCCTTCTCAACTAAATGATTTCAATCTTGATAACCTAGTGATGATAGATCTATAAAGATGTAACCAAGGTTATTTCTACATTTTATCTATACTTCTTACCCCTTTCATCACTATTTTAGGTCCATTGTATTCCTTTGATGATTCAATAATTTTGATTATATAATTGTTTTATGTGAAAATAATTATGCTTAGTAATGGTTACTTACCCTCTGCCTCGCAAATTGATCTGCCTTCAAGAATAAATTGCAATATCAGAACAATAATCTTTGAATCATATTTTTTCTTTTGATAATTAGCCCAAATAAATAAAAATAAAGGCATATTTTACTTATCAAGAGCTGCTTTTGGAGGTGTCAACGATCATAATTAATCTTAGAGAACCTAGTCTCTTTGTAAGATAAAATAACTCATATTCTCTTGATTTCACTCTAGTTGATTTCGATGATGTGACTTGTCAAAAGTGATTCTGCTTGCATTTAAATAAGATTTGTTGGTCCTATCATATTGGACCTCTTTTCTTATCTATTTTTGTGAAATCTCATGTACGTAGAAAACACTATCATATCATCATCATTTCCCCCACAACATATATTTTAAAATAATATATAGTTGCTTACTCCTTTCTTATTTGGATCCCACTTTTTAAATTTAGGATGTCATAGATTTACAAATTTCCATTTGGTTCATCCCCAAATCATAGATTGAACTATAAAAGATTCTAATCCAATATAATTTACAATATCATAGCCCATAACATGCAGGCATCGTTAAACTTGTCAAACTAGTCCAACAATAATCAGAACCCATAATTTTACCCTACTTGGTGCAACTTTTTTGAGAGATTAACTTTCTTAGGAATGCTCCATTATGAGTAATTTTAGATATGAAGTTCCTAATAAAATTTAACCTATTACTCGAAAAGGTGCCTCACATATTTTTTTTGAACATTTACTTGTATAACACAATATCATTTTCTCCCCTTATGAAGTGAGTTTTAGTTCATTCTTCCTTCCATTTGTTTTAGATGTCTATCATCCTAGAAGCTTGTTAGAAGCTTCTCCTTGTCAAGGTTTCGTCTCTAATGATCATTTATTACTCTCATTGGTCCACTTTTTTTGGATTCATAGTATCATCTTCTTTCTAGAAGCCATACACATTAGTTTGGGGTAATAATCAAGGTGGTGCTAGGAATTGTGGTGAACACTTAGGATGGCTATAATGATCCTCCTCCAATAGATGAAGGTGGCATAAATCTTATAATAGTTATAATATTCTTCAACATACCATAGATTTTGAATGCACAAAATAAATAGAATAGGGGATAATATATATAAATATAATATTGTCCTCATTTGTAATATGATAAAATATTCTTCGTGCTTATTGACAATGAATGGAGTATATCACTCCCTTATATTATCAAGAAGTAACTATATGATATTGTCCTTAGACTTGCTCAGGTCAAGGGAAGCCACAAGTCCTACAGTGACTAACATTGGCAATTATTATGATCAAGAAATCTAAAAACAATCTTATAGATCTCAAAATTATAATCTATTTGAGATGATAGATCAAAATTTTGATATCAGAATTTGCATTAAAAATTGCAGAAACATTTGTCACTAAATTTGAAGTCGCCAAAAAGATATGATTGCATGTCATATCATTTTTTTTTATAAAAATATCTCTCTCTTCAACAATAGCCATTAATGACAAATGTCTCATGAAAAGAAGGTTGGTAGAGAATGTTGGAGAGCTCTTAGCTTCTTGTCATCATGATCTTTTCATAATTGGTGCCTGGTCATGATAAGGCTTAGTAGATTTACATTTCCTTTGAATGTTGAGGCAACAACATCCATGTAAAAGACTACAACATGGTTGGTTCAGCTTGTTCAAGGCTTTTTTTTTTTTTTTTTTTCAAATTAGATATTTTTTAAGTCTTTGGAACCCAAAAACTAAACTTTTTCAAGAATTTTGCAATGCCAACAAATGCATACTGCCTTCTAATCTCAAGTAACTAACATTGTTGTCATGTTCTCAAACAATTTTTCACATGCATAACAAATTTAAGAAGGTCATGAAACAATGGCCGAAATTATGAATAAAGTTTTTTACATAATTGAATTTGATAGTTTTTTTTTTATGTTTTATTTTATTTTGACAAAGATGAATGATAATTTATAAATTATGTAACTCAAATTAATAATTTATTAAAAATGCTTTATATTTTAATCATGGTAAAAATTTCGATACATTGTCCATGTAAAACTCTTTTAGCTGAACAATGTTTAAAAGAAAAAAAAAGAACTTGAGCCCGTTGCTAGTCTAACTGGTGGAGAAATTGTTACGTGCGGTCACCAGACCATACAGAGTCTAATCAGGATTCACCACGTTACCCATTATATAAAGTTGCACAGTAATGATACATAGTAAATTGGTGACATGACGTGTCATGATTGGCCTCCGTACGATGCCTGGTGACTGCACATAATAATGTTGCCTAATTGCTAACATATTTGACATGACAACCTAGTCATCGCTTAAAGTGGGGATAACCTAATTTTATATCTATATTTTTAATTTTGTCCCAACGGTTGACTAACCAATGAATGCCAAAATTTTTTCATTAAATCCATCATTTCACTCTTGTTTTCCTTTTCTTCTTCTCTTATCCTATGCATTTGCAAAGTTTTTGTGGTCTTTTTCTCTTCTTTCTTTCAAGAGTTGCTTTTATCTTTCATGTTAGCTAACATAAAATACAAATTAGGGGTTGTTTGGTTTCTGATATTTAACATGTACTATAAAGTAAACACATGTGTTTCCAATTTTTTTGCATTTGGGTCGATGTAAAGAAAATGCACAAAAATAAAATATTCAGATCTCATTATGTCATGTATTTGTGTTGTATTTGAAACCCATTAGAATCGAATGAGTTCCAAATACATCGCATCTCCCTCATGCAAAAATGTGAGGAATCCTCAACTATTTGGCTCCTACAGGCGTTCATCCTTTGCTTTCATAAAAACTATATTGTCGTCTCCCTCATGTAAAATCTAGCTCCTGCAATTTTCTTCGCAACCTACATCGTTCCCACCCACAACACTATTCTTCATGCAAAATGCTGGCCACGACATTGGTTTCTATTTGACTTCGCATAGTTTGTAGCCGACTCATTTCACTTGACTCGGTTGTTGTCTCAGCCCTTTTTAAAGGTTTTTGTTCGCTTCTTTGTTCCCATTTCAAATTTTTACTGCTACATTTTAGGTATTTTTCTTCCCTATTTAGTCCAAGTATTATTCCAATAAAATTATTTCTTTATTTTTTGTGTTATATATATATATATATATATATATATATATATATATATATATATATATATATATATATATGAAATTTGTAATTGAATTTGTCTAGTAATTGGATTTTAAGATGAATAATATCATTATTTGTCTTCAAGTATTTTTATGGTTTGGGGTTTTCGTGTTAGATTTTGTTGAATATAAGGAATCAGAAAAACTGAATTATGTAAAATTCTTGAAGAGATTATTATGCGCGGTTACCGGACTGTCCATAGGCCAATCACGACGTGCCATGTAACCCAATACACAACCGTTTATAGTAACGATACACATTATATTGATGACGTGATGCATCCTAATTGACTTCCGGACGTCGTGCTATGATTGCACGTAATAATTTCACAAAATATTAACAGTGCATTGGCTCATTTACACATTTATGCAATTGTAAATTTAATATTTTTAAGGAAGGAAGTTAATATTAACCAAAATTAAGTGGAAAAAGTAAAAGATAACCTATAGAAATTACTACCTAAATCAAGTATTTCATTCTTCAATTTGGTTAACCTACAAGTATAATAATTAGGAAAAAAAAAAGAAACAGAGACAGAGAGAACTTTTGGACCATATATAGAATAAAACAAAAAAATGTAAACAAACCTTTTAATGATTAGAAGCAAAATAATTAGCTAATTTTCTTCTAGATAATCTAACAAAAAATTTATATTGCAAAACTTAAAACACTCTATAAACAAACTAGTGGTATTATTGTGTTAATATTAAAAAAAAGTATAGAGTTTGTTATTTTTTGCATCAAGAGAAGCAAATACCTTTAGAAGTTCTAAAAAGCATTTATATGAAGAAAGAGATATCAGTGATTTTGATTAGAAGTTCTGTATATCCTAAAATTCTTAATTAGAAGTTTTGAATATATGAAGAAAGTGATATTAGTTTTCTTTTGCCAGGATGTTTGTTTTTTTTTATAGATGCTTTGGTTAAAGCTACCTCCTAACTTAGGTTTAATATAAGTTTGTATAGAGACGGTGATATTGAAGAGCAGTCATCTACTTTAAATGAGTATTAGAATGTTGTTGGTGTAGAACAAAGTCAAGATCATTCATTTGTTCATGCAATGATAGTTGCAACATTGAGCATTATGTTCACTTCACTACATGAGATAGGAATAAAAGAAAAAGGTGTAATCATGAATGAAATATTCAATGTGAAACATATCTCTCTAAGTTAGATTGTGGATGTGATTCTGACTATATAGACATGGTGTGAATGAGGAGGGAACCTTTCTTTAAATTATGTGATTTAATGCGCACAAGAATATTACAGGTATACACCTTCAATGTAAGGATTGAAGAACAAATTGCTATATCATTGCATATACTCGGGCATAGTGTTTGTAATCAAGCAAATCATAAGTAATGTTTTAATCTATTACACTCCTCATTATGAAGTACTATTGAGCATGTCTTTGGTTCTTTAAAAAGTCATTTTACAATCATAAAGTGTGAACCCTACTTTCCTTTACAAATCTAAGTTAACATTGTTTTAACTTGATGTATATTGTATAGTTTGATAGTTATAGAAGGTGGTGATTATTTTATTCTCTTTGAGGAGGAATGAGCAAGAAGATGACTCTCAAGAATGATTGGATAAAAGAGATGGAATTACACATGCCATGTGAAAATTACATGTAGAATGATGATTATTAGTTCATTTTTTATGGAGAACCCTCTTATGCTTTTGGTGGCAAACATCATTGTATATTCACTTTGATTAGAATGATCCTTTGTAGTTTATTTTCATATAAATGAAATCTTCTTTATTCACTTGTATTTATCTATTGGTTCTTTCACTTTTGGCTTATACCCTATACTCTTCCAGAAAAAAATTGTGTAAGTTATATGTTTTTTTTTGTATAAATGATATTGGTTTTGTTTAGGTTAATGGATCCTTTATAGACAAATATTGCATCAGGTTTTAAAACTAAGAGAACAAAAAAATTTGTGGAGCCTAAAATCGAAGTGTACTGTTGGATTACTACAAATTATGACTAATAATATAAAAGTGAGTATGAGAAGTGCCAAAGGCTTTAAAGAATCTATGTATCAAGGTGCCACCCAAAAATTTAAAGGAAAATTTAGAATAGATGTCACACATAAGCAATACAAGAATAAAATTTGACATCAACAAACTCTATGACTCACATTCAAGAGTTGAAATGAAAATTAAGGGTGTCTTGGGACAAAGTTAAGAAGATGATATTGATGGGCCATGAAGAGTATGCATCACATATTTAGGTGTTACTTCCATCACATATTTAAAAATAATAATATCAAGTTAATATTGTGTAGCTTACTATAGAACAGGCTTTTATGATGGACACTAAGTTAATTATTCCAATTGCAAATTATGTAGAGTTAGAGAAGGTATGTGGTGAAGGACATGCTACTAGAGAGTAAGCTAAATTTGTAAATTTCAAACTGCACTTGAGACTCAGCAAATATATTTAGAAGTTAACGAGCCCTCAAGATTTATGAATGTTAGTATAGATGCATAACAAGTAAGTAATTAAGCTAATGTGAAAATTATATAAGATTTCATAGGAACGACAAAGAGGCCATCATCTTCATCTTCCAGAGGAGGTGTAGCCAAAAAAGAGTAAAGTGTCTGCTATTGATCAAATACTTAGTGAGTATATTTTCATGATGGTCGATAGTGTTACTCAAGTTGCTAATGCTACCCAGAGCACATTAAGGGCCTCACAAAAAAGAAAATGTTCACTGAACTCATTACTGAGCTTTCAAATATTCTTGGCTTTTCTAAAAAAGAGATTGATACGATATATAACAACTTATCAAAAAACCCTACAATGATACTGTGACACTTGCAGGTTCATCATCTAGATTGACTTGTTATGACCTGATTAAAAAAGGCCACAATAAGAGGATTTGGGGAGGAATAAGAAGATTTTTTTAGCACTTTATGTCGTTTTTAGTCATTGGCCTAGTTCAAAAAATTGTCTAATTCGAGATATGTTATATTACACATATCTCAATTTTAAAAATATGAAGTTTTTATTTAATTTTTCATTCAAATTTCTTTTTTTGTTAGCGAAGAAAGTGGATAAATTTGCACTAATAAAACTTTCAACATGTAACTTTTATATATTATAGAGATATAAATTACAAATGTTTTGAATATTTTCTAAGAAAATTTTAACGGAAGCTTTCGAATTTGTGAGGTTTTTATTAATAAAAATTATCCGGTTGTTTAAAAAAATAATATTTTAGTACAATAAAAGCCTTAAAATATTATTTTGCATAATCTATTATAATTTGATTATTTTTTAAAAATGTGGATTCTTGCCTAGTAAGATTTTTATTACCCACTATTATAAAAAATTGTGCAATTTTTACAGATCATTAATTACTCTTTAATTACTATAACACGATAATATATGTGCATATATGATTAAATTATATCTTTTTGGAGCCATGAGGGACTAGAATTCTTTGAGATTCTATTTGGGTTAGGGAATATTATAGTACTTATAAGGCATATTCTAATAGTTATCAGCCATCTTCTGGTGTCTATGGGCATGTTTTGGTGCTATAAGCACAAAAAGTAGTTATAAGGAGCTAAAATTCTTTGAGATTCTTTTTCGGTCTAAAAAATGTGACATGAACTACACTATGATATATATTATAATTTATTTATCTATTCAATATTACTATTTAAATAATTTTATAATTATTATTCTTTTATTATATTTTAGTATAATGATTTATTAGACTGTATTTAACTACTTTTAAATATTTGATAAATTATTTAATAAAAGAATTTGAAAATTTAGAGCAATTTGTTTGGTCTAATTAGCTATTATGGATCTCTATGATTTTGCTTCTAATTTTTATGATTTGGGAAAGAGAAGGGGACTATTACTTAGCAGTTCAAGATCATATGTGAGTGTATAAGTATTTTCCTATTTTATTTTTTGTATAGTCATTAATAGTTTATTATTCAGTTATGTAACTTCTAAAACTAATGTTATTAAAAATTGATTAAAATAACTTAAATAAAAAGGGTGGATCGGTGGGCTACATGGCAAGCTCCTATTGGCCATCCTAAATTGCGAATGCATTCATTACCGACGGCGTGTTGATTGGCAATGATTGCATTACCAGCAATCATTACCTAATCTACGATCGCGAAATGCGATTTACTTAACCATGGTAATGGATGTGCGGAGCAGTCTGATCACATGTGGTTTGAGATGGACAGCTCTGATTGTGCCGGATGCGAGATCTGACCACCAGAGCGACCCCGTGATTCAAAAAAGGCCATGAAATGATGGGATCTTTGTCATTGATCAGAAGATCAATGGTGGATATCTCATACACCTAACGGTCGTTACCAAGATGCCCTAGGAAATATTTTTTATCTAGTTTGATCGATTAGATTGATCAAACAAGATGATATTTTAAATATGAAATCCATGCATGAAAAGCATCATGGGGGATTGTTTTCGCTGTCTAAAATGCGTTGTATGAAAAGCTATTTAACTCTAAGTGTGCTAACCCAGGGTTTAGGATTTTACCTAATTCAATGGATGGATTCGGGAGTTCTTATACTTGTTGCAATTGTAGATTGTCCACGCTCTTTTTTGTAGAATAAATTACGTTCTTAAACACACTAAATTGACGATAAATCCTTTAGGAAGGAGTTTAGGCCTGGTTCCCTGGAGATCTCACCTCCGGCTAGCTTTGGCTAGTTGGTTTGGCTTCGTAGAGGTGGAGGGAGACTAGGGGAGCTCATACAATAGGATTCTTGAGCTTGTGGAGGCTTGGGAAAGGATAGAATGCAATATCCTCTCTAATGAAGCCTTAAGCCTCTATTTATAGTCCTAATCCTATGATGGACGGCTAGGATTATTTCTAGGGTTAATTAAGAGGGAAATAAGCCTCCTTGGCCGTGTTATGGGCCAAGGGACGACTTGGAGTAGTTTAAATGCTAAAGGGATCATGGATTTGACCTATTTAAATTGGACTAAATTAGGTTTGGGTTGACCAAGCCAAGTGTTGACTAGGTCAACATGGTTACTCAAGTCCAAATGGGTGAGGGATTTAGCAAAAGAGGATTTGAAATTAATTTAAACTCAAATGGAGGTGATTTGGGCTAGTTTGGTCAACTTAGGTTGACACAGAACCTAGGTCTGTGCTCAACAGACTTGATTTGACCCACTGAACCCAATGGGAGGGGTCTTAGGGTTTGACTTGGTCAATCTGACCAAGTCAACTCCCCTTGACCCAAGTTTAGTGAAAAGCAAGGTCAACACTGACGAACTTCAAGCCAATATTGGCAAATGTGACATTCCTTTTCCAATGCCATGACTCTGATGTGGATCAAAGTTTATGAGTATGCTTTGATTTTTTTTTCAAACCCAAGTTATTATAAAATTTATTTGATTTAGGCTTTGTTTGGGATGACTTTCTTACTGTTTTGCTTTTCATTACACAATCATAATTTCTGTTTGGTCAAAATTTTTTTTGTGCTTACAAAAAAATTTGTATGAGAAAACTACTTTTATTTCTACAACATCTTTAAAGAAGTTACTTTCTCTACAACAGTTTTACAAAACATCAAAAAAGTTGTCTCAAACTAAACCTAAGTATAAAATTTGATTTAATTTCTAGAAGTAGAAGTAGAAACTTTTAAAATCATCTTGTTAGTTAAAGAACCTCATGTCCTTCCTTATAAGACAATGTTACAATAATATATATATATATATATATATATATATATATATATATATATATATATATATATATATATATATATATATATATATATATATATATATATATATATATATATATATATATATATATATATATATATATATATATATAATAGCCTCAAAATGAGATCCATTTGCTATTACATAAGGCTTAACATTAGTTTGCTTGTAATTTGATGAAGCCACTCCTTTAGGATTAATGTTTCTTGTCTCCCCTTCTCAAAAGAGTATAGCCAAATAAACAAGCAAATGACAACTTAGAGTCAGATTCATGTCAGAGCCCTTGCAACTTCAAAGAAGCATTCATTTAGAATCATTTTAATAGGGTTGATCTTATGATTATTTTCTTTCCTAAGTTTTCATATAAAAATTATGATATCTCTTATCACTTTTTATCTCTCCACTGATTTGAATGTCTTAGCACTCAACAACAACAAATATATTTATCCAAATAATATTATTACGAGACATGCAAATCAATATATTTATATATATATATAATATGATTTGGTATTTTTACAAAATTCAATTGGTATTTAAAAATAGAACCTTGCACTTATTAGAATTTGGCATTTTGGCTAATACTATTATTATTCAAATTACAAATTTACCCACGTAACATGGCCCACGGCAGAGAGTCTGATTTTGCAATTTAATATAAATTTTGGTTAACGTGCGTAAGATCGTAGACAGCTCAGAACAGGCGCCAGCTGCCCTATCACGTGCCCAGCATGTGATTTTGATAGTTGGGTGGGGCCCACGTGGGGTCGAAAAAAAACATGGATTGCCTGCGCTGGTCTTTTTTTTTTTTTTGGGACATTTAGGCCATTTAAGGCAAACTCACACACACAATGCATACACATGAACTCGAACCTTGGACCTCTTAGTTGGAAGCCTAAGCTCTCAACCAATAGGCCAAGGAGAGTTGTGTTCGATCCTCGAATTGATCGGCACTTTGATATAATTCGCT
Source organism: Dendrobium huoshanense (assembly GCA_016618105.1). Lineage (NCBI taxonomy): Eukaryota > Viridiplantae > Streptophyta > Magnoliopsida > Asparagales > Orchidaceae > Dendrobium > Dendrobium huoshanense. The sequence continues at coordinate 48,044,001 of CM028360.1, read as the reverse complement.
AATTTATTTTCCTCTGTATTACGCACTTTGATTGAAGGAGATTTTGAATTTTAAGTTTTATATATATATATTTGTAATAAATTTGTGATTTTATCTTATTTCAGCTTTTTTACTGCTCTTTAAAATAATTTTAAAAGAAGTTTTTTAGTATAAATATTTATTGAACTAAAAATTTTTAAACTAAAAAATTATTTTAAAAAATAGTAAGAAAGTTGTTCCAAACGAAGCATTTGAAAAAAATTGTATTATTCTAAATTGAATTTGAAAAAAGAAATTATTTTAAAGGCATTAAAACATTTTGAAATTCTTCTTTTTATTTATGTAATTTTATTATTAGTGCTGTCAATTAACTTAATAAAAAGATCATATTTGATTAATTTTTACGAAATTATAAAGGGAGGAAGTCTTTTAAGAGTACTTAGATTTAATAATACAATTTTTAGAATCTCTCTCTTTCTCGCTCTTTATTACTATATTTTTCTTTTTCTCTCTCTATTCATTATTGTTATGTTGTGAGCCTTATAAGTTTTGGAAACAAAGTTCATAAGAACAAATTCGAATTCAATTAATGTTTAAAACTATTCTTCTTGCATTTATCTCTATTTTTCTAATTATATAATAGCTTCTTAATATTTCTTGTTGTTGCGTCCTGGAATATTCGCGGCGGTAGAGAAATATATAGTTTAACGTCTTAGCGTTGTACGAAGATCCAGCACACAATCAGATAAGTGAGAGGGTGTAGCATTCATAAGAGACACCAGAGTTTTTTACGTGGAAAACCCCTGAAAAGGGGAAAAAACCACGGGGCCTGGCCCAGTTTGAATGAATCCACTAATATTTGTAGTCGATTACAAATGAGGCTCTTCATTGGGAGAAGGCCTTGGATTGATGTAGCAAATGTACATCATATAGATTGCATTACATAGTAGGAATTACATATACATGTTTGTCTGGTCGGAAGGACCGTAGTCGGCAGGAGACCGGGGATAGAAAGATCGTTGTCTGTTTATGGAGGTCGGAAGGACCATAGTAGGCGACAGAGGTCAGAAGGACCGTATTAGGCGTTAGGAGACAAGGAGTCAGGTGTTAGACCCAGTGTCACTTGGAAGATCGGGTGTTGATGGTCTGGCCTTGGGTAGGACGTCGGGTATGAACATCGGGCCTTAAGCAGGATGTTGGGTCTTTAATGGGACGTAGGGACTGAACATCAGGCCTTAAGTGGGACGCTGAGTCTTCAGCAGGACGTAGGGACTGAACGTCGGGCCTTAAGCAGGACGTCGGGTCTTCAGCAGGACGTAGGGACCGAACGTCGGGCCTTAAGCAGGATGTCGGATCTTCAGCGGGACGTAGGGACTGAACGTCTGGCCTTAGGCAGGACGTCGGGTCTTTGGCAGGACGTCGGGTCTTCAGTAGGACGTAGGGGCTGAACGTCAAGCCTTAAGGTGGTGGTCCGGCGAGGTTCTGCGGTGGTCCGGCGAGGTTCCTGCGGTGGTCCGGCGGTGGTCCGACGAGGTTCCTGCGGTGGTCCGGCGGTGGTCCGGCGAGGTCCTGCGGTGGTCCGGCGGTGGTCCGGCGGCTGCTGAGGAGGAGCTCCTTCCTTATCCTCTTCCTTCTCTTCTTGCTTGAGTCCCCCTCTTATGAGAAATGAGGGCTCTATTTATAGATTTTCTGGAGTGGCATGGCCCGTAAATAGGCATGAGATCAGGGGCGAATAGGGAGTGGTCCAATGGACGGCCGATATTGAATCCTACGATCATGCACCGTTCATTGGACATTTGAAGGCCTTAGTAATGTCGGAATTTTGTGATCTTGGGCTCGTTGGATTTGTCTCGTCGAGCCCTTCGATTCGAGTATAAGCTCGTCAAAATCGGAGTCCGTTTGGTAACTCAAATTGCGGTTTGAACCTTCCATGAGCACTTTGGATCCATGATTTGGACCCATTTGGGCTCGGATTGGGTTGATCTTGATGTCGTTGAGTTCGTATTTCCGAGACGCTCAGTTTGACTGTAAGCTCGCTGAATTCGGAGTTCAGGTGCTCGCAGATTTAATTTTTGAAGTTTCTAACTTGATTTCGCCTCGAGATTCGTGCCCGATCAAGCTAATTTTGTGATGCCGTATCAGTTGCCCCCCTATTTTCGGACGTCGAAGCTCCATGAGTCCGAAAATATTTGTTCCGAAGTTTTACACTGACCGAATCGCAAAAAATTGCATTCCAAAAATTAATGGCTTGCTCGAACTTGATCCTAGAGGCCCCGTTGAGCTTCAAAAGTGTCGAAATCGAGTCCGGAACGTCGAAAAACGTATCCGGGGACCCCAAAAACGTCCGAATCGGACTGTCCGGGCCGAAAATAGGGCCCGGACACGCGTAGGCGGCCGAACCGGCCGGCCGGCCAGCCGGCCGCCGCCCGCCGCCGCCGGCGCCGGCGAGCTGCCGCGCGAACAGGCGCGCCCCTCCTGGGCGCGCGGTTTGGCTGAGGCGGTTACTTTTTTTTTTTTTTTTTTTTTTTTTTGTGGGACCCACATGGATTAAAAAATCCGAAAAAATCCCAAAAAATTCCGAAAAATTTCTAAAAAATTCAAAAAATTCGAATTTTTTTAAGAATTCTAGAAAACTCTAGAAACTTCCCCCCTTCACTCACAAAAACTATAAATAGGCCCCTTAGGCCTTTAGAAAAATTGTTCTTCTCCTCTTCTCTTTCTTTTCTTCTCTTCTTTTCTTCTCTTCTTCTTCTCCTTTCTTCTTTTCTTCTTATTTTCTTCTTCTCTTCTCCCTCTGTCCTTTCTATTGAGGCCTTCCCTCGATTTTTCGAGGCCCCTCTCTTGGCAAGGAAGTCCGGAGATTTCCCCTCATTCTCTTCTCCCTCTGTCCTTTCTATTGAGGCCTTCCCTCGATTTTTCGAGGCCCCTCTCTTGGCAAGGAAGTCCGGAGATTTCCCCTCCTTTTCTGCTCCCTCTGTCCTTTCTATTGAGGCCTTCCCTCAGTTTTCTGAGGCCCCTCTCTTGACAAGGAAGTCTGGAGATTCTCTTCTTTCCTCCTCTCCCTCTGTCCTTTCTATTGAGGCCTTCCCTCAGTTTTCTGAGGCCCCTCTCTTGGCAAGGAAATCCGGAGATTTCCCCTTCTTCTCTTCTCCCTCTGTCCTTTCTATTGAGGCCTTCCCTCGATTTTTCGAGGCCCCTCTCTTGGCAAGGAAGTCCGGAGATTTCCCCTCCTTCTCTTTTCTTCGAGAGATCTTGTGGAGTTCCGATGTTTGGTGGTTGGCGATGGAGATCGGATAAACTGTTGTAAGGAGAGAGGTTGGAATGACGGGCAAACTTCCAGCATCAGGGAGAAGTATGATGACAGGCAGGAATTCAACATCGGGTAGTCATACATCGTCGGATAGAAGACCGACGAAAGTTTATTAATTGGTAGAAGTCTGACATCTGGTAGAAGTACGAAGTCGGGTAGAGGTGCAGCGTCAAGTACAAGTCCGACGAAAGTCCGTCGACGGGCAGAAGTCCGACGACGGTTAGTAGTCCGAGGCTAGCAGAAGTCTGTAGTCGGGTAAAGGTGCTGCGCCAGGTAGAAGGCCGACGAAGGTTTGTCGACGAGCAGAAGTCCGACGACGAGTAGAAGTCCGCTAACGAGTAGAAGTCTGACGTTGGGTAGAAGTACGGCCTGGGGCAGAAGACCGATGAAAGTTCGTCGACGGGCAGAAGTCCGACGATGAGTAGAAGTCCGCTGACGAGCAAACGTTCGACGACAAGGAGAAGTCCGACGTCGCGTAGAAGTACGGCCTTGGGCAGAAGACTGATGAAAGTTCGTCGACGGGCAGAAGTCCGTTGACCAGCAGAAGTCCGACGTCGAGTAGAAGTCTGCTGACGAGCAGAAGTCCGACGTCAGGTAGAAGTATTGTCGGGTAGAAGACCGACGAAAGTTCGTCGACGAGCAGAAGTTCGACGACGGGTATTAGTCCGATTACAGGAAGAATTTCGGCGTTGTGTATTAGTCCGTCGAAAGTCCTGCAAGGCAAAAGTTTAGCGTACGAGGAAATTCAAAATTGGGAAGAATTTTAACATTATGGAGAAGTTAGATAGAAGTCTATTGACGACATGACGTTAACCAAGGACGTGAGACTTTTCCGAGGTTGTAAGTCGGAGCCCTGCTCGACGACGTTAAACTGTGTGGAAGAGGTCGGGAGAATCCACTAAGGATGTGAGACCTTTCCGAGGTTGTATGCCGGAGCCCTGCTCGACGACGTTAACCTGTGTGGAAGAGGTCGGGAGAATCCACTAAGGATGTGAGACCTTTCCGAGGTTGTATGCCGGAGCCCTGCTCGACGACGTTAACCTGTGTGGAAGAGGTCGGGAGAATCCACTAAGGATGTGAGACCTTTCCGAGGTTGTATATCGGAGCCTTTGCTCGACGACGTTAACCTGTGTGGAAGAGGCTGGGAGAATCCACTAAGGATGTGAGACCTTTCCAAGGTTGTATGTCAGAGCCTTTGCTCGACGACGTTAACCTGTGTGGAAGAGGTCGAGAGAATCCACCAAGGATGTAAGACCTTTCCGAGGTTATATGCCGGAGCCCTGCTCGACGACGTTAACCTGTGTGGAAGAGGTCGGGAGAATCCACTAAGGATGTGAGACCTTTCCGAGGTTGTATACCGGAGCCCTGCTCGACGACGTTAACCTGTGTGGAAGAGGTCGGGAGAATCCACTAAGGATGTGAGACCTTTCCGAGGTTGTATATCGGAGCCTTTGCTCGACGACGTTAACCTGTGTGGAAGAGGCTGGGAGAATCCACTAAGGATGTGAGACCTTTCCAAGGTTGTATGTCAGAGCCTTTGCTCAACGACGTTAACCTGTGTGGAAGAGGTCGAGAGAATCCACTAAGGATGTGAGACCTTTCCGAGGTTGTATATCGGAGCCTTTGCTCGACGACGTTAACCTGTGTGGAAGAGGCTGGGAGAATCCACTAAGGATGTGAGACCTTTCCAAGGTTGTATGTCAGAGCCTTTGCTCAACGACGTTAACCTGTGTGGAAGAGGTCGAGAAAATCCACTAAGGATGTGTGACCTTTCCGAGGTTGTATATCGGAGCCTTTGCTCGACGACGTTAACCTGTGTGGAAGAGGCTGGGAGAATCCACTAAGGATGTGAGACCTTTCCGAGGTTGTATATCGGAGCCTTTGCTCGACGACGTTAACCTGTGTGGAAGAGGCTGGGAGAATCCACTAAGGATGTGAGACCTTTCCAAGGTTGTATGTCAGAGCCTTTGCTCGACGACGTTAACCTGTGTGGAAGAGGTCGAGAGAATCCACCAAGGATGTAAGACCTTTCCAAGGTTGTATGCCGGAGCCCAGCTCGACGACGTTAACCTGTGTGGAAGAGGTCGGGAGAATCCACTAAGGATGTGAGACCTTTCCGAGGTTGTATGCCGGAGCCCTGCTCGACGACGTTAACCTGTGTGGAAGAGGTCGAGAGAATCCACCAAGGATGTAAAACCTTTCCGAGGTTGTATGTCGGAGCCTTTGCTCGACGACGTTAACCTGTGTGGAAGAGGTCGAGAGAATCCACCAAGGATGTGAGACCTTTCCGAGGTTGTATGTCGGAGCCTTTGCTCGACGACGTTAACCTGTGTGGAAGAGGTCGAATCGAATCCCCCTGAGATTGATTTTGCTTTGATTGGGAGGGGGCGAACGCCGCGTATATCCCGAATCAAAAGTGAAGAAGGTCTATCTTTAAACCGTTACTGCCTTTTTTGAGATCGATGTTAAGACCTTGCCCAAGAAGTAGAAGTCCAACAAGGGACTGTATAAAGCTTGCAATTGATTTGAAGTATCCTTGCATTTGCTCAGATATTTCTGAAATATCAACTTGATGTTGAAGGTATTGGAGGATCTATTTGACCATGGTTTGAGTCAAAGTTGCCCCCCAGTATGCATCTGCTTCTTATGATATTGATGCTATGTGTGATATTTTTAGATTGGAGCAAAAGTTGCCCCCCCCCCAGTCGGGAAGCACGTTCCCACAGACGGCGCCAAACTGTTGCGTCCTGGAATATTCGCGGCGGTAGAGAAATATATAGTTTAACGTCTTAGCGTTGTACGAAGATCCAGCACACAATCAGATAAGTGAGAGGGTGTAGCATTCATAAGAGACACCAGAGTTTTTTACGTGGAAAACCCCTGAAAAGGGGAAAAAACCACGGGGCCTGGCCCAGTTTGAATGAATCCACTAATATTTGTAGTCGATTACAAATGAGGCTCTTCATTGGGAGAAGGCCTTGGATTGATGTAGCAAATGTACATCATATAGATTGCATTACATAGTAGGAATTACATATACATGTTTGTCTGGTCGGAAGGACCGTAGTCGGCAGGAGACCGGGGATAGAAAGATCGTTGTCTGTTTATGGAGGTCGGAAGGACCATAGTAGGCGACAGAGGTCAGAAGGACCGTATTAGGCGTTAGGAGACAAGGAGTCAGGTGTTAGACCCAGTGTCACTTGGAAGATCGGGTGTTGATGGTCTGGCCTTGGGTAGGACGTCGGGTATGAACATCGGGCCTTAAGCAGGATGTTGGGTCTTTAATGGGACGTAGGGACTGAACATCAGGCCTTAAGTGGGACGCTGAGTCTTCAGCAGGACGTAGGGACTGAACGTCGGGCCTTAAGCAGGACGTCGGGTCTTCAGCAGGACGTAGGGACCGAACGTCAGGCCTTAAGCAGGATGTCGGATCTTCAGCGGGACGTAGGGACTGAACGTCTGGCCTTAGGCAGGACGTCGGGTCTTTGGCAGGACGTCGGGTCTTCAGTAGGACGTAGGGGCTGAACGTCAAGCCTTAAGGTGGTGGTCCGGCGAGGTTCTGCGGTGGTCCGGCGAGGTTCCTGCGGTGGTCCGGCGGTGGTCCGACGAGGTTCCTGCGGTGGTCCGGCGGTGGTCCGGCGAGGTCCTGCGGTGGTCCGGCGGTGGTCCGGCGGCTGCTGAGGAGGAGCTCCTTCCTTATCCTCTTCCTTCTCTTCTTGCTTGAGTCCCCCTCTTATGAGAAATGAGGGCTCTATTTATAGATTTTCTGGAGTGGCATGGCCCGTAAATAGGCATGAGATCAGGGGCGAATAGGGAGTGGTCCAATGGACGGCCGATATTGAATCCTACGATCATGCACCGTTCATTGGACATTTGAAGGCCTTAGTAATGTCGGAATTTTGTGATCTTGGGCTCGTTGGATTTGTCTCGTCGAGCCCTTCGATTCGAGTATAAGCTCGTCAAAATCGGAGTCCGTTTGGTAACTCAAATTGCGGTTTGAACCTTCCATGAGCACTTTGGATCCATGATTTGGACCCATTTGGGCTCGGATTGGGTTGATCTTGATGTCGTTGAGTTCGTATTTCCGAGACGCTCAATTTGACTGTAAGCTCGCTGAATTCGGAGTTCAGGTGCTCGCAGATTTAATTTTTGAAGTTTCTAACTTGATTTCGCCTCGAGATTCGTGCCCGATCAAGCTAATTTTGTGATGCCGTATCACTTGTTTTTCTAATATTACTTCTTTATTTTATGTGCTACTAATATTTTCAGTACAACATACACAGAGCCGAGTCAAAGAATTAGGTGTATCTTTCATTTTTCTTGAGTTTTTTTATGTAATTAGGTGTATGTTGGCAATGCAACTAATCACCTGCTGACAAGTGGGAATGAAAACTAAATACTTAATTATCTAGTAAATTGTACTGTACGATATGATAATCCATAAAATGAAACTGAGTGTATAATTAAATTAACTTACATAATAAATAAATGTAATGTACAACCTGATACTGTACATAACGATTAATTATTTTGATAAATACTCTCCTGTTGAATTTGAGTTTTCAATTTTAGGTAAATTTTAATATTATATTTTTGACATAATCATATTGCATGAAAGATTTCGTATTGTACGATTATTACTGAATATTGTCTAATTTGGATCGTTGATCATGCAATAAAATCAGGATCAAATTTGATTGGTAATCGTACTGTATGATCCACATTATCTAATATGGTTTAATAAAACATTTGGTGGATGAACCTTGGTTTGTCCTAGACGATCCTTGATTTTATACAGTTGATCGTACTATATGATTATTAATTATATAGTCTAATCTAATAGAACTTAGAAATAGGTGTTTAACTAATCGGACAATATGATACACACTTCATAATATATGATCAGAACAATATAATTGAGAACTAGGATTTGATTTAAATGGACAAATTTAATTCTTTTGAATATATGAGAATGGGATGCAAGTGAGTAGTCTGATGCTTTTTTTCCTATGAGAGAGAGCTTTAGATAGGGCGAGGTGGCTCCTTGCTTTTGAGAGTGTCCAATCCACTTTGTAGAGAGAAGGTGAGGTGAATAATTAATCACGTTCGACATCCACACATAATAATTAATCTACATAACCCTTGACTTCCTCAAGGAATAATCCCTCAACCTCACAATTAATTATTATGTGTGGATGCAAAACGATGTCCTAAGACCAACTAGAATGTGCCACGTCACCGCTTGCTAGCACTATAGGAAATTCACCCATTATCGGTGGAATTTTTTATCAACTTTCTGGCAGTTTTCCGATGTTAGATAATGAGACAACTTTTCTAATGGAAGTTTCTGGCAGTTTCTTTCAAGCATTATTTTCCGGTGACTTTTCCAGCAGCTTTTCTAACTTTCCAGTGGATTTTAAATAATTTAACTAAAATGATTAAAAATTTAAATATTTAAATGATTTAATAAAAAGATTAAAAATAATATTAAATAATTTAAGTTAACTATTTACTTAAGTAAAAGGATTTAAATTTAAAATTATTATTTAAAATTTAATTTATTTTAAATTTAATTTTTGGTGATTAGTAATTTTAATAAATTATTAAGCTAATAAATTATTTTAATTAAATTTCAATTGCAATACCTTAATTTAATTCATTTTCATTTTAAATTAATTAGTAATTTTTTATTTTTTATTATTAAATTAAATATTATTTTTAATTTACATAATTAAATTAATTAATAAATATATTTTCAATTTTAAATTAATGATTAATTATACATAATTATATAATTTAAATATAAAAATGTGAGAAATAACATATATTTTGTTTTGCAACATTGTGGTCATGTGTTTGATAATTTTTTGAACCAATAAGATTCGAATCTCGTAGGCAGCGCATTGGCCCGGGCAGACAGGCAGATACGTGGGCAGCGGGCAGTCAAGCAGCTAGGTGGGGCAGAGCGTCTGGGGGGGCGAACAACACCCTTGAGCAGCTTGGGCGGGTGGTTAGTGGCAGCTCGATGGGAAGGCACTGGGCAGCATGGGAAGAAGTCCAGGTGGGCGGGTGATTAGCGCACAGTCGGGCAGCTTGGTGGGAAGGCACCGGGAAGCACAAGGAGGCGTCCGGGTGGGCGGGCAACATGCTTGGGTAGCCAGGTAGCTGGCCGAGGGAAGGCATCTAGGCGGGTAGCTTGGGCGGACGGGCAACTAGGCAATAGATTTTTTTAATTATTTTTTTATTTTCCGACGGCCTTTTGGCCGCTGGATAGTTGCTAAAATTTTTTACAAAAAAAAAAAACAGCTAAATTCTTTTTCCTACACGTGTTTTATCAGCATAAATTTTTCCGCCAGAAAGCCACCGTTAAATTCTAAAGATGCTTGAAAATGATCAAATTCCGCCAGACAATACCACCAGTAATAGGTGATTTTATTGTACTGTAGGTACCGTGACTCGGTACTAGTCAGTACCACGAATGTGGTGCATTCTAGTTAATCTCTAGACGACATTCTCGTCCAATTTCCGCACAAAATAATCTCTCTAGTTGTGTGAGGGAATTACATGGTCATCCTCGTCGGCCTACACCTTGGGTTTTCTAGGTTGTTGTTTTGGAGCTCTTGTATAGGAGCTCTAGGGAAAAAATCTTTGCATGAAAGTCTTGTGAGTAGCCAAAAAGGTTTGGGGAGTGACATTTTTGCCGTTGCGAGGAGCAGAAGGAGGGAGCGGTATCTCCATCATTGCAAGGAGCAAAAGGAGAGAGTGGCATCTCCCCTGTTTCGAGAAGCAGAATGAGAGTTTATGCTTTTTGGGAGGATAAGCTTTGATAATGTGATTTTGTACCTGGAAACGGAGAAGAGCTTCTCTACTTCGTTGAGTGTTGAAGGAGCTTTTACTAGTGGAATACCCAAAAAAGGTGATATTTGGAGGCTGGACATAGGTAATAAGTTCAATCGAACCACTATTAAAATTGTGGTTTATTTTTCTGCACTTTATTTCCTACAAGTTTTATTTTTGAGTTTTGTGATTTAATCATATTATGATTGCATTCAGAAATATTTTTTTTTTAAATCTTTCATAAGCTGTCTATTAATCAAAATAATTACTTTGAATTACTTTTAAATACACAACTCTCCTTGGCCTATTGGTTGAGAGCTTAGGCTTTCAACTAAGAGGTCCAGGGTTCGAGTCTATGTATATGTGTTGTATGTGTGAGTTTTCTTTAAATGGCCTAACTGTCCTAAAAAAAAAATTTACTTTTAAATTAATCTTAAGTGAATTTACTGCTCTCAAAATAAAACATAAAAGGTATTTTTTGATCTAAAGATTTCAAAGTTATTTTTTGTTGGTCTTTATTTATTATTTTAAATTCATCAATTTAAAATCTTTCATATGCTTTTCTATTGATCGAAATAATTACTTTTAAATTAATCTTAAGTTATTTTATTGCTCTCAAAAGCAAAAAATAAAAAAAATAAAAAAATGGGTGCTTTCTGATCTAAAGATTTAAAAGTTATTTTATGTTGCATATTTTTTGTTAGTCTTTATTTAAATTTTTAATTAATCGATTTGCAACTCCCCCCCCCCCCCGGTTGTGCCACAACACTTTCAACCATCACACCTTGAAATACATCAATATTTACAAGAAACTAAATCATAAGCTTTGTAGAAGGTATACTATACATTGTATTGGTCTGGCCTCCTTGAGAAAAAAAAATGTTTAGAAATTGATATCTCATTATTTAACATGCAAAGGAGAAAAAGCTACTAAACAAAAGTCAAGTAGATACATAACCCACTCAGTCCCTAATAGGCCTTCACAAGATTGTCTATAGATTTTGTGCTTGGATTGCCCATAACATATAGAGGTTTTGCTAGTATGCTAGTTATAATTGGCAAATTTTATAAAATGCCATTTTATACCATACAATAAAAAGAATTATGCATCTTATATTGCTAGGCAATTCTTAAAGTCAAAGTTAGGCCACAATGCTTGCCTTATATTATCATGTGTGCTAGTCATGTAAGATTTTTGTTATAATTTTTAAAAATCTTATGAAAATTACTTGTTACAACAGTATAAGCAAGAAAAACTAAGAGCTCAACATTTGAAATTATTTATGGTTACAATCCTAAAAGGTCCATAGGTGTTGACATGTCTACTCATTCATTTGCTGACTCGCATTCATTTTTGCCAAAAAAATTTAGTGCTTTCAACTAATATCTAAGAGTAGGTAGAAAAGAATAATTTAAAATATATCCTTTCAACAAATAAAAAGAAATATATTATAGAAAGTAATGATGTTTACCATGTATTGATGAAAATCCAACCGAAGCAATATTATATATCCTTATATAAGAAGCTATAAGCCAAAGCATACGACCTATTTAAAATTGTTAAGAAACTTGAAACCCCTGCTTATCGTCTGAATTTGCAATGACATGTTTAGTAGTTTATTCTTTAACATTACGAAATTTCTTTCATTTAGAGAGACTAACAAAATTCTAGGTATAAAGCCTAATACCCTAGTAGGAGAAAATAATTATTAATTATAGATACCCCAACCTACCTTCCTAGAGGTAGATTATGTTATCATTGGTGAGAATGATATTACCAATCAGGAGAACATATATTCTTAGTCGGATGGAAAGCTAGATCACATACTGAAGACACTTGGCTATCCCTTGAACTTGTTGAGGATTAACTAGATTTCAACTCTGCACATCAAAGTTTATATAGTCCTAGTTGAATTGAGGTAGAACATAAAAAAAAAAGTATAAACACATGATTTAGAGGTTCATATAGAGACAAGGAGAAAGCTTAATGGCCTAATGTGAAAGCCCAAAGCAGTGAGGAGTCCCAAAGTAGTGAGAAGGTCCAAACAAAACTCAAAGGTTGTAGATAAAGTCCCAAGCTAAGCCCAAGTCCAAACCATTGTCATGATGAATGTTGAACTTTTGGCTCATATTTTGAATTTTGACATATAAAAATTTCTTTTTGAAATGATATAAGCTTTGTGAGTTATAAAGAAGTTTATAGAAGCAGAGAACTAAGTGGAAACCATGCATTTGTGGCATGAAATTGGTCATAAACGTTTGATATCCTCTTTTTTTCTCATTGACCACTTCAATCTCCATAAAGATTCTCTTTCCACAATCATTTGAATTTTAAATGGGTTGTATTAAGCTATAAAAAAAGATTATGAATGAATAGGAAATTATTCTTGGATGTTTGCGATAAATTTGGAGTTTGAAAACTCTTTGTGCTTAGTCTACTCCATAGGCCATGACTTATCCTCGTCATCACTAAAATTTGATCAACAATCAATCAAAAATCTCTCTAGATAATCTCAAGAGACATTCAATAATGTTGAGTAGTCATGCATCATCCAATAAAGCTCAAGAGGCATCTAATAAAGATACTATTTAAAATTTATAAATCCAAAAAAGAATGGATTGTCATCTCCCTCCCGAAGTAATCTTTTCAACGGACAAATATTTTTTTTAATAAAATTATATGTTAAAAAAAAACTTTGTATGAGAAACAAACTAAATGCTATTGATAATTGAGAATAAAATAAAATCAACCCACATTTTACCTACCCCCATTAGATCTTTTTTCTATAAGATATACAACAAAATACCATTAAATGAGAAAACATTCTATCATATTTAGAGTACAGTTTACCTCCAATGTGAGTCATTCGAGAGAGAAGGTTAGAGCCATCATGTATCATGTTTCTGAAAATCTTATGAATGTTTAAGCTTTGTAAATCTAAGAGAATATAAAAAATATTAGAAAACTCACTCATTTGACCCTCAAAGATTTTTATATAGCAATGTGTAGCTGAAAGATTGTTGACTTGCATCCACTTCATTTTTATTTTAAATGACAATATTTAGATATGAAAGAAAACATAGAAATTGATTGTGATGTTATATATATATTCGTGATCTTGTCATTGTAAAGTCATCACATCAACCTCTTCTCAAATCTAGTCAATCACAATTTTAGAGGAAGATTGGAGCCACATTGTAAGAAAGATGAATATAAGACACACCTCTTCATAGCTACTTCATTCAAACAAGAACATTGTTTTCAGTGAAGATGAGAACCGTCTTACTGAAATTATAAACCTCAAACACCTTGAAATTAATCCACCTCAAAGAGGCCAGTTGACCTTATTTTCATAGGAGATCAATTCCTCATAAGAATTATGAACATCAAATAAATTTCTTCAAAACTAATATATTGTCATATGGATAGTCAACCAAATTTTTAGATGAGGACTAAAGCCTCATCGTAGGAATTATGAATCTCGAATACCTCTCCTTGGAAACCACCCATCAAATAAGAATATATAATTTTATTTTTAGAGGAAGACTGAAGCCTCTCCATAGGGATTATTTTCATGACACAAGGCTTGACTAATTTCAAAAGGGTTCAACCAACAATAGGGTCTTGATTTTTTCATGACCCATTCAGTCCAGTTGCAAAGTTTCCTACCACTCATCTTTTCCTAGTAATTGTTGTCACTTATTGATGGCCTATACTACAATTAGATGTTTCTAATGCATTTTTGCTTGGCAAACTAGATGAACAAGTCTTCATGACCCAACCCACTAGGTTCATTGATTCCCAATATCCTAATCATGTATGTCTACTAAAAAAGGCACTCTATGGCCTTAAGCAAGCAACGAGGCAAAGGTTCTCCACATTTTCTTCCTACCTAGTTGAATATGGTTTTATCCATAGCTCAGTTGATTCCTCTTTTCTCTGTTATCATCACAACTCTCAACATATCTATATCCTAGTGGATGTTGATGATATACTATTAATCGGTTTTAGTGAAGTTGACATTTAAGACTTGCTTCGTTCTCTTCATCTCCACTTCAACATGCATAATCTTGGAGCCATACAGTATTTTTTGGGATTGCAAGTCACTCAACATTCAGTCGGTTTACATCTTAACCATAACAAATATGCTGTTGATATCCTCTAGTGAGTGGGTATGATTGATTATAAAACTGTTAAAACTCCACTAACTCCGAAGTATTCTTCCTCTGCTACAAAATTTGAACCTTACCAGCATTATGAATTCTACCGGTCTAGCATTGGCTGCTTGCAATACCTTACGATTACAAGGCCTGATATAATGTATACAACTAATTTTCTCTGTCAATTTATGCACCAACTAACTACTTTTCACTTTCAACTTCTTAAATGAGTTCTAAGATATATTAAGGGTACTCTCTAGCTCGAATTACCTATTATGTGATCCCCACTCATTCTCCAAGTATTTTTTGACTCCGACTGGACTGCCAACTCTTTGGATCACCGATCAATTACGGCTTATTGTGCATACCTTGGAGAAACTCTCATCTCATGGTGCATAAAGTAGCAAACAACTGTAGCTCATTCCTCAACTGAAGAAGAATATAGAGCACTAGCTACAACCACATATGGCATTATTTGGCTTCACACCTTATTACATGAGTTTTGTATTCAATCTGATGCCACTAAACTCTTTTGTGATAATGTCTCTTCCCTAGCCTTGGCATATAACCTGATTTTTAATGCCCATACAAAACACATAGAAATTGGATGTCACTTTAAGGGTACTCTCTAGCTCGGATTACCTATTATGCGATCCCCACTCATTTTCCAAGCATTTTTTGACTTCGACTAGACTGCCAACTCTTTGGATCACCGATCAATTATCGCTTATTGTGCATACCATAGAGAAACTCTCATCTCATTGTGCGTAAAGAAGCAAATAGTTGTAGCTCATTCCTTAACTAAAGCATAATATAGAGCACTAGCTACAACCACATGTGACATTATTTGGCTTCACTCCTTATTATAAGAGTTTTGTATTCAATCTAATGCCACTAAACCCTTTTGTGATAATGTCTCCACCCTCGCCTTGGCATATAACCTGATTTTTAATGCCCATACAAAACACATAGAAATTGGATGTCACTTTATCCTTGATTGCATCAAGTGCAATCATATTTCAGTTCATCATATTGCTACACAAGATCAACAAGCTGACATATTTACCAAATCTTTCATTTATCTTCACTTTGATCATTTGCGCAACAAACTAACAGTTCAACCACCTATTGTGAGCTTGAGGGGAGCTGATAAGCACAAATTATAAGTGCTCTTACGTATGCATCAATCAGCTCACACTATAGGAAATTCATTGATTACCGATAGCCTGGACCGGCGGTTGTCCAGCCACCGGTATTAACGACGGCTTAACCGGCGGTCTGACCGTTGGTTATTACCGGCGGCCCAACTGGCCGTTATGCAAGTTTATGCCATCGAAAATAGTGGCAGTCATGAAACCACCTGGTAAACCGCCGGCCTTAAAACTTATCGGCGCTATACCGGTGGCTCAAACCGCCGGTGTTTTCCGGGCTGCTCAAACCATTGGAGGCTCAAACCGACGGCGGCTCAAACCGCCGACGGCTCAAACCACGGTGTTTTCCTGGTGGTCTACCGACGGTCGAACGACGATATTTTTATCGGCGGTCGGATGGCCGCGAAGCCGCCAGTAAAAACACTGGCGATAACAGGAGGTATAAACCGTCGGTGAAATAAACTGCTGGAAAAACACCGCTGGTAATGGTTTCCAGCACCGTTTTTTCCGGTGGTGTGAAAACCGCCGAAAAGCCGCCGATTATTTTCAGAACCACCAGAAAGCATGAGTAAACCGCCGGCAAAAATCATTGGTAATGAGTAAATTTCCTGTAGTGTCACTTCTTCATGAGTTTTTCTCCATTGTTTTTGAATTCTAAAAGCTACAGTCATCCTCAACAATTGGATACATGTGCCTTTAATCTCATCTATCCAATCTTAACTAACTCTGTATTTGAATACTTTGTTGTATGCATATATAGAGGACATTGTTCACAAGTTAACACAGGGAGAAGAAATTATATGGCTACCTTCCCTTCAATACTCTCTTTTATATTTCTTGTTCTGCTTGGTTTTCATTTGATTTCTTGGTTTCAGACTGATATTCTTCAATATTAACTTAGTTGTAATTTGATAATGTAGGAACAAGTTCACTATCATATTAATTGCATAATTAATTCAGTTTTAATTTTATTGTGTATTCATTCAACATTTTCATCCATAACATATATTTTTACTGATTTCATTGTTTAACACTTGAATTTTTACATCATGTTGCTTTAATCATCTCTGTATAATTTTGTGCAAATTCTTATAAAAAAAGGTTTTATTACCTTGATATGTCATAAGCTCAAATATTATGTTAATAATTTTGTTTATATTGGGTGTACTTTTGTAAGAATTTCTTGATGGTCCTCTATAAGAAGTGGTTTGCTATAACCTTCTTAGCTTATTTCTTTTAAGATAAATAAAAATAACTGGTGGATCGAAATAACCACTTTAACTTCTTAATTAATTTTTTTTTCATGAGAATGGGATGAGTATGTCTCTGTTTTATTTTCTTTCATGACATTAGAAGCTATCTTATAATGACAAAATTAAGGATTTAAAATCATGAAAACATACTTATCTACTTTGCATGATCTATGAATCCAAAATGGAAAGATAGTCTTTCTACCATTTAACTTTTCAAAAATCTAAAGTTAATTTAATCAATAATTGAAGTTAATTTTGCTAATAATTATCACGACTTATCTCTAATGTTTGATAATAGTTTTTTTATCGCATATACATGTATATAGTCTATTCAAGTTCATGCTCAAATCATTTTATTAGTTTTCTACTATATATATTTAAGTTCCAATCTTTTTGTAAGTGATATTTAGTCAAAGTATTCACAAGTATTTATGCCTAAATATCCATGTGAATAATAATTAAAATGTAAATTCAATGTGAATGTCTTTCTTATGAATTGTTTTATTCTAAAGTTAATATAAAAATAACTTCAATACAATTTGTAGTTCATCCCATATATATGCATGTTATACAAGTTTAAAAACGTAATCTTATATTCACATAAGTGAGATTATTATTGCATAGGTACCATTCTTATTATTGTAATGATCATAATTGTTTATTTATTACTATAAGTTGCATCATAGATGAATTTAAGACAATTGTTAAATCTTATCCTATATATTCATGTCATGAATAATTGCCATGAAGTTTTATAAGTAGCAATGTGATCTTTTTCTCTCCTGTCATATTTATATGCATAATTATTCTCAAATATTATCATCAGTTTTAATTCACATACATTTGTAAATTATGATGTGTTAAATTCTGACACATCTCTTGCGAGGTAATGGTGGATCTGATTAAAGGTTAAAGCTGAGGATATCAATTATCTCTATTTCTTCTAAATGGTGGAGCTATGGCCGGTTGCATCAGACTAGCTTCGTTGAGATAAATTCTAAAACTTAGAGCTGCCTTGATCCTCTAAACCTTGCATGTGACTAGGGTCCCTTAAACTTTAGGTCATTGTAGAAACCCTTCATTTAATTTTTCAATTTCCCTAGCGCGTTAGTGAGTAGGATTTTATTTGTTAGTGACAAAATTAGGAATGCATAGTATTGATTTATTTTCATATTTAAAAATTTTCCCATTTGATTGTCATGAATTATAATGTGCATAATAAAATAAATATACTAATAAAGATAAAATAGAACCATTAAACATAAACAAACTCAATTCATCACACTCTAATAAATAAAATTTGTTAATAGATTTAAATTAAATAAATTAACAACATAATCTAAATGAATTAAATCAAATAGACAAAAATAAAATTACATAACTAAATTTGATTAATTAAATGACATTGATTGAAAATTAGTTAAAACTCAAATAAATCATTAAAATTTTAAACAAAGAAAATAAAAATTAGTGAATAATAATTCAATTTTTATCATCTGAAACAAAATAAAAACTCACAATGAACATAATTAATCTTAATTTTGTTAAATTAATTCATTAATTAAATACCAATAAAAAAATTAAAGGTCCTTATATGCTTTTTGTTTGACTCTTTTGAGGGAAAATTAGTACTGGATTTAAAAGGTCCTTAATCAATTTTAAATAACAAAAGGCCTTTATGCATTATATTCAACTCCTGCTGGAAGATATATATGCATTGGATTGGAGGATCTCTAAATAATCAATTGAGCTTTTATGTCCTATGTTTTCCTCCATCTTAGAAGAAATAAATTCATTGGACTCTTAAGTCCTTTAATAAATAACTAATTTAATATATTTAACAAACAATCAAACACAATTAATCAAGGTGATCGTTGGGTAACCCGGGCTTATGAGGTTATTAACTTAGCCTCATGGAGGATAAAATAAACCTAATAGCCCGGATTTAGCAAAGGTAGTCACTATTAAACCTAAATATTCACTAATAAATCATTAATAAAACTCTTAGAAATTAGAGCTTTATACCCTTGTGCTCGACAACCTTTAGGAAAGCAAATGTGTATTGGATTGGAAGCTCTTAAAGACTAAAACACTTAATTAAAATGCAAGGACTCTATGCAACCAATCATATCCTTTTTGGGGGAATGGTACCATTGCAATAATGAATCTTAAGACTTGGGTTAGTGACTTCTATACTTTGAAGCCACTAATTAATATGGTTCTTTAAAATATAAAATAAAATAACTCAAACAAATGAAACTCACTAAAGTTTGATTAATAAAATTCTAAAATATTAAAATTTAAACTTAAATATAAACTTCCCTTAGCCTATAACCAACATATAACTTTAAATTTGCATAACTTGAACACCAAATCCCCAAGTACATATCAAAGACATACAACATTTTACACACACAAGACCTTATTTGTTAAGTTCATTGACTCTAGTTTTAGGCTAGGATGCTAGTGTGTTTTGAGTGACGTGGGTACCTTTTTCTGGAGGGTATCATTGGTGTATTTGTTTATTTTTTATACTTTGGATGTCATGTACGCATTTTATACACATTGCTTCATAATGCATTCTATATGCATACTTGCATCATATCATTGCATTGCTGCTCAAGTAAAATATCAAAATAAAATGTATCTAGGATGCTTATAAAATAAAGTGAAGTAGAATATATCTAGGTGCAAATATATATGCAAGAGTCAAGTGTAAATACAAAGTGTCTAAGGTGTAACTAGATTAAGTTGTATACATTCATTGAGTTATAATGGTTTAAAAATATTTGCTTATACATATACATATTTAGCTCTAAAAGATAATCCCCTTTCCCCTATGGGGTGTTCTTTTGGAATCATATAGAACACCCAGAGCCAGAACATGAAAAGCAAGTATATTTAAACCTGCATTATATAGGTGCAAAAAACCAGATTTATTATGGTGGAGCTTGGTCACCTTACTTTCTTGCAGACCCTGGGTCATTTGTATTTTTTGAATAAATGAATATAAGATTTTATTTATGTATTTGTTTCATGCATCATCATACATGATGCTAGATAGATTCACTTGTATATTACATTGTTCTTGATTTAAACTTTTAAATTAAAATCCTTGATTCCTTAGGGTAGAGCCTTCTTATTTAGTTGGGTCATATATGGAGCCTTTTTATATTAAATGGGGGAAATCTCATGATTTTTGGGTCATATATATTATTACTCATCAAGGTGTGTAGGTGAAAACCACTATCTTTCATGATTAATCATATATATGATCACATCTACTCTCTCATTGGCTTGCTTATATAAAGTGTAAAGGCATACGATCATTTTAGTCTTATGGGATAGTGCGATCGTACCCTTTACATTTTGGATATCCACATAGTTCTTTTCTTGTTTCCATCAACTGGGTCTGGTCTTTCAAAGGTTTTATTAACTTAATATTTCTCTGATGGTCTTCTTCTTATTCTGAAGTTTACCTATCTAGAGGACTATAATATAATCTAGTCAAGCGGCCCTTGGTTATTCCTCGGTAAGCATTTTATTTTTTAAAGATGGTCTCCACAGTTCAACCCCATCCGTGAAGAGCTTTCATCCATTTCCCTATGGATTAAGATCTTAGAGCTCCCTCTAGTTTGGTGGAACTTACAAGGGATTTCTAAGATTGCTAGCTACATCAGCATTCCCCTTTTGGTCAACAAGCTCATGGTTAAAAAAATGTTGTTAACCTTTGGTAGAGTTTGCATCCAGGTCACCAATGGTTCTCCTCTCCATGATGTTATTGAGATTTTAATGGCTTAAAAATCCAAATATCTTAAAGTGGTGTATGATTGAAAGCCTTTATCTTGTGATCTTTTTAAATCTTTTGTTCAAACTTCTAACATTTATCCCAACAAACCTAATAATGTTCCAACTAAAGTTGGACAACATCATGGCAAAAACTTGATACGCCTTGATATCAAAAATAGCAACAAACATAACGAGATTCAACAAAATGCAAATTTTTATTGATGGAAAACTAAATACGAATAAAACAAGATGTAATGTTAATCTTTCGAGAGGATGACACTCTCTCGCAAACCCTAGACGCCACTAGGATCCCTCATAAAAATAGCAGACAACACCTCTCACAAAATTTTGCATTAAATAAAATAAACCCTAAACTTATTCTTAATTAAGTTTCCCTTACTTCCCTCCTAAAATAGCCCCCCTTTCCTAATATATTTCTCTCTAAAATTATTTAAATTATAAAATCCCTCATAATTAATCCCATCCTAAATTAGCACATAAATCTGCCTCTTTAAGTAAAAACATATCCTAATTAATCCCCTCTAAGTTAACCCCCAAATTTGCACTCTTTAATTAGGAAACATATCCTAATTAATCCCCTATAAATTAGCCCCCAAATTTGCTCTCTTTAATTAAAAAATATCTTTTATTAATCCTCTCCAAGTCTAAATTCAAATTAGCCATGTTTCCATATATAAACTTTTCTAATTATTTCTCCTCCTTACATAGTGAATATTAACTCCACTGGGCCCCATAAGGTGGGACATCATTGACATATCAATACTTTCCCCAAAAAAAGCATCAAGTCCTTAAGGTGAAAGATGGGAACGGTCTCCTGATCATCTTATATGTCTCCCATGTGGCTTCATACTCTGGAAAATTCTTCCACCTAATAAGTACATCTTGAACAAATAAACCCAGGATGTTGAGGACGAATTAACAGATCAATAAGATTATTTCTTAAGATAATTATTTTTTTATCCTCTTTAATTTGTTTGTTGAAAGTTTTGAGTTTCTCTTCTTCCTTTCCATCAATCATTCGTATCTTTAACATTTTCACCCTAGAATCGCCACCTCCCCAATAGGTTCTTCCTTCTCCAGTTTAGCGATTGTCATGATCCCTCTATTTTATCCCATGTATCAAAGGTGAGAATCCCACCTTTCTTCCATCCGCCTCTAATGACCCAATCCCTATGGCTCAGCTCGGCTCGGCTCGACCCCCTCCTTTTCCAATCATCCACTCCCCTTCCCCAAAATGCCTACATAATAGTCGGTCGCCCTACCATCTCTAACAAAAAAATTCCTCCTTGTTTCCCAGCAAACCAAAAGCCCTGATCTCCCCCTTATTTAGGTCATCTTATTCATCATATCCTCTAATTTCTTAAAGTAGTTCTCAATGAATGAGAGCCATTTTTCCAGGGTTGAAAGCATCCTTGTCATGGTTGAGAACTTTTCCTCTATATGGGATTTGATTTGCTCCACTTTGCCTTACAATGCATCCACCTTCATTGTTGTCATCTTTCCAAAACCTCTCACTAATACCAATTTGATACGTCTTGGTATTAAAAAAAATAACCAACTCAAAGAGATTCAACAAAATTGTAAATTTTTATTGATAAAAAAAACAAATATGAATAAAAATAAGATACAATGGTCCTCTTTTGAGAGGGCATTCTCTCCCAAATCTTAGACACCATTAGGATCCCTCACAAAAATAGTAAACTTCACCTCTCATAAAATTTTTCATAAAAAAAATTAAACCCTAAAGCTAGCCTTAAGTAAGCTTCTTATACTTCCCTCCTAAAATAGCCCCCCTTTCCTAATATATTTTCCTCTAAAATTTAAGTTTCAATTACGGAATCCCTCATAATTTAATCCCTTCCCAAATTTGCCCCCAAATAAGCCCTCTCTAATTAGGAAACATTTCATAATTAATCCCTTCAAAATTAGCCCTCAAATATGCACTCTTTAATTAGGAGACATATCATAATTAATCCCCTCTAAATCAGCTCCCAAATCTGCACACTTTAATTAGGAAACATCTTCTAATCGATCCCTTCCAAATCTAAATTCAAATTAGTCAAGTTTCCCAAAATAAAATTTTAAAATTATTTCTCTTCTAATTTCTCCTCCTTACATAATGAATATTAACTCCCATGGGGCCTACAAGGTGGACCCACTTTGGCATATGAAAGTTCTAGCTGTAACCCCGGCAGAAATGCTCCTACTATTAACTCCAAGTGTCCTTGTTGACCTCATTTTTGTATGAGGTCTTCAATAAGATCCTAAATCCAATCCAGACCCCAATCCAATCCAAACCCAATCAAATCCAGACCCAAATCCAAGGTCCTAAGGCTTGGTCCTAAAGGCCTTTTCCAGCAAATCTTCCAGAATTTTAAAACCCAGTGAAATGAACTCAGATTCAAGCTCTGTCAGTTTCATACTGATGGGGAATGTCTCTAGTACCAATCCTCCAAATTTGAACCCATTATGAGCTCTCTAACCCCAGTAACTAAATTAAATTCCAAAGGCTGTAAAACCTTCAAATATTTACAGCCCATGCCACTGGACCTGCCCTTATCTAGACCCTGGCCTTAGAGACCTCCCCAAAGTCTCTAATCATTTTCAAACCTTCAATCCTGGCTTCCTGAACATTAAACTGCCTCTGGACTGGCTCAATTTAACCCCTATTTAGCCACGGGTCAAAATGACCAAAATACCCCTAAGGGGCTCAAATAGTGATTTCAAACCAAATGAGCTCCAAATTGAATGCAATCACCTCCAGCAAGTTTTAAACAACAAACCAAACCTGTTGGACCCTTTCCCAAGCCTTGGGTCAACCTGGTTGACCAAGTCAACAGGGTTGACCTAAGAGAGCCTTTAAGATTACAAATAGGTATTTTGACTAAAATGACCTCTGAACTTCATCAAACTTCTTCAAACACTCTTCCTAGTTAATTGGACCTGACTAACCATCTCGGCCCAATCAATAGTTGACTTGGTCAACTAAACCCAAGCTTGGTCAAACTTGACCTATTTGGCTCAAATCATTCTATTAAAATCAAATCAATATGATAAAGATATTTGACTTGCTCCATTTGATATCTAGACTATCCCTAAACTTATCTTGAGTCAAGCCATAGTGGTTTGACCAAGTCAACCTATGATGGCTTAGTCAAACTTCCTTTCATGCATGCAAATTCGTTCAAACCTCAACATTTGAACATCAAAACCTTTCCAATGCCTCCCATCAGCTCATCAAGTATTTTGGGATGCCATGTCAACTTACTGGACCTGTTGACTGGTCAAACCAGTCAACAAATGGTCAAAGAATCCATTACATGGCCAAACCCTTTGATTAAACCTAATCCTTTTAATCCTAAGTACTCCAGACATTCAAACAGCACTCTAGAACCTTCCTAGACTCTATCACAGCCCTTTGATCAGGATCAGATGGCTCCCATCACTCCCATGTGCTTACAAAAGGCCAAAAATACCTTTACATGTCATGTGTTCTTGTTGTCCTTTGATTCCTCTGCTCCTAACAAACTGATCCAGGTGTCCAGCATCCCAGCGTCCCCCCTGATGCATCTCAGCCGTCCAAGCAATCTCCCATAGCTGGAATAGGGCAATAGTGGAGAAGGGCCTCATTAGAAGTGATATATCTCATCTCACTCACTCCCGAGAGCTCCCATCATTTCATTTTGAATCCTTAGTCATTCCTCCTCATCTTCCCAGTGATTTACCGGCATTTGGTGGCTGTTCACAGCGAGATCAAGGCTCAACCGAAGCTTGGATCGTTCCAGTTGTCATAGCTATCTGTAGAAGCTTCCTCCAGGCTCGTAGTCTTCAAGGAAGTTGGGAAAAAAAACTCCAAGAACTCATAGAACTTTAAATCGATCAAAACCGTCCATTATATCAAGGTAAAATCTAAACCCTAGGTTCTTATTTAAGTTTTTAAATAGACATCCTAATAGGACCTTTCAAAATATAAAAACTATTCCCCAATGATTTTTCCTTTTACTGTCATTTAGATCTCAGTGATCATGCCATTTAACGGTCTATAAACGGTGTTTAAAACCTTTTTTTAAATCTAGGGTTTCTGATTTGCTAAGCTTAGAGACGAAATCACAGCCGTTCATTCATTCTATTTGGTTTTAATGGCTTTGATCTCATCTCTCTTTCCTTTAATCCGATCGGATTTGGCTTTTAGACGGATGAATTTTTGTATAATGCGATCTAGTCCACCCGTTCGAAACCGCGGGATTGAATGGTGGCCGTCCGATCCTTTAGTTGAAATCAAACCATGGCATTTAATCTCTACCATTGGATGGAAACCACGGGATCGAACGGCTACTGAACCGCGCTGACTCATTTAAGTGAGCGGGGTCCGCTTGACTGCCGCCTTCCATGTGGATCAACCGTCCGCTGCCATGTGTAATATCAGTTTAAGGTTTTATTTTAATCAAATTTAATAGCAGAACTTCAAAAAATCATAAAAAATAAAATACTCAACCATTTTTTCCCCACAACCACTTGTTTTTCTCGGAATAAAATCCCCTATTTTATAAAAATAAAATTAGAGCCTGGTTTTTACTATTTTAAAAAATTATATTTTAAACTCTAATTTTCTCTAATTTTATTTTAATATTTTAATTAAATTTCAAATTAAATCAGCTTCTTATTTTAAAATGGCATGATTCAGTTTTAAATGGCATGATCGAGATATTTACACGTATCTTAGATATCTTTGTATGAAATTATTTAGAATTTCATTAAATTTTTATTTTGAATTTTCTTTTAAATAGGTTATAATTTAACCTAAGTATTTTAAAGGAAAATTTATTATTAATTGAATGATTTCCCAATGATTCCATGCATGTATTATAAGATATCAGTGAGTAATCATATCCAAGTGCATTTAGTCTTCATTGAGTATTTAGAGGGCATTTATTCAAATGATCACTTTCTAATTCTTCTTGATTGTCCTTTAAATCTTCAATGATTTGATTTCAAATAAAGTTTGATGTGCTATGTGGCATCCTTCATTCATCATAGTACTATTGATTTAAATCAAGGGTATGATTGCTTATTTAATGAATCTTCAAACATAATCAAAATATGTTTTAAATATAATCTTCAAAATTCATTACATTCATTTCATTTCCTTAGATCTAGTACACTTGTTCATGATTTGTTTTGATGTGCTTGTAATTAGTGTTCAAAGGGTTAGAATAACTTGATTTGCTATCCTACAACCTAGTGACATTAGGGATAATAATTAAGGCGAGTCTTAGCCAACTTAGATCAATCTAGGATATATATTATATACCATTCCTTTTGGAATGAAACTCAAACTTAGAGAACTAGTGTCATGTACCCAATGATCTAAAACACCTTGATTGGACATTAATTGATCTTATAATAACTAGTAGATTTAGGATGATCTTTCATTAAGGATCTTTTTCTTTTGTTTTAATAAACTCTTAATAAATCAAATTAAAATCCCTAAATATCCTAATCAATCATAATCAACTCTAATCAACTCTAAAATAAACTCACAACCTTCTAAAATTAAACTAAGGCTTAAATCCCACTAAATTCAATTAATCCTTAATTAAACATTAAAACTTCTAGAAAATATAATAAGTCCATTTTAAATCTAAAAATCATAAAAAATACCTCCAACTGACCATAATCTAGTTCTTAACCAAAGAAAATTAAAATCAAATCAATTTGACATTAAACTAAAGCTTAATTTGATTTTAAGTAAAATCTAATATTTAATTCTTTTAATTAATTAATAATAATTAAAACTTCCAATAAATTCCTAAACACTTGGAAATACCTCCTTAGGTCATCCCTGACATTTGGAGCTGATTTCAAGAGGTTTGGAGTCCATTTGGAGCAAAACCATAAAAAAAAGGCCCTTAATTAAACTATTTCCAAAAATTCATTAAATAGCCTAAACTTTGAAAATCCATAACTAATTCAATAAAAATCCAAATTGATCAAACTAAGTTGCATTCAACTCATAATAAGGCCTAATATTTATTAAAAATATAAAAATTCCAGAAAACCTTTAAATTGAAAAAGTCAACAAAATGGACAATTGTAGGTTAAAATTAGTTCAAAACTTCAAACCTTCATAACTAAATCCAGAAAAATCCAATTTCAGCAAACTTACCTTCTAACTGATCGTCATAAGGTATAATATTTTAATAAAATACTAAATTTCTAGAATTTAACCTTAAATAAAAAGTCAACTTTCGACCCCTTAATTAATTGACTAAAATATTCCAAAAATTCCTAAAAATTCAAGAATTATTCTAAAACTCTAAAAATGACTAACCAACTTCTAAAATCAGTAATCCAACACATTTCTAATAAAATTCATTAACTCCTAATTCTTAACTAACTTAAGCTACTTAACTATATCGGGTACCACTGGGTAACCCAGTCCTACGAGGCTATTAGCTTAGCCCCAAGGAAGGTGAAATAAACTTCACGGCCTCGGTATGAAACAAATGTGGTACCCAACCAATCATTAAAAAATCAAATCTCTAATTCAATTTCAAATCCTTAATAATCTAATAAACCTCCAATTCTTAATAATTTCTGAATTCTATTAATTAAAATATATTAATTATTCAATTAAATTATACATTCCTTTAACTTGAATTAATTAGATAATTTGATTGATTAAGATTTATCTTAATCAATCAAATTTGATAATTGATTTAGATTAAATGAATTCAGGTCTTCTATGCCTAAAGTTTGATTCCTTTTGGAGGACTTTGGGCATTTTGACTTTTAAAGACCCTTAGGGAATTATCAATCTATAAATTCTTTATAATCTAAATTAATAAACTTTAACATTTAAAATTGGAATAATTTAAAAATTCATTAATACATCTTATTTAAATTTTAATCAAACTCCCTCGGCCTGTAATAAATCAATTTTAATAATACATGAAATTTAAACAAATAAACTCATTAGGACCTATCCAAGCCACACAGCTTTCTTCACACACTTAGATGCTTGCTAGGACTACCAACTTTAGCCTAAGTTAGGCCGGTGGCTTATTGTGGTTTGCTTGCGGGTGTCTTGCCTAGAGGGCACCTATGTGTGATTGCTTACTTTTCTGTACTGCATAGCATAGCATATTTATTTTTCTATCTGTACACCAGAGAGCGGAGTGAATAAAGTGAGGACCGTGTACTTACTTTTCTGTCTTTACTTTCTTGCATTTATAACTATACACAATGCACTCATAACATGCATCATTATATAACTGCTTTATTCCCTATCTTTTATATTTCTGTAACAATAGAATGCTTTTAGGATCTGATGTACTACTTTTCATTTCTTAGAATTGTTGTATATAGATTAAGTCTGTACAGTGTCTGGAGTCTGTAAAAGAATTAAAGATAAATGCTTATAAATATACAAATGGGGCTCCAAAAAGTAATGTCTTCCTTCAGAAGGACGTTCCTTTTTGGAATTCCATAGAAGACCCGGAGCCCGAAGATCCTAAGCAGTTATATTTAATTCTATTTTCTTATAGGCTTAGAACCTAGGTTTGTTGTCGGTGGATCCTGACCACCATTACTTTACTGCAAATTATGGGGTGTAACCGATAAAAATTATATTAATAAAATCAGCTCTTTCATATATAACTGTTTCATACATCATTCGCATACGAGTAGATTTTTGGTTTTTGTAAGCATATTACTTTGCATTTATTTTAAATTATTTAATAAACTCCTTGATTCCTAGGATAGAGCTACCTTAACTCTTGCATCATTGGCGAATTGTTGTGATTAGGATTGTTAGCTGGCAGCCCACTCTAGGCAGGTGGTAAGTCCAGATCGTAAACACTTCTCTCTGCACATTCCTCCTAATTAATTCTAATTCTTCTAAATTCAACTCTATAATCTAAAGCCTGATCATGAAAATTTAAATTAGCCCAAATATTTAATTAAATTTATACATAATTTTTGGAATCAATTAGTCTTCATTTGAATCGAGAGTTTTCTCTTAGGAGATGTAATTAACTACAGGGGCTTGCCCCTGTAGGAAGTCTAGATCCCAGAATAATCTAAACCCTACCTAAGTTCTTTTCTGAGGTAGGGGAAAGATCTATGGAAGTAGATTAGGTTTGGTTCATATTTAGGAGTTATTTCTATAATTAATGAATAGATAGATAGTTGATTTGTTTTTACTAACAAATCAAATATCTTCTATATTTAATTATAGAAATGAACTTACAATTCGTTAATCTAATCAGGTCGAATAGAGAATATACTCGTCATCCCTTCAGGATGATTTAAATATTCTCTATACTACACCTGATTAGGAGAATGAGTTGTAATGCTTCTCCCTTTAAAATCAATAGAAGGGTATTAGTCTGTCTTTCGGGGCAGTATAATACCCGATTGTGTAGATTTAATTGGGAGAAATATATCCTAAATATAAATAAAACGAATCGTGTGAGAAGATAAAATTCTTATTTTTAAATAGAAAATCCTGCTTTATCTATACTTTTATTTAGATCCATTCCTTACAATCAAGAAATAGATAGGTATTTGATCTACTTTCACGAATAAATCAAATATCGTCTGTATACTTGATTTTAGGGATGAATCGACAATTCACTAATCTAATTAGGTAAATAGGGAAAATACGGATCATCCTTTCGGGTGATTTGTATATTCCTTATGTCATACCTGATTAGGAAAGCGAATTATCTGTTTATTTTCTTTAGAATCAATAGAAGGATATCAGTCTATCTTTCGAGGTGGTCTGATATCCGATTATATAGATTCAATTGAAAGAGAAGGTTCAAAAAATATAAATAAAGCAAATTATTTTTCCATAAATAAAATAGGATAAATTTCATTTCAAAAGTTATTTAAAAAAAAATCAATCTCTCTCTCCTTCTCTTTCTTTATTTAAATAATATAAATTTATTATACAATATGGATTCTATTATATTCTATTAAATATTTACATACAAGAATTATATTTAAAAAAAAATAATAATAAAATAAAGTTAGTTAGATGATTTTATTTTCTCACAGTCCTCCCCCATCAACATTACCCCTTCTCATATGGCCTTGCCGGAGTTCTCTACTCTCTCCCATGGCCTCTGTTGACCTCATTTTTGTATGAGGTCACTAGGACCAATCCAGACCATAGGATCTATCTAGAACCTTAGATCAATCTTGACCTTAGGATCTAATCCAGATCCTATAATCAAATCCATACTTTCAAACCCAAAATCCAAGGTTAAAGGCTCCATCCTGAAAACCTTTCTCAAGGATTTTTCAAACACTTCAAAACCTAGTCAAATGACTTTGATTCAGAGTCTATCGATTTCATATTGATATGACATGTCTCTAAAGAGAACCCTCCAAATTTGAGCCCATTAAGAGGCCTCTAACCCCATAAATTGAATTGAAATCCAAAGGTTGTAAAACCTTTAAATATTTACAGCCTATGCCACTAGACCTGCCACCCAGTGGATTTTGACATTGGAGCTTTCTACAAAGCCTCCAATCACTTTCAGACCTTTGATCCTGACCTATTGAGCAGTAACTACATTTTAGTGGACCCACTTTGACCTCCAGTTGACCAGGGGTCAAAATGACCAAAATGCCCCTTTAGGGCAATTTTGGTGTTTTTCATAAACTTCAATATAAGCTCTTCAAATCAAATCCCAAAACCTCTTCCAATGCATCCTAATCACCCTTAGGAGTGCAATTGACTCAAACTCTAACCCTGGTCAAGCTTGGTTGACCAGTTTGATCCTTTTAACCAAAATACTCTTTAAGGATTCAAACATTAATTTCAAACCAAATGAACTCCAAATTGCTTGGAACCACTTCCAACAATTTTCAAATATCAAACCAAACCTGTTGGACCCAAACCCAGACCTTGGGTCAACCTAGGTTGACCAAACAAGCCCTTTAGGGTCAAAATAGGCATTTCGATCAATTTGATCTTTCTAGACATTGGGACCACCTCCCACATACTTAAAACATCATTTCAAACTAGTCAAGCTCAAACCCTGACCCTAGGTCAACCTTGTTGACCAAGTCAACCCATGTTGACCAGTTTAAACCCTTAAGCTTTTTCACTTTGAATCAAGCCTCAAATTTATTAAAAACTCCTTCAAACTATTGTGATCACTTCACTTGGTGATTTTCCTCCGCTTGAACCTTTGACGCAACCATTAGTTGATTTGATCAACTAGACCTAAGCCTAGTCGACTCAAGTTAGCTTCGATCAATCCCTTGAATCCAATCAAAGTAAACCTTAAAACCCTTCTATCTCATTAAAGTGCATACATAAAAAATCTCTAAACTTACCATGAGTCACATCATGGGAGTTTTGACTTGGTCAACCCAACAAGACTTAGTCAAATCACTTCAAGTCCCCATTGTCATTTAAGTTCAAACCCTTTAACCTCAAGCCTTGTTCCAAATCAGACGAACTAGCTCCTCAAGTCCATTTGGCTGCCACCTCATCCACCTTAAGTTGTTGACTGGTCAACAAAGTCAACAAACTCTTATAATGGGCTTAAGTGGTTAAATTAACCCTAACATGTTAACCCACTTCACCCTAAACCCCTCTAGCAGCTTTAGGAAACTCCAGAACATTCCTAGAGCCTCTCCTAGCCCTTAAATCCAGATCCATAGGCTCTCATCACTCCACATGTCCAAATGGGGACCAAAAGCCTTTCCATTTGGATTGTCCTTGGGCTGTCATTTCCCTTAGCTTTCCAACTGCTTCAGGGAAATGTGGCATCTATCTAGGAGTGCCCCCACTCAATCTCAGTTGTCCATTCGATTTGAGGAAGATTGAATAGGGCAAAACCTCTATAATGGCTATCATGCTAACCCTAACTCTCTCTCTCCAAACTCAAGCCCCCCAGCTAAGCTCTCTCCTCATTCAATCCTTCAACCTTCCCACACATTCCCCAAGTCGAATCCAGCCGGTCAAAGCCGCCGGCTGACTGTTTTCCTGGTGAGTCTAGACATTCTTCGTTCAAGGGGTCATAGTGCTCAATCCAGATGTTGTTAGCTTGAGGGTTCTTAATCAAATATTAATGTGGACAATCAACAAGCTCAGAAAACTAAAGATCTCCCGAATCCACTGGTTGGATCGAGTTAAAACTCAAACCCTAGATCTAGGTACACTAGATTAAATAGTTTTATTTGTAGCGCATTTTAAGTTTTAAAATTAATTCCCCACTCTTTCTGATCACATATTTAATATACTTTTTAAATTTTTATTAAGTTTTGCTAATCGGATCAAACGAACAAGCTCAAAAACTCATTTTAGGGCTTGGTTTATGTCTTCAATTACATAAGATTAGGACCATTGAATCTTATGATCAACAGTTTGGATCCATCTCTTCTGACGGCTTAGAAAAATTAGGGATTAGATCCCGCGGTTAATTTCCAGGTTCCGGCTCGATCTGGGTCGTCCATCTCAAACTGCGGGATCCATCTTAGCCGTTCGATCCCGTTGGATTGAGATAAGTTGCGTGGTTCAGTCTTAACAGTTAGATCAAACTGTGTTAGATCTAATGGCTCAGCTTCGTTGTCACGTGTTGGTTAAGTGAGCCTGCGTCAGCTAGCCGCCGTCGTCGTGCACGTAGACTAATCACTACCTACCACATGTAGAAAGTACGTGGTGCGCACTTGCAATCACTTATAATGATTGATCACGTGCCGCAACCGTCTGCGCTGGATGAAACAGGCGGTGCCACGTAGCTGCCGGCACCGCCAAACCTTTTAAATGATTTAAAATTTAGTTTTAAATCATTTTAAATCTAATTTTCTTTCAAAGTTATATAAAATTAAATAAACATAAAAAAAATTAAATTTTATATTAAAATATCCAGAAAATTAAAACATTTTAATTTAAATTTAAAATTATTTTAAAATATTAGTAATATATTTTAAATATTATTTTAAATATTTAATTAATGTTTTATTAAATATTTTATTAAATATTTTTCTAATTCTCATTTTTTTAATATTAAAATATGGTTAAATAATTAAATATTTATTTTAAAACTAATTTAATTTTAAATTAAGTTTAATTTAAGTTATATTTTGAATATTTTAATTTCTTTTTATATATTAATTTATTATTCAAATATTACTTACTACTTAATTGAAATTAAATTTAAGTTATTTTGAAAATTCAACTAAATATATTTTAAATCATTTTCAAAGTTAAGAAATATTTAAGACTTAATTTAACCTATATTTAATAATTATTTTAATTACTAATTAATTTTAAATTAATTAAACACCTTAATTA
The DNA here is from genome assembly GCA_016618105.1 of Dendrobium huoshanense. NCBI lineage: Eukaryota > Viridiplantae > Streptophyta > Magnoliopsida > Asparagales > Orchidaceae > Dendrobium > Dendrobium huoshanense. The sequence continues at coordinate 48,011,181 of CM028360.1, read as the reverse complement.
ATGTGAAACTTTAAAAATTCAAAACAAATTCATTTTATATCATTAAAATTCAAGTAATATATCAACACTTTCTAGAAAATTATGAATTTTATTTTAAAACTATTTTCAAAATTTAAAACATAATTTATTTTGAATAATTTGAATTATTTTAACATTTGTAATGTTTAATTAATATTTAATTAAATATTATATTAATTATTTTAAAAATTAAAATTTTATTTTCAAATAACTTTGAAAATCAGTGGATTTATAAACATCTTAAAATTTATTTTAATAATATTTTCAATTATTTTATTTTAAAATTTTATATTTATATATATAGGTATATATATTTATATATTTTAAAATATATATATATATATATATATATATATATATATATATATATATATATATATATATATATATATATATATATATATATATATATATATATATATATATATATATATATATATATATATATATATATATATATATATATATATTTATTTATTTAAATTTTGAATCTTTGAGAGATCCCTTGGGATTTTAAACCTGGATTAAACATATTTGAGTAGAATTAATATGGATCATTAATGAATAATCATTTCTTGATTATTCACTAATCTTATCTTTAATTACATTGTCTTGAGGTTTAATCCTTCTATGCTTAGGTTGTGCCCACACTCGCACTTAGTCTAAGGACTCTCCTAGATTTAGGAATTGATTGTGCTTAAACGTGTGATGTATACATGTTAAATTCAATGGTTAGAAACTTTGATTTGAACCTAATTAATTTGGTGACATCATTAAGGACAATAATTAAGGACCTTTGTTTAAAAAATTTAGAGAAATTATAGAAATTAGGATACACATTATTTTGATTCAAAACTTTGAACACTTGAACATAGTAACATATACAACCCATATAAACATTTTTACTGATTTTTGAAGTCATTAAGTCCCTTAATTAATTTTCTTAAGTTTAAACCCCTAAATTAAGCTTTAAAAGTTCTAAAAATTCTAATAAATCAAATTTAAATCCAACAAATAACTCACAATACCTCAAACTTACCAAAATTCAAATCTTAATCAATTAAAAATAAAACCCCTTTGATTTGATAGCTAATTGAATCTTAATTTAATTCTAATTTAAATTGAATATTTAATTAATTAATAATAATTAAAAATTCCAAAAAAAATTTTCCAAACACTTGGGAATCTCTCCTTAGGTCATTCCTTGACCTTTGAAGTTGATTTTCAAGGAGTTGGGAGTTCATTTGGAATAAAATTGATAAAGGCCATTAATTGAACTAATTAAATAATTCAATAAATATACAAACTTTGAAAAATCATAACTAATTCTATAAAATTTCAAATTGAACATACTCAAAGGCATTCAACTCATAATTAAGTCTAATATTTATTAAAATTTTTAAACCTTCCAAAATTTGTCAAAGTCAAAAAGTCAACAAATTAATTAAACTTAAGTCAAAATCAAGTCAAATCTTCAAAGCTTCATAACTAAATGTAGAAAAATTCTAAATCCTAGCAAATTTAGTGTTTAAAAACTTATCTTAAGGTCTAGTATTCTAATAAAAAATTAAATTTCCAGAATTTAACCTTAATAAAAAAGTCAATTTGGAATCCAGAAAATTCCTAAAAATGAAAATCACTTTAAAACTCCAGAAATGTTTAATCAACCTTAAAACTTGTAATCAACCAATCTTAATTAAAATTAATTAACCTTTAAACCTTTATCAAATTAAACCACTTAATTATAATCAGGTACCACTAGGAAAACCCAGGCCTACGAGGACTATTAAATTAGCCCCTAAGAAGGTGAAATAAACTTCATGGTAGCCTCGGTGATACCAATAAAGGTGGTATCCAACAAATAATTAAAATCAATTTTAAAATCAATTTAAAATCATTAATACTTAAACTTTAATTAAAAATATTTCCCTTAAGTCTTCCAACCAATCAAACTTTAAGCAACTTCAATCAAATATCATATATAGGACATATCCAAATCACAAAGCCTTTACACACACTTTAGATAGTTTGCTAGGACAATCAACTCTAGTCTTAGGCTAGGCCAGTGTTTAATTTTCTGCTGTGTGCCGGGTTTTTGAGTTTTCACTGCATGCTGTTTGCTAGCTTAGAATTGATGTGTTTGTTTACTTACTTTTATGCACTCTATGTTATGAGTAATTATGCACTTTAAATTTTCATATATTAACTGCTTGAGATTGATTATAATTGCTTGGGATTATATATATAACTGTTGATTATTAGAATAATCCTGCAGGATAATCGAGTCTTAAATTTTCTTCTTTTATTAAATGTAATTTGATTATATTTGTGTTATACTTTAAAGTACTTTGAGAATAGGATGTTAGACATTCAATTTGGAATCCAAAGATGAAGGGACATCCCTTAGGGGAGAGTCCCTCTCCATTTGGAGCTCCAAAATTGGATGACTTTGAAAATATTCAAAGAGGAAAGATAACACCCCATTCAAAGGGAGAGTTTCTTTTCATTTAGATATCCAGACCTGACGATCCAAGGAGTTGTACAGAAGGACATGAAGAAGTGGATAGTGAGAAGACTCATTCTCAAAGTCACTTGAGTCTCAGGAGTAGAATCCGGGTTGTTGTCAGTGGTGCCCGACCACTTTACTTATGTCAACATAGAAATTCTAACGTTTTAAGAAGTAAGCCCGGGACTGCCGGGAGTTCTCATTTCATAATTTTTTGCATTTTATTTCCACTTGTTAGGCACCTCCCTTCCTACGGGTTTTGGCAGACCATCTGTCCTATGAGGGTGCAGATCTATCCAAGGGGAATATGTGCATTCAACTAGGAAAAAATATTTTTAAGCTTTATTTTAAAATTTCTTCATTTTAAATTTAAGTATTTAATCAAGTCAATTAGCATGCATTGCATTAGTAATAAATTAAATAGAATTTAAATTTTAGTTGTATTTGTTTAGACATCAAATACCCAACATATATGTCAAAAGGCCAATTAGGATTTGCTCTAGATGTCGGCCCTATTCTCAAAAACCTATCATAAATAACATCCCTACCACTCAACATTAAAAGATTAGACTCATGATTTTAAAGCGCCTAGGTGGTTTAGCTGACTCCCCAATCCAGGCCAGGGTAAGTCCAGATTTATATTGCATTAGCTAGGTTCAGATTACTGATTTTCAGTACCCAATTTCGACTTAAGTTCTAAGGCAAGCTCGAGCTATAAGTCCTCAACCTCCTGGAATTGAATCCCAACTTTCTAATAAAATCGATCATTCAAACTTAAATCTCTCTCAATCAAATTCATGCCTAACACCTAGGATAAACTAGGACACTTTTGAATTATTTCATAATCCTAAGTGCCTCCTACACTTCTTCATTTGACTCTAAAAATAAGTGCTCAACCTTGAATCAATCCTGATTGAAAATCCCAACCCTTGTCTCCTTTGACATCGAACTTTGAAAATCTTAAATAAAATTTTTATCACTATTTTAATCGAGAGTATTCGTAGGAAACTTTGATTTCCTATAATGTAATTAACTACGAGGGCTTGCGCTCGTAGGAGATTTAGAAACCCAGACTAGATTTTCAAAATCAAAATTTTTAAAACTTTAATTAATTATCTTTGGGAAAATCAAATTTGATGATCATTATCGTCATTTTTAAATGATTAATAATAGATGATATTTTCTTTTCTTGGAAAGATATGTCATCATATTATTATGATTTTGATTATGGAATTAATGATCCCTTATCCAAATTATTATAATTGAATACTTGATTAAATATTATTTTAACCCTGTGGGGTTATATGTTATATTTTCTTGAGTTAACTATGATAATCCGGATAAATTTAAAGTTCTAAAATTTGAACCCATTAGGGAATGGTATATTCGCCTCACAAGGTGATATGCTATTCATAATGATGTGTTCAATTTCAAAAATTAAAAAAAAAATATTCTCAAAGAAAATTAATATTTTTCAAACTATGCTTTTTTCAATCAAATAAAAGAAAATTAAACTTTTTAAAAACTACATTTTTCAATAAAATAGCCTCCTCTAGTGTATTCTCTCCAAAGACTTCCCCGTCCTCGGTCAGGATTCTTCCCTGCCAGTTGCTCCCCTCGTCGATATTTAGAAATATCTCCTTTCATGCAACCCTTCCTCTTTCAACTTATCCCTTTCCTCTATCCTTAATCTTAACAAAGTTGCTCAAACTTTAAGAGCAAACATGTCTTCTGGAGCCCTAGCATGGGGGCTCTCACTTTTTAGGTATTTGGTCGGTAGATGTTCTTTTTTATGTTTCTTTGCTTTCTACCTTCAACTGAACCTGGTTCTCTTAATTTATTTTCTCTCTGATAGTTTTTTTTCATCTGAAATTTACCTCTCTAGAAGACCATGATATGGCCTATTCAGGCATCCCTTGGTTCTTCCTATGTAAGCATTTTATTTTGCAAAGATGGTCTCTACAGTTTAGTCCCATCTATGAAAAGTTTTCATATATTTTACTATGGATTAAGATCATAGACCTCCATTTAGTTTTCTGGGACCAATAGGGATTTCTAAGATTTCCAGCTGCATTGGCATTCCCTTTATGGTTGATGAGTTCACGGCTGAAAAAACATAGTTAACCTTTGCTAGGGTTTGCGTTCATGTCAATAATGGTTCTCCTCTCCCTGATTATTGAGATTTCAATGGCTGGGAAATTTAAATATCTGAAAGTAGTGTATGATTGAAAACCTTTAGCTTGTGAGTTTTGTAAATCTTATGTTCACACTTCTAACCATTGTACGAAAAAATATAATGAGGTTCTAGTTTAAGTTGGACATCATTGTGCCGGAAGTTTTAGCTATAACCCTGGTAGAAATGTTCATATTGTCAGCTGCACGTGTCCTCCCCACCCCCAGCCACCCCATACTATCATTTCCTTAATTCCTCAACTTTAGCTTCCTCCCCTGATTGACCCTATATCCCATTAAACTCTACAACAAAACCCTCCAACTCTAATGATTCCGCCCGAATGACTCCTCATAATCTTAAAATCTAAAACAAGTTTGATTCCCTTGTCAATTTAGATTCCTTGACGCTCAGTGATGATCCTCCCTCTACCCATACTTCATTTCCAGTATCTAAGAATACTAGATCAAAATGTGCCAAGAAGGCTAACAACCATTACCAAAAATCCCAATGACCAACTAATCCATTAAGGTATGGAATGTGCAGGGCTTCAACAGTCATGACAAAGTCTCAATGGTCAAAAAGTTCTCTGAGCTTTATAACTTGGACATCCTGTGCATTTTAGTTGTAGTATATAATATTTTTGATCATGAAGCAAGCTATCACAATTTTAATATCTCCCAGCTCAGTAGTATTTGGATAAAATGGAACTCTCATGCCACCATCTTTACCCCCTTATATTCTTCAAGACAAATCATACATTGTTGCATTTCCTCATATAATTCCCAACCTTGCATTATTTCTATTGTCTATGCCTCCAACAATAGTGTTGTGAGGGAGGAGCTTTGGAACAAATTTAGAGAGTTGTATGGTGCTATCCATGAACCTTGGATTATCATGGGAGATTTTAATAACTTTAGATCTACTTATGGGAATGTGGGTGGCTCAATTATCCATAACAATATTTTTTGGGCTCTTAATAGCCTCATTTTTTACTATGGCCTCACTGATCTTGCTTTTGTAGGCTTTTTCTACACTTGGCTTAACAAGATTAAAATTAGAAAAAAAATACCATGATGATATTAATTATACTGTCATTCAATACTTAAAGATATTTTCAACTCCTCTTGTCCTACACCTCTGATGTGAATCATGATTTTGTTCCTTAAGGGGATACAGTCCCCTCTCATTTTATGCCCTCTCTTGTTGAGCATATTTTAAATGAATAAATTTAGCATGATATTTTCGCTGGGCCTAAATCTTCTGCATGGGGTTCTAATGGCTATACATTTGAATTTTCAAAAGATCTTGACATATTATTGGACCCCATCTTTGTAGAGCTATATAATGTTTCTTTTTAACATCCCACCTTCCCAAACAAGCTAGAGCCATTGTTATCTTCTTTTTTACCAAAACATCCCATGCAAATAATATCACAATTTTTAGGGTCATTTCTCTTTGTAACACCTTTTATAAGCTTGTTGCAAAGATTCTTGCCAATCTTATCAAGATTGTTATGCCTCACGTCATACACCCTAGTCAAGTGGGATTTATATAAAACAAAATTTCAACTGAAAATATTATTCTTACTGCTAAACTTTTGGCTCTTTCCCAAAAGCCTAACCTTTTATAGTTCTTTTGTTGCAAATTAGACATCCAAACAGCTTTTGATAAAGTTAATAGAGATTCTATACTGAATATGATTTCTTGTAAAGGTTTTCCTATGATTTTCATCTCTTGGATAAGGGCATGTATTGAAGATGTGTTTTTATGTATGTGCTTCAATGGCTCTTTGGGGGGCTTCTTTACCATGTCTTCTAGCCTTAGAAACGATTTCCCCTTTCCTCCTACCTATTTTGTATTGCAATGGAATCCCTTTCTTCAATGTTAGACAACCCTACCTCTTCTTAACCTTTCTCTGGCGTTCAAATCAAAGATTCACATTTTTCTCACCCTATGTATGCCACCCTTAATGCTTCAACTTTGGCTAATGTATTGGGTACTTTTGGAGGTGTCTCTAGTTTATTTGTAACAACAACAAAAGTAACATATTTTTTCCCCCAATACTCATAACAACAAGCTATTTGTAGCATACTTAACATTAATGTTGATGAGCCTACTTTCAAATATCTTGGTATTCATATCTCTACTAAAAGGGTTTTGATTTTAAATTTCCATCCTTTACTTCATAAAATCACATCTATGCTTGATGGTTGGAAAGCCAAATTATTATATTTTGCCTGTGGAATTCAATATATTAAATTTTCCATATGAAATTTTTTTGTTTACTAGATCACGAGAGCAGTTATGCCTAAAACTCATAGGAAATACATTGAAAAGCTTGTGCCATGTTTCTTTTCATATCAGTATTAATCTCAAAAGGCTTCATTTGTGGATTGGAAAAATAATTGTGCTCCCAAATGTAATTGTGGTTTGGGCTTCCCATCTATACAAGCCCTTCATTATGATTACAATTGTGTTCTTTTTTGGAGGATCTTTGCTCATGGAAGTTTGCTTTCAACATGGATAAAATCTTATTACATCTCCCCATGGAAACTTAATACATCTCTTTTTAGTAAAAGATTATTTGATGTTGCTCATAAAATTAAGTCCAAAATTATTTTTCCTATATCTCAAAACAATTTCACCTCCTTCCTTTAGGACCCATGGTGTTCTGGCAAAGTTGTTTGTGAACTATTAGACCCTCGCTCTCTCACCATTCATGTTCACTTCTATGTCTCCAATTTCATCTCTTATAATAGCTAGACTCTAAGTGGCCTTCATCCCCATTTTGATGAGAATGTCATAACCTCCACTCATATGTATGATGGGCATTATTTTTAGCTTTCCTGAAATAGTTATGTTAAACCCCGCCTTCAGACCTTTATTAATGAATTTTATGCGGAAAAGCTTTGTATCTCTTCGTCTAAACAGGTTTGACGCAAGAAACATTCTATTCACTTCTCTTCTTTTTCCTGGCTTGCTCTTGTTGGTGGTCTAAAAACTTCTAACCAACTTATATGCGAATATAACAACATCTAATACTTGCATTATATGTAATATGTTTTCTAAAAACTTTAACCACCTCTTTTTTGAATGTGGGTACTCTTTTCGTACTCTTTCATTCCTTTTCCCGTGGGCTACTAATTTTTTATTTAGGCCTAATCTTTGACAATTGCTGGAGCACATTAATGAGATGACAAACGTGCCTCCAAATGGAAAAAACTTCCTCTATTTATCCACTCATTGCATTCTATACCATTTATGGAGAGAAAGGAATGCCAAAAGTTTTAAAAATTCTGAAGTTATGCTTCCATCTGCTTAAAGATCAGAAATGTCTATATTCTGTAAGATTAAAAACTGTAACACATGGAAGATATTCTTCTCATTCAATGATAGTTTGCTTGTTTTGTGGCTGAATTTTATTATTTACACAATTTTTTGTTCCTACTGGAAGTTTTGTTACTGTCAGATATCCTTCTTACTGTTTTGAGGATTTATGTTGCTTCAGTGTACACTTTTGTTGGGTTTTGGAAATTTGCAACCGCTGCTTTTCTCCTATATTGATTTCCATTCAATTTTTGGCTCAATTATAGGACTATGATAAATGATACTCTCGGGCTACTCTTGGTGGTGGTAACTTTGGTAGCTTTGTAGGATGGCCATTCATGTTTTAGTCGCTATTTTGACTACAAAATGACTAAAATTTGGGTTATTTTTCTTTTTGAGGTTGCTTTGTCATTTGTTGTTTATTCTAATGATTAAAGCTTTGTAATACTTAGTTTTTGCCTCCTTTTGGGCCTATTATTGTAAATCCTTTTTTCATTTAATAAAATTTGGAATTTATAAGTAAAAAGATTTGTAACTCATAATAATGAAGTTCAAACTAGCGGAGGACCCATTCTTTTAGAATTTACAGCCGCAGGTCTTTGAATATTTCTCTACCAGATGATGGTTTATTTATACAATTTTATACAACAGAAAGTTTTTATCCCACTATGCGGGGTCTGCTACATGACTTTTTTTCTCCATTTTGTCCTATTTAGGGTCAAATTATCATCAAAACCTAATAAAGAAATGTCATTTCTAATATTTTCTAACCAAGTCTTTTTAGGTCTTCTTCTACCTTTTTTAATATAATTCTAATTTAATACATCTACATTCCTAATCGATTTATTGGAAGGATGCCAATTTATTTTACCAAACCATCTGAGGTGACTCTCTCTATTGTTATCTTCCACTGGAGCTACTCCAACCTTTTAACGTATATGCTCATTTTGTATCTTATCTTTAAGAGTAAAACCACTCATCCACCTGAGCATCCTCATCTCTACAACACTTAACTTAATCTTATGCTTCCCTTTTAATGGCCAACATTTTGCACCATAAAGCATTGCAGGTCTCACTACCATCTTATAGAATTTTTCCTTAGGTTTGAGAGGGACTTTTTTATCATATAACAAGCCCGATGCATTCTTCCACTTCAAACATCCAACTTGAATTCTACTAATAATATATCAATCTATTTCACCATCACTCTGAATTATAACCCTAAGATATTTAAAATGCGTGCTCTTATTAATGACTTGATCACCCAAAGTCATAATCCCTCCATAAGATCTATTATTACTAAAATTATACTTTATATATTTAGTTTTAAATCTACTACAATAAAAACCTTTAGACTCTAAGGTTGACCTCCATAATTCAAGTTTACATTCAACTCCTCTCTAGTCGTATCAACAAGAAGAATATCACCAGCAAAAAACGTACACCAGGGTATTACCTCTTCCAAATGTCTAGTGAGAATATCCATAACTAAAGTAAAAAAGATATGGCCTTAAGGTTGATCCTTGTTGTAATCCAACTAAAATAGGAAAATACTTGGTCAAACCGCCTTATGTTAGAACACAAGTAATAGCTCATGCATACTTATCCTTAATGATTTGAATATAAACATTATTGATCTCTTTCTTATGTAGAACTCTCGATAGCACTTATCTTGGATTTTATCATATGCTTTCTCTAAATCCATAATAATCATATGTACCTCCTTAATTATTCTCTCTATACTTCTCCATCAAATCACTCAATAAATGTATAGCTTCCATAGTAGACCTAACTGGCATGTCTCCAAATTGATTTTGAGAAACATTATTGTCACGCTGCAACTTATGATCCATAACTCTCTTCCATAGTTTTAAAGTATGACACATTAACTTAATTCCTCTATAATTCACATAATTTTGTGCATCACCTTTATTCTTAAAATAGGAATTAACACACTCATTCTCCATACATTTGTCATATTTTTAGTCTTCAAAATAATATTAAAAAGTTTAGCAAGCCAAGAAATTCCTTCATCTCCTAAGCATTTCCACACTTCTATTGGAATATCATCAAGTCCAACAGCTTTTCCACACTTCATTTTCTTTAAAAACTCTTTAACTTCGATTTTATTAATACGTCGATAAAAATAAAAATCTTTATTTTCATGTAGGGTGCTAAGGTCACTAAAAATAATTGCATTCTCATAATCTTCATTAAAAAAAGTTCAGCAAAATATCTCATCTACCTTTTTTTAATATCATTTTCTAATAAAAGCACTTTTTGATCTTCATCCTTAATACACTTCACTTGAACTAAATCCTTACTACTCCTATCACTTTGTTTAGCTATATATATATATATATATATATATATATATATATATATATATTAAAAACTAAAATCATTGCATTACAGTTGCCAAATGGTTGCTTGGTTATTTTTTTTCTTAGCTACTCTGGTTAATGTGGGATTATTTGGTTTTTTTTTTCTTAGCTACTTTGTTTAATGTGGGACTATTACTGCTAAAGAAGATTGTAAAATTGAAATTAGTGGTACATTTGCCTTAGTTCTTTTTTATATTTACTGCAAAAAAGGTTTGTTGTTCTTCTACTGATTTATTGGTCTATCTACAAATAATGAGCTTGCTTAAATTAAGCTTCCATTGAATTCATTTTATTATTAGTTGATGCTTAAGGCTATAAATAATCTGAATTGACTTGAATATTATATTGATCAAGTTCATTTATTTATTTCCTTATCAAATTTGGATCAAAATTAAACATTATTTGATTTTAAATCTTATTCAAACTTACTTATAAGTTTCTTTTTAAGTTCATGTCAATAGCGAGATTTAATAAAACTTGATTAATTATATATTTGATTCTAATAATATAAATATATAACCCAATTATAAATCATAATTAAAGTTTAAAAATAAGGAAGAGCGATATGTGCTCTACTAGGGTTTGGTGTCGTGCGCCGTCTCTGCCTTCGTCGCGTACTTCTCTGTCCGCCTCTGGGAAGTTTTCTTCTCCTTTCTTTTGCATTTTTCTGTGATTTCCTTTGTTATGGAGGGTAAAAGGCTTTTTGATCCTAGTTTCTTGTTGGTACTTCTTCATCTCGTTCTTTCTGTGAGGCTTTAGCGGGTTCTTCCCATGCTTCTAACTCCTCTTTCCCTGATCTTAAGATTTCATCTTTTTGAGGGCTTCATTCTCTCTGGATTTCGGATGAGGAAGTGTTAGCCCTTGCTTCTTCTTTTGAGTTTGCGCTTATTGGTAAATTTTCGACGCACCACCCGTCGTTGGAGGCGTTTCGAAGAATTTTTTTCAATCTAAAACTTATGGGTGTTTTTTTTGTCACTGTCCTTAATTCTAAGCATATTCCTATCAAGCTTGAGAATGAAATGGATGATTGTCACGTTTTTTTCCATCGCTCATATTTCATGAATAATTGTTTCATGAAGATTTTCAAATGACCCCCTGCCTTTGACATTGATGTCGAATCCCCTTCTATCCCTATATGGGTTTCCATTCTCAACCTCAGGCCGCATCTTTTTTCCCCTAGAATCTAACATGGACTTGGTTCCATGTTTGTTAAACCACTGAAAATTGATCAGGCAACCTCCTCTGGTAGGCGACCTTCTTTTGCTCGAGTGCTTGTGGAATTAGATGTTACCAAAGTGTATCCTGAGAAAATCTGGATTGGTTCCGAGAGCTTATGCTACATTCAAGCGGTTGTGATGGATCCCTTTCCTGGTTATTGCTTTTATTGTAAGTCCCTGGGTCACTCAAAACTTGATTGCCCGATTCTTCACCATCCTTCTAATCGTGCGGCTGTCCATCCTACTGTTAAGGTGGCACCGGGTATTTTGGATTGTGATAATCCTGTAGCTTTACCCTCTGTGACTCTTGAAGCTTTGATTAATGAAAGTGGTAGAGTGGATATGGCTATTGATTGTGTAGATGGTGATGTTGATGCTTATGGCTCGCCTATGCCTTTTAGTAATGGTTTTTTTAGCTTCGCACCTGTGGTGCATTCTGTTATTTTGCCTGGTTGTGATCCTACCTCCCCTATTTTGGTCGGTTTAGCTGCTGTGGAAAATGTTGTGGTTTCTGATGTGGGTGGTAATGTTAATGGTGATGAGGCGGCAGCTATTTTATCTCCTGACGCTAAACCTTTTCTTCCTCTTAGCATGAATTTCGTTTCCCCTCATGTCTGTCATAGTGCTGAGGGCCCTCCGTGTGTTGGTCCTCTGGTGTCTGTGAGGTCTGCTCCGTCTGTGTTGGAATGCCCGAGTAAACTTGTTATTGTTTCTGATAATATGGGTGCGGGAGTGTGTGATGCTTCCGTTTTTGGTGCCTCTAGCGCAATTCCTAATGATTGTTTAGTTAAGAATAATTTGGTAGATGTTCATATCACTTTAATTAATCCTCAAGAATTAGTGTATAATGTAAAGGACAATTCGGGTATTGATGTTCGTGTGAATCTGGATTGGCTTTAGGGTTCGTCTAATTCTGAATCTGGTTTTTTGGAATCTTCTGGGGACGACGATCCTGGGAACTCTTTCAATGTATTACGTGACAAACCTCTTGTCTCCATTGCTTCTCGTGGTAGGTCATAGGGGAGGTGTCGTCGTGGTCGTTGATGGTTATTGTGGCTGCTCATTTGGTTTCTTTTGGATGCACATTGGATCTATTGTTCTTTTTTTGTCTGGTTGCTCTCGACGGTTTCTTTCGGTGTGGTCGTTCTATTAGTTATGTTATGGACGATGAGGAAGCAGCGGTGCTGCAAGGGTTGGTGAGCAACCTGGGTGGTCCATTGTGTTGGCTGTTTCTCTTTGTCGGTTTTGCTATGCCCCATGGATGACTCCTCCCTGGCAACCCGATGCTGGTCTGAGTCCGCGCCTTTGGAGCCTGTTTCATTTTGACTTTTTTTGTGCCTTTTGCTGTTCCTTGTGTAAACTAATGTTGTGGCCCTATTTGGGGTCTTTCATTGTAACATTTCTTTTTTAATATATTCCGGTTTTTGGAAAAAAAAATATAATTAAAGTTTTAAATTTTAATAAAAATGGATAATTATGGGTTAATTTTCTAATTTTTTATAATGTTTAAAATTTTTAAATAATTAAATTATAAAATGATCATGTTATTGTTGATTTTTATGTTTAATTGTAGGGCGATTAATTTGGCGTTAATTAAGATTCATGATCTTCGATTATTAATTATGGGGAGACTTATTTGTCGCTAATTAAGATATATGATCTTAGATTAGATTGAAGAGTTATCATCATTGTCATTAAAGTCAAATGAATTGGTGGCATAAAAGTAAAAAAAAATATAATTGTTTACAATATGTAATGCTTTATAGTCCACAATAATCATTAATTGCCATTAATCACAATTAATTAAGCTTTACAATTAAGTGATCATCAATGAGAAAGATAATATTCTTGCTTTTTTATCACATGCAGAAAGATAGCCTTGTCTGCCACTTATTATTATACATCCATACATATGCTACTCTCCTAAATTAATCAATCATAATTTGTTTGAGGAACCTTTTATTGCTATCATGCTCAATTTTAATTTCAAATGTGAAGATGTGAATTTTATAATGGAGAATTAATTTTTAATTTAAAAAAATGATGTATTAAAATTAATTATATATATACATGCATATTTATCTGTAATTTGAATTCTAACAAATTAACCTATTTAATACAAAATTAATGTTGTAAGAGTATACTTGCATCTTAAAACTTAATTAATTATGTATTTGACATTAATAATTTAAATATATTAAAAAAAGTTTAAATCTGCCCATTTAAGCTCATTTTAAAAAGCTCAAAATTTTATTGAAATTTATTCAATTTTATAATATAAAAATATAAATTAGTATCAAATTATTCATCACAAGGAGATAAAAAAATAGGGATTTTTACATGCATAACATTTAAAACTGTTGAAAATACATATCTAACACATAAACATTAATATTTACTTATCTACCACCTAAATTCTTCCTCTCCTTCAATTCTACCACTCTTTTATCCGCGTGTCTTCTTCCATTTGTTCGCGTGAAGGAAGTGTACAACCCATCATGTGTCTCCGCTATGGTTCCATGAAACACTACTCGGCACAGGACGTTGTAAGAAAGAGCAAAAGCCATCTCGCTCAAGTTCATTGAGGAGGAATTGGAAGAAGATAGATCAGTAATAGCGGCGCACAACATCTCCACCTTCTGCTCCTGGACGGATTGAAACGATCACACACGCCGTCGTCAAAGGAGAGCTTGGTTCCTACTTTAGAAGTGTGCAATCCATCATGTGTCATCTTTTGTTCATCATCAGAACATCTCCACCACCAACTGTGATTCTACAAATGGTTCCCTCTGAGCAGTAATCCTCATCTAGCAAAACCCACCATTGTTGCCATATTTGGTCTACTTCATATCTCCTACAATCGGAACAGAGGAAATGAGATCGGCGTGGCATCGAGGATGGAGCAGGCCTTGGAGATGCAAGCTAAGAGTGAGAAGGCTGTGTGATACTGTTGCTGTTGGTACTATCCTCGATTCCCTTTCCATCCGCAGGAATCCCGCCGGAGAATTAATTTGACGCAGAATCTGTTGTTTGGAACTTAGAGACGATAGACACATCTAAAGATGATGTCAAACTTGCTTCTTGGAACTAGGTGACAGTAGGCGTGTTCCTCCATGGCTTCTCCACCAAAGGCGACGTTGGAGATGTCGAAGAAGTCGAGATTGGAGAACTAGTTGAGGGTGAAATCGGCCAGGGTGCTCGGCAGCGTGCTGTAGGCGGTGTAGGAGAGTTTGTTGCAGTAGTCGTCGGTTTCGCAATTGTCGTTTCAGGAGGAGTCGAAGGAACAACCAGTGCAGACCCACACGCGTCCGCCGGTTGTCCTGGCTAGATGTAGATGGTCCATGGGCCGTTGTTGAGCTGGATGCCGCCGCCGGAGGGAACTACAGTGAAGGTGGTTGTTGAGAGTGACGGGATGTGACGGTATGTGCAACGAAGTGGTAGATAAGTAAATATTAATGTTTAGGTGATAGATATGTATTTTCAATAGTTTTAAGTGTTATGTATGTAAAAATCCAAAAAAAAAATATTTATTTTTCTTACTTTATATATAATAATAAATAAAATGATATTCCCATCAAAAAATCCAACTTCTCATTTATTTTAAAATACATTCATTTTTCAGTCGGCTTACCGACTACGCAGTAGCTTCAGCTTCTCTCTCTCTCTCTCTCTCTCTCTCTCTCTCTCTCTCTCTCTCTCTCTCTCTCTCTCTCTCTCTCTCTCTCTCTCTCTCTCTCTCTCTCTCTCTCTCTCTCTCTCTCTCAATTATTAGATACTATCTACTCTAATCTTCATCTCTTCCAATCAATCTCTGTTTCCCTTACTGTTCAGTTGTTCTGCTCTCTCTACCTCGATCATCGGTTCCATGGCGGAATGGTTTGTTGGTCCGATCATGGACAAGATCATCAACGCTTGCTCTGATTACCTGGAAGAGCAAGTCGGATGGCAGACCGGCATGAAGAAGGAGCTGGAAAGCCTGCGAGAAAACCACCCCAAGATCCAAGCTGTCGTCTTTGCCGCTAACCAAGCACAAATTAGCGATCACAACCCGGCTCTCAACAAATGGATCTGGCAGCTGCGAGATGTTGTTGATGAGGCAGATGATGTGCTCGATGAGTTTGAGTACATGAAGCATAAACAACAGCTGACCAATAACATGGAGGAAACAGAGGTGCGTTCATTATCATCAACTGCCTATTTAATACTTGTTGCAAATAAATATATTTAGGGAATAATCTATTTCTCTCTAATTTTATCAGAAAAGAACGGCGTTTTTCAACGCGAGCTTCCTGATTGAAAGTGCTCGCAAAGTAGGCGAACGTGCTCTCAAGATTGATCCCAACTTGAAGAGGTTGGAGGAGGTTGTGCAGAAACTAGATAAAGTTTCAGCTGGGGTTAGTACTTTTCTTCATCTTCTAGATAGCGCAAACCAGGAGCAGCAGCGTGAGTTGTCTGAAGCACGTGAAACAGGATCCTTGCCTTCGAATGATCTCATCGGTAGAGGCGAGGCTAAGGAGTTTGTTATGCAGTGGCTGAGGAAACCATCAAATGAGCCTCGGACAACTAGGTACAGAAACATTTCTCTTCTATCTATAGTAGGCCATGGTGGCATGGGAAAGACAACTCTCTTGCAACATGTATATGAAGATGAATTGACAAAGGAATTTGATCTTAAAATGTGGGTTTGTGTTTCCAACAAATTTGATGTGAAAAAAGTCATTGCAGATATGTTGGAATCTCTTAAGAAGGAGAGGCCTCGTTTGGAGACACTTGAGTCACTTCAAGATAGTCTTCGGACTGAGATAATCTCCAAAAAGTTCTTACTTGTGCTGGATGACATTTGGGAGAATGATGAGAAGCAGGATAAAAGTAAATGGGAGAAGGTGCTCGTCCCTTTGGCTTATGGGAGTTTTGGTAGTAAGATTTTGGTAACAACTCGAATGGACTCAGTTGCTTTGATGATTGCAAAGGTTATTAAAAAGAGTAAGGAAACATTTAAGTTAGAGGGCTTGGAGGAAGATCAATGTTTGAAGCTCCTCAACTCTCATGCATTTGCTGATATAGAGAATCCTAATGATTATAAAAGATTAAGATCCATTGCTGGAGAGATAGTTAAAAAGCTTTCAGGATCTCCATTGGCTGCAAAGGTCATCGGTGGTGTTTTGAATTCTAGTTTGAATGAAAGACATTGGACAAAAGTTTTATATAGTGATTTCGTAAGTCCAAAATTGGGTCAGAATGACATCTTTATCATTTAAGATTGAGCTATATGTTCCTCCCAAAACATCTACAAAATTGTTTCACATTTTGTTCTATATTTCAAGAAGATTGTAGGTTTGATAAAGATGATTTAGTTAGAATGTGGATTGCATTGGGTTTCATTCAGCAACCTCATGATCAAGAATGGACTATGGAGGATATTGGAGGAAGGTATTTTGATGTTTTGGTTAAAAAATCTTTCTTTCACAAGTTTGGACGATACTACATGATGCATGATTTAATACATGAATTGGCACAATCAGTATCTATACATGAATGTTTAAGAGTTGAGGATGATACAAAGTTGCCTTCTATAATTCCTAAGACTCTTAGACACTTGTCTATTGAAACTACAAATCCAGACATCATAAAAAAGATTGGGCAGTTTAAATGTTTGCATTCTCTTATCTTGTTCTATAGAACTTCCAATCAAGATCTTTGTAATGCACTTACTGAAATATTCAAAGCATCGAGAAGCTTACGCTTATTATACATAAGGGCTCCAAAAGACTTTGAAATAATACCTGAAGAGATTGGAAATTTGATACATCTTCGATACTTAAACATTGATGGTTATTATTTGACTATGTTGCCAAGATCTCTAAGCAATCTCTATCACTTGCAATACATGATAGATTATATCAGAGCGGTGCCAAGCCAATCTAAAGTTGATGATTTTTTACCGAGTGGCATTAACAACCTTTCTAACTTGCGATATGTGAAATTGCCCAAAGATTGTATTTCATCGATATGTGGGATTGGGAAGCTAAAGTCTCTTCAAGAATTGAATATGTTTGATCTTAGAGATGCGAGTGGTTATAGAATTGGAGAGCTGGAGAATATGAATGATCTTTGCAAATTAGGAATCAATTGCCTTGAAAATGTTAAGGATGCCAAGGAGGCTTGTAGTGCCAAATTATGTGCCAAGAGGAGGCTCACAGATTTAACCTTATGTTGGAGTAACACTGATTCGAGGAACATCGATTTATATCAGAACGTGCTCGACAACCTTCAGCCACCAAAATGTCTAAGGAATCTAAGCATAGAGAGATACATGGGTGCAAGGTCTTCAATATGGATGAACAATGTCAATCCAATCTTCAATATAGAGAAAATCGAATTGACAGATTGCATGGAGTGTGAAACTCTTCCACCTTTTGGGCAACTTCCCTTCCTCAAGTCGCTGACACTTTCTAAAATGCCGAAAGTAAAATGTCTCGAAAGTAAATTTAATGGGAATGATAAATACCATGCCTTTCCATTGCTAGAGGTGCTACATTTTACGAAATTAAAAGCATTAGAGGATTGGTTTGAGGCAGGAGTGCCTGCTGAAGATGGATGTTTGTTTCCTTGCTTAATTCAACTGAGGCTACATAACTGCCCCAAGTTGAAAGACTTGCCCTTTTTGCCTTCTAAGCTCAAGACCTTGAAGATATATAAAATTGGGTGGAAGAATTTGAATTTCTGTAGCAATTCAAATCCTATTGCCCTTGAAACATTAGCGGTCTTTCACTGTCCAAACATTACATCTCTTCCTTTGGCTGATGAAATAGCAAGACTTGCAGGACTAAGAGACTTGACAATTATAAAGTGCACCAATCTGATCTCTCTCGGAAGATATCGAGAAGTGAAGACCAGTAATAATTGCCATCTCATGCTCAGTGATCTTAGCATAAGTGATCCATCGGTGTTGCTAATGGAGCCATTGAGAAGTATCTTCTCCTTAAAAAAGCTGAGTATTTGGTCAAATGAAGAGCTGGTTTCATTTACAAATGAGTCGGAGGAGTGGTTTCTGAAAGTTAGTTCTTCTCTTTCTCAGCTGAATTTTTCATTTCTGAAATCCTTAGAGTCTCTCCCTTCCTCCTTGGAATGCTTATCTTCACTTGAGGATCTATCTATTGATGACGCTCCTATGCTTCGGGAATTACCGAACCTTCCTCCCTCTTTGGAAAGCCTATATATTTCGAGCTGTCATCCAGAGTTAGAGGAGAGATATCGAAAGGATGGAGGCTCCCATCGGCACAAGATTGCTCACATTCCTCATATCGATATTCATCCCTGATAATTTCAGCGAATTATTACGTCAAGTGACCGGACGGTTGGGACATCAATCCAGATGCGTCACGTCACCCGGATAAACTGGGCCCCAGATGTATATGGGTGACATGGGGCGTCTGGATTGGTGTCTGAACAAATCCGGACACCGGACATAATAATTTTCCGATAATTTCAAAATACATGAGCTGCGAACTTCTTTATGTTATTGATATGAAATGTGAAGAATGCAATGGCAGTATTAACCAGTTTGTATAATTTGATGTATATATATATGTTCTTCTTTTAATATTTTGTTATATATGTCATTGATCATTCAGAACTGAAATCTAAATAATTCTTTTTAATTTCTTATTGATTTCTCGAAATGAAACAATTATCTATGAATTTTATTTCTTTTTACACTTTCATCAACCCTAAATCTCATTACTATTTTTTAATGAGGGTGTTGGGACCTAACCAACAAAAAAATAAATAAATTAAATTTCATTGAGATGATTTTTACAGCTATTAAATTTTTTTTAGATAAATATGTTATCAGATTAGGCTCCCATTGAATTTATTTTATTATTAATTGATGTTTAAAGCTATACATAATTAAATTTATAGATTTTAATAAAAATTGGTGTAATCCATTAAGTATTATTTAAATTATTGGATTTAAATATAAATATTAATATAAAAAGTTCAAATCTATTTATCCAACTATTTATTTGACATTTTCATTTCACAAATACGTTTAAAAATATAAATAATTTTTAAAACTAATAAAAAAATTTAATACATTAACATCAAATAAAAAACTAATTATGAATATATGACAAAATTTAATATTTAATTCAATTTTATTTAATTTTATAAATAAAAATATATATTCTAGAAACAAACATCAAATTATTCATCAAATGCATATTTGCCCAACCCTACATATATTAAACAATCTAATCATTCAGAGATTAAAATGCCAAATTACAGGCTTGGAAGATTTTAACATTTTGCATTAACACAAAAATGTCATTATTTCAGCAACTTCGCCATATATACAAAATCATAATTTTTACCAATATTACAACTAAGGTGTTAGTAAAAAAATCAAAATAATAATGCAATTGAATTAATCATGCTACATTTGATTCAATAGCATCTTACTCATAAAATGATTTTATCTATAATTAATCATTATGTCAAATCTAAACAACATCTAGACATCATCCGCTAATAATACAATATCATAATAGATATCATAGGAACAATAATTAACTAATTATAAGATTCATCAAAAAACAACCCACGATAAATGCAAATAAAAAATAAGATCTAATACTCTACAAATGAAGTTTTCATTGGGACAACTCCGAGAGAAGTGAAATAGACACAACCATGGCTCATGAAACCTTCATCATCACAATCAGCATCAACATAAAAATCACCAACTTTATGAATGAAGCTTTCATTGGCACAGTTCCAGAGAGACAAGTCAAATAGTTCCACACCACAAGTTAAAAATTTTTTGATGCCTCACCAATGCATATGAAGTGAAACTGACATATATAAAGATATAAAGAGCAATAACATTGTCTTCCACATCAAAAACTAGCTGTCTTGAGTACTTCAAAAAGAAAGTACCCACATCTTTGTAAATAAAAAGTAAGGTAGCTAAAAATACAATAAAATGAAAAAATGCCCTTAATTACATAACCCGCTAATATTGGATACACCACACAATGGCCTATAACAAAATTTATGCTTTGAAGATCATTGGCGTGAAAGATACATAACCCACTAAATCCAAAATTTCCCTTGATTTGCGCTTTGAAGAAGTTTGGCGTGAAAGATATATCTAGCACAACCTGATCATTTATCATAAAAATCTTCATTATATATGTGATGCAATAATGAAGCTTGCTGATGATAATTTGAATTTATTTTTAATGTTTACAATGAAAATGAGTTTACTAACGATGACTTTGGTAGATTTGCAAAATAGTTTTAGCATATCATGCAATAAAATGAAGAAATTAGTAGTCTTCACATTAATAAATTTTATAAAATGCTTGATTGTTCAATTGAGAGATTGAAGGGTAAGATAGCACCAATCTTGAGTTCAAATTTCTAACCACCTAAAACAAAATGACCAAAAAAACACCATAATTATATAGAAAGGGGGATAAAGAGGCTTCTACCTAATACTCAAATTGAAGGGTCTTCCTTCAAATGAAATTCATAGCTTTTTTTGCAAGTGCGAAAATTGTTTTGTACATTAAGAGATTGAGAAATTCTTTCATAAACTTGCATCCACACAACTAAAATTTTTCACAACCAGTAAACAAAGAAGGCTTGATTGAGTAAAAGAAGGGAGCTAGCATGACATTGTACATGTCATGTTAACCAAATAGCTAGAGTCAACAGGTGAAAAAGAAAAAAATATAATAATGAAAACAAAAAAGAAAGTAAAACATGAATACTTAACTTTATAGCAACCTATAGGAAGACCTTCACAAAATAAGCAACAATCTCATTAGCTAAATTTCTTATCAAAAAGCGATGAGAGAAACACCTATAGAAGTAAAATTTATAGAGAAATTCAGATTAAATCCGGTAAGATAAAAAATCTAAAGTTTTATCAAAATCTATTTGGAAGAAAGATAAAAAGAGAGAAATATATAAGAGAAACTTAGAACAAAGACAACAGCTCGCATGATCCATGCTTGTTTGGTTTGCAAGGGTAGCCTTCCCAATCTACTGAGAAATGAACTTTCGTGGCTTGAGCTTAGTGCTTCCGTGTGAGTTAGGGCTTGGGAGGAATTAATCGCGGGATTAGGGAGAGGGCAAGCTTGGGTATGGGAAAAAAGAGGTAGGCTTGGGAGATGGAGGCAAGAGCAGAATGACTGAGATTCACTTGAGTTAGGGCATAGGAGGGACAAATGGCGTGATTCAGGGCTGGAGATTATAATTGAGCGGATTTATAGTTTAGTGGAAGTTAAAATCGTTGCTACCAAGTGCTTCAAAAATAACTAATTTTGGTTGTGTCAATATTATTCTAATTTTTTTACAAACTAAAAAATTTTCTTACAAAATGTTTAGTATGTGTCCTTGTGAACAAAGACTAGATTTTTAGTTCGAGGAGTGGGATTGTCCTAAAGCAATTCCTTAGTTATGAATAGGATCCTATGGATATGAACATTTTAGTTTTTAAAGTGCCACATAGTGTTGACCTCATCTTTGTATGAGGTTCACCAATGAAAACTAAACCCAAAACTAAGCTCAAATCCAAAATTCCAAACAAAAAACTCAAGGTCAAGAGCCCATGTCATATAACCTTTTTGGGTGATTTTTCAATCACCTCAAAATGAAACCTAATGAACTTGGATTCATGATTTTTCAATTGCATCTTTATTAGGCATGTCTCTAGGGTCACCCCTCCAAATTTGAGGCCAATTTAAGACCTCTAACCCCAAAAATATAGTTGAAATTCAAAAGCTGCAAAACCTTCAAATATTTATAGCTTATGCCACTGGACCTTCCACCTTGTGAAATTTGACCTTGGGAACTTCCCCAAAAACTCTGGACATGTTTATTACCCTTGTTATGACATGTAAACCATAAAACTACAATTTGGTGGACCTTGGTTGACCCAAAGTTGACCATGGGCCCACTTGATTAAAATACCCCTTAAGGGGAAAAATGATGTTCTCTTTAAACTCCAATATGTCTCAATTAAACTAAGCCATGGAAGTTCTTCTAATGCATCATAAACATTATTAGAAGTGTATTGAATCCAAACCCAAGTTTTGATTTGACCTGGTTGACTAAAGTGCTCCTTAAGGTTTTAAATGAGTTTTTCAAACAAAATGACATCTCCATGGCATGAGACCACCTAAATTTTGCCTCAAATCATCAATCCAAACCTATTGGACCCAACCCTAAACTCTAGGCAAACTTGGTTAACCAACTCAACCAAGTTTGACCAAATACGTACATACAATTGAACCTAGCTCAAATCCATTGATCAAGGCATTGCTAAGCCAACCTAAGGCCCTAAGGTGACCTATTAGGTCCCTAAGGGAGTCCCCTTGAAGGCCCAACACTTAGGTCCACTTGGGTTAGCCAAAACCCAACTTAAGGCAAGTCAAACCCAACCAAGGGTTCAATTGGGTCTTCCATGACCTAATACATATGCCCTAACTGGCCCAACACTTGGGTCAACTTAGGTTAAGACTTAAGCTACCCCAAAGTGATCAAAACCTCGTTGACTTGAGCTAAATATCAACCAAGACCAAATCAAACATAATGTCCTATCACATTGGATAACCCATGACCCTATACACCTCCTATGGTCAGCCCAACCCCTGGCTCAACCTGTGTTATGACCCAAATTGACCCAAACCATCTAGGCTTTGGTGAACTTAAGCCATGTTAGGAAATTAAGATCTCTTCTTACCCAATTGAGCTCACTCCTGAGCTCACCAACTCTTTAGGCTTCTTTCTATCTCAGCCAAACCCAAATGGTGGTAGGCGGTAGCTAGGGCAGGTTAAACCGATCACACGTGGTCACCTTCTCACATAAGCCAAGCCCAACGACTTTTCAGCCTAAGCTTACCTCCTTTGAGGTTAGGAGGCTCTATATAGATGTCCCCTCCAGTTAGCAGTAGTAATCTAGATCCCCCTAGGGATCATCCTGGTCATCCAAAACCATCAGAGGAGGTTTGAATAGGTCATCCCAACTTAAGCCCCCTCATTTAATTCCAAAATTTTGAAAACACTCCTCAGAGTAGTACGAGCCTTCCCTTAGCTTCCCTAGTATCCTAGCCTTCTCTAGAGTGACCTCGAACAAACTCTGGCAAAGTCTTTTAGCCCTTAAGTCTTACCTCTGGTGCTCCTCCAAGACACGAAGTCTGAAAAATAATTCCTCCTGTTCATCGCCTAAAGCTTCCTGATATAAGACAACGACAACTGGAGCCTTGTTTGAGGTAAAATCCCATTCTCAAACTACATAGCTAGGCAGGCTGGGAAAGTATGAAAGAAACCTTCAAATCACTGAGTGACTGTTAGATTGAAGGCTTCTAAACTCCTGGCCCTCTCTATGAAATTTGGTGAGAGTTCATCAGCGGGATCTCTCAGATCATGCTAGAGAAGCTCTAAGGTTTGAAATGCGAATGGGATGAGGAAGACAAAATATTAATAGTTGATCACGATCAATGGTGTGGATTCGATCCTACGGTCCCAATATGCGTTAAATCATAGTCGTCCAATCATTGATCCGACGGCTATAGTTAATGTCATGTTACTGCCATTGGCACCAATGATTGCACTGTCCAATCATGATGTGCCGCGTGTAAAGATCACACTGACCAGTGTAATTCCGGATTAACTTTCACAAAAAAAAAAAAAGGAAGAATTTGAAAAATCACAACTCTTCACATAATTATCTAAATAGATTGATTTTAGGCTCATTGGAAAGGTCTTAAGGAGACCTACAAAATCTCAATAGTCAAGACCATGATCATGCATGAAACTTAAGGTTTGCTTAATCCAAACCCAAGGGTCTTTAATTGACCTTTAACTTTAAATTAAGCTTGATAACCTATTGAATGAGATTTAGGGTTTTGTTGTTTATGTGCTATTTATGCTTAGGCTAAGGTGTATATGGCCACTGATTTTAGCCCCCACCTAGGTTTAGATAGCCTTTTAAAACTCCCCAAAGGTGAATTTATGTTTACCTTAGGCGGCCTAGTTGGCCACCTTAGAGGGTTTGCCATGGGACCAAATTTGACAGATTTGGATTATGGTATTAGGTGATCTCATGGTCCAAACTTCACTAAATTTGGAATCCATTTGATCCACTATCTAGGTAGCCCAAGATTTATCCTTACAAATGACCTAGGATTTTAATAAATTCATAATTAATTCAATTTAAATCCTAAAAATACAAAATGAAATCTTAATTACTCATAATTTAATATATAATTAGAAAAAATTAAAACCCACTTGATTTCTAATTAAATTAAATTTAAATTAATAATAAAGGAAAATTTCTAATTAATTAATTAAAAATAATTAAAATTCCAAAATAATTTCGAGCACTTGGAATAACCTCTAAGAGTCATTAGTGACGTTTGGGAGAGTTTCTAGTAGGTTTGGGATTGATTTGGAACCAAAATCACAAAACCTTCCTAATTAGACAATTAAA
Source organism: Dendrobium huoshanense (assembly GCA_016618105.1). Lineage (NCBI taxonomy): Eukaryota > Viridiplantae > Streptophyta > Magnoliopsida > Asparagales > Orchidaceae > Dendrobium > Dendrobium huoshanense. Next base: position 47,986,052 of record CM028360.1, on the reverse strand, counting down.
TATCCAAACTTAAAAAAATTACAACTAATGCAAAAAAACTCCAAATTGAACAAAACCAAGGTAATTGGACTCATAATTTAATCTAGTATTTATAAAAAAATATAAATTTTCAAAAATCACAAAAATAAAAAAAGTCAACTCTTTGATCAACCTTAGTCCAAAAACATATGTTAACTTTAAAAAATCATACCTAATTGTAGAAATTTTTAAATTGAGCAAACTCAGTGTCATTTTACTCATCTTAGAATTTAATATTTATAAAAAATAAGATAATTCCAAAAAATTATTATAAATCAAAAAGTCATAAAATAGATCCTTTAAGTAATACATTAAAATATTACAATATATATATATAAATTAAATAAATTAACCAAATTCTAGTAAATCACTAATCTAACCTATTAAATCCAAAATGAACTCATTAAAGGTGATCAACCTTAATCCAAACCAATTAAACTTATCAAGCAATATTAGTTATTACTAAGTAACTCGGGTCTACGAAGCTATTAACTTAGCCCCAATGATGATGAAATAAACCTCACAGCCCTAGTATAAACAAATGTAGAGATCATTTAGCAAATAAAATCATCATAAAATGAATATTAAGACACCAATATTTAAATTCAAACTAAAATCTCCTCAGCCTAAAAATAAATAAAGTAAAATATTAGAAAACATCAATTAATAATCTCATTTGGGACATACCCAAACCACATAGCTTGTTGCACATATTGTAGATGGTTTGCTATGACAATCAACTCTAGTTTTAGGCTAGGCCGTTGTTCCTTCATATTTGCTCACTATGTGACGTATATTATTTATGGACTTTACATGATTTCCATTACATGCTCGTTATTATGGTTTGATACGCCCTATGATATTTTGATGTAATATTTCTATTATGTTTTTTGTGAATTGATATGATGAGCGCTAGATTTTCCTATGTTAGGACGATTTGGATGCTCAAAAAGTTTTTTGCATGTGTTCATGCTCATGTAGGGTTGTAATTGGGGGCTAAATTAAAATTTAACTAATACATTTTATGCATGTGCTAAAAATTGCTAAGCCCCCCTAAGAAAAAAAAAGAGCATAGTCAAGTGATTATGATTGACTCAAATGTGAGCACATGAAATTATATAACTACTTGGGATGATTTTGATGATTTTAATATAACTGCTTAGGATAACATACATGGAGTATTGAGTCATTTTGAATTTTTAATATGTATTTAAATTTCTAGGAGTTGTGAAAGTTAAATTTAAAATGGGGCATTTGATACCCAATTTGGAATCAAAAGGGAAAGGAAACATTCATTACGAGAGAGTTTCCTTTTATTTGGAGATCCAAATTCTAATATGTTGAAATCCAAAGAGAAAAGAAACACCCATTCACAAAAGAACTCTTTTCATGTGGATACCCAGACCTAATGAATCCGAGGAGCCCAAAAAAGAGAGCTAAAGAAGTGAAGAACAAAGAAATGTCCCATTTTAAATACTTGCACCATTCTTTATGATTAGAATTCAATTGTTGTTAGTGGTGTCCGACCACTTTTAATTTCTGTAGACTCTAAAATTTGAATTAAGTGCACTTGCCACATGGACTTTAAATATTATATATGTTTGATGATGTGTTTACATTATTCATGTTTTAGAAAATGCCTGACTTTCTTGATTTTTTTCTTGCATACGTAATTTGTTTTAGCTTGAAAAAACACGATTAGGCTCTTAAAGATGACGAAAAAACTTTTCTACTTGTAATTACATAAAAATTTTGTAGGCTCACATAGAAAGATAAGCGATCTCTAAAAAGTAAGCCCAGGAACGCCCAAAAGTTCTCATGCATGCATATTCCCTTCTCACCTTATTAAGCACATTCCTGCCTATGGGTAATGACATACCACATAGCCTATTAGGATGCAATTTTGTCTAGGGGATGTTGTGCATCTCTAAGGAAAAATATAAATTATAAACCTAAATTTTCGGTGGCTTACGGACAAAATAAATTCCAACGATAAAATATGTGTAGGAAAATAAAATACATCAATGTTTTCTACCAGTAATGTTTATTGACAAATTTTTAACGGCTTCCTGTGGATCCAGTAACTGAGAAAATGGTCATGTTAAGGACAAATTAGCAGTGGACTGGAGGAAATCCCGCATGTATTTTCTATGATTTTATTGGCGGAATACATGCCAAAAAATTCTGCAAATTTTCCTTCGCCCCTTCTTCATACCGTTGGTTCATATCGAGTGTTTCTGGTGGAAATTTTGCCGGAAACTTGTAGCATGTTTAAAAAAAATCAGCACTTCTTTATTTCACAGATACAATTCACACAATACATTAGATGCTACAATAATTAATGCAAATATATTTCAATACAATTAAGTAATTAACACAATCAATACTACAACAATGACTAAAATTAACATGTTTCAAATCGTTCAGAACATAAAATCAACAAACTATCAAATATAATCGTCGTAAAGAAAACATATTCAACTCAACAACATAAATATCGCAACCTTGTCCTCCTTACAGACATTCATAATGAAGTCTCCAAACAACAGTAACAACTTAAAAAAATATTGGTAACATTTCTCAATATATATAAGAAACTATTCTAATCATTTTTCAATCCCTTAGCTCCACTCAGATTAAGGCTGCTTATCTTTCTTTCAATTTTGGCTTATAAATGATTATAGCTCTACTTGCATCTCAATCTGTTGTGTCAGTATGTTTGGTGTGTATTTCTCTTTTCTTCTTTATCCCCTTCATGAGAGCAGTCACCCTCTGGCTGATGATCCCTAGAATTAAATTAGGAAGAATTATTTATTTATCATTTTAATAATATACGAGAGCTTTTCTAAATCATAAATATCAATAATAACCAGTAAAAGCAACTAAAATCATATAAATCAATAAAATGTTATTTATACTAGTTAGGATATCACTACAATCACTAATCTATCATAAGCTCTTGACTATAAAAGAATAAAAAAATGTAGAATAAAATCTAAAGAAAAACTTGAAATTTTTTATCAGTATCATTGCTCATGATCTTGACCCTTTTCCTGACCTGAAATCATTAAAATCCACATAAGGAGCTAAAAAACTAACAGTAACCAAAGCTCTATCACTACTTTCAATTAGTATAAGCAAATTATAATAATATCTATCTTATGGCGAATATAGTTTTTAAATTTGACTTAAAATGACTACTAAAAAAATGTATTTATTTAGGTCAAAATACAGTTTATTACAGGCGATATTCTCAACTCCACTATGGCCAAATAATGCAGATGTAGATGAATTTTTCTCATATGCATGGGCCTAGAAACCTAATTCGTACACCTCCCATTATGTAGGGGTGTTAATATTTGACATGACCTGAAAACCCGACCTGAACTTAAAATTTTCAAGTCGAGTTCGGGTCAACCCGAACCCAAATCGGGTCTGGTTTGGGTTAGGGATTTCAACATGTTTGCAAAATCGGGTCGGGTTGACCCGAAAAGCTGATATTGACCCAGATTGACTCGTTTGAAAAAAAAAAAAAAAAAACTCGGGACCAACCCACCCTCCGGCAAATTATTGCGTATGGTGTCCGGATTCGTCCGAACACCAATCCGATGTCGCCACGTCACCAAAATGCACCGGGACCCAGTGTATTTGGGTGATGTGGCGTCACCAGATTGGATGTGACATCTGGTGACCAGACGCAATAATTCGCCCCCACCCTCAGGACCAACGTGGCAACCCATGCCGCATCCTTTGAGACCAATATACGACCCTGACCTCACTGCCACCCTCGGGACTAGACATGGCAACCCTCGCCGCCTTCGGGACCAATATGTGGCCCTGGTCTCGTCGCCACCCTCGCGACCAACGTGGTAGCCTCCGCGGCTCCACCCAATTGTTGTCGACCTCGGCCCTCAAGAACAAACATCATTGTTGTAGCCATTTACGCCCAAACGTTGTTGCCGTCGTAGCCATTGCCGCTCAAACAGCATCGTCGTTGTCCTCGGGACCAAACGGTTGTCACTATTGTCATTGCTGAATCAGGTTGGCGGGTCGTGTCAGATTGACGCGGACCCAAAGCAGGTCGGGTTCGGGTCCAAAAAATTGACCCATTTGCAAAAATGGGTTGGGTTCGGGTATGCTTAAAAAGTGTAGGGTCAAATTCGGATTCAACCCTAACCCAATCCAAAACCCACTTTTGACAGCCTTACCATTATACCTACCTCCAACAGCCTAGGACCAGGTATGGTACTCAGAGTACTACATCGATCCTGAAGATGATCCCTCAGCAACAGAAGTCTAACTCCCCCTAATTCATATAAAATACATTTCTATATGTTAAATATTTATGAACACTATTAAAAATTGGATACTCACAAAATCATCATTTTCTTTCTCATCAACCAACTAATGATCAACTTGGTGTTGATGTGTTCATGTATGCAGGATGTAAGCTCCCAAACAAAGTATATAATATGAGAACATAGTTAATATATGTATATATATATATATATATATATATATATATATATATATGGAACCCTTAAAGATGATGTCAATGCTAAATGGAAATTTAGGCTTCGTTTGGGACAGCTTTCTTATTGCTTCTTAAAGCGACTTTTTACTAAAAAGCTGCTCTACGAAGCATTAAGAAAATTGTCACAAATAAGACCTTAATATAATATGCCGCATGGAATATTCAGCTGAAATGTTAAAAAAAAAAAAACTAATTTGCTTCCCATACTACCTTCTATTCGGTATTTGAAGAATGCTGATAAATGTGATTTGGTTAGATGAATAACTTTAGAAATGTATGGAGTTTTTAGGGTTTAGGGTGCCTTCCACCACTGACCTAGGCTATTTAGTCGCCTTCTAATTCATAATATCTGATCTTAACTTCTCTCCTTTCATTCCTTCTTTGCCAGATGAAGGATCATGCAGAATTCTGATTTTGTTCAGTAATAAGAACTATATTTACTCAAAAAAAAATTGAAGTTTGTGGATCAATATCCAAAGATTAAACTCTGTAATTTCTGGGAATGAACCAATTAAACGCTAGAGATTTTATCCTGCAAATTCTTCACTAGCAATTACATATACATAACACCTAAAATTTTAATTATTTACAAAACTAATATCTTCTTACATTCATTTTTCAAATTCTCATTCAAATATCAAAATTCATAACAAAAGTACAATATATATTTTCCCTATTATCAAATTTCTAATGATTTAATTGTAGCAAGAGCAAATGTATAGAATTGATAGATCTAAAAAATTGACATAGATGTTAATTTTCTAAATAGTTAAAATTTAAGTGGTATGTATGTTATTCCTCCTAGAACATTAGGAACTATGATGTGCAGAAATTCCTTGGAATGCTGGAAGTAGAAAGATCCACTAAAACAGTCAAAACTTGGATGGAAGAAGAGAAAGAGTAAAGATGTTGAACTAACCTAGTAGACAGGTCATTATAGTCTTCAAAGCTGGAAAGCTTGAGTTGGTCACTCATGTCAATTGATTCTATTGTCTGGCGATCTTCCTTTGTGATATGAAACTTACAACATTTTTTCATGGCGGTTTCCTCTTATCCAGAATTATACTTTGTTCAAAACTGGATTGTAAATGAATAACAATGATATCAAATATCCTGAAGCAATTTGTACTAAGAGGATAAAATAAAATATTTAAAATTAGAAAGCATGTTCAAAGTTATAAGATATTTAAATTTTTTGTTAAGACAAGATGAACCCATATTATTATTTTTTATTTATGCTTAAATGTCTTCAAATTATGAATATTTATCTTATAATTATAAATATTTTATCATAGCATCTATATACAGATTGCATCATGGTATATTGGTATGCATTTTTTTTCATTGTAAAATTATATAGTATATCTATAGCTATTAGTTTATGAAACATCATTCTTATCAACTTTTCAATCATTTAGAGCTAATTAAAACATCTTACGAGTGTTTACTTTGATACTGCATGAACCTTTGTATAAGTTGCACTTCAAAGCAATTTTTTAGAACTAATTAAGATTTCATTTGGGACTACTTTCTTACTGCTTTATTTTTCACATCACAATCACAATTTTGACTTGGTTTGGGACGGCTTTTTTACTGCTTCTTGAAGCAGCTTTCTAGTACAAAAATTTTAATTTTTATACTAAAAAGTTGCTTCAAGAAGCAATAAAAAAGCCGTCCCAGACGAAGTCTTTATCTGGCCTCTACTTTTTTATTGTCAACCACTACAATTAACTTCTGCCTTATTTGTCACCATCAACTGGAACATGAAACATTCTCTGTCATTGATCATCCAGCTAAAGTTTCCCATTTTACTACCTCAATTTTTAAACACAATGTCAAACAATTTCATCACCAAAGTTTTCCACCATTATGGCATTCCAAAGGCAATTATGTCCCATCATCATCATGTCTTCTAAAGTCATTTTAAACAAAGAATTTTAAAAATATAAACACTTACCTCCATATAATATAACCCATCATCCAAAAATTACTAGTCACAAACCAGGAACTTAAACACTATTTATGATGATATGTTATGAACAACCCAAGCTTATGAACTAAATTTCTCCATTCTAGGTACTTCGCAGCCACTTACCTCTCCTAATTCAACCATATGTTGGTTATACACTATGGTTGATGCAATCAACACTTAACTACAGCAAAAAGAACATTTTCTAAAAGCTACTAGAACACCTTCACCAGGCACATCTGAAGAAATAGTAAGCGGAAAAAACATCGACGCGACCCAACCTGTGTTCAATTCTAAGGACCTCGTTCTAGTGAAGCTTTAGCCTTACAACCAAAATTTTGTACACAATCAACAATACTACAAGATTAGTCCATGCTACTTTGAACTGTTTAATGTATAGAAATAAATAAGACACAACTTATAAATTAAATTTACCTCTTTATTCTCAGATCCACCATGTTTTACTTATTTCCATGCTAAAGCCTTACAAAAAAAGACCAAGTTACTTAGTACAAAGCTACAATAAAAGACTTGCCTGAACCATCTTGTCATTTAACTGAAACAAATCCTTCATGGCCAAACATCTCACCAACAACACCACTTACAATGGATTGGAATGCCATCTAAAGATGCAACTTGATTTTCAGAGAACAAAATACTCACCACTTATGCAAAACTCAATCTTGAGGGAAATATCATTCTCCCATTGGAAAAGGGAATTGATATGAACTTTGATTGCGATATGAATATCAATGACAACAAAGTGGGAAAATTGCCCATCACCTAACGCCAAGGCAGGAGAGCCAAACATCCTCATGGCTCAAGGATTACCTAGTGGAGGAACAATAGAAATGGGTGTTACAACAACAACAACAACATCAAGCCTTTATCCCACTACGTGGGGTCGGCTACATGAATCCTTTTTCTCCATTGTGTCCTATTAAAAGTCAAATTCTCGTTTAAATCTAATAAAGAAAGGTCATTCCTAATATTTTCTAACCAAGTCTTTTTAGTTCTACCCCTACCTTTCTTAACATAAGTCAAATCTAATACCCTACTATCCTAACCGGGTCATCGGAAGGCTGCCATTTTATGTGACCAAACCATCTAAGGCAACTCTCTCTAATCTTATCTTCTACTAGAGCTACTCCAACCTTTTCACGTATATGCTCATTTCGAATCCTATATCTAAGGGTAAAGCCACTCATCCACCTGAGCATCCTCATCTCTGCCACACTTAACTTAGTATTATGTTTCTCTTTTAATGGCCAACATTCGGCACCATAAAGCATTGCAGGCCTCACTACCATCTTATAGAATTTTCCCTTAAGTTTGAGGGGTACATTTCTATCACATAACAAGCCCGATGCATTCCTCCACTTCAATCATCCAACTTGAATTCTGCTGATAATATCCCCATCTATTTCACCATCACTCTAAACAATAGATCCAAGATATCTAAAACGTGTACTCTTATTAATGACTTGATCGCCCAAAGTCACAATCCCCTCATTAGGTCTATTACTACTAAAATTACACTCCATGTATTCCGTTTTAGATCTACTCAAGCGAAAACCTTTAGACTCTAAGGTTGACCTCCATAATTCAAGTTTACCTTCAACTCCCTCTCTAGTCTTATCAACAAGAAGAATATCATCAGCAAAAAGCATACACCAAGGTAAATCCTCTTGCAAATGTCTAGTGAGAACATCCATGACTAAAGCAAAAAGATATGGGCTTAAGGCTGATCCTTGATGTAACCCAACCGAAATAGGGAAATACTTGGTCAATCCACCTGTGGGCTCCGAAAATTCGGCCCCGGCCTCCGCTCGCTTTTCTTTTTTTCGGCGAGGGAGTTTTAACGAATTAAGTTCCGAGGTAAATTTTGGAAGGCAGATGGGTTTGTAGATAAGACACTACCCAGAGATTTCGCCATCATTTTGTGAGGACTTTATGATCTGAGTTCTGGTTTCCTATAGGCGCAAGCCCCTATAGTTAATTACCCCTCTCGATCACGAGAGAGAACTTTCGATTAAGGCTAGTCGTCGATCAGATGCGTATAGAGATACGTGTTATCTGGCATATATTAGCAGCAATGGGTTTAGGTATTGGTAGAAATTGGATTTGAAGATTGGGTTTAAATTTGGGTATTTGGAAATGTTTGGAAAGTTTGGAAATAATTGAGAGTTTGGAGATTTTGGAAGATTTGATATTTAAAATAGAAATTTCACCATCTAGCATTTAAAGCGGATGGTGGGGGAATGGATGATAGACCCGATCAAGATCCCATGGTTCCGTCGTCCCGGGCCATCGTGGTCCCTGGTCTACTTAGTCAGAGGAGGTAGTCGACCCAACCTGACAGAAGGATCCTTGTCGGCAGCCATGGGTTGCTTCGTCCAAGGGAACCTTGTAGACCGGGGTTGAATGTTTGTCTAAGGGGACAAATTTGAATCCACCTTAGCTAACAGAGGGCTTTGTGCTCTATCGATCATATCCTATTGATTCATATCTCAAGGATTTAACGCCATTAAGGAGCGTATTGGCTCTGGCCATAACCGCTATCTGTGGTGCCATTTGGCGGCGAAACCACTCGGTTCAGAGGGCCCCGGGTCATAACCGTTTACCTGCAGTGCCATTTGGCGGCGAAACTGCCGGTTAGAGGACACGTACCACGTCCTTGCTGGCAAGAGATTGTTTGAGAATGGATCCTAGTGATATTTTCGACTAGGCATTTCGCTCTTTGTGAGCTGAAGTAATATTTCATATTTGTCCGCCTCGACAAACTTTTGCGGAGGGCGGATGATTTTTGCTTTAAGTGCATTGATGGATTTATTTCATTTTTAAATATATTTTTTGGATTTTTGGGATTTTGAGATCTTTTGGATTTTGGATTTTTATGAGTATTTGGGTGGAGCTTTGGAATATGGATATTTGGGAGATATTTTGAAAATATTTGGGGAACCCCTCCGGTTGAGATCTGCATTCAACACGGCCATCATCGGGGTGTTTGGGGGTTATTTCTTTTTATGGATTGAACCTTGTCAACTCTGTCGGGCTGTCGACAGAGGATCGGGTTTCGTAGGCTTTGTGCCCTTATTAGTGAATTCTCATCGTTATAGGCATTAAAGGCCTAATATGAATGTATTAAGATAAATATACCGGTCGTCGCAACCGTATATTTTGTTCAATTGTTCGAACCCTGTCGACTCCTATTGATCAGTATAGAAGGATCGGGTTCGAACATGAATTCACTTGTTGACCCGCGTAGCATCCCTGGTCGTCACGTGTGTACCAATAACACGCTCGCCGAGGCCCATGCGGGTATTTGATTATATTTTTCCCCTTAGTGTACCTATGTGTATACAAACTACGGTGCACGTGCGGGGGTATTCTTGGAATAGACGCCTTCTGTCTGCTTGTACGAATGTTGCAGATCCGGTGGCGTGGCGTAGCAGCTTATGGATAGAATTGTTCGCTGCTTGTTACAGGTAGACTGTCGTGCACTATTTGTTGATTTTTGTAGACGGGTCATAGTGCACTAACTAATCTCCTGCTTTGTGTTGTAGAAGCTCATAGGAACTTGTAGTCTTTATGCCTTTTGTTGTGGACTTGGTCTTTACAAACACCCACTACTGCCGGAGGTAGATATATTCATCTTTAGACTGAAGTTGACCACATGATACTGCATTGACTGTAGTCTTTATGCATCTACCCTTGGGTGGATGTTGTACATACATTTGTATTCGTAGAGGATTTGTATGTATTGCAGATCTTATTGTTATTAGTTGCTTACTGATCAGTGTGCTTATTTGTATCTTGATGTTGACTACGAGGATGCTAGAATACCCTTGCTACATCTCCCTTGCTTTGCTTGTGAACAACTCCTTCGCTATTGTATTTCTTCATGCTCATCTACTTTGCAAATATGTCGCTTGTGTGAGAATTATGTTGAATATCATAAGCTTCTCGTTGCCCTTGGAAGTAGTTATTAGCTTGATCTTGATTTGTACAAAAGCTTTTCAACATGTATTTGGGAACTCCTTTTTTATTAGCACCTTGATTGGAATGCTACCACATTTGTCACACATCTTCTACTAACATGTCAAATGTGTTCGTAGAGAAATGCTCTGTATAACATGAGAGGCACTTATTATCACTTGCAATTTGATGGATTGAAAATCATAAGATAATCTTATGTTTCTTTTTTATTGTATCCTCTTGGAGTTTGATCGTTGTATTCAAGTTATACCCATTACAACTCCTCCAAGCATATTTTGTTAGCAAATCAACCTCCCATTTGCATGTTTATTAGTGCCTTCTTTGTATTCAAATTAAGCTTAAGTTTGAGCTCAAGTATTGCATGATTGCTCAAATCAAGTCCGCTGTAGTTGTCCAAATTTTGTATAAGCTTGAGTTCAGTTTGTTCTTAAGTTCTCTGCTCTTGTAGAGTTCAAGTTCAGATGTTCAAGTGTAAGTCATATGTCCCCTGCAATTCACTTGAGTTCAAGCCTTGTTCGCTTAATGTTCAAATCAAGTTCTATGTCTTCTGCGGTCCGAGTCTTTTGAATTTGAGTATGAATTGTCCAAGTCCAAATTAAGACTTCTTGTACCAAGTTCATTGTATTTGAGTTCAATTGAGTTCGAGTTCATTTTTTGTTTCGTTTGCATTCGAACTTATTAGATTGTTTGAGTTTGAATTAAGTCCGTTTGATGCTCCAATCAATGTCCAAGTAAAGCTCCAAATTGTCTCAAGTACGATCTTGCATTTACCCGAAATTTCGGCAGCCTTCCAGCGTCTCCCCCGTTTAGGGGAAAACTACGGAAAACTGGGCCTCCCGCCACGCTAGAGAAAAGCGTGCACGGTAGGTGCCCTCAAAAGAGGACACCGCGGCCGTAATTTCTTTTATTCCCCACCACGCCAGAGAAAGGCGTGCATGGGTTGCGGGCACCGGTTTAAATTAAGCAATTTTATATTTTGCCCCGTCTCGTTGTGGGCGTCGCACCGGGTTTCCTTCCCACCACGCTAGAGAAAAGCGTGCATGAGTTGGTTTTCCGGTCCGTCGCTAACACCGAAAATAGGGTTTTGATTACCCGTCCCGTCGCAAGCATCGCAACGAATTCCCTTCTCACCACGCTAGAGAAAAGCGTGCATGAGTTGGTCGTTCGCCGCGTTGCAAGCGCCGGGAACGAGTTCTTGGAGTTTAGAGTTTAGGAGCTTATACCTTTGCAAGTGTCATCGGGGTTGGCACACGGATCGAGGAGTCACTCGCCTACCTCGTCGTAGGTGTCGCGCCGGTCGCCCCTCCCACCACGCTAGAGAAAAGCGTGCATGGGCAGACCACCGACTCGACACGCAGGTCGAGGTAGGAGAGAGACTAAGTTTCAAAAATTATACCTTTGGTGGCCAGCGGATCGGCGGCGGCTTGTGTATCGAGGGAGAGAGAAGGTATTCTCTTTTTTTTTTTTAATAATAATAATAATTAATAGCTTAATTAGGATTAAGCAAATTAAATAAATTTAATTATAATTAATAATAATCAACTATAATTAATAGTTGGTTATGATTAATAATAATTAATGGTATTTAATTATAACTAATTATAAATAATTATAATTAAAAATACTTAATTAATTTTAATTAACAATAATTAATTAGTTATTTATATTAATTATAATCAATGATATTTAATTATAATTAATAAAAATTAATTATAATTATTGGTTAATTATAAAACAATATTTAACTAATTAACTATAAATAATTATAATTAATTAATTATTTATAATTATAATAGAAAAATAAAATAGAATAACAAAAATAAAATAAAAGAGAAATAAACCCTCCTCTGCTCGGAGGGTTTATGGGATTCGGCCTGAGAAGCGCCCGAAGGTAGAAAGCTACCTTAACAGCCGCGAGCTCCTGTTCTCACTCCCGATCAAAATGTTGTAACTTTCGGTTCTATAGGAGAGGAAAGTCGTCGAAGGAGCTGAGTCGAGAAACCAAGACGAAGAAGACGGAGAGGGGCTCGGGTTCGGATCGGCGTCGGGCAGAGGAGATCAGAGCTAAGTCGTGATTTGGACGTCGAGAGGAGCTCGGCGGGTTCGGCCAGGTATGAGGAAGACTTTCTCTTCTCTCTCTCTCTCTCTCTCTCTCTCTCTCTCTCTCTCTCTCTCTCTCTCTCTCACGGCTTGGGATCGGCACAGATGGTCGGTGAGGAGAAGAGGCCGACGGGAGAAGTTTGGATCGGTGGAGAAGGAGAGGATTTCAGGAGCAGAGTGTCGTGGGAGAAGTCGTAAGAGATCTGCGAATGGAAGAAGTGTCGTGGGTTCGGCTTAGTTTTATAGAGGCGAACGGGGTGCGATCGAGGCTGCGGGATTTGGGCAGAAATCGTGGAGAAACGACTTTGAGCGGCGCGGACTCAGCGTAACCTCGGCAGGATTCGCGGGAAATTTTCAGCGGAGTTCGTGGATCCGACGGGATACGAGGTATATTTTTTTGGTCGTTGATTTCATCTTCTTTTGGGTGTTATACGAAGGTTAACAAATGCCCCCAACAAATGTGGTTCGCGTCTAGAGCGAATCATGTTTGTTGTAAGTTGTTCAGCCTTGTGGATCTCCAGACATTTATTCTAGATGTCACACTAAGGCTTTCATTTAGTGGATCTCCAAAAAACTCGCTTGGATGTCACACTACGATTTTCTTTTAGTGGATCTCTTGGATGTGTCAATAGATGATTGAGATACGGATTTCTTTTGTCCTGTGCTTTGTAGATTCACCAGTTAGTGGGATTCTGGCTGCTTCAGAATTTCTGCAGTTACTTCTTGGGCTCAAGTACACTTTCTTCCCTTCTCTTCTTTTTTTTTTTTAGTTTGATTTTGTGCTCGTACTGATACTGCTTTGTATTTTGTGCAGGCTACTACAAGAAGATCCGAGCTTCAGCCAGTTTACTGCTTCAGGAGACTTCAGTTTTGGTACGTTTTTACTTTGTTTGTACTGTTATTTTCTTTCTTTAGCTGCTTTCTGATACTCCTTTTTTTTTTGCACAGGTTTCGAGAGGAGCGGGATATTTGTTCGTGAGCCACCTCAGGAGACCACTGTTTCAGGTACAACTTTGTTCTTCTCTTTTTTTTTTTAGTGTTGTATATATCTGCATGATATTTTCTTCTTTCTTTCTGACACACTTTTTTTGTTACTTCATGCAGGTCCCAGAAGTGCAGAATACCTGGTCCTTGGAAGGAGCGGAATAAAGCTGTCGGCTTCCTCTTCAGGCGTAGTTTAGGAGACAGATTTGAGTCCTTTGAGAAGGACATTGTACTTTTCTTTTTCTTTCAGCTGATGTAATCTTGTAAAAAGACATAGTCCACAGATTTGTATATGAAATTCTGAACTTAATAAAATAAAGTTATTTTATAAATTCAGTTGTTGACGAGCTCTCTTTTTACTGCTCTTGAGACTTCTGTGGTTGTACTCTGACTTGTGCTCATAGTATTTTAAATATTTATTTGGGGATCTCGGCATGCAGCGCGATGTCGACCCAAATAAATATTTAAAATGCCCCCAGTCTTTAGGGACACTTGTAGATATTAGTCGGGATGCTTCTTTTCGTAGTTTTAGACTGAGTCATGGGATTTAGATTCTTCTGTCCTGTGCTTTGTGCTGCGGACATTGATGGAGAATTACTTGATTCGTCTTTGTTGACTTGTCAGATGATTTTTATACCTTCGGCCCTATGCTTCTAGCTTTGGCGGGCTTGTTGAAGGATTTGCAGGTTCTGGATTCAGTTGATAGTACCGAATGCAGGTAGTATCTTGATCCTTAACCACGTGAGAAGACTTTAATCTGATCACTTGAGTTCATCAGATCGGGAGAGCTGGAATTTGATAGCTCTTTGTCCTCTGGTTGCTGAGATGGGGGTTCCTCTACTACGGCCTTTCTTATAGCTTGTTGAGTAGACGGAGCTGCCAGCGATCCGGCCATATTTGGGCTTGTTGGATCCGACCTCTTACACCCATTCAGGTTTTAGACTTGAGCTATGGGAGTTGCGCTCCCCAATGCTGATTTTGCTGAAGTTGACAGATTTGGAGTCATCCTTTGTGGTTGAAGATTTTGGAGCCTACGAACCTTCAGTGGTTGTTCGAGACTCATCCTTCTATTGGAACTTTGATTCTCCAGTCACTTAGGAGAATTTTGCAGACTACGATCACTTGAACTTGTCGAGTCAAATTTGCCTTCGTACTTCCTACAGTCCCTACTGACGGGTTGACGAAGTGGGGGTTCCGCTACTACGGCCTTTCTTATGGCTTGTTGAGTAGACGGAGCTGCCAGCAATCCGGCCATATTTGGGCTTGTTGGATCCGACCTTTTACTCCCATTCGAACCTTAAGCTTCAGGCTGTCGAAAGGCTTCAAGCTTCTTCGGCTCAATTTTGTAGAGTGTGTAGCCACAAAAGTCTCTTTCTTGACCTTTGAGTCTTTGTTTGTTGTAGAAGGTGTTGTCTCAGTCTTTTGTAAGATCACCTGCATAGACTTTGAAAAAGAAATCTTTGTATTCTTTAGCACAAAAGAATATTTGGATTGATAATTTTAAATATTTATTCGGGGATCTCGGCACGCAGCGCGATGTCGACCCGAATAAATATTTAAAATGCCCCCTGTCTCGCAAGGACATTTTAGAATGGAATAAATTTGGAATATAAAATTTTAAATATTCATTTGGGGATTTCGGCGTATAGCACGATGTCGACCCAAATGAATATTTAAAATGCCCCCTATCTCGTAGGGACATTTTGGATAGGCCTTTCTATTTTGAGATTTTAAATATTTATTCGGGGATCTCGGCATGCAGCGCGATGTCGACCCGAATAAATATTTAAAATGCCCCCAGTCTAATGGGAGATTTTGAAACGCATTCTTGCTATACAAGAGAATTTCAAAATATAAGTAAACATGCATTGATAAATATGCATATAAAATTTTGATTATCACAAAATACATCAGATATGGAATTTTCATGCGTGATATTTCTTTAGGTGTCGACCGTTGATTGGCGGCATAGGCCTCTGACCGTTCAGATCGATCAACTGATATGCTCCTCCTTGGTACACCTTCTCGATGACGAAGGGACCTTCCCAATTGGATACGAATTTGCCACCAATTTTTCTGTGTGGGATGATTGGTCTTCTCAGCACCATGACCAACTCTCCTTCTTGAAATTATCGAGGACGCACCATTCGATCAAAAGACTTTGTCATTCTTCCTCGGTAGATTTCCAGGTTTTGTTGAGCTTGTAACCTTAGTTCATCAAGTGCATCGAGCTCTTCCATCCTGAGACGGGCATTTTGTTCTTGAGTGAGATCATTCTGAACTGCTACCCGGAGTGACGGTAGTTCAATCTCCAATGGTAATACAGCTTCAACACCGAACACCAATGAATAAGGAGTGACTTTGGTTGGGGTTTTGTAGGTTGTACGATAGGCCCATAGAGCTTCTGCCATCTTCGTATGCCACTCTCTTTTGTTCTTGGTGAGGATCTTCTTTAATAACTTCACCAACGTCTTGTTGAAAGCTTCTGCCAATCCATTCGCCCTTGGATTGTATATGGATGAATACCGCCAATCGATTTTATGCCGATCAAAGAACTTATAGATTTTTGTACTTTTGAATGCAGTACCATTGTCTGAGATTATGCGGCGTGGCACACCAAATCTGTAGACGACATTGTGGGTAAAGAAATTGATCACATGCTCGGATGTGACCTCTTTGAATGGAGCTGCTTCTGCCCACTTGGAGAAGTAGTCCGTTGCTGCCAGAATAAAGCGGTGTCCCGCTGATGACGGCGGATCTATTGGCCCGATTATATCAGTGCCCCAACATTCAAATGGCCAAGATGCTATTGTTGGGTGCAAAGGATTTGGCGGCTGATGTATAACATCACCGTGGATTTGACACTCGTGGCACCTCTTAGCGTGGTCAATACAATCTCTGACCATTGTCGGCCAATAATATCCCATCCTCTTGATTTTAGCGGCCATTTTAGGACCTGACTGATGTGCTCCGCAAAGCCCTTCGTGGATTTCTGCTACCACTCTATCAGCATCTCTGGTCCCTAGGCACCTTAGCCACATTTGATCAAAAGCTCGCCTGTATAGCGTATCATTGACAAATGCGTATCGCAATGCCCTTTTTCTAATTTGTGCAGCCAAAGACCTTTCTGTCGGGAGTTTGTTTTCCTTGAAGTAGTCAATGAATGGCTGTCTCCAATCATTTTCGACTTCAATATCTAAACAATGCCACCACGATTCTGAAGCTTGACTAGCTTTACGTCTCTTGGCCACATGATATTCTTCTGGATAATTCTCCATAACGATCTGATGGAGAGGTTGAGGGTCACCTGGAGTTTCATCCTGCTGACTTGAATCTGGAATTCCTTCTGCCCTCGGGAATTGTAATAGAGCGGGCTCCAAGATCCTACGAGTGTAAACTCCAATGAATATAGGACTCTCCTCATTGATGTTCGTCATTTCCTTGGCCAGTTTTGCTAAGCAATCTGCTTTAGCATTCTGTCCTCGAGGAACTCGAGCTATTTCAACATTCGGTATCATCTTTAGAAGCTCGAGGGCTCGCCGGTGGTAATGGGCCAATTCGACTTTACCAACCTTGTAGATACCCAGGACCTGATTTATCACGAGCTGAGAATCACCAAAGATTTGGAGATGTTGGATTCTGACATCGATCGCAATCTCCAACCCTGCTAACAGAGCTTCGTATTCGGCTTCGTTGTTGGTTCGAGGTTCAGTCAAACTGAATGAGAATCTCATTATACCTCCCCCGGGTGCTACGAAAATGAGACCGATGCCGGCTCGGGCTCTTGCAATATTTGGAGGTCGGACATGTCTAATAGATGATGCCCCATCAAAGTACATCTCCCAGAATGGTAGCTTTTCATTTTCCTCGACCTGCATTATTTGCTCATCGGGCAAATCATCGTTGAGTGGAGAGTCTGCTGGGATTGGATGTGCAGCGAGAAAATCTGCCAAGGCTTGTCCTTTCACCGCCTTCTGTGGCATGTATGTGATTTCAAACTGCAATAACAATACTGCCCACCTGGCTAGACGACCTGTCAACGCTGGTCTTGTCATCAAGAACTTCAGCGGATCGATCTTTGATATCAGTGTGATTTTATGGGATAGCATATAGTGGCGGAGTTTCTGAACCGCGAAAATTAGCGCCAAACAATGCTTTTCAATAGGAGAATAACGACTTTCTGCTCCAATCAACCTTCGACTGATGTAGTAGAGCGCATTTTCTTTGCCTTCTTCATTATTCTGGGCCAATAGTGCTCCGAGGGACTCTTCTAGTGCAGCCGTATACAGTATAAGAGGCTTCCCGGAATTGGCGCTGCTAGAATTGGAGGATTTAACAAGTATTTCTTGATACTATCAAATGCTTCCTGGCATTCTGCGTCCCATTTGAAACGAACATCTTTCTTCATTAGCTTTGAAAATGGCTGACATCTACCCGATAGATTTGATATAAATCTCCGAATGAAAGCCAGTTGTCCTTGTAGTGAGCGAAGCTGTCGAAGGTTCTTTGGTGGTGGCATCTCCGTGATCGCCTTAATTTTGTTGGGGTCGATCTCTATGCCTCGATGACGAACAACGTACCCCAAGAATTTGCCGGAGGAAACCCCAAAAGCACATTTGAGTGGATTCATCTTCAGATCAAACTTTCTGATTCTCTCAAATACAATCCTCAAGTCATCTAGGTGATTTCTTCGATCCATGCTCTTGACAACAAGGTCATCCACGTAGCACTCGACTTTTTGATGTATCAACTCATCAAATATGTGAGTCATCGCCCGTTGATAGGTGGCACCAGCATTCTTCAGGCCGAACGGCATAACTGTGTAACAGAATATGCCGATGGGCGTTCTGAACGACGTATGTTTTTCATCTTCTGGCGCCATCTTGATTTGATTGTAGCCTGATGATCCATCCATGAAGGAGAACATATCATAGTTGGACGTATTATCCACCAGGAGTTCGGATACAGGAAGTGGAAAGTCATCTTTTGGGCACGCCTTGTTGAGGTCCCTAAAGTCAATACAGACACGAATTTGTCCGTTCTTCTTCTTCACTGGGACGATATTAGCAATCCAGTCAGCGTACTTTTCTTCTCGGATGAAGCCTGCATCTATTAGCTTCTTCGTCTCGGCAATCACCTGTTCTTCAATCTCCAGTCTCATTCTCCTTGGAGCTTGTTTGACGGGTGCTACATCCGATTTGATTGCTAATCTGTGAACTGCTACGTCAGGGGATAAGCCGGGCATCTCAGCATATGTCCAGGCAAAGCAATCCCTGAATTCACATAGGAGTTCTTTTATTTCTTCTATATGTTCTTCGGGTAGGAGAGAACTAATGAAGGTTGGGCGAGGATCCTCCTCAGTTCCCAAGTTGACTTCTCTTAGTTCATCCATAGTGGCTGCCTGTCCACCATCTTCAAGCTCTTCTGGTGCAGGCTCGGCTTCTACGGGCTGTTCATCATAATCATCAGCCTCGTATGTCTCTTCAACATCACCATCTTCGGATTCAATTTTCACGCATGTGATGGCACGACAAATCTCTTTCCGGAGAAATTTTCTTTTGATGAATCCAATACCTTTATATGCGTCTGTATCCTTCTGCTGTAACGGACGCGGACTCCTCCCATACCAGAGGCCCAAACTTGTACGAAGTTGTCTCTTGGTAGTAGGAATATTGACTTGCTTTCGTAACATTCTCTGAATATTTTTGGTATTGAACCTAGGTAGCCTCGTAGGAAATACCTCTTCAGAATCGAGGATCATGCAATCCCAATCATGATTCTCCTCTTCGCGAACTCCCGTGGAATATAACACATTCTTTGGAATAGTCCCATTTTTACGGGGAGGCAGATAGAGAGTGGCGAGTTCTTCAACTTTATGCACCTCGCGCGGAATAATTTCTTTAAAATGTTGTAAAGGAACACGCGTGACTACAAGTACACTATCTGAAATTGATAGGCTGTCAATTCTTCTAGAGAACACATTCTGCACCGTGTTCATATAAATAGAGTCGTAGTCATAATCATCATTTGAAAATTCGACCTGCCTACTCCATTCATCCGTTGACTGGCATACTCTTCGAGATTTGGCAGGAGTATCCTCATCTTCATCTGTGTCACTTCCAAGATGAGGTACATGCTTCTTTTCCTTTGGAATGGTCGGCGCTTTGGGAAGAGTCGACACTGCCTTCTTTCTCCCCACTTGCTTCTTATCACCTTCCTGTTCTGGTCGCTTTATACTCTTCGAATTTGATGCTTTAGCTTCGAGAGAGCTCGAAGACTTTTGCTTCTTTGGCATGAAGTACCGTGCATCTTCATAGACTGTTGCTTCATGAACTGTGAAGGGCTGAATGTCACCAGAGATCCTGAATTCTTCTCCATCTTTGAGATATTTCATACACTGATGTAATGTTGACGGGACAATGCCATATTCATGCAACCAGGGACGACCTAGTAGCGCCTTGAATGAAGTATCCGCGTCAATCACATGGAATTTAGCTTCTGTATGGAGCTCTCCAAATACAAGAGGGAGCATAAATGATCCAAGTGTTTTCTGCCCTTTCTCATTGAAACCATGCACCATCAACTTATCTGGTCCGAGGTGTTCCACATTAAGGCAGAGGGATCTCAGTGCTTTCAAGCTTATCAGATTGACGGAGGATCCAGGATCGATTAGGATTCGACTGATAATCAACTTATCGCTCTCTGCAGTAACATACAAAGGGCGATTATGGTCTGGAGTTCCGAGCATCACGTCCTCTTCGGAGAAAGTAATGAATGGCTCGTTACGAGCTTGTAGAACCTTAGTCAAATTACGTTCAGCAAAATACGTCTCGTATCTTTCGGGATCTTTGAGAGCCTGAATCAGAGTCTCCCGAAGGTCTTTAGACATCACCAAAGCATCGTATATGCTGAGCTGTGCTGGGATTTTTCTCAAATGGGATAAGATATTATAGTCTATCCCATTGGCTGAGGTGTTCTTTTTCTTGTAATCTTCAGGGATTATATCGTCATTGATGACTATTTCTTTCTCTTTATCTTTATTGGAGACCCCTTTCTTCGGTGGAGGCTGTAGTACATTGCCGCTTCTTAACTGCACTTGAGCAATCTCCTCCGGTTCAGAGTCATTTAACGGAGCATTCTCTTCAGAATCAGCCATTGTTGCATCTAGGGACTCATCTGTTGATTCAGAATCACCCCCCAGGTTTACATGTCCCATCCGAGATGCTATGCTAGGGTCTGATTCGTCTTCCTCTGGAAAATACAAATCCTCCTCTGAACTGTAATCCATTGGCAAAACCATCATACAGGATTCAGAGGGTACTTCTGTGTATTCCTCTTCTGTCAAAGTACTCGGTGTCACCGAGATGACCCGACATATTTCTATTGGAAGAGAATTCTCATCATCTTCTCCGGCTTCGTCTATCTTAAGCTCCGACATGAAGTCAGCGAGCTTGATAGGTCGCCTCACAGTCTGGTAGTACTCATCCAAACTGTCAATAACCCTCTGAGTTGCAGTCTTTTTCTCCTTGGGCTTCTTCAATTTGGTCTTCCTCTTGGAGGATTTCACCTTTCCAGACTTTGAAGAACTAACTTGATTGGAAAACTGTTTTGAAGTAGAAGGTCGTACCTCCGGCAGTGCCTTCAAATCTATCATTGGCTCAATAGGAGACTTCCACTTTACACCTGAAACTCCTTCAAGCTGCTTCAACATTTTTACAGTCTTCTTGGAGATCGCAGTCTCCCACTGTTCTTCTTTAATTGGCTTCTTTTCTTTTCTTCTTTCTTCAACCAGGGGTACGGAAGAGGACGTGACTACCCGAGCTGACTCCTTTTTAGGGTGAGACAATACATTGTCGGACAATGTGATCTCTCCCTTCTGATATTTTCTTTCAAGCCAATCCTTGAAGATGTAACAATCCTCAATAGGATGACTCAGCACCCGATGATATGGGCAGTAATTTGGGTCACCAGTGTGCTTTGACTCTTCGGGTCTCTTGCATTCAGGCAGTTCTAGACCCGATTTAAACACTTGTCGAAATAATTTGGCGACACTTTCCCTTTTGAATGAATACTCTTTATTCATTTTATCTTTGAGGGATTGGAACGTTCTATCACCAGTTCCTATTGCTTGTCTCTGGCCTCCAGTTTGATAAGTTCGTGGCTTATCATTTCCCCCTAGTATTAACTTTGGTTGGGGGTTGGGGTTGTAGGCCTGTTTGGGCTTTTCTTGATATTGCATCGGCTGCTTGCCCTTGTCTACATTATAAATCACCTGTTTTTCTCTATCAGCTCTGGAGAAGAACGTAGAGTCAGCCTCACCCCTTCTAGCACCTGGGGCCTTAGCCTTCTTGGGCTTATCAGAGTGATTTTCTGATCTGGAGATATTCAATTTCTCAAATTTGGCCACTCTGTCGAGCAAGTCTTGAAATGTGTTGATTGTAGCCATGCACAGGAAGGGTTGCATCTTGTCATCAATGTTGCCCATTAACAACTGTACGGCATGCTCTTCTTCTAACTGCTGCTCACATTTCATGCTCAAATTTCGCCAGCGAGTGATGTATTTAGTCACTGATTCTTCTCTTTTTCTCTTATCCAGAGCGAGGTCAGCGATCGTGATCTTCTCTGTTGCACTGGCGAATCTCTTCACGAACATATTTTCTAATTCTGCGAAAGTCTTCACAGAATCGTTTGGTAGTTCAGCGTACCATTCGAAAGCAGTTGCTGTCAAACTGCTAACGAATTGTCGGAAGAGTAGGGCGTCATTTCCTCCTGTATTCCCACAGGTGGCTTTAAACTGTGCCAGATGCTGTCTGGGGTTGTTATTACCATTGAAAGTGTTGAACTTTGGAACCGAATACCCTTTCGGGTATGGTACTTGGTCGTATTCAGCAGGATATGGACGACCTTTGCCCACTAGTTTCTCTGCCTGATCAACAGCTATGATAGCCTTGATCCTTTCTGTGATAATCCCTTCCAATTGTGCAGCGGTCACAGGTTCAGAAGTACTCGCAACATTTTGTGGAGTGGGCTGACGGATCACATTATGAGCCTCGTGACCATCTTCAGGAGTGCCCCGTACTCCTGAGACTTGAGGCATTTGAAAGTTTGGAGGATCCGGAGGAGGATTGGGCATGGCACCAACAGCAACAGTTCTCTGCATCATTTGCATCATTGCCCCCATCTGAGCCAT
Organism: Dendrobium huoshanense; assembly: GCA_016618105.1. Classification (NCBI taxonomy): domain Eukaryota; kingdom Viridiplantae; phylum Streptophyta; class Magnoliopsida; order Asparagales; family Orchidaceae; genus Dendrobium; species Dendrobium huoshanense. The sequence goes on along the minus strand of CM028360.1, from coordinate 47,963,258 downwards.
CATCTCAGTCATTTTCTCATTTAACTGAGAGATTTCTCTATCTTTGGCTCTCATCTGTCGCTTCATATGTCTCTGCATGTCTGCAAGCGTGATATTCTCATCAGCGAAGGGATTCTCCTTGGCTTCTTCTCCTTCTTCTTCTGCTTGGGAGTGACCACCTCTGCCAGTGGTGGACCCAGCTTCACGACGACGGTGATAAACTCGCCTAATCGGGGGTTGTTGATCGTCTTCATCTTCACCCTCATCATAATAGGTTTCCTCATTAACATTGGTGTGTCTCACCATATAGACAACTTCCATGTCCAGAGTATTATTTGTTTCTTGAATTTCTTCTTCTAAATTTTCATCTAGAAATTCATCAATGTTTTCTTCCCCTTCGAGGTATTCTTGTATGTTTTCATCCTCTTCAAGGAAATTCTCTTCTTCAATGTTTTCTACCCCTTCCATATTTTCTTCTTTTTCTAGTATTCGGATCTCCGAGCGGCGCCGCCACTGGATTTCCGGTTCTTGGTTAGGTATGGGGACTTCTTCAACCAGTGGACTGCGGCCGAAGTTAGTCTCTTTCTTTGGAGGGGATGGAGGGCGACGGGATCCCCTGGAGGATTCTCCAAGGTGTCTACCGTTTGGAGGAGTGTCATTATGGGTCCTTTTAGGGGCCCATTTTTGATGTTGTTCGTAGATTTGGGCGGATCTCCGGGAAGCCTCACCAGATGTCACGCCCAGTTCAGTTCCTCTTTCTCTTCTTTCTTTTTCATTTCCTCGAGGCTTTGGCCTCCAGACTTGTTTTTCTTTCCACCGGGACCTTTCAGTGGTGGATCCCTGAACATATGGTTCAGGTGTCACACCCCGATGTTCACCGCGTGAGACATATCTTCTTTCTCTTCTTTCCGTCATAGCAGATAGACGTTCTCTTGGCGGAGTTCTTCTAGCCTCTATCACTAAGGGCCGTTGGAACTTCTTCTTTTTCAGACCTTTCTCCTTCACAGTCTTCAGGACCCGATAGACCCGGGCTGAGAGAGTTTCAGGTTCCTTTCTCTTTGGAGGAGCTGGGACTTCCTGTCGTTGCTCCCAGAAAGACTTCTTCAGCTCACCAGCGGAGCTATTCCTTTTCACCCATTTTAAATCAGAAAATTTGTTCCGGGTAGGAACATTAGCTTCAGACACTTGGGCCGGCAGATTTGATGGGTGGATTGGGAGTTGTTGTTGCTGAGCTCGGAGTTCAGCATTCATCTTTCTCCTTTGCCTCCTTGTAGGCCTTCCTCCAGATGAGGAGGCCTCAGCATCGTATTTCCCAGGTGCAGATAACCTGGTCGGCAGGGGTGTGATGTTTGTAGTCACCACAGAGACTCTTCCACCATTCATAATTCTTCTAGTGGTCAGGGCCTCAGGCTGTGACAGCCTCTCGAACACAGAAATTCTCCCACGAGAATTTTCAGCAGCAGGTCGTTGTGCTGGCAGATGCACACGACGGGTGATAGCTTCAGTAGAATGGGGTCTCCTGACAGGCCTTTCAGCATTCCCTCCATTCACAGGAATGGCGACAGTCCTTGCAACGACTGCAGGAAAATCAACACTACCAAATTGGAAGGTAGCTCCAGTGTTTTCGGTCTCAATAATAGCATTCGCCAGCTGAATCCTGGCTCCTTGTCCCAGTTGGACAGTCATCGGCGTGTTCTGTAGATCCATCTACATAAATGAAAGGCAAGGGTTAGTAATCAGATTCTGATACATCACCCCGCACTTTCAAAATGCAGAGACTTACACAGAACACAAAAATAAGAGAAAATAACATTAGCAAGCAGCTCAAATAATATAAATCTAAAATACTGCTAAATATGTTATCTCAATGGAAAATTTTTTGAATGATCATTTTAGAAAATTCAGAGTTTTGAACTGTTAAAAGATCATTTTGATAGACTCAAAATTTTGAGTACGATTTGAAATAATTGCTACTATAACACTGAGACGACTAGCCAAAGATGGAAAGAGAAACCAATCCCCAGTGGAGTCGCCAGAAATCTGTGGGCTCCGAAAATTCGGCCCCGGCCTCCGCTCGCTTTTCTTTTTTTCGGCGAGGGAGTTTTAACGAATTAGGTTCCGAGGTAAATTTTGGAAGGCAGATGGGTTTGTAGATAAGACACTACCCAGAGATTTCGCCATCATTTTGTGAGGACTTTATGATCTAAGTTCTGGTTTCCTATAGGCGCAAGCCCCTATAGTTAATTACCCCTCTCGATCACGAGAGAGAACTTTCGATTAAGGCTAGTCGTCGATCAGATGCGTATAGAGATACGTGTTATCTGGCATATATTAGCAGCAATGGGTTTAGGTATTGGTAGAAATTGGATTTGAAGATTGGGTTTAAATTTGGGTATTTGGAAATGTTTGGAAAGTTTGGAAATAATTGAGAGTTTGGAGATTTTGGAAGATTTGATATTTAAAATAGAAATTTCACCATCTAGCATTTAAAGCGGATGGTGGGGGAATGGATGATAGACCCGATCAAGATCCCATGGTTCCGTCGTCCCGGGCCATCGTGGTCCCTGGTCTACTTAGTCAGAGGAGGTAGTCGACCCAACCTGACAGAAGGATCCTTGTCGGCAGCCATGGGTTGCTTCGTCCAAGGGAACCTTGTAGACCGGGGTTGAATGTTTGTCTAAGGGGACAAATTTGAATCCACCTTAGCTAACAGAGGGCTTTGTGCTCTATCGATCATATCCTATTGATTCATATCTCAAGGATTTAACGCCATTAAGGAGCGTATTGGCTCTGGCCATAACCGCTATCTGTGGTGCCATTTGGCGGCGAAACCACTCGGTTCAGAGGGCCCCGGGTCATAACCGTTTACCTGCAGTGCCATTTGGCGGCGAAACTGCCGGTTAGAGGACACGTACCACGTCCTTGCTGGCAAGAGATTGTTTGAGAATGGATCCTAGTGATATTTTCGACTAGGCATTTCGCTCTTTGTGAGCTGAAGTAATATTTCATATTTGTCCGCCTCGACAAACTTTTGCGGAGGGCGGATGATTTTTGCTTTAAGTGCATTGATGGATTTATTTCATTTTTAAATATATTTTTTGGATTTTTGGGATTTTGAGATCTTTTGGATTTTGGATTTTTATGAGTATTTGGGTGGAGCTTTGGAATATGGATATTTGGGAGATATTTTGAAAATATTTGGGGAACCCCTCCGGTTGAGATCTGCATTCAACACGGCCATCATCGGGGTGTTTGGGGGTTATTTCTTTTTATGGATTGAACCTTGTCAACTCTGTCGGGCTGTCGACAGAGGATCGGGTTTCGTAGGCTTTGTGCCCTTATTAGTGAATTCTCATCGTTATAGGCATTAAAGGCCTAATATGAATGTATTAAGATAAATATACCGGTCGTCGCAACCGTATATTTTGTTCAATTGTTCGAACCCTGTCGACTCCTATTGATCAGTATAGAAGAATCGGGTTCGAACATGAATTCACTTGTTGACCCGCGTAGCATCCCTGGTCGTCACGTGTGTACCAATAACACGCTCGCCGAGGCCCATGCGGGTATTTGATTATATTTTTCCCCTTAGTGTACCTATGTGTATACAAACTACGGTGCACGTGCGGGGGTATTCTTGGAATAGACGCCTTCTGTCTGCTTGTACGAATGTTGCAGATCCGGTGGCGTGGCGTAGCAGCTTATGGATAGAATTGTTCGCTGCTTGTTACAGGTAGACTGTCGTGCACTATTTGTTGATTTTTGTAGACGGGTCATAGTGCACTAACTAATCTCCTGCTTTGTGTTGTAGAAGCTCATAGGAACTTGTAGTCTTTATGCCTTTTGTTGTGGACTTGGTCTTTACAAACACCCACTACTGCCGGAGGTAGATATATTCATCTTTAGACTGAAGTTGACCACATGATACTGCATTGACTGTAGTCTTTATGCATCTACCCTTGGGTGGATGTTGTACATACATTTGTATTCGTAGAGGATTTGTATGTATTGCAGATCTTATTGTTATTAGTTGCTTACTGATCAGTGTGCTTATTTGTATCTTGATGTTGACTACGAGGATGCTAGAATACCCTTGCTACATCTCCCTTGCTTTGCTTGTGAACAACTCCTTCGCTATTGTATTTCTTCATGCTCATCTACTTTGCAAATATGTCGCTTGTGTGAGAATTATGTTGAATATCATAAGCTTCTCGTTGCCCTTGGAAGTAGTTATTAGCTTGATCTTGATTTGTACAAAAGCTTTTCAACATGTATTTGGGAACTCCTTTTTTATTAGCACCTTGATTGGAATGCTACCACATTTGTCACACATCTTCTACTAACATGTCAAATGTGTTCGTAGAGAAATGCTCTGTATAACATGAGAGGCACTTATTATCACTTGCAATTTGATGGATTGAAAATCATAAGATAATCTTATGTTTCTTTTTTATTGTATCCTCTTGGAGTTTGATCGTTGTATTCAAGTTATACCCATTACAACTCCTCCAAGCATATTTTGTTAGCAAATCAACCTCCCATTTGCATGTTTATTAGTGCCTTCTTTGTATTCAAATTAAGCTTAAGTTTGAGCTCAAGTATTGCATGATTGCTCAAATCAAGTCCGCTGTAGTTGTCCAAATTTTGTATAAGCTTGAGTTCAGTTTGTTCTTAAGTTCTCTGCTCTTGTAGAGTTCAAGTTCAGATGTTCAAGTGTAAGTCATATGTCCCCTGCAATTCACTTGAGTTCAAGCCTTGTTCGCTTAATGTTCAAATCAAGTTCTATGTCTTCTGCGGTCCGAGTCTTTTGAATTTGAGTATGAATTGTCCAAGTCCAAATTAAGACTTCTTGTACCAAGTTCATTGTATTTGAGTTCAATTGAGTTCGAGTTCATTTTTTGTTTCGTTTGCATTCGAACTTATTAGATTGTTTGAGTTTGAATTAAGTCCGTTTGATGCTCCAATCAATGTCCAAGTAAAGCTCCAAATTGTCTCAAGTACGATCTTGCATTTACCCGAAATTTCGGCAGCCTTCCAGCGTCTCCCCCGTTTAGGGGAAAACTACGGAAAACTGGGCATCCCGCCACGCTAGAGAAAAGCGTGCACGGTAGGTGCCCTCAAAAGAGGACACCGCGGCCGTAATTTCTTTTATTCCCCACCACGCCAGAGAAAGGCGTGCATGGGTTGCGGGCACCGGTTTAAATTAAGCAATTTTATATTTTGCCCCGTCTCGTTGTGGGCGTCGCACCGGGTTTCCTTCCCACCACGCTAGAGAAAAGCGTGCATGAGTTGGTTTTCCGGTCCGTCGCTAACACCGAAAATAGGGTTTTGATTACCCGTCCCGTCGCAAGCATCGCAACGAATTCCCTTCTCACCACGCTAGAGAAAAGCGTGCATGAGTTGGTCGTTCGCCGCGTTGCAAGCGCCGGGAACGAGTTCTTGGAGTTTAGAGTTTAGGAGCTTATACCTTTGCAAGTGTCGTCGGGGTTGGCACACGGATCGAGGAGTCACTCGCCTACCTCGTCGTAGGTGTCGCGCCGGTCGCCCCTCCCACCACGCTAGAGAAAAGCGTGCATGGGCAGACCACCGACTCGACACGCAGGTCGAGGTAGGAGAGAGACTAAGTTTCAAAAATTATACCTTTGGTGGCCAGCGGATCGGCGGCGGCTTGTGTATCGAGGGAGAGAGAAGGTATTCTCTTTTTTTTTTTAATAATAATAATAATTAATAGCTTAATTAGGATTAAGCAAATTAAATAAATTTAATTATAATTAATAATAATCAACTATAATTAATAGTTGGTTATGATTAATAATAATTAATGGTATTTAATTATAACTAATTATAAATAATTATAATTAAAAATACTTAATTAATTTTAATTAACAATAATTAATTAGTTATTTATATTAATTATAATCAACGATATTTAATTATAATTAATAAAAATTAATTATAATTATTGGTTAATTATAAAACAATATTTAACTAATTAACTATAAATAATTATAATTAATTAATTATTTATAATTATAATAGAAAAATAAAATAGAATAACAAAAATAAAATAAAAGAGAAATAAACCCTCCTCTGCTCGGAGGGTTTATGGGATTCGGCCTGAGAAGCGCCCGAAGGTAGAAAGCTACCTTAACAGCCGCGAGCTCCTGTTCTCACTCCCGATCAAAATGTTGTAACTTTCGGTTCTATAGGAGAGGAAAGTCGTCGAAGGAGCTGAGTCGGGAAACCAAGACGAAGAAGACGGAGAGGGGCTCGGGTTCGGATCGGCGTCGGGCAGAGGAGATCAGAGCTAAGTCGTGATTTGGACGTCGAGAGGAGCTCGGCGGGTTCGGCCAGGTATGAGGAAGACTTTCTCTTCTCTCTCTCTCTCTCTCTCTCTCTCTCTCTCTCTCTCTCTCTCTCTCTCTCTCACGGCTTGGGATCGGCACAGATGGTCGGTGAGGAGAAGAGGCCGACGGGAGAAGTTTGGATCGGTGGAGAAGGAGAGGATTTCAGGAGCAGAGTGTCGTGGGAGAAGTCGTAAGAGATCTGCGAATGGAAGAAGTGTCGTGGGTTCGGCTTAGTTTTATAGAGGCGAACGGGGTGCGATCGAGGCTGCGGGATTTGGGCAGAAATCGTGGAGAAACGACTTTGAGCGGCGCCGACTCAGCGTAACCTCGGCAGGATTCGCGGGAAATTTTCAGCGGAGTTCGTGGATCCGACGGGATACGAGGTATATTTTTTTGGTCGTTGATTTCATCTTCTTTTGGGTGTTATACGAAGGTTAACACCACCTTGTGTTTGAACACAAGTAATAGCTCCTGCATACATATCTTTAATGATTTGAATATAAGCATTATTGACTCCTTCCTTTTCAAGAACTCTCCATAGCACTTCTCTTGGAACTTTATCATATGCTTTTTCTAAATCAATAAATATCATATGTAGATCCTCCTTATTTTCTCAATATTTCTCCATCATATGTAGAAATGGGTGTTAGTTGGGCTAAAAAAAATTATGACTATTTTCCTTTTTCTATAGCTTGTAAGAGCAGTGAAGAAGTGTCTAGAGTTCATTAGCAAAGTTGTTAAGGGAATGGGGCACATTTCAAGTTGATTTTAAAGCAATGAAGAAATATAAACATGATGGAAAAGGGGTATAATTGGTTGGTAGCCATTGTTTGCAAGACAATGAAAATTTGAAAAAGTTCCCTTTCTCTCTTTTTCTTATCCTGCTCACTGTTCTTTTTCTGTTTCCCTCACCGTTCCACCAACCTTCCCATCACCCTTTGCTGCTTGGAGTCATCGGGAACCTCCAATCTATTGTTTATCGCTATCAAAATGTTACATTGTTCTATTTATAGCCTCATAAAATACTTTTAATGCGACGGCATTAAGAGAGATATAAAGAGAAAAAAGAGAAAGTTTAATAAGCTTGTATTGCATCCCAATTTCTCTTAGGGGGCAGTTTGGTATCGGATTTGGCATAAGATTTAAGAAGGATTTAACCTAAATCCAGCCAAACGGTATTTTGCACGCCTGTAAATCCCGCGACGACGTAAATATGGGATTTAAAGATTTACGCCGTAAATTCGTGTAAATACAGGTAAATCCTAATCACATTATTTGGTGGATTTAACGAGATTTACAGTTGTGCGAGTTCTCACTTGCGGCGCCCGTGTCAAGAAGTTCCCGCAAGGACTTTATGTAGATGGAAGACGCAGTTGCTTCGCCCCCATCCCTAGCCCTAGTCGCTCCGATCTTTGCTCAGTAAGCGTGTTCCTCCACCTGGTACGCATCTTCCGCAGCATTCTCGCCGGTTTCCTCTCTTCTTCGTGCAGGTATCACTCGGCCCCGACTCCTGAATTTCATGCGTATATTTCCTTTGTTGTGCTCAAAACAACCCAATCAACGTCCCTTTGCTACTTTAGTGTAAAATAGCACAACAATGCTTTGACTATAAATAGACCGAGTGCGAATAAATGAGTATTTGATATTTTTTTTATTTGATATCTTTCATACAGTTTTCGGTTGCATGATTGCTTGATACTTTATAATATTTGAATGTTTTTCTTTTTAGTGTTAATGTTTGTTATGTAAAATACCTTGTTGTGTTAGTTATTCATATTGGAAAACATTAGCTATGAAGTTCTATGCTCTATATGAGTGGATTTTTTTTTTTAGTTGTATTCGAATGATTGAAAAATTAATAGACAAAAAAAATGAAATTTTTTATGTGGTTAATTGAATGATTTCTTGATACCATGTCATGTCGCCGTGTGAATAAATGAATGCTTTTGTAATACACATTTAGGTTTCGTCGATATACATGTAGAATGTGTGAGCGACAACGAGTCATCAAATGCTATCTACTTACATAAAATTGGTAAAACTTCTTAAAAGTTAAATTTTTTTTTGGTTGCTTGAACAAATTTGAAACTTCATAGAAAGGATATTCTTCTTTATGTTTGACAGAAATGCATAAAGTCTTAAAAGGTATAGTTTTTGCACGTGCAAGCTCTACTAGCCCACATCATTCAGGTGATGACAACTCAATTTACTCCGGCCAACCCAAAAGCATGACTCGAAATCCTAAGTGGCCAAAAGATCATAACCTCGTACTAGACGAGCTACCGTTGGAGCAATATGTAAATGGGAATTTCTGTGATGGGAATTTGAGGAAGGAACAGTGGTCAAGTTTAGTGGTTGCGTTGAACCGGTGTCTAGGATCAAACTACAAAATCTTCCATAATGATACGATTTAAAAACATGAAAGCTAACTTTAGAACACTTTATCAATTGACAAACCATAGCGGTTGAAGATGGGATGAGGATTTACACATCCCAATAGCACCGAATGAATTATGGGAGGAAATTATTCAGGTATTATTTTTTCCTATTTAGAAGTGCACGCAAATTAAAAAATTGTATCCCTAACTTAGCCAAATTTTGTAAATGTTGGTTATCCCAAAGCTAACTCGATATCGAAGATATTCCTTTCATCTGTACAAAATTTTTGAAAAGATTTGTGCCGAGAACATTGCTATTGGTACAAGTGTAAGATCGAGTAAGGTAACACAACCCACAGTAAACTTAGATGAAGAAGAAACCCCACATTTTGAAGATGCATTCATGGCTGCTAATGTTGTGAGCTATGACATGGATGGAACATCCAATAGCAATCTACCTGATGTTGTATATGATGCGCCACTAAGTGTAGATGTAGCAGGAAGTCATATGCTACATTCAAAAAGATCTAGCAAAGAACCACTCAAATCAACTAGACTTCTTAAGAAGAAAGGTGGCTTAGCTGAATTAGTTATTGGTGGAGTCAAACAAAAATACAATTGTCTTTAAAAAAACTATTCAGCATAGTGACCCTTACACAATGATAGTCTTTTTGGTCAAAATAGGCCAATTAGAGAACCTAACAACGCAAGCTCTATTAGCTATTCTGGACGTACTTAAGGGAAACAAGGATAACAAAGCAATATTCATGACTTGGGAAGGGGAAGCACTAGCAAAATGGATAGAATATGTTGTCAGCTCAAACCCATGTTTTTATGCATCAAAAGTTTGGTTCTAAGTGTTTTGTTTGCATTTATTTCAATTATGTTAGTGTGTTAGTTTGGATACAATATGTTGTCAGCTCATTCTTAGTAGTTGTCATTTTACTTTAAGTTAGTGTGTTATGAGCGTTGTCAGTTTGACTCATATATGTTTATTGTGATCTTTCCATTTAAAGTTCATGTAACATTGCAATTTTATTTCAATTATGTTTTGTTTGAGTTGTAATATCTGAAGTTCTATCCTAAATGCTATTGAGTTTATTCATGAGTTAGTTATATGTAATATTTGCAGTTATGTCAAACTATTTGTGTGGAGTGTTCCCAGATGTTTTATGTGACATAGTAGACTTACAACTACAAGTAAATGATGTTGTAGACATAATAACTTCATCTATTCTTCAAGATAATTCTTCCTCAGATGATGAACTACCATTAAGGTGGTCAATGTTCGATAGAACATACACTGGGCATCGATATATATTGGATGTGCTTGTTGGGGATCCCGAAAGAGCATACCAATGCTTTAGGTTACCTCCAAATGCCTTCGTGAGCCTGAGAGACCCAGTATTTAGCCGTGGACATTTGCGGAACACAAAAAATATGCTTGTAGCTAAGCAACTAGGTTTTTTTTTTGCGGGGAGTTTCACATGCTCATAGTTACCACCAATTGCGTGAGTTCTTCCAGCATTCATTAGAAACAATTATCAGGTACTTTAGTATGGTTCTGCGTGCTCTTGTATCCTTTGCAAATGAATTCATAAATTTATCCCAGGCAGATGCAAAATGTCATTTATATATACATTCGAATGCACTATTTTATCCTTCATGAACACAGTTGGAGCAATTACGGTACGCATATCCCTGCGGTGGTTAGTAATAACATACAAAATCGTTATCGTAACCGTAAGGGCTTTACTTCATAGAATGTAATGGTTGCAGTGTTATTTGATCGACAGTTTGTATATATAGCGTCTGGGTGGGAAGGTTCTCCTATGGATATGTAAATGCTTAGATGAGCTGTCGAGCAAGATCAGTTAGGAGTGCTCCGTAATCATTATTACTTGGTTGATTCTGATCATGCAAACACTGCTAAGTTGATTGCACTATTTTGAGGATATCGATATTACTTGGCTGACTATCGCGGTAATACTTTTATAAGATATGCAGATCACCGACATGCCCAATTGTGCAACGTGGTAGAGAGGATTTTTGAAATTTGGAAGGAATGTTTTCAAGTATTGACGCATATTAGACAGTTTTCTTTTACTGTTCAAGTTGATCTGGTAATTGCATGTGCAGTTTTACACAACTATATAGGTCGATATCATGAATATGATATGTATATTTCAATATGTCGCAAACGAAAATGGAGTATGATAATGAACATGACGAAGTTGAAATGTATGATGAGGATCCAAACTTGCATACGACAAATGGAAAAAGAATTCAGGGAGAAGCGATAAGACATGACCTCACAACAGATTTGTGGAATGCTCAGGTAAGCATTTATCTATGCATTTACAATATTTCAACTTTAAATACATTTTGTAGTAATTTCATGATTTTTATCAAATAAGTTGTCAAAGAAATCGATCCTTCTAAGGAAGTTACTCTTCAATCCAAGATATATCAACATCTCTTTCATCTTGAAGTATATTTTCAGGTTGTAGTCTATAGATGTCTAAATAAATATTAGTCTATCATGGTGTTATGTACTCCTTATGCTTCTACAAGTTTCTGTTGTATGATGTCATATCTGATTTATTATGTGGCATAGAGCTATCTTAATTTTATTACAAGCATATTGATATAATTCAGTATTATTCATTCATACTTAAATCTCTAACAGTTTTAAATCCTGCAATCTGTTGTCAAACAGTTTCTCAGGATTTAACATGATTTAACATTTGTCATAGCAAACAGTTTTCAAGATTTAATAGCCTCAGAATTTACTAAATCCGAATTTACAAGATTTAATAAATTCCACTAAAGTTACATCCAATCCAATACCAAACAGCCCCTTAGCCATCTCGGCATGTCAATACATCAAAGAAAATTTTCCCGGCTGTGGATGACTTACTGTTGCATTATTGAAAGAGATAGATGGGTCTCCGAGTGATTGTCCTGCTCAATAACGTCCAGAAAGATGGGGTCGACCAGAACGTGACTTTCCAAGCGAAGCATAAAACGATGGCTCCAGAAGAGCAGGCGGGCGTCGCCGGCGATATCAACTGCCGCATCCAGAGACATGCGACGGCGGGCGGCGTCGGCGAGGATACTGGCGGCGTGGTGGGCGAGCTGCAGACCGTTGAGGCGGGCGGGGAGGTAGACGAGGCTGCAAGACAAAGGAGGCTGGGAGCCGGCTTCGAGGGCGGCGGAGCCGAGGAGGGAGCCGGCGTAGAAGATTGAAACGGACGCCGGAGAGTATCGAACTGGGACAATGTTGGGATTGGTCACGTGGACGGCAAGGGTGAGCTCGAGGTCGAGGACGGGGAGGTTGAGGTGGAAGGAGGAGAGGTTGATGGAGACCAGTTGGAAGGTTGGGTCTTTGGGGCGTACCGCGAAGATGGCCGCAGCAGCGGCGGCGGCGGATGCTGCGCCGATTGCGGCGGATTTGTAGCTCACGGTGGAGCGGCGCCGGTTGGTTTCGCCGGTGCTGGCCATCGAGGTCATGATAAGGGCTTGGAGTTTGGATCGTAGCGAAATACAGGTCGGGTATGAAAGGTACGTATAAATTACGAATTTTGTTATACAATTTGAAATGAAAAAAAAAAAACGGAAAAATACGAGTTTCTTATATAATATTTAAATTATGAATTTTATTTTAATAAAATATTTACTGTTTATATGTTAAATTGATGTTAATAAAAAATATGTTTATTTTAAAGGTTAAATTTATTAAAAATATTAATAATTAAAAATAATAATAATAACTATTATCACACATGTAAATAATACAATTTAAATAAAATGAATTATATAATTTTATTTTGCATTCAAATAAAAAAATAAAAGTAATTGCACTAAAATGAATGAAAGTATAATAATAAATGTCATAAAAACATTAACATGTCTTAATTTCTTAACATAATTACTATAAAAATTGGATTATGAAATTTAACTCAATTTTTTTCCTTTTTAGCCCAATAATCCCATTTTTTAAAATTATTTTTTCAACTATAAAACAGGTTAAAATTGAATTTAAAGTTAGTTTTTTTCTTAAAATTTGAATCTTTTTAGCTTTAATCAATTATTTTTAAGATGGGCAATTTTTTATTATAACATTAAAATGTTATGTATTTATAAAAATATATTATGGATAAATTTTGTTAAGTTCTTTTAATGATGAGTAATAAATTACCTTCTCATTTAATCAATTAGCCAAAAGTCCTTTTCACTCCAAACTCTCTCTTACAAATTTTGTATTATTTATTATATATGTTCAATTCATTCAAATTTGAACCATATGTTCAATAGATATATTTATTTACAAGTTTACCTCATACCTATCCAAATATTTTTACTAAGAAGTTATCTTAATATTTTATTTATTTACTCATTCACATAAGATAATCAATTTAACTATAATTTTACAAAAACTATTTATAATTTTTATAATGTTCTCTTATAATCTCTTACTTTTGATAAATAATTTATTTTATCATGGAGGAATGCATTAGGCCTCTTATGTAATAAAAAGGTACCCCTCAAACTTGAATTTGACTCGACCATTCACTACAAGAAAATGGGTCAATAACGACAAAAAAAAAATAGAGACAAAAACAAAATGGTCGTTAAAGATATATTTTAGCTAGCAAAAGTAACTAAGACCTCTAAATAATAAGGAAACTTGATATTAGCCATCAAAAAGAAAAAAATTGACTTCTAATTTTGTCATTAAATATTTAGTGACTAATAATTATTTGTATTTGAGTAAATAATACATTTTAAAAATATCATCAATATTTTATAATATTGATATTGATTACTGATACTAATACTAATGTTGATTATTGATTATTGATATTAATATTGATTATTGATATTGTTACTGATACTGAATACTATTATTGATATTATGACTGTAACTGACTGATTAATGTGAGCTAAATGAATGATAAGATTGAATGAAATTGATTTAGTGATAAAGATCGACTGACTAATTGATTGATTAGAGTTTATAATGGAAGAAAGAAATAGAAATTACTGATATATGATTGATATATTATAAAATAATTATTAATATAGATAACCGGTATAGATATATTGATGCATATATTTTTTACATGATTTATAGCACATTGATCTCTTTTTACGTTGCATTGATTTCAACTATAAGATTTTTATTACTTGTTGGGCTATGTGCTCATTATGCGATTTTATATAATTTCAGGAAAGGATAAGGATCCTATGATATGAGGCTTCAGACAACATGCATATATATATATATATATATATATATATATATATATATATATATATATATATATATATATATATATATATATATATATATATATATATATATATATATATATATATATATATTATAAGAAATTGATAAGCTCTAGTTAAATGATTAAAATGAAAAACATATGCAATTTTTTAAATATAAATCTTGGGTGTGACACTGTAAGAGATATGTCCATGACCCAATATATGTTTCTTATAAAATCTAAGGTTGATGCCATAAATTCTACAAGAAGTTCCATATACATTGAAGATGTTATTTCATATACGTTGAATGGACTTCCATCATCATATCATACATTCAAAACCGCCATATACACCAATCTACATTGGTCTGTAGTGAAGAGATTACATTGGTTGTTGAAGCTCTGTGTGATACTCACCTTCCTGATAGTTCTGAATCTCAAGAAGCTCTCAATGCATATCGAGGTCAAGGTCATGGCAGATACATACCTCTTACACAATATCATAGAAGACTAGGCTTCAAAGGTGGAAGAAATAATTAAGCTCATGGTGGTGGCAATAGCAACATTTCTATTGAATGTCAAATCTGTTTAAAAAGGGTTCATTCTTTCAGATTTGTCATATCAACCACAAACTCAACCATTCACAACATTGGTTACTTCGAATTCACAACTTATTTCTACTGATTGATTACTTAAACTCAAAATACAGTTGTAGGTAATGGGCACACTTTGTTTATTGGTGCATCTGTACAGGGTATTTTACCCACCCCCACATGTAAGCACTTTATTTCATTCCACAACTCAAACATAATCTGTTATACGTTAATCAACTAACTTCACAAAACAATTATTTTATATTATTCCTTCCCCATAGTTTTCAAATAAAGGGTTCGAAGACTAATCGACTTCTACTTCAAAGTTCCAACAATAATGGGTTATACTCACTTCAATCAACTGCTTCTCCATCCTCCTCTCAAACTGTCTTTTTCGTTGTCTCCGACACCTCAGACCTTTGGCACAAGCATTTGGGTCATCCACAAATTACTGGGTTGAATTCTCTGCTACGCAAATATACTTACAGAAAAATGTCTTCCTCAAAAGTGGCACTTCTTTCTCTCAAGCTAAATGTCATAGAATTACTTTTCCCTTATCTACATCATGTAATTTCATACCATTACAATTAATACATTCTGATGTATGGGGACCGGCTCTGATGCCCTCATTTCATTATTTTCATTACCATATTCTTTTTGTGGACTAGTTATTCATGGGTATATCCAATGCTTGCTAAATCTAAAACATTCACTAAATTTCAACAATTCAAACTTGTTGTGGAGAAGCAATTTTCTAAATCAATTATTACTCTAATGATAGATGATGGCAAGGAATTTGTAAACAATTCCTTCAAAAAAAATTTTAATTCAACATGGTATAACACATCAGATTTCTAGTCTCCATACACCCCAACAAAATGGAATTGTTGAACGCAAGCATCATCACATTATTGAAACTACTCGCACCTTGTTTTTAGATGTAAACTTCATCTCCCCCTGTTCTTCCTTTACCAGATATACCTGCACCTCCTCCATCTCCCATAGAATATCCTATGCTGACTTGGTCAAAAACAGGTAATCTCAAACCAAAACTAATCTTCACACTTCTACATCATTCTACTTCACCCATTGATTCTATATGTTGTACTATTGTTGTTAAATCACCTCACTGGAGGCGAGCAATGTCTACTGAGTTTCAAGCTTTACAAACCTAGAGAACTTGAACTTTAGTTCCTACAACAACTGATCAAAATGTCCTTGGTTCAAAATGTTTATTTAAAACAAAATTTCATGAAGATGGAACCATTGCTGGTTATAACCTGGCTGGTAGCACAAAGCTCTAAGCAAGAATATGAGACTGATTTTACATAGACATTTAGTCTAGTTCCTAAGATTCAAACAATTAGACTATTTATTATGATCTCTCATACTTTTCAATGGCTCAGCAATCAACCTGATGTATCTAATGTTTTTCTACATTGCACTATTTCTGAGATAGTTTTATGAACCAGCCACAAGGATTTTAAGATGCTCATTATCCACATCATTCATGTCATCTAAACAAGGCCATTTATGGCTCGAAAAAAGCTCCTAGACAGTGGCACTCTACATTTACTGAGTATCTAATTCAATAGGGTGTCAAACACAGTTGCAGATCACCCCCTCTTTATTAATGAAAAGCAAGATCAACTATTGTATCTATTGATCTAAGTGGATGATACCGTCTTAATGGGGAATAATTCTGCTTCTTGCTCAGCACTGCTATCAGATTTACCGTCCAAATTTCAGATGAAAACACTAGGTCCATTAGCTAACTTTTTTGGCCTACATGTCTCCTCTATCAGCACTGGTATACTTATTCATCAACACAACTATGCTACTATTATTTTTAAAAGGGCTGGAATGAGTTATTGCAAGCCCATACTCAGTCCATTGTCCAGCAAGCAACCTGTTTTACCTTCATCTGAAAGACCATTTTCAGGCCAATCCAAGTACCATCACATTGTTTGTTATTATAATACTTAACATTAACTCGCCCTGATCTTACTTATGATGTAAATCGTGTGTGTCAACGCATGCATTCTCCTCAAATTCGGCAATTCATTATGCTTAAATGTATTCTCAAATAAATTTAAGGTATCTTGAATTTTGGACTACATATCTGCTCAGGCAACTTTGCCATCCATACTTTTGCAGATGTCGACTTGGCAGAGGATAAAATTGATCGCAAATCAATTACATGGTACTGTATTTTTCTTGAACTGGCTCACATTTCTTGGGCCACAAAGAAGCAAACTACTGTAGCTCGCTCGTCCATAGAAGCAGCATAACTTATTAGGCTAAGAAGACCGCTTAAAGATTTTCATATCGACACTTGAGCTCCCTCTCCCATTTACTGTGACAATATTTCAATAATCTCTCTCGCAAGCAATCCATTTTTTTCATATGAAAACTAAAGACATTGAAATTTGTTATCATTTTATTAGGAAGTGTATTAAATCTAAAACAGTCATAATTCACCTTGCTTCTTACCATGATCAAGTTGCCGGTATATTTACTAAAACCCTTTCGAATATCATATTTCATTATATTAGAGATAAATTAACCATCCAACCTTAGCTGATCAATTTGAAGGTGCCTGATAAAGTTAATATGCAGTCCATCAGTATTAATGATAACAAACCACTTTCAACTTAACTGTTTTGTCTGCTCCACAATCTCTTATTCTCTCTTATTCTCTGCAGCAATTTCAGAACAAAACATCTACACCCCTGCTTTATAACTTCTCGGTTTACTATGATCCATTAGATGTATCTGTATCATTCCATATAACTTTCTATTCCCTTCTTCATTCTTAGTGTTGTTGCTTACAATTCTTATGTGTTTCAGAAAATTACTGGTTATAATTTCTTCAGAAATAATCTAAAACCAGATAAATTTCCTTTATCAACCTTGAAACAAACAAAACTAATTATTTTTACATGAAAACAGTTTTTTTTTCCCCAAACAAACTGCCACTAAGTATTAACCCTCATCACTCTCACTATCTCTGTAGCAATTCCAGGAGTCGCATATTTAAAACTAATCGAACTTGGGTAAGGCTTTGTTTGAGACGACTTTCTTTTTGCTTCTTAAAGTAACTTACTGATTTAAGAAGCAGTAAAAAAAGCTGTCCCAAACAAAGTCTAAGTATCAAGCCGAGCGCAATTGAACACAAACCATGAACAGTTTTGACAAGCCTAAGCTCAAACAAAGCTCACTAGTAATAGGAAAAACCAGAAAACCCATATATATATTCCTGTAGATTCCCTAGTATGGATCATACTGTCATATTTCTTTCTAATATGAAAAACTACACAAACAAGCCAGGGAGTCGAGCCAGAACGCAGAGACGATGAGCAAGGTAGCAATGGAGAAACTGTAGCCACTGTGAGCTGAATTGTGCTTGTGCTTATGGGAAGAAGCACCTAAACTCTTCGGAAGAACAGATCCCACTGTTATCAAGGGAATGGCTTTACCATATGGTGAAGATGAAGATGAAGATGAATCACCATTGCTGTAACCATGAGAAGAGCCATTACTATCTCCACGGGCTCCACGGCCACCGCCACCGCCATGGCCACCGCCACCGCCCTTCCTTACGGCAGTGGCCATATTTTGCTCTGCAAATGAAATAGTCAGAGTAAAGTTCTTGTTAGTCTTTGATAGTAGTACGGGTTGCAAGATATCATTAAGTAGAATTTGGTGGAGGTTCAAGGCCTCAGCCACTCCGAGCATGAACATTATGATATTCAGAGAACATTTATTGATTGCAAGTAAAATAATATACAAGGGATTGCAAATAAGAACAATTAATCTTGATATAATGCTGGAGTTTCTCCAAACTCTAGTAATACAGTCAGGATTTGTAGGAAACTTTATATTACTACTGGGTTTTAATACAAATACAAGTAGATAGATGAAAGATGATGAACTCTATTAGTGATGCTTGGATTTTAATACAAATACAAGTAATGTTGCCATGGTTTTAAGCATCCTTAATATGAGGTCAAAGTTAATTATTGTTGCTTACATAACAGATAAGAATTAATATTATTGTTTATGAAATTTTAAAATTATTTACTTTTTATTCAAAAGAAGAAATTATAGGGAGTTTCAAACAAATATCCCTATAATAAATCCAGGAAAGTGTATTCTAAAATGGATTTGAAAATAAAAAATAGATTTTAGAAAAATGTCTACGTTCTCAAAAAATATTCCTGTCTCATGTGAATAAGATAGAATTTATTTTATTCTGGATTATCGTCATAAGAGCAAGCCGTCAAGCCCTTATGGTTAATTAATCAAATATTTGCACATCAAAGTTCAAGAAAAACATATAACCTCCTATATCAGACCACCACTTCAGTCACTCAATGGAGAAAATAATTAACAGATTTTTAATAAGGAGCCAATGTTAAGCAAAAACATCACATTAAAAAATAAAAAGGATCAAAAATAGAAAATTGATTCATATTTTCATCAAAACAAAATATTTTCACATTTTGACAGCAAAATTTATTCATGTTAATGTTTTCAAAGAAGATAATTAGAAATAGTTTAAAATTTATATAAAAACATGTCGTAATTACTTTCATAAAATAAAGGATTTTATATTAAAAATAAATAAAGCAAACTCCTAAAGTGAAAAAAAAAAATGAAATAGTGTTTTAAAATATGAAATGCTATTTTATACTTTAATAGTGAATTTTCATGAAAATGTGAATCAATTTCATGTTTTAATCTTTTTTAAATTTTTTTTTGTAATGCATTGCTTTTATTTAAATAATATTACTAACTAAAATTTCCAAATTAATCTCTCTGCAAAACGTCAGCCAATATATACCAACTTTCAACAGCTCCACAAGTCACCTCATCGACCTCCATCTCTACACCTGATTGAATGAAGCAGAGTTTAACATTTACCTATTTTCATTTTTATTTGATTGATATTATTTTATTATTTCATATTTACTAAAAGTTAAATATTAATACATTTTTCGTTAATTATCCTATTTTATTAATTATTATATATAAAATGGAAGAAAACAAACACTTGAACATAACCTTAATTGGACACAACAATGATTAATTTGTAAATTTTTTGTCAAGTTGCATGAATTAAAATCAATTCACAAACAAAAATAAGTTGCATCATTAGTAAGGTTTTGATTGAGACATCTTTTTTATTTTCTAAAGTAATTTTTTAGAAGAAAAATTTCTAGTTCAAGAAATTTTTGTAATACAATCCTATTTAGAAAACAATAAAAAAGCTATCTCAAAAAAGACCTAAGTCTACATATTCATAAATTTGTAAGCCCATATCTATCCATTTATCCATCTATCTATATATATATACTATAAAAGAGCAAATTTTAATAGGGACACATGCCCCTCTTAAATTCAACCTTATCCAAAGCGATAAGTCAATCTCATCAAAAATTACATGTAGGGACACCTAAGGCTTCGTTTAATCACCTACTACTAGAAACAAAGAACACAAATAACTAAAATACCAAAAATATATTTGAGCCATTTTTATGTAAGTGAATAAATCAAGTACTTTCCAAATAAAAAAAATTACGACTGAAACTCCAAGCACATTGCTTTTCTCCCCACCATAACTTTTTCCAGACACTAAATTCTGGGATGGAAAGTAAAGCTAAACAACTAAGTAGAAAAAAAGAATATTATTTAACGTACATTAATCTTTTTTTGTTTTTTTCTTTTGCCTTTATTCATCACCACTTTCTGTTCCACTAAGCTAATGAATTTCATAACTTTGAAAAATTATTACATGTAATGTTTGGATGTGTCTGGAGGCCAATCTAGACGCACCACGTCACCGGTAGCACGTCCGGATTGACCTCCAGATGCATCCAAACACCGCACAGAATAATCTCTACATAACTTTACCATTCACACAGGTTTATGAATTCTGCAACATGATGCCATCCTTTCAACTTTGCATTTAAATAAATTGGCATTTCATATTTTATTTATTATAATATTTAAGATATAGCAAGATGATCAATTGCTCATATGCCAACTAAATGACCTCATTCAAATTAAAATAAGAATATTTGCAAAAATATGCTAAATTAACAATCATCAAACGCTAAAATTCTTATATATGATTGAAAAACTTTCAAAATATGAATATATATATATATATATATATATATATATATATGACAAAATATTTAGATCAAAATTTTAATATTGGATCACAAAACTTTGATTTGACTTCAGATGAGCACAAAATTAATCATTTATGTACTCATAGATCCAAAAGCTTTAATAATAATCCTAATCAATTTGTAGTTAGAATATCTTAATATAAAATTGTTCCATGTATTTTGATTAAACTTTTATAACCATCTCATCAGAGGAAATACCAGGGATTAAAGAACCATCCTGATTAATTTTTAGTGAGGAAATCCTATTACTAAAGATTTTTGTGTATATGTATATATATGAATGAAATATTTTAAATCCTATTAAATTTTATATTTAGATGAAAGATTTTATATCTAGATCTAGGTCAATGATCTTAAATGAAAGGAAAATATTGAGTTCATACCGTTGGATTTATATTGAGATTATCGCTATATGATATCAAAAACCTGCACTACTCACAAAACAAATCCAACAAGTATGAGACCCATCCGAATGCAACTTGCTTAAGGATATCCCCACACAAATTTTTCTTTAAAAATCTTATATCCAAAATTAAGGAAAACATTACATATTTTTACATAATATTAATTAATAACAACTGATGTATGTAGGTGTAGCCCATTTAAATCAAAGATTGTAGAAATATTCTTCTCACAAATCTAATTCTTTCACGTTTTACTCGCAATTGGATCAGCCCTAGACCTCCCAATGCCTCATTTCTACCACAATCTATTTCTTCTGAGCTTTTATAACATGGAAATTGAAAAAAACATGGATTCCTTAAACCCATTTCAACAAAAGCCATCATAGCCATTCTCAATAATAATAATAGAAAAGACAAAAAGGTAAAGAGCTGTTGGAATAATAACTAGGGTTTCATCCAACCGAGAAAGGAGATCGATTAAAAAAATAAAAAGGAAGGAAAAGCTGATAGATTACTTGTAGTTGAAGAGTGCAGAGGCCGCGCTTCATGGAGGAGAAAGCGGGAGGAGGAGACCAGGACGGGGAGGATCAGGAGAAGGAGGAGAGCTCTTACATTGCCCATCGCCGTCGCAAAACGAAGCCCAAAAATCGCATTAGAAATTGGAAGAAGGATGGCGGTGATAAAGCTCTACGCCGCTATAAAAATGAACATTTCCGTTTTTAATTTATTCCAAACGCGTCAACCGTAAAGGAAGGAATTTTTTTTTTAAATTCATATTTATATCAATTAAAATAAACTCACACATCATATATACAATACTTTGATTTTTTTTTTTTTGGGACATTTTGGCTATTTAAGGCAAACTCACACACACAACGCATACACATAGACTCGAACCTTAGACCTCTTAGTTGGAAGCCTTAGCTCTCAACTAATAGGTCAAGGAGAGTTGTGTTACAATACTTTGATTAGAAGCCATAATACAATTAAACAAGACATAAGAAGCATCCCATTTCAACTAAATTCTTCTGGGGAAGAAAAATTAAAATTATGAAAATTGTCTTCTTGATTAAAGAGTCTATGATGAGCAATGAACCAAGCATCATTAATCTACTCCAACTTAATTTTAGCTTCAAGAATGCAAAAGAAATTAATGTCAAATTTTTTAATAATAATATTGCAAGCAATAACTCTATCAAGATTATTAAATCCTCTAACATTCTAAGAAACAATATTAGGAAAAAATATTAATAGTTGATAAAAGTGCTAGATGCCTTCTTAGCATTTTTAGAACGAGTAGATTTTACCGAAGCTAATGGCACCTTAAGAACCGATTTCCAATAGCAGAATCAGCCGCTGAAATAAAATCCTTGCAATTAGAAAAAGTAATAGGCACATCTATTAAAATATCAACTGAATTATCCTCCAAATTCTGCAAAACCTAAAACTTATTTTGCACATTAGAGTCATCATATAAATCATCCTGAATAGACTTATTATGAGTATTAACCAAATTAGCATCATCAACAACGAATAAGTTAATCAAAAGCTCTTCATAAGGAGAATTTAGAATATGCAAAGAATCTTTAATAAAAGAAGTATTAACTTTCAAATTATCAACTAAAGATTTTTCCAAAATCAACACAAAACCTTCCACATTAACCGAGGAATATGATCTTGCTGAGGTTCTAACACATCAGAATTATTAGAAATAACAGGGGGATTAGATGAATCAGAATAAACAGGAATATTATCAGAATTTTGAACAGAACTTTCCTTAGGCAAAGATGATTTAGACAGTCTAAAAGCCATTTTCCAGACTTTCTTAATCATACTACGCCCTCTATCATTATTTCAATAACCTTATCTTTTTTATCTAGAGGCTTTGTAAGACACAAAGAAGAGGGATGAATAATACAACCACACTCAAAACAATGAGAAGGCTTCTAATCATACCCAATTTATAAAGAAATAATAGTTCCAACAATAGAGATTTTAACCTCTTCTAGAAGAGGAGAATCTTTTGTAATTAAAACACAAACCCTAGCAAATATAAGTCTGGCTTGATCAGCTGTTAAAGCATCTACAACAATTGGAATACAATTTAAACTCGCAATTTTAGAAATGCCTTCAGGAGTACAACAAACCAAGAGAAGATTAATAAGTTTAATTCATAAAAGAATAGAATCAAATTCTTCATGTTTAGGCCGAAACAATGGCGACCAATGATGAATAATAAAAGGTTTTCCAAAGAAAAATCAAGGTCCTCTAGACCAAACTAAATTGTAAACTTCCAGGAAAGAAAATTTCATTAAGAAAAAACTCTCACTAGGGGCAAGAAGATTAAGATTACCTTTAAAGCTTCCAAGATTTAAGCATAACATATTTTAATACTTCAAAATAAGGACGCTTACCTAGAGAATATCCAACCAGCATCAAACCCCATTTAATCGAGGTAGTTGAAACATCCTCTTCAGAAAGAGGGTGAGATCATCAGTCAAAGGAACAAAGGAAACTGAGAAATGTTTTTGGGGAGGATTGACAAGATGTCAATAATCCCTTCCAAGCATTCGAATAACTCAGATGCATCCCTAATGCTTTATCTAGGACTTCAGATGAAGATAAAGATGAAAAATCTTTTGTGAAATCCATAAATCAACAAGAAGATGCTAAAATAGATCTTACCAAGAGAAAATAAAAAAGTGAAAACAAGAACAATAGAAGAAATGATCTGCAAGAAATAGAACAAAAAAAAAAAAACCTTAAAGGTTTGCAAGAAACCCTTGAGTCCTCCAAAAGACCAGAATCCTTTGTCATTGAAAGAGCTATAGATGCAACACTCTTCGAGAAGGAGGATTCATTAATGCTTGTGACTAAGAATGGTAACTGTTGGTTCTTGTTCTCTTGTTTTTTTACTACTATTTATGCTTCTAATTCTACTATGGATTTGTTATCTCTTTGGCAGGATATCCTTAATTTAGCTAATAATATCACTTCTCCTTGGATTTTATTAGGATATTTTAACTGTTGCATATTTGTCAATGAGAAATCTGGGGGGATTGCTCTTGTGCCAAATTATAAATTTTTATAATTTTATTTTTAATACTGGTTTGCATGATCTTGCTTCAGTTGGTACTTTTTTTTACTTAGTATAATCAACAGCTGGATAATCCTATTCATATCAAACTGGATATGGTCTTAATCAATAAGCATTGGTTGGATTCTTTCCCTTATTCTTTTTATCATATGGATAGTCACAAAAATTCTGATCATTCTCCTCTTA
The DNA here is from genome assembly GCA_016618105.1 of Dendrobium huoshanense. NCBI lineage: Eukaryota > Viridiplantae > Streptophyta > Magnoliopsida > Asparagales > Orchidaceae > Dendrobium > Dendrobium huoshanense. The sequence goes on along the minus strand of CM028360.1, from coordinate 47,938,798 downwards.
TTGTTTGCAATAATAATATATCTCCTGGCAGGATTAGATTTCTTTTTAACATTTTTTGGTTTAAAAAGTCAGAATTTTGGGATTTTCTTATTGATGTTTTTGCTAAAGCATATTAAGGTAATCTTATTAATTATTTTTATAGTAAATTACACAATCTTAAAGGCTTGATCAAAGGTAAGTCTTAGGCTTCTTCTAAATATGTTTCTAATAATATTGGAATTCTTCTTAAAATGCAAGAAGAGTTACTTAAGAAAATTCAAGTGAATTCATTGGATTTTGAGCTTAATTTAGGCTTGAAGAAAGTTAATGAGTTACTTAGTTATAATTACTCTTTTTGGTTTTTCTGGATCTTGTAAAGAGCTAAAATGAATTGGCTTAGTCATGGTCAAAATGATTTAGGCTTTCTATATTCAAAAATTCGCCAAAGACAAAATGTTAACAGAATTTAGATTCTTTTATACTCACTTTGCAGTTATTTCTAATTACAAAAAATTTTTTTGAGGCTTTTGTGAAGCTTTTTAAGAATTTCTTTAATTCCACAAAGCCAATGAGAGTTCTATAACTCATTTACTTTATGTAGATGATATTCTTGTCTTTGGTAAAGCTACTCTTTCCAATGCTAACAAATTAAAAGATATCTTGGATTTTTCTTTTATGGCTACTAGGTAATTTGTTAATCAACTTAAGAGCTCTATCATTTTTTCAAAAGATTGTGTTTTATCTGAGGAAATTAGTCAAGTATTGGGTATTCAAATTTCTCAGCATACTATGAAATATTTAGGGTTGTTTATATCTTTTAAAAGGTTTACTTTGGTGGATTTTCAACCTTAAAAAACTTTTGGCTCTTCTGGATGGATGGAAAGCTATTTATTTTGCTGGTAAAGTTCAATATCTTGCTTTTACTATTTATAATATTATCTCTTACTGCATTAGAGATTTCTCTTTTCCTAGAACTTTTCTTAAGTTTATTAAGAAAGTTTGTTCTAAGTTCCTCTTCAATGGTAACAATTCTAGTATAAAAATTCACATGATTACTTGGAAAGAGGTTTGTAAAACCAAAAGGTTTGGTTATTCCTGATTTAAATGCTCTTAACTTTACTTTTATTTGTTCTCTTATTTAGCATATTATAAATAATAAAGGTCTCCCAGTTGATTGGGTTTAATTCAAATATATCTCTTGTTGGAAACCTTGTTCCTATAAAGATTTTAAGTTTTGGAAAAATCTGTCTTATTGCTAGAGACATTACTAATAAAATTTCTTTTAATATTTCTAATGATTGTTTCTTATCTTTATATTGGGATCCTTGGTTAAATAGGCAAGCTCTGCATGAGTCATCCCTAATTCTAATATTAATTTTTTTACTGGTTATGTTAGGAATTGAATCTCTAATAATAATTGGATTATTCCTTCTTATATCCCTATTAATATTGCAATGGCTGTCTCAGTTATTTCTTTTAAGAATGAGGTCTTGTATCTCTTGGGATGGTAAGGAGTGTCCAACTTTCAAAATGTTCCATTATGCCTTTTATAATCATCTTACTCAACTTGAAAGGTTCTCTTATATTTGGTATAAATGTTATGCTTTGAGATTTTCTAGCTTTGTTTGGATGGCTTTGTTAAAAGGTTTGAAAATGGTTGACCTCTTTACTAAAAGGAACTTGAATATTCCTTTAACTTATATCCTTTGTTCTAATACTAAAGAAAGTCATAATCATTTATTTTTTTAATGTGATTTTTTGTTTAAAATTATTGATAAATTAGTGCACAGTTTAAATATTTTCATTCTTAGGCCTAATCTTATTAAAATTTTTTATTTTACTAGGGATTCAGATTGGTCCTTTGATGCTAAATTCCTATTTTTTTCTTTCTGTATGCTTCTCTGTTTAGTTTATTCATAAAGAAAGGAATAAGAGGAAATTTGATAATCATTTTTGTTGTTCTTCCTCTTTATATCAGAGTATTAAGGCTGCTGTTAAGGCTAAAGCTACCAATTGGATTTCTTCTTGATATGTCATAAAAAATTATCTTGATCGGGCACGAATCTCGAGGCAAAATCAAGCCCAAAACTTCAAAAATTAAATTCGGGATCACCTGAACTCCAATTTCAGTAAACTTATAGTCAAACTGAGCATCTTGGAAATACGAATTCAAACGACACCAAATTCGACTCAATCCGAGCCCAAATCAAGGATCTGAAGTGCTGTTGGAAGCTTCATATCGCTGTTTGAGTTACCAAACGGTTTCCAAATATGAAGAGCTTATCCAACCACTCCTCATTTACCCTTGATCTCTCACCTATTTACGGGCCATGCCACTCCAAAATCTATAATTAGACCCCTCATTTCTCTTGAAAAGGGACCCAAGAAAGAAGAGAAGAGAAGTAAGAAGCTCCTCCTCGACCTATGTTGGAACCTTGCCAGACCACCGCAGGAGCCTTGCCGGACCACCGCCGTGAAAGTTTGTTAGGGATGTTAAGCCCTATAGAAATGACCCAAGACTAACCAAGAGGGGGGTGAATTGGTATTTTAAAAACTTTAATCAAAGCTCAAAAAATTTCACAAACCAAAACACCACAAAACAAACAATGCAAAAATTTAAGTGCGGAAGCAGCAAAAATAAGAACACCAAAGATTTATAGTGGTTCGATCAACTCGACCTACGTCCACTCCCCGGAGGTGCCCTCCGAGTATTACACTACAATCGTGACTCTCCTTTAGCCCTCACATCTAGGCAGAGAAGCGTTTACAAACACCACTTTTTGCCACACCCGGCAAGGCAGAGAACCTTCCTTCTTTTGCTTTCTCCTTAAGCAGCCAGAGAACCTTCCGCCTTTTGCTTCCTCCTGAAGCAGGCAGAGAACCTCGATCAGTCGCTGAAGCTTACCTCTCCTAATCTCTCCAAGGACAAGAAACTCTAGGAAGAAGAAGTGGAACAATGCTTGGAGCAACCCCTTGTGAATCCCCTCACAAGCGCCCCCTCACAAGATCCTCTCTCTCTCTCCCTCTCTCTCTCTCTCCTTTAGGTTTTCTCAGGCTAAGACAGCAGCAAAGGATGTTCAAAAATGTTGAACTAAAGCTCTTAAATAGAAGAGCTTCAAATGAGCTCATTAATTGCAAGTTGCCGACTATATCGTCTTGGCCGATCAGTACAAATCTAAAAAAATCGGCCAGAGCATCGCCCTGAATGCAAACTGGACGATTAAAAATTGGGTTGATCGTCTATGCTGATCTCCCGATTGTCTCGACCGATCAGTTCAAATCAGAGGAAAATCATCCTGAGCATCATCCTGAATTCAAGTTGGACAATTAACTTGATTGTCCAGGCCGATCTCACGATCGTCCCGGCCGATCAGTTCAAATCAGATGAAAATCGTCCTAAGCATCACGCTGAATTCATGCTGGACGATCCCGATCGTCCAGAAGCAACTAAAGATTTTAGAATAGATCGTCCATGACGATGTGATCGTATCAATCATCCTTAATTACTCCCATGATTGCCTAATCAATTTAGGCATAATTATACAATATCGTCCAAGCCGATCATAGATCGTCCTGGCCGATCTCCAAAAATACAGAATACCTAAATAGATCATGATGGCTATTTTTTTCTATTTTGAGCCTTTCGTCCTGGCCGATATACTAATGATGGTTATCTTAACTTAAAAATCCTGATTAGAACTTTTATTTTAAACTTGATCGTTCAGGCGCCGATGTGAGTAAAAACAGAGATTCTAAATATCTCAAGTGTGTGTGTGTGTAGGGTAACATAACATCAGTCACTTCAAACATTTACAATTGACTCAAGAAAGGAAAAAAGAAAATTACAGACTGACTCAACCCTAATCTACCCAAACTGCAGCTGATTCTTATTTCCGTCCGATCTTTGGGTCCGGAAAAGTCAATAGAGAAAAAGGCAGTCGTAGTGAAATAAGATTTATTTGCTATCATCAAAATCATAATCCAAAAACTGGTTTGCAATAATCTTCCCCTTTTTGATGTTGACAAACATATCGATAATTAATTCTAAAACAGTAATGCAAAACTAAATAAGCTTTCAAGTTTTCAAATAACAGAACACGTACAAACATACTACTCCTTTTGACATCTCAAAAAGGAGGAAGAAACTAAAAACAAAAACTAAAGCAACTCAAAAACACAATACAGAAAAGGAAGCAATCTACAAAAAACTGAAATTAAAACTACAGAAACGAGGGATCCTGATCATCAGACGGAGGTGGTGGTGGTGGTGGCTGCTGAAAGTAGCCAGATAGTGTAGTAAATTGAGCATTGAACCAGGCTATGTCCTGGTCATACTGCTGCTGCTGGTGAGTAATGTAGCTGTCAAAACGGGCTAAGTCCTCCATGCGGTGCTGCTCATAGCGGGCCATGTCCTCAGAATGTTACTGCTCCTGTGCAGCAACGTAAGTGTCGAATCGGGTCTCCCATCGATCAAATCTCTCCATTAATTGATCAACCTGTGAGTGCTGGCGAAGAGGAGTAGGTTCAGGAACGGGAGCGGGAGCGGGAGCCTCCTCCTCCTCAGCTCCCCGAGGTTCCCCATCCCCTGGGTGGAGACGAGTATTGTGAAGGGTATTGAAAGAACTATTTGAGTAGAAGAGAGTTGGGAGGTTGGGAGGAACAGGATATTGAAGTTGATATTTTGTTTCAAGAACATAGGCTATGAGGTGTCCTAAGGCCAGATTGGGTTTCCTCTTATGTCCTAGACCGCGGATTGTTGTTAAATGATCAATGTATTAAAAAATTAAGTCAGTAGCATTAAATTCTCTATGGGCCATGATATAAAAAGAAGTAAGAGAAAGTAGATGAGTGATATGGATTCAATCCCCAGCTTTTGGAATAATGAATGTTCGAAGGACATGCTGAATTGTCCTAGCATCTTTGACTAAAGAGCTAATCTCTCCAATATGAAAAAGTGCATTGGTCTGGCGAAGGAAATGATTTGCAGTGGACCAGTCAAAATCAGGATCTTAGATAATTATATGCAGCTTATCTTCGGTGGTGGATAGCTGCAAAAGTTCAGTATAGTCCTGATATGTGATCTCGATCGGGCATCGATTCACATAGGAGGTCAGAGCTGCGAAAGCAGAATTGATGCGAAGATTTGCGAAAAATTCACGAAAAAGCTCAGAATGAAAGGGGACAGTGAGAGAAAGAATGAAACAGAGAGAAGTGTGAGCAAAGAGATCCATTACCAGATACGAAAGGTGGACATGATTGATGACTCTGGAGACAATTATTCCACATTCTTTATAACAATGGTAAGCAGCTTCATCTTCTGCCTCCCTGAAATGAGGGTCAATCCTAGCCCTTGAAGAGCTCCCAGAAGTCTGTCGGACACGCTTCCCACCAGCCATAGCAAGAAATCAGTAAGTAAACACAAGGGAAGAAGAAGATTGAGGTTAAAATAATGGCTGGAATGGTCTGAATTTAAAGAAATGGCCACATCGTCCAGGCCGATCGTAGAATCGTCTAGGACGATATGTATCAGTACAATTATTGCGTACATGTTGATTGGTCAAAAAGGCAGTCCGATCGGCCGGGCCGATCAGATATCAGCCAGGATGATTAGACACAAGCGATCGTCCCGAGGAGTTAGGCTGGACGACCATTAAAAAAGTAGATCGTCCGGGCCAATTAGGTGCATCGTCCAAGATGATGCTCAATAATTAATCATACCGACCAAATTTAAGACATTTTAAATTTGTGCCACGTGTATCGTCCAGGACGAACAGTGGATCGGCCAGGACAGTTGTCCAATAATGGATCGTCCGGGCCGATTTTAAAGATTTTAAATGTACTGACACTTGGATCGTCCAGGATGATCTTGTGTATCGGCCAGGACGATTCTAATAAATTCATCGGCCATGACGGAAATTGTATCGGCCAAGACGATCATAAAAGATTATAACAGAGTTCGATCATATCGCCCAGAACGATAATGGATCGTCCGGGATGATGAATTATAGTAAGCTCAGAAAAAGTTCAACAGATGAAATTTTGAAGAGAAATTGTCATATCATTCAGGACGATATAAATATCGGCCAGGATGATGTGACAAAAAGTTGAAAATCAAGGTCAGATGAGATGATCAGAGAAAATCCCAAATAAATACAAACTAAAAACAACACAAACAGATAAAAACAAGGAAAGAAAAAAAGAAGAAGTTTTTTTATGACAAATTTCCCAAGTAATTAAATTTTAAAGATTTGAAAGATCAATGAGTTAACAATGTCACAATCTGAAAACAGTAGAATATCCGATCCTGTTTACCCTAGCTCAAACTTCTTTCAGGATAAAAATTATCTTTTGAAAAATAAGAGATCTAACTCATAATAATTTGGATAAAAAGAAGATCTGTTCAAAACTTGGTTACAAAATAAAATATCTTATAAAATAGTATACCAAAGTAATTTGTCTCTATCATGGAATTTGAAATCAAGCCTGGTGGAAAAAATTTGTGTCACCAAGCAGATTTTGATTTCTCCTATTGTAATCAAATACTGTATTAAGAATAAAGTACAATCTCGAGAGACTGACACAATATTATATAATGGATTCAATATCAAAATAGGGTTTTAAAAAATTGATATTTCTATAATCAAACACAGTTCAAATAATGACATATTATTTCGAAAGATAAACAAGAAATTCTTAAGAATGTATTTAAAAATAGAAATAAATTTTTTTAAAAAAATTTATTCATTCTTTTATTTAGATATAGCAAGAAAAATATTATATTATCTTAAAAGACGAACATAACATTCTTCAAGACATCCAAAAGCAAGAATGAGTTCTATAAAATTCATCATTTCTAAAATTGAATATAACAAATAGGACATTATATTATCTAAAAAGATAATAATAACATCCTATAAGTATATTTAAGATTAGAAATGAAGTTTTTTAAAGACATCTTCATTCCCAAAGATTCTTCTCTTATTTTATATGAATAAAATAAGGTTTATTTTAGTCTGGGGTTCTCAAATCCCTATAGGAGCAAGCCCCTATAGTTAATTATATCCTAGGAGGGATACTCCTAAGAAAACTCTCGATTAAAGCAGTGATTTCATACACTTCTGAGTACAAAGAGTTTATTAGCGAGGAGAAAGCTCACTATTGAACATTTATTAGCGAGTCAAAGGAAGAAAAATAGGAGGTGCCGGATTCTGAGAAGTCCAGAGACGACCTCAGTCTATCCTATGTTAGACTTTACATTTTAAGAGATAATTTTATATTTAAGTTGACATTTTATTAGAAAATTGGGATTATATTCCCAGAGGGTGAGGACTTAAGATCTAAAAGAATCTGCCTCAAAACCTAAATCTAATTTGGATAAGTAGTGACCCGAACCTAACTAATGAAGTGCAAATCTGGACTTACCTCGACCTGAATTAGGGAGCTAGTTAACCACCTAGGCTCTTTAAAACCATGTGTCCAGTCTCTTATGAAAGATAGGTAGGGACGTTATTTAAGTTTTAATGAATTGGGGGCCGACATCTAAGACAGTTCCTAATTGGCCCCTCAACTTATGTAGGGTGAAAAATGTTTAGAAATAAAATGCAATTAACATTTTAGACTCTTTTTTTTAATTTGTATCTAATGCAATGCATGCTAATTGACTTGAATGCATAAAATGAATATGAAGCAGTTTAAAAATTAGGCTTAGAAAATAGGTTTTTTCCTAGAGATTGCACAACTTCCCCTTGACAGAACTGCACCCTCATAGGTCAAGTGGTTTGTCAGAACCCGCAGGCGGGGAGGTGCCTAACAAGGAAGAGAAAGTAATAATATGCTTATGTTGACTCTCGGCGGTCCCGAGCTTACTTCTTAGATCGTTAGAATTACAATGTGAGCCTAAAATTTTTTATTAGAATTACAAGTAGAAGAATTTTAAGCGTACCCTTACGGGAAAAAAAAGCACTCCGATTCGTATCCAGGCTAAAACAAAACACGACATGCAAGGTCCCTAAAAAAGGCTACTACACAAACAATGTAAACAATCATTTTAAATAATCCAAAATATATTGTCCAATGTCCATATAATTACACCCAGAATTTGTAGAAAAGTAAAGTGGCCGGGCACCACTAACAACAAACCCGGATTCTAATCCTAAGAATGACGCAAGTGATTTTTGAAATGGGATATATTCTTTCTTGTATCTTCAGTTCTTCGTCTTATTTCTTCTATTTCTTCCTTTTGTTCTTTCTTTTTCTACGAACTCCTTGGATCCGTCGGGTCTGGATATCCAAATGAAAAGAAATTCATCCCTAAAGGGGGTATTTTCTTTTCTATTTGGATACTAAAATCATCCTAATTTGGCTTTCCAAATAAAAGAGAATAATCCTTTAAGGTATATTCTCTTTTCTTTGAATTCCAAATTGGATGTGATATCCCACTTTCAAAATCACTTTCACATATCTTAACTTTTAATACATTACATTTACATTCACATTTACATCACAGAAAGAAAAAGAAAATCTAGACCACCTGTAGGGTTATCCTAAGCAAAAATCATCTCAAGCAATTATATATATATGCATTTAAATTAAATCACTCAGCCACTCTTGGCCACACTCTTTTTATTTGGGGGCTAAGCAGCTGAAGCACCTATAGCATTTATATGATTATTAATTAATTAGCCCCCTTTTTACTGCCCTGCATGAGTGTGGCGACCTGCAGAAAACCGTGTTAACAACCCAGATCACTCCTAACCTATGGGTAATCTAATCGTCAACCAAATCATATCACAGAGTACAATACAATTAAATAAACAAACACACTAATAATTTTTTACAACCAACATGCAGTGAAAATAGAGAAAAAAACCCGTCACACAGCAATAAAAAAATAAACACCGGCCAAACCTAAAACTAGAGTCGGTTGTCCTAACAAACAAATCTAAGTGTGTGCAATAGGCTGTGAAGTTTTGGTCTGTCCTAGATCGATTATTGGCTAAAGTTTTCTAATTGATTAAATTTAATTTAAAAATATTTACTAATCCTAAGGTGAGGTGTCACTAAGTTTTCTATATTATATGTTTCTATCCTAAAGTGCACATACATCCTAAGTATAGATTTTCTAAGACTCAGCCCTTAATTATTGTCCTTAAGTGTCACTATTGTTATATGGGACAAAAATTTTGTTATTACTAACCCTTAGGACTTTGCGTATATGTAAAAGGAGTTTAGGGATCTAAGAGCAATTAAAAGTAAGCCTAATAAAATTGAAGTTACTACAAGGACCTAAAAGGTAAGGGTTCACGCAAACCACATCAAGGGGTCCCTAAAGGTTTTTTAAGTTTAGAATACTCACAGTCACCGGGGGCTACGACCTGGTGGATCCGCCCATAGCACCTCTACCCGGTTGGATAGAGGCGACTGACATCATTAGCTCCTTATACTTTTGTCCACTTGATCAGTACCGTTCCTCGTAATTCATGCCAATAAAGAAACGAAAACAGGTATTAGAAAGCACGTTTAATAATTAATAATAAAATAATTGAATTTTACTGAAAATAAAGACGTACCTTTCTTCGGGCTTGGACACCGATTTTGTTGCTTACCTTTTGAACTTTTCCTTTCTAATAGCATACTTCATGTTTTCCGAAACTTTTCTCAAGGCACCAGAAAGGGGAAGGAGAAAAGAGAGAGAGAAGGAGAGAGAGGGAACTATTATTTTTCAATACTTTCATTTTCTAATAAACTCCAAACTAACTCACTTTCTAATACAAACCACTCTTCATCTTTCTTCCCAAAACATACACAAGTTCATCTTTCAAAATCACACACTTTTCACTTCTTAAACTGCATATACTATATCTTTTCAAGACACAAACAAATTCTACCTTTCAACCTTTACAAATCTTAATCTCTTAAAATCCATACACTTTCTAATACATACTTCCCAAAATATCTCACTTTCCAAAACACACAATTTACTTCTCTTTCCATACACAAGTCATTATATCACTTCTTCCAATACATACAAGTCACTCCTCCTTCCATACCCAAACACTTAGCTTTTTCACATGAAGACTCCATACACTTCACCATTTACACAAACACACTTTCCAACAATCATACACACATTTTCTCTATTTACATATATTTCAATCCGTTTTCACTTTTCAAACTTAAATACAAAACGCATTTCACTTTTCACCTTTCAAATCTACAAAAATCACTTCTTAAACTATACACCTATTTTCACTATTTAACATACAAACATTTCATTTTCCACTTAAACATACACTTTAATAAACTTCTTCAGAACATACCCATTTCCACACATTTATCTTCACTTATTCACATGCATACTTTAGCTTTTCAAAACAAACACAAGTTCCACTTTTCCAAAACAAACACAATTTTCGCCTTCAACACACATAATTTTCACCTTTACACAAACTCCACATCTCCAACTTTCAAATCGATACTTATGCCAAATACAACTCAAATAAAGAATTAAAATCAACTTCATTCTCTTCCAAAACCAATGAAGCTTTCCAACTATACCAAAAACACTATTGTATTGAAACTATGATTACTTACAATTAAATACATAAAGCACATGAGTATTCTTCAACATCCACATATGAAACAAAAGCATGTAACTTCTCCAACCAAACCATGACTTGTAAAAAAAAATCTTGTAACTCTTTGCAAAAGTATTCCAACACAATATAATTCATCACAAGCCAGATTTAGCAGTTCGATCACCATCTTATTGCATGTTATGCCACAAACACGTGTCTACACTTTTCAATTATTTATGAAAAGATATACATGATCACACATTATAGTTTAGCCTTGCTTATCTCACCATGAAGCTTGACAAAGAAATCCCAATGGGGAGTTTATGCACCTCAATTTAATGAAAGAAAATAGTGAATTCTTGCTCAATAACTCACCATCTCAAAACATTAGCAAGAGACAAACAACACCCATTTTATTCCTCCAAGAAAGGAAATCAAAACCGTTAGTGACCTTACTTTGTCTCAACAAGATGAATAAAAATTTCTAACCATTTTCAGATTTAAAATGCAAGAGGCATCTATCAAGAAATTTCTTAAATTCAAGAGAACTTATCTTGGATTCAAATAAAATCTCCAAATAGCCATTCTAATGGAAAATTTTACTTAAAAGAAAGTAAGGAAGAAGAAGATGAAAATGGAGATAAAGCAGATGTAGAGGAGATATACCTATAGCAAATTGGTGGCTAGAGCAAGTCAGCGAATGAGGGGAGGCCGGCTGAGCTTCTCACGCCAACTGCTGGGGAGGAGGGAGTTCGGTTCTGTGAGGTGTGCGAATCCAGAGAACGACGGAGAGGAATGCGGGTCTCTCACGAGCAGGGAGGCGACGTGAGCCTGGGGTAACGGGGCTGGGGTTTATTTCGTGCGAACTGATCGTGAGGGAGGCAACGACGATGAGGTTGGAGTTCGGTCTGTGCCAATGGAGAGGAGGTTTCGGTTCTTGCTTATGGAGAGGGAGATCGTGGGCTTCGTGCGAACTGGAGTGAGGGAGAGGATGGGTCTTTCTATGCGTGTGAATCAGGAGGTCGAGAGAGTGGGGGAGGCAGTTTTGCGAATAAGAGGAAGTTGGGGTTGGTGGTTAGACCGGCCTAATCAAATCCAAAACCTTTTCTCAATTCAAATCAGCGGCTAGGATTAAATCATGCTTAAAAGAAAAATTTAAGGGCTGATTCTAATTTGATAAATTAAATCAGACTTTATTAGATGTAATTATGAGTTTGATTAGTGAGATGATTTGAGCTTAATGATGTATCAATTTGATCAAAAATAAATTAGATTGAGTCGATCGACTTCGACGAATCATAAATTGAGCTTGATTTGAGTTCGTTTGGAGTTGAATTAAAATTAGATTGAATGGATTTCGATTCGAGTTGAGTGATAGGTTTGAGTCCGTGCTACGTTATTAGGTGTCCACCTAAGAGAAATCCTGCGGGTGCGACATCTACACTAGGCTACGAAAACCTAGGTACTAAAGTCGATTCCGGGGAAAATTGACCTCGAATAATGAGGTCAACAAAGCCTTTGAAAACATGAAATAACCCATGTGTCCTTCTAAGTTTTAAAAGTTTTGAAAAGAGAGGATAGCTTGCATTTAGTGGGCTCATTTTATGCCTCTTGTCACTTTGATTGGCTCTTTGAGCATCTTTTGATTTTTGATACACTTTTGTGTATATATTTTTCTTTTCAATTTGGCGTCATTGGCCTCTCCCCCCCCCCCCCCCCCCCCCCCCCCCCCTTTTTTTTTTGTAAGCTAAAAACTCTTTAACAAATCCTTTAAAAAAAGTTCTTAGTTGTGATTATATCTTCTAGATATTAGAGAAGAGGGGCTCTCTTTCTAATATAGGGAAGAACAAGCCACAAAATGGAAATCAAAATCATATGATAAGTGCAACGTCAAGATTTCAATTAACTTGAAAGATATATAAGAACTTTGGATCATATATATAAGATAGGCTATTGTAGTAAGATAAAAAAGATCTTAATTTCAAAAACTATTTGTTAAAATGAGATAGATTTTTTGTTTTAGAAAAGAAAACTATATCACCAAAAGAGGTTAGAGGGAGGGAAACCATCAACGGTGTTTTCTCCCTTTAACCTATTTAGAAATGCTAATCATTGACCATAAATCTCCAAGGTTTAAGAACAAGGAAAAATTATCATAAAGAAAATAAAAGAAGAAAAAAAAAAGACTAGAATAACTAAACAAAAACAAAAACAAAATATAACAATAATCAAAATGCAATTCAAGAATTTGTTAAGCAGCAAGTTTAGGCAGTTATGAGCTGCGAGCCTCTGTTTGTCCAAGTATCGTATGCTTCTCACGAGGTCTTTGGTGAGAGCAATCCTGCAAGAATCAACAACTGTCAGACTTAGGAACCCAAACAGGTTTGGGTCCCTTCTCATAAAAAGTAGAGTGTAAAATATGTGTGTTATGCTGTGAATCATGCAATTTTGGTCTCCACACCCAATGTGTACTACAGTGAATAGTGCAAGTGTGTGAGAAGTGTCCTAGCATGCCATATGAAAAATATCTAACTCCAGGAAAAGGATTTCTTAAATGATTTGGGTTATTATGCCTCTTCCTAGGTCTTGGCTTTAGATCAAGAGTGGGTGTCATCTTATTTCCCTTAAGTGAGTTCAATTCATTTTTAAGCCTCAAGTTAATATTTTTCAAAGCATTATTATCAATCCTCAAGTTGCTCTCTATATCTTTAAATTTCTTAAAATCAGATTTAAGTGAGGTGTGTGAAACTTTTAATGCATCATGCTCATCAATTAATTCTGAATACTTTTTGTTTAAGTCATCAAATTCATCAAGTAGAGCCATGTGATTTGAATCAATCGTAGAATGATCTTTGAGAATAATTTCATGCTCTTTTTGTATATTTGAAAGTTCCAACTTTAAACTAGCGTGAGTCTTTTTAAGTTTTTTGTATGATGCATGAATTTTCTCATAAATTTCAAACAATTGATCATAGGTTGGTTTACATACCTCTTCTTCATCACTTTGATCAAGATGATCTTCTCCCATTAAGCACAAGTTTGTTGTTTCTTCTTCTGGTTCCGTCTCCGATGAACCCGATGTAGAATCCGCCCAAAATGCCTTTTGAACTCTCATCTTGTTCTTCCTTAGCTTAGGTTTCTCCTCACCCTTTTCTTTGCTTGAGTGATCTTCAATTGTAGGACAATCAGCTCTCACATGTTCGGGTTTCCTGCATTCATAACATACAACATCAGAAGATCCCTTTGAATATTTATTATCCTTTGCCAGAGGCCCTCACCTTCGTCATACCACCATCAGAGGCCCTCACCTTCGCCAGGGGCCCTCACCTTCGTCAGACCATCACCTAAGGCCCAAAGTTTTGTCAGACCATCACCTGACTCCCGGACTTCTATCGTACAGTTGTTATTTGTAATCTGATCGCCCTCGGAGGCGAATCAGCCCATTGTAACCGACATACATTCTAGTGGAATCATTTTCAACTGGGCTAGGCCTCGTGGTTTTTCCCCTTTCAAGGGTTTTCCACGTAAAAAATCTTGTGTTTTCTGTGTGTGAGCTGGATATCCGTGCAAAGCTAAGATGTATAGTTAAAATTCTATTGCCACGTATATTCTAGCCCGCAACACTTCTCATAAAAGCAATCATTTGCTTGTTTACAGTGATGTTGGTTATGGGGGTTTTTTCTGGTTTCTTGCTTGGAAACCAAGGCATTCCTTGGATGGCGAAGCTATGTTTTGGATGCTATTTTTGTTTAGTGGGTCTTGATCGGTGATGACTGATGTCTTTTATTTTTTTTGGAAGGTTGTCTTAAAAACTAGGTTCCTCCCTTCGAAGGTCGGGTATAGCAATCAAAATTGGGCTGAAAGATCCCCTATTCTAAAGCTATTTGTTGTCTTTGGGCTACTGGATTTTTGATTTTGGTGTTGTTTGTTTTGCTAGTGTTTATGGTTGGATGATAACTGCTTATCTCCTTTTGGTGCTGTAGATTGTTGGTAGCTGCTTATCTCCTTTTGGTGCTGAAGATCATTTTGTTGACTTTATTGTTCTCTGGTTCTAGTTCTGGTTATGCTATCTGCAGCATTTGCTTTATGGTGCTATTTCCTATTAGGTGGATTTTGTGTGGCTTTGTTCGGTTTGTTGAAGACTATTTTTCAGGAGCCTATTTTGTTGGATTATTTGTTCTTCATTTTTGGTGGATTATTCCCTTAGGATTGTTCAGAATTATTAAAGTACCTCTCAAATTTAAGATAAAATTTTATAAGATAATGATGAGACCTATAATACTTTAAGAATAATGTTCATCAAAAGAGAAGCATAAAATTATGTTGGGTTGCAAATGTTGAGATAGATGAGTGACTTTATACTTAGAGATAGAATGCAAAAGATTGGAGTGGCTCCAGTGGCCGATAAGAATAGAGAGTTATCTTAAATGATTTGTTCATATAAAACGCAACATTTTCATAACCGGACCGGACCGGCCGGTTCAACCGGTTGACCCGCGAACCGGTCGGTCGGCCGGTTACGGTTCAAATCAGAACCGGGAAATTCAAAAACCGGTGTTGGACCGCTCGAACCAGCGGTTCGACCGCCAAACCGGTCCCGGTTTCGAAAAACTGGCCAGTTCAGCAAACGCGCCATTTTAGCGGAGGAATGAGGATCAGACGGCTGAGATGCTTCTTTATGCGAAAA
This sequence comes from Dendrobium huoshanense, assembly GCA_016618105.1. Lineage (NCBI taxonomy): Eukaryota > Viridiplantae > Streptophyta > Magnoliopsida > Asparagales > Orchidaceae > Dendrobium > Dendrobium huoshanense. Next base: position 47,923,555 of record CM028360.1, on the reverse strand, counting down.
TGAAAAATCCAAACCCTATTTCATTTCTCTTCTTTCGACTTTCGGCTGCTCGGGTTCTTCACATCGTCTCTTCCCGACGCTTGTCCGGTCGCAAACTCGCGAAGGCAGAAGCCGTCGTCACCGAAGAGGAGAGCTCGTTCGCGAAGACAGAGGGCAAACGAGCTTACGAGCCTTCTATGTATGTTTTTAACTTTGTATCCTTTGTTTCTAATTTAAAAAAAAAACTCAAAATCACATTCATGAATCAATGGCTGTTTTCTTTTTTCATGTATGTTTTTAACTTGATTTTCCTATTCTAAAATGTAATTTTTTTTTTTCGAATTTCAATTTGCTGGGCGTATGATCTTCGGCTTGGAAATCAAACTGAAAACCTGCATTTCTTCCACGGTTAGTTCAAATTTCGGTTTACTCCTTGAGCCATTTTTGGATTTTCCTGTCTTAGGGTACTTTTAAAGTTTTAATGCATGCTGTTCGTTCTAAAGGAAGAAAATTTGAGAAGGCTAGGGGTAGGAGAAATAACAGGGGTTTTAGGGTTTGAGCCCGTTCATCTTTCCTTAGTTTTTACTTTTTATGTATTGTGATCAAACACCTGGTGGAAGTTCAATGCTTCTCTTGAATTGCAAGTCTTCTGTTTCAATTTCTGTTCGGCCTAGCCTGGTCTGGCCTGTTAGTATTCAACTATTCATAGTCTGAACTATATTTGTCATCAAATGTGGTACGATGTTTTAAAAAAAAATAGAAAATTTTTAATGCAATTGGCACTCTCAGCCGAAAATTTTTAATGCAATTGGCTTAAGGTTTTCATGTCGGGATGTTATCTAAAGCATGGTCAATGATTTTGTTTTGTGAGAGGGTCAATGATTTTTTGTATTTCTATACCATTATATTCTTCATATAACTAATGTGATATTTAACTCAATAGTTTCATGTGCTTCAATAATTTACCTCATGTGATTTTTTGTATTTCTATGCCAACATAGAAAATAGAATGTATAATGAATGTATTAGAGGAAAATTAATCATTAATTTTAAATTTTTTTAATAATATTGTTATTTATTACGTCATCCGGTTCGACCCCGATTCGACCGGTCCGACCCCGATTCGACCGGTCGAACCGTGAACCTCTCCTTCCTCCGATTCGTTGTCCGGTCCGGTTCTGAAAACCTTGATAAAACGTCAATTTTCTGATGACTCTGTTAGCATAGTAGATATATTAGATCCTACCAATGTTAAAAAAAATAAAGACAAAACTAAAGATATTTAATTAGAAAATATTAATAATAATATTTTTTTATCAGATTTAAATGATAAATTGACTCCTAATATAATATAATGGAGAAAATAATTCATGTAATAAAACTAAAGTTTGTCATTGTATTAAATTTATTTTGACAGATATATCAATTCTTCATCCTTAACCAGTTGCAAATACATTATTGACAGAAAAATACATGACTACTTTATCACTTCCCGGTTTACTGTGATCCGTTGGATGTATTTGTCAAAATGCCATATATCTTCTCTTTTTTTTTTATGCCATATATCTTTTGTTGTATATATATATATATATATATATATATATATATATATATATATATATATATATATGCACTGTATTTCATAGAGAGAGAGAGAGAGAGAGAGAGAGAGAGAGAGAGAGAAGGAAGTAATGAGATTATCTTTCTATTCCCTTCTTCATTCTTACTGTTACTGCTCACAATTCTTCTCTGTTTCAGAATATTACAGTTTACAATTTCTTCAGAAATAATCTAAAACCACATAAATTTCCTTCATTAACCTTGAAACAAACAAAACTAATTATTTTTACATGAAAACAGTTTTTTCTCCCCAAACAAACTGCCACTAAGTATTAACCCTCATCACTCTCACTATCTCTGTAGCAATTCCAGGAACAAGTAAAGCAGTCGCACATTTAAAACTAATCGAACTCGCGCTAAGGCTTCGTTTGGGACGGGTTTTTTTCTGCTTCTTAAAGTAACTTATTACTACAAAAATTAAAATTTTTGTACTAAAAAGCTGCTTTAAGAAGCAACAAAAAAAACTGTCGCAAACAAAACCTAAGTATGAACAGTTTTGACAACCCTAAGCTCAAACAAAGCTCACTAGTAATAGAAAAAACCAGAACCAAAATCTGTCTTCCTGTAGATTCCTGAGTATGGCTCATACTTTCATATTTCTTTCTAATATGAAAAACTACATAGACAAGCCAGGGACTCAAGCCAGAACGCAGAGATGATAAGCAAGGCAGCAATGGAGAAACTGTAGCCACTGTGAGCTGAATTGTGCTTGATCTTGGGCTTATGGGAAGAAGCGCCTAAACTCTTTGGAAGAACAGCTCCCAGAGATGAGCCATTACTATCTCCACGGGCTCCACCGCCACGGCCACTGCCACTGCCACCGCCTTTCCTTACGGCAGCGGCCATATTTTTCTCTGCAAATGAAATAGTCAGAGTAAAGTTCTTGTTAGTCTTTGATAGTACTATGGGTTGCAAGATATCATTATTTTATTGGGCTACCACTCGGAGCAAGATCATTATGATATTCAGAGAACATTTATTGATTGCTAGTAAAATAATATACAAGGGATTGCAAATAAGAACAATTAATCTTGATCAGTTGATCTAATGCTGGAGTTTCTTCAAACTCTAGTAATATAAATCAGGATTTGTACGAAACTTTATATTACTACTAGGTTTTAATATAAATACAAGTAATTAGATGAAAGATGATGAGCTCTATTAGTGATGCTGGGATTTTAATACTAATACAAGTAATGTTGCCATGGTTTTAAGCATTCTAAAAAACTCTGAAATACTTCAAATTATGCTATATTAGATTTTAAAGTTATGAAATTGAAATTTAGTATTTAAGCTATTTATTTTATTATAAATTTTGGGTTTACATTTCATCAACATAGATTGAGAAAATGCCCCAAAGGAAGGGGCTTCTGGTACAAAAAATCAGCCTCAAATCCTAAAACTAAGGAGAACATAACTCAAACCTAAATCTAAAGAAATGCAATTCGACTTAAAACTTACACACCAAGAGTTTAATAAAATCCGGCTCTACTAGACTTCAATTTTTTACTTGAGAGGACTACTAGCTAAACCCATATAATCACTTTAAAACCATGAGGTCAAGATCACTAGGCAATGCAAGATAGGTTAAGCTATTGTTATTTTAGAAATTGAGCTTTATAATTTTGCCACCAAACTAAGCAATCCGAAAATGAAGGGTGTGCAAATGATTCTAACTAATGCAATTATTATTATTATTATTATTAATTTGTTTTGTCATTAAAGACTTTATATTTTTGTTTGTTTTGATTCCTCAATGATGCTTCTAATTATTTTTATTTAATTATTTTGTTACTAAGAAGAGTTTTCATCCTAGAAAACTCAATGTAAGGAAAACAAAAAAAAAAACTTTCCTAGAATCAAACATGCATATTCTATGTATCATACTTATTTTGGTTTATTAAGGAAATGCATATTCCATGTATCATACTTAGTTGTTAATTAATCATTGATTAAGTAGTTGATATATAATGAATGTTAATAATTTTTGGAAATAAATAATTATTTAACTAATACACCTAGTTAAATTTTCATTAATTATTTAATTTTTATAATTTCTATTTTAAATTATATTATTTAAGATGATTATATTAAATTTTAATTACTAATTATATTACTAACTATTTAATTAAGTTAAATTAGATGATTAATTTATTAACTAATTGTAATATTAATTTCTTTAATTATTAATATTTTAAATTATATTAATTAAGTTAATCAATATAGCTTAGAGACGCCTAGACCTCGCTGTGGAATTTTTATTCCGTCAGTTGACTTGACGTAGAGTTACATCAGGTAGCCTATAATATGTCGCCACGTGCACTTACTCTTTACCGCGCGGCCCGACGACCCTGACTCGGACCGAATCCAGGATTACTATGTTCGCGTATTGCTCGGTATTTGCTCGGTATTGCTAGGTATTACTCGGAATTGCTTGGAAATAACGAGAAATACCACTCTGTGAAGACCAATACCGAGTAATACCTAAAAAAACTCGGTATTGCTCGATATTGGTCTTCACAGAATAGTATTCTTCATTTTTGTCGAGCAAAATTGACCAATACCTAGTAATACCGAGCTACGCAAACTCCCGGGTCCATTCCGGGTCGGGTCGTCGGGCCGCGCGGTAAAGAATAAGAGCACGTGGCGACATATTATAGGCTACCTGATGTAGCTCTATGTTAGTTAACTTGACGGAATAAAAATTCCTCACTGTGAGGGTGACTTTCTCGTAGAAATATAAATATCCACAAGCTGAAGAGACATACATTACGCAAATATTTGCACATCAAGGTTCAAGAAAAACATATAACCTCCTACATCAGACCACCACTTCAGTCAATCAATGGAGAAAATAATTCGCAAATTTTTACTAAGGACCCAATGTTAAGCAAAATCATCATATTAAGAAAATAAAAAGGATCAAAAATATAAAATTGATTCATATTTTCATTAAAACACAAAATATTTTCACCTTTTGACAGCAAAATTTATTCATGTTAATGTTTTAAAAATAATTAGAAATATTTTAAAATATATATAAAAACATGTCGTAATTTCTTTCATAAAATAAAAGATTTTATATTAAAAATAAATAAAAAAACTCCTAAAGTGAAAAAAAAAATGAAATAGTGTTTTAAAATATGAAATGCTATTTTATACTTTAATAGTGAATTTTCATGAAAATGTGAATCAATTTCATGTTTTAATCTTTTTTAAATAGTTTTTTTGTAATGCATTGCTTTTATTTAAATAATATTACTAACTAAAATTTAGCCAAATTAATCTCTCTGCAAAACGTCAGCCAATATATACCAACTTTCAACAGCTCCACAAGTCACCTCATCGACCTCCATCTCTACACCTGATTGAATGAAGCAGAGTTTAACATTTACGTATTTTCATTTTTATTTGATTGATATTATTTTATTATTTCATATTTACTAAAAGTTAAATATTAATACACGTTAATTATCCTATTTTATTAATTATTATATATAAAATGGAAGAAAACAAACACTTGAACATAACCTTAGTTGGACACAAGCAATGATAAATTTGTAAATTTTTTGTCTAAGTTGCATGAATTAAAATCAATTCACAAACAAAAATAAGTTGCATCATTAGTAAGGTTTTGTTTTGGGACAGCTTTCTTACTGTTTTATAAATAATTTTTTAGAAGAAAAATTTCTAGTTTCAATAAATTTTTATACTACAACCCTATTTAGAAAGCAATAAAAAAACTATCTCAAAAAGAAGCCTAAATCTACATATTCATAAAGCTGTAAGCCCATATGCCTATCCTTCTATCCATCTATCCATATATATATATATATATATATATATATATATATATATATATATATATATATATATAATATATTATAAAAGAGCAAATTTTAATAGGGACACATGCCCCTCTTAAATTCAACCTTATCCAAAGCGATAAGTCAATCTCATCATAATTACATGTAGGGACACCTAAGGCTTTGTTTAATCATCTACTACTAAAAACAAAGAACACAAATAACTAAAATACTAAAAATATATTTGAGCCATTTTTATGTAAGTGAATAAATCAAGTACTTTCCAAATAAAAAAAATTACGACTGAAACTCCAAGCACATTGCTTTCCCCCCACCATAACTTTTTCCAGACACTAAATTCTGGGTTGCAAAGGAGAGCTAAACAACTAAGTAGAAGAAAAGAATATTATTTAATGTACATTATTCCTTTTTTTTTTTTGCCTTTCTTCATCACCGCTTTCTGTTCCACTAAGCTAATGAATGTCATAACTTTGAAAAATTATTCACGTTCGATGTTTGGAATGAGTCTGGAGGCCAATTCAAATTCGTCATGTCAACCAATGCAATGTGCATTGGGTGACGTGGCACGTCCGAATTGGCCTCCGGACGCATCCAAACACCGCACAAAATAACCTCTTTGTAACTTTACCATTCACTTGGGTTTATGAATTCTGCAACATGATACCATCCTTTCAACTTTGCATTTAAATAAATTGGCATTTCATATTTTATTTATTATAATATTTAAGATATAGCAAGATGATCAATATTTGCTCATATGCCAACTAAATGACCTCATTCAAATTAAAATAAGAATATTTGCAAAAATATTCTAAACTAACAATCATCAAACGCTAAAATTCTTATATCTGATTGAAAAACTTTCAAAATATGAAAAAAATATAACAAAATATTTAAATCAAAATTTTAATATTGGATCAAAAAACTCTTTGATTTGACTTCAGATGAGCACAACATTAATCATTTATGTACTCATAGATCCAAAAGCTTTAATAATATATAATCCTAATCAATTTGTAGTTAGAATATCTTAATATAAAATTGTTCCATGTATTTTGATTAAAATTTTATAACCATCTCATCAAAGGAAATACAAGGGATTAAAGAAGAAAGAACTATCCTGATTAATTTTTAGTGAGGACATCCTATTACTAAAGATTTTTGTGTATATATACATATATGAATGAAATATTTTATATCATACTAAATTTTATATTTAGATGAAAGATTTTATATCTAGATCTAGGTCAAAGATCTTAAATGGAAGGAAAATATTGCAGTTAACGCAAATTAGTTTAGGAAGGAGTTCATACCGATGGATTTATATTGAGATTATGGCTATATGATATCAAAGACCTGCACTAATCACAACACAAATCCAACAAGTATGAGACCCATCCGAATGCAACTTGCTTAAGGATATCCCCACACAAATTTTTCTTTAAAAATCTTATATCCAAAATTAAGGAAAACATTACACATTTTTACATAATATTAATTAATAACAACTGATGTATGTAGGTGTAGCCAATTTAAATCAAAGATTGTAGAAATATTCTTCTCACAAATCTAATTCTTTCACGTTTTACTCACAATTGGATCAGCCCTAGACCTCCCAATGCCTCATTTCTACCACAATCTGTTTCTTCTGAGCTTTTATAACATGGAAATTGAAAAAAACATGGATTCCTTAAACCCGTTTCAAAGCAAAAGCCATCATAGCCATTCTCAATAATAATAATAATAATAATAAAGACAAAAAGGTAAAGAGCTGCTGGAAATAACAACTAGGGTTTCATCCAACCGAGAAAGGAGATCGATTAATAAAATAAAAAGGAAGGCAAAGCTGATAGATTACTTGTAGTTGAAGAGTGCAGAGGCCGCGCTTCATGGAGGAGAAACCGGGAGGAGGAGACCAGGACGGGGAGGATCAGGAGAAGGAGGAGAGCTCTTACATTGCCCATCGCCGTCGCAAAACGAAGCCCAAAAATCGCATTAGAAATTGGAAGAAGGATGGCGGTGATAAAAATGAACATTTCCGTTTTTAATTTATTCCAAACGCGTCAACCGTAAAGGAAGGAAATTTTCATATTTATATCAATTAAAATAAACTCACACATCATATATACAATACTTTGATTAGAAGCCATAATACAATTAAACAAGACATAAGAAGCATCCCATTTAACCTAAATTCTTCTGGGGAAGAAAAATTAAAATTATGAAAATTGTCTTCTTGATTTAAGAGTCTATGATGAGCAATGAACCAAGCATCATTAATCTACTCCAACTTAATTTTAGCTTCAAGAATGCAAAAGAAATTAATATCAAATTTTTGAATGATAATATTGCAAGCAATAACTCTATCAAGATTATTAAATCCTCTAACATTCTAAGAAACAATATTAGGAAAAAATATTAATAGTTGATAAAAGTGCTAGATGCCTTCTTAGCATTTTTAGAACGAGTAGATTTTACCGAAGCTAATGGCACCTTAAGAACCGATTTCCCAATAGCAGAATCAGCCGCTGAAATAAAATCCTTGCTATTAGAAAAAGTAATAAGCACATCTATTAAAATATCAACTGAATTATCCTCCAAATTCTGCAAAACCTAAAACTTATTTTGCATATTAGAGTCATCAGATAAATCATCCTGAATAGACTTATTATGAGTATTAACCAAATTAGCATCATCAACAACGAATAAGTTAATCAAAAGCTCTTCATAAGGAGAATTTAGAATATGCAAAGAATCTTTAATAAAAGAAGTATTAACTTTCAAATTATCAACTAAAGATTTTTCCAAAATCAACACAAAACCTTCCACATTAACCGAGGAATATGATCTTGCTGAGGTTCTAACCCATCAGAATTATTAGAAATAACAGGGGGATTAGATGAATCAGAATAAACAGGAATATTATCAGAATTTTGAACAGAACTTTCCTTAGGCAAAGATGATTTAGACAGTCTAAAAGCCATTTTCCAGACTTTCTTAATCCTACTACGCCCTCTATCATTAATTTCAATAACCTTATCTTTTTTATCCAGAGGCTTTGTAAGACATAAAGAAGAGGGATGAATAATACAACCACATTCAAAACAATGAGAAGGCTTCTAATCATACCCAATTTATACAGAAATAATAGTTCCAACAATAGAGATTTTAACCTCTTCTAGAAGAGGAGAATCTTTTGTAATTAAAACACAAACCCTAGCAAACATAAGTCTGGCTTGATCAGCTGTTAAAGCATCTACAACAATTGGAATACAATTTAAACTCGCAATCTTAGAAATGCCTTCAGGAGTACAACAAATCAAGGGAAGATTAATAAGTTTAATTCATAAAAGAATAGAATCAAATTCTTCATGTTTAGGAAGCAACAATGGCGACCAATGATGAATAGTAAAAGGTTTTCCAAAGAAAAATCAAGGTCCTCTAGACCAAACTAAATTGTAAACTTCCAGGAAAGAAAATTTCATTAAGAAAAAACTCTCACTAGGGCAAGAAGATTAAGATTACCTTTAAAGCTTCCAAGATTTAAGCATAACATATTTTAATGCTTCAAAATAAGGACGCTTACCTAGAGAATATCCAACCAGCGTCAAACCCCATTTAATCGAGGTAGTTGAAACATCCTCTTCAGAAAGAGGGTGAGATCATCAGTCAAAGGAACAAAGGGAACTGAGAAATGTTTTTGGGGAGGATTGACAAGATGTCAATAATCCCTTCCAAGCATTCGAATAACTCAGATGTATCCCTAATGCTTTATCTAGGACTTCAGATGAAGATAAAGATGAAAAATCTTTTGTGAAATCCATAAATCAACAAGAAGATGCTAAAATAGATCTTACCAAGAGAAAATAAAAAAGTGAAAACAAGAACAATAGAAGAAATGATCTGCAAGAAATAGAACAAAAAAAAAAAAAAAACTCAAAGGTTTGCAAGAAACCCTTGAACTCCTCCAAAAGACCAGAATCCTTTGTCATTGAAAGAGCTATAGATGCAACACTCTTCGAGAAGGAGGATTCATTAATGCTTGTGACTAAGAATGGTAACTGTTGGTTCTTGTTCTCTTATTTTTTTACTACTATTTATGCTTCTAATTCTACTATGGATTTGTTATCTCTTTGGCAGGATATCCTTAATTTAGCTAATAATATCTCTTCTCCTTGGATTTTATTAGGATATTTTAACTGTTGCAGATTTGTCAATGAGAAATCTGGGGGGATTGCTCTTGTGCCAAATTATAATTTTTTATAATTTTATTTTTAATACTGGTTTGCATGATCTTGCTTCAGTTGGTAATTTTTTTTACTTGGTATAATCAACAGCCGGATAATCCTATTCATATCAAACTGAATAGGGTCTTAATCAATAAGCATTGGTTGGATTCTTTCCCTTATTCTTTTTATCATATGGATAGTCACAAAAATTCTGATCATTCTCCTTTTATTGTTTGCAATAATAATATATCTCCTAGCAGGAATAGATTTCTTTTTAACATTTTTTGATTTAAAAAGTCATAATTTTGGGATCTTCTTATTGATGTTTTTGCTAAAGCATATTAAGGTAATCCTATTAATTATTTTTATAGTAAATTACACAATCTTAAAGGCTTGATCAAAGGTAAGTATTGGGCTTCTTCTAAATATGTTTCTAATAATATTGGAATTCTTCTTAAAATGCAAGAAGAGTTACTTAAGAAAATTCAAGTGAATTCATTGGATTTTGAGCTTAATTTAGGCTTGAAGAAAGTTAATGAGTTACTTAGTTATAATTACTCTTTTTGGTTTTTCTGGATCTTGTAAAGAGCTAAAATGAATTGGCTTAGTCATGGTCAAAATGATTTAGGCTTTCTATATTTAAAAATTCGCCAAAGACAAAATGTTAAAAAAATTTAGATTCTTTTATACTCACTTTGGAGTTATTTCTAATTACAAAAATATTTTTGAGGCTTTTGTGAAGCTTTTTAAGAATTTCTTTAATTCCACAAAGCCAATGAGAGTTCTATAACTCATTTACTTTATGTAGATGATGTTCTTGTCTTTGGTAAAGCTACTCTTTCCAATGCTAACAAATTAAAAGATATCTTGGATTTTTCTTTTATGGCTACTAGGTTATTTGTTAATCAACTTAAGAGTTCTATCATTTTTTCAAAAGATTGTGTTTTATATGAGGAAATTAGTCAAGTATTGGGTATTCAAATTTCTCAGCATACTATGAAATATTTAGGGTTGTTTATATCTTTTAAAAGGTTCAATTTGGTGGATTTTCAACCTTAAAATACTTTTGGCTCTTCTGGATGGATGGAAAGCGATTTATTTTGCTGGTAAAGTTCAATATCTTGCTTTTACTATTTATAATATTATCTCTTACTGGATTAGAGGTCTCTCTTTTCCTAGAACTTTTCTTAAGTTTATTAAGAAAGTTTGTTCTAAGTTCCTCTTCAATGGTAACAATTCTAGTAGAAAAATTCACATGATTACTTGGAAAGAGGTTTGTAAAACCAAAAGGTTTGGTTATTCCTGATTTAAATGCTCTTAACTTTACTTTTATTTGTTCTCTTATTTAGCATATTATAAATAATAAAGGTCTCCCAGTTGATTGGGTTTAATTCAAATATATCTCTTGTTGGAAACCTTGTTCCTATAAAGATTCTAAGTTTTCGAAAAATCTGTCTTATTGCTAGAGACATTACTGATAAAATTTCTTTTAATATCTCTAATGATTGTTCCTTATCTTTATATTGGGATCCTTGGTTAAATAGGCATGCTCTGCATGAGTCATCCCTAATTCTAATATTAATTTTTTTACTGGTTATGTTAAGAATTGAATCTCTAATAATAATTGGATTATTCCTTCTTATATCCCTATTAATATTGCAATGGTTGTCTCAGTTATTTCTTTTAAGAATGAGGTCTTGTATCTCTTGGGATGGTAAGGAGTGTCCAACTTTCAAAATGTTCCATTATGCCTTTTATAATCATCTTACTCAAGTTGAAAGGTTCTCTTATATTTGGTATAAATGTTATGCTTTGAGATTTTCTAGCTTTATTTGGATGGCTTTGTTAAAAGGTTTGAAAATGGTTGACCTCTTTACTAAAAGGAACTTGAATATTCCTTTAACTTATATCCTTTGTTCTAATACTAAAGAAAGTCATAATCATTTTTTTTAATGTGATTTTTTGTTTAAAATTATTGATAAATTAGTGCACAAGTTAAATATTTTCATTCTTAGGCCTAATCTTATTAAAATTTTTTATTTTACTAGGGATTCAGATTGGTCCTTTGATGCTAAATTCATTTTTTTTTCTTTCAGTATGCTTCTCTATTTAGTTTATTCATAAAGAAAGGAATAAGAGGAAATTTGATAATCATTTTTGTTGTTCTTCCTCTTTATATCAGAGTATTAAGGCTGCTGTTAAGGCTAAAGCTACCAATTGGATTTCTTCTTGATATGTCATAAAAAATTATCTTGATCGGGCACGAATCTCGAGGCAAAATCAAGCCCAAAACTTCAAAAATTAAATTCAGGGTCACCTGAACTCCGATTTCAGTAAACTTATAGTCAAACTGAGCATCTTGGAAATACGAATCCAACGACACCAAATTCGACTCAATCCGAGCCCAAATGAGCCCAAATCAAGGACCTGAAGCGCTGTTGGAAGCTTTGTATCGCTGTTTAAGTTACCAAACGGTTTCCAAATATGACGAGCTTATCCAACCACTCCTCATTTACCCTTGATCTCTCACTTATTTACGGGCCATGCCACTCCAGAAATTTATAAATAGACCCCTCATTTCTCTTGAAAAGGGACCCAAGCAAGAAGAGAAGAAGAGAAGAGAAGTAAGAAGCTCCTCCTCGACCTATGCCGGAACCTTGCCGGACCACCGCAAGAGCCTTGCCGGACCACCGCCGTGAAAGTTCATTAGGGATGTTAAGCCCTATAGAAATGACCCAAGACTAACCAAGAGGGGGGTGAATTGGTATTTTAAAAACTTTAATCAAAGCTCAACAAATTTCACAAACCAAACATCACAAAACAAACAATGCAGAAATTTAAGTGCGGAAGCAGTAAAAATAAGAACACCAAATATTTATAGTGGTTCGGTCAACTCGACCTACGTCCACTCCCCGGAGGTGCCCTCCGAGTATTGCACTACAATTGTGACTCTCCTTTAGCCCTCACATCTAGGCAGAGAAGCCTTTACAAACACCTCTTTTTGCCACACCCGGCAAGGCAGAGAACCTTCCTTCTTTTGCTTTCTCCTTAAGCAGCCAAAGAACATTCCGCCTTTTGCTTCCTCCTGAAGCAGGCAGAGAACCTCGATCAGTCGCTGAAGCTTACCTCTCCTAACCTCTCCAAGGACAAGAAACTCTAGGAAGAAGAAGTGTAACAATGCTTGGAGCAACCCCTTGTGAATCCCCTCACAAGCTCCCCCTCACAAGATCCTCTCTCTCTCTCTCCCTCTCTCTCTCTCTCTCTCTCTCTCTCTCGTTTAGGTTTTCTCAGGCTAAGACAGCAGCAAAGGATGTTCAAAAACGTTGAACTAAAGCTCTTAAATAGAAGAGCTTCAAAGGAGCTCATTAATTGCAAGTTGCCGACTATATCGTCCGAGACGATATGGATATCGTCTTGACCGATCAGTACAAATCTAAAAAAATCGGCCAGAGCATTGTCCTGAATTCAAACTGGATGATTAAAAATTGGCTTGATCGTCTAGGCTGATCTCTCAATCATCTCGGCCGATCAGTTCAAATCAGAGGAAAATCATCCTGAGCATCGCCCTGAATTCAAGTTGGACAATTGAAAATTGACTTGATTGTCCCGGCCGATCTCACGATCGTATCGGCCGATCAGTTCAAATCAGATGAAAATCGTCCTAAGCATCGCCCTGAATTCATGCTGGCCGATCCCGATCGTCTAGAAGCAACTAAGGATTTTAGAATAGATTGTCCAGGACGATGTGATCGTATCAATCATCCTTAATTACTCCCATGATTGTCGAATCAATTTAGGTATAATTATACAATATCGTCCAAGCCGATCATAGATCGTCCTAGCCGATCTCCAAAAATACAGAATACCTAAATAGATCATGACGGGTATTTTTTTTCTGTTTTGAGCCTATCGTCCTGGCCGATATACTAATGATGGTTATCTTAACTTAAAAATTCTGATTAGAACTTTTATTTTAAACTCGATCGTCCAGACGCTGATGTGAGTAAAAACAGAGATTCTAAATCTCTCAAGTGTGTGTGTGTGTAGGGTAACATAACATCAATCACTTCAAACATTTACAATTGACTCAAGAAAGAAAAAAAGAAAATTACAGACTGATTCAACCCTAATCTACCCAAACTATAGCTGATTCTGATTTCCGTCCGATCTTTGGGTCCGGAAAAGTCAATAGAGAAAAAGGTAGTCGTAGTGAAACAAGATTTATTTGCTATCATCAAAATCATAATTCAAAAACTGGTTTGCAATAATCTTCCCCTTTTTGATGATGACAAACATATCGATAATTAATTCTAAAACAGTAATGCAAAACTAAACAAGCTTTCAAGTTTTCAAACAACAGAACAAGTACAAACATACTACTCTCCCTTTTGACATCTCAAAAAGGAGGAAACTAAAAACAAAAACTAAAGCAACTCAAAAGCACAATACAGAAAAAGAAGCAATCTACAGAAAATAGAAATTAAAACTACAGAAACGAGGGATCCTGATCATCAGACGAAGGTGGTGGTGGTGGTGGCTGCTGAAAGTAGCCAGCTAGTGTAGTAACTGAGCATTGAACCAGGCTATGTCTTGGTCATGCTGCTGCTGCTGGTGAGTAATGTAGCTGTCAAAACGGGCTAAGTCCTCCATGCGGTGCTGCGCGTAGCGGGCCATGTCCTCAGAATGTTGTTGCTCCTGTGCAGCAACGTAAGTGTCGAATCGGGTCTCCCATCGATCAAATCTCTCCACTAACTGATCAACCTATGAGTGCTGGCGAAGAGGAGTAGGTTCAGGAATGGGAGCGGGAGCGGGAGCCTCCTCCTCAGCTCCCCGAGGTTCCCCATCCCCTGGGTGGAGACGAGTACTGTGAAGGGTATTGAAAGAACTGTTTGAGTAGAAGAGAGTTAAGAGGTTGGGAGGAACAAGATATTTGAAGTTGATATTTTGTTTCAAGAACATAGGCTATGAGGTGTCCTAAGGCCAGATTGGGTTTCCTCTTATGTCCTGGATCGCAGATTGTTGTTAAATGATCAATGTATCGAAAAATTAAGTCAGTAACATTAAATTCTTTATGGGTCATGATATAAAAAGTAGTCAGAGAAAGTAGAGGAGTGATATGGATTCAGTCCCCAGCTTTTGGAATAATGGAGGTTAGAAGGACATGTTGAATTGTCCTAGCATCTTTGACTAAAGAGCTAGTCTCTCCAATATGAAAAAGTGCATTGGTCTGGCGAAGGAAATGATTTTCAGTGGACCAGTCAAAATCAGGATCTTAGACAATTATATGCAGCTTATCTCCGATGGTGGATAGCTGTAAAAGTTCAGCATAGTCCTGATATGTGATCTTGATCGGGTGTCGATTCACATAGGAGGTCAGGGCTGTGAAAGCAGAATTGATGCGAAGATTTGCGAAAAATTCACTAAAAAGCTCAGAATGAAAGGGGACAGTGAGAGAAAGAATGAAATAGAGAGAAGTGTGAGCAAAGAGATCCATTACTGGATACGAAAGGTGGACATGATTGATGACTATGGAGACAATTATTCCACATTCTTTATAACGATGGTAAGCAGCTTCATCTTTTGCCTCCCTGAAATGAGGGTCAATACTAGCCCTTGAAGAGCTCCCAGAAGTCTGTCGGACACGCTTCCCACTAGCCATAGCAAGAAATCAGTAAGTAAACACAAGGGAAGAAGAAGATTGAGGTTAAAATAATGGTTGGAATGGCCTGAATTTAAAAAAACGGCCACATCGTCCAGGCCGATCGTAGAATCGTCTAGGACGATATGTATCGGTAC
Source organism: Dendrobium huoshanense (assembly GCA_016618105.1). Taxonomy (NCBI): domain Eukaryota; kingdom Viridiplantae; phylum Streptophyta; class Magnoliopsida; order Asparagales; family Orchidaceae; genus Dendrobium; species Dendrobium huoshanense. The sequence goes on along the minus strand of CM028360.1, from coordinate 47,908,104 downwards.
AATTATTGCGTACAGGCCGATTGGTCAAAAAGGCAGTCCGATCGGCCGGGCCGATCAGATATCAGCCAGGATGATTAGACACAGGCGATCGTCCCGAGGAGTTAGGCTGGACGGCCGTTGAAAAAGTAGATCGTCCAGGCCAATTAGGTGCATCGACCAGGACGATGCTCAATAATTAATCATACCGGCTAAATTTAAAACGTTTTAAATTTGTGCCACGTGTATCTGTTGAGTCCGGTAATTAGGTTGTTAAGCCTAAGTAAATGTCCCACGGCTACCAAGAGGGGGGTGAATTGGTAGTTTTAAAAATTTTAAACCCTCTTAATGATAAAGTTGAACCGAAATAAAATTTTCTTTTAAAGTTTGTAGAAAAATATTTTTCAACCACAGTGTTGTTAAAACTGAAATTTAAAGTGCGGAAACGTAAAAGCAATAAAGTAAATGACACCAGATTTATAGTGGTTCGGTCTATAACCAGACCTACATCCACTCCTCAGAGGCACCCTCTAAGTATTGCACTAATACCACAAAGTGACTCTCCTTTAGCACCCACAGCAAGGCGGAGAAGCCTGTACAAAACACTCTTTTCACCACTACCCGGTGCGGCAGAGAACCGTCGTCCTTTTACACAATCCACAGTGCTGGCAGAGAACCGTCGTCCTTTCACACTCTCCTAGTGTGAGCAGAGAACCCTTCGGCTGTTCACACTCTCCAAGTGTAGGCAGAGAACCTTTGTCCTTTTACACTCTCCTAGTGTGGGCAGAGAACCCACGTCTGTTCACACTCTCCAAGTGTCGGCAGAGAACCGGACCTTCTTGAATGATCTTCTCACAAGAATCTAGAAGGAAGAAAGAAAAGAGTGAAGAAATCCAATTTCACAAGTAGAGACTCTTACCTTAGCAATCCAAGTGAAGCCTTCTCGCTCCAATGGTAGGAATCCTCCTTTGAAAGCTCTCTTCCACTCTCTCCTTGGCTATTCTCTCAAGAGGCACGAAGATCAAATGACAAAAAGATTTGGTGGCAGTCTAATTTGGACCTTTTATAGAAAAGACAAGAAAAATCGCCCAAAAACTGCAAATTTCCAATTCTGTACGCAGTGGATCGTCCCGTACGATCCTGGATCGTCCTGAACGATTTTACTTAAACGATCTGAAACGACCCAATTTGTATATGTGTACGAAATGACTTCGTACAGCTGATCGTCCTGTACGAACTATGTTCGTCCAGTACGAACGGTTATTACAAGGTCGGTTCTAGAAACTGCTGAAAACTGTTCTAAGTCGGTTTATCGGTTGGACGAAAATATGTTTGTCTGGACGAAAATTTTCCAGAGAGCCGATCGTCCTGGACGATTATTTATTTCGTCTGGACGAAAATTTTCCAGAGGACCAATCGCCGCGGACGATAATTTTGTTTCGTCTGGACGAAAATTTTCCAGAGAGCTGTTCGTCCTGTACGATATTTATTTTCGTCGGGACGAAAATTTTCCAGAGCACTGGTCGCCTCGTACGATGGTAAAATTCGTCTGGATGAAATTTTACATAGAACCCATCGTCCGGGACGATATTAAAATTCGTCCTGGACGAATAGGACTTAGAAAATTTTTCCAAACAAGTTCCTATTTGTTCCAAATGCTCTATAGGAGATAACTGACAGATCGTCCAGTACGATAAATATCGTCCTGTACGATCAGTATAGAATTTCAAGATCTCCTTATTTGTGTGTGTGAGATTTTATTCACTCAATTACAATCACTCCCTTTCAAAATTAATTCAAAGAAAAGACAAACTTCAAATAAACAAAATATCTCATGTTGAATTTGATTTGAAGTTTTCGTAGTCTGGAGTCTGATTTTCCTGAAATGTTAGAACACACAAGAGCAAGTGCAAATCTTCTGAAATTGTTAGGAGATAACTATACATTTGAACAATAATGTTTGGAATCATCAAAACTACATAAGTTGCACAAATATAAATCATTCAAATAGCAACTATTCAAACAATCTCCCCCTTTTTGATGATGGCAAAACAATTATTATTAGTATGGTTTCAAGTTAAAACAAATCTCTTATCTTCTAAACTCCCCCTGAATTTATGAGTACATTAAAATAAGGAGGCATTAAAGAACAAAATTTTTGTTTTTAAAAAAATTTTTAACAGAGAAAACACAAACCACAAAAACACAAACACAAACACAAACATAATAATTTTTCAAAAAAATTTTAACAGGGAAAACACAAACCACAAAAACACAAACACAAACAATATAATTTCTCCCCCTTTTTGACAGCAACAAAAAGTGAAGAAGAAAAAGACAAGAAATGTAAATAATAATATGAAATTCATTTTTAAAGTTTAATCTAAATTGTGATTTGACATAGGGTATGCAATTTTAAACTAAGGATATTAGATCAATCATAGAAATTCATAAAATTTATGAAATGATATAACTTTGTAAGTAAGAAGAATTTATCAAAGACATGATTCAATTTAGACATTTTGATTATTGAAAATCATTACAAGTGAGATGTAAAAAAATTCTATATTTCAAAGTTCAATAGAATATAAATGAACATTAGATTAACTTGAATTAAGAGATTAAACGAATTTGGAAAGAAGAGAATTACCTCATGTGGTGCTTTGCACATCTTTTCAAAGTTTTGGAGCACATTTTTGTGCATTTTTCTTTGGTTGGGCTTATTTTATGCCTCTTTTTCACTTTGCAAATTTTTGCGAATCCCTTTTGATTTTTGTACATTTGTACAATGTTCAAGAGTAATTTGACCAATTCTTTCCAAAATCTATAATCTAAGATTTCAATCATTTCTAGGTGCATAAATATCATTTGAGCATAGAAATACAAAATAAGAAAACATCAAAATTGCAATAACAATATTAACTTTTATGTAGTCTAAATGAATAGACATGAATTTAAAAATTCTAATTACAACAAGTTATAAACAAATTATAAATTTAGAAAGTCTAGATTTTCTAATATAGATAATCTCACATTACAATCGAATTTAAGCACAATGTAGATTAAAAACAATACTAATGAAATTCATAAAGATTAGCCACATTTCAAAACAAATCTAAAACAAACAAACTTTCATTAAATTTAAAGGAAAGGATTACACAACAACAACAAAAAAAAATTGAACTAAGAAACATAAAAGCAAACAAAAACAAAACAAACAACAACAAAGAAAATACAACAGACAAACAAAAAAATCTACTGTTCTGGAGGAGGAGGAGGAGGAATGCCGCCAAAGAGGTTGAAGTAGGAGGCCATCAACATTACATTGGTATTTATTTCATGAACTTCATCTCTAATATTACCAATGTCATGTTGTTGCTGAGTAAGTTGAGCATCAAATTGATCAAACCTTTGATCAACGTGAGTCTCTAGTCTATCAAATCTCTCAATCAGATTCTGGTAATCTGATTGAGAAGCAGAACCTTGCACTCGTTCTTCTTCTTCTTCTTCTGAAGCACTAGCATGTACTTTCTCTTTCTCCTCCTTGAAGAGCAATCTGAAAGATGCATCGTTATAGTAAACTGGCTCTTCATATTCTTCATCAGGATGCACTATATTGTACTTCTTCTCCAAAATATAAGTAATCAAGTGCCCTAAAGAAATGTTGTTCTTCCTCTTCTGATCAGGATGTCCTATTTCTGAAAGCCCATAGATATGATCTAAGATGAGTTGGGCTTCATCAATAGGATGTCTTTTCATGATTAAAAAAGTTAGACAAGAAAGGAGAGGAGTAATGTTAATCCTATCACCAGCTTTAGGAATAATTGAGGATCTAAGGATATGCTGGATGATTCGGGCATCTTGAGTCATACCGGCCACTCTAGCAACATGATTGTCAATCGCATTTTCTCTAATTACCGTATTGATTTGAAACCATTTGAAGGAGGTTTCTGACATTAGGGTGTGGGCTCTATATCCTTCAGTTCTTAAGTTTAAAAATGCACCAAGGTCGTGCTTGGTGATCTCAACTTTTTTCTTAAAAACAAAAGAACTAATAATAGAGTGGTCAGAATTGAAACTCATGTTGGCTAGAAAGTAATGGTAGGTTTGCTTATTGTAGAGATGGATGAGGGAAAGAATGAACTGAAATTGGGTTGAGGCGAAGAGGTGCAATACCCGAAATTTTAACTCTGTTTGGATAAGAATGCGAGACGGAGTGATTTTTGCAGATGCAAATCGAGGAAAAGATTCCTCATTTGCCTTGGAAAGAAAGTTGTCTGGGGCATTCCTGTTAGGTTTCTTCACCAAAACTTTTTGTCTTTTGCTAGAGGAGGCCATAGTTGATTTGATGTAGAAAGGGATTGAAAAAGATGTTTGAAAGTGTGATTGTCAAGTTTGAAAGCCTTCATATTTAAAGAAAACGATACGTTCGTCCTGGACGAAAATATTCGTCCTGGACGAAAAATTATCGTTCGTCTGGACGAAGTAATTTCGTACAAACGATCCAATTCGTCCAAAATGTAACGGCTTTTCGTATTCAACACAACTTACGATGCGTCCCTTCGTACAGGCTTTTTGACTTGACCGATCGTACATACGAAAAAATTTCGTACAGACGATCGAAAAGTGTTTTGTTTTAATGACTCTTGAAAACCGTCCCCTACAATGAACCGACACATGTTCGTACAGACGAACAAATTTCGTACAGACGAAGTTCGTATTAAAAACTGTCTTATCCACTCAACCGCTGCATTCAATCGTCCCGACGTTTGAGAGAAAAAAAATTCGTCCTGGACGAATCAATATCGTACAGACGATCAAATAAAAAACTGCTCTCAAAACGGTTTAAATTCGCGCAAACTGTTCCTTTACACATCGTCCCGTACGAAAACATTTCATCCTGGACGATTTCCTCCAAAAATTTTTTTTTTTAATTTTGAATATTTTTTAAATTAACAAAATCAACAAAAACAATCAAAAAACACAGAAAACATAAAACCAAAATCATAAATCCAAAAACAATTCATTAAAAACACACAAAATTCACAAAATTACAAAAACAAAACACAACAAGTATCAATGTTGCAAAGACATTTTAGTTAAGCATTCAAATCAATAACACCAAGCCTTGTTCTTAAAGTACTGAAGGTATCAAAGGCTAAAGGTTTTGTAAAAATGTCTGCAAGTTGATTTTCAGTTGAAACATGTATGAGTTCAATTTCTCATTTGGATACATGATCCCTTATGAAATGATGCCTTATATCAATGTGTTTGGTTCTAGAATGTTGAATAGGATTTTTGGAAATGCAAATAGCACTAGTATTGTCACAATAAATTGGAATAGTGCCTATAGTTAATCCTAAGTCAATCAACTGTTGTTTTAACCAAAGTACTTGTGCCACACAACTTCCTAATGCAATGTATTCTGCTTCTGCAGTAGATAGTGCCACTGAATTTTGTTTTCTACTAGACCATGAAACTAATGAATTTCCAATGAATTGACATGTTCCAGAAGTGCTTTTCCTATCCACTCTACAGCCTGCAAAGTCAGAATCTGAGTAACCAATAATTTCAAATGAAGAGCTAAACTTAGGATACCAAATTCCTAAGTTTTGAGTTCCTAGTAGATATCTTAAAATCCTTTTCACTGCTGTCAAATGTGATTCTTTTGGATCTGATTGAAATCTAGCACATAGGCAAACACTAAACATAATATATGGTCGGCTAGCAGTCAAGTAAAGTAAAGATCCAATTATCCCTCTAAATTTCTTTTGATCAACAGATTTTCCCTTAAGGTCTTTATCCAACTGAACTGAAGAACTCATTGGTGTACTAACAGGTTTAGCATTGTCCATTTCATATTTCTTGAGGATGTCCTTAATATATTTGGTTTGACTAAGAAAAGTACCTTCCTCAAGTTGCTTAATGCTAAATCCTAGAAAGTAATTTAAATCTCCCATTAGACTCATTTCGAATTCACTACTCATTGTTTTAAAAACATCATCACAAAGATGTTTATTTGAAGATCCAAAGATGATGTCATCCACATAAATTTGAACAATAAGTATATCCTTTCCAATTTTCCTTAAAAAGAGAGTTGTATCCACACTTCCTTTTTCAAAAGATCTTTCAAGTAGGAAGGTGCTTAACCTCTCATACCAAGCCCTAGGTGTCTGTTTCAATCCATATAATGCCTTTTTTAATTTGAAAACATGATTTGGAAATTTAGAATTTTCAAAACCTGGAGGTTGTTCTACAAAAACATCTTCTTCAATTACTCCATTTAAAAAGGCACTTTTGACATCCATTTGAAATAATTTAAAACCTTTAAAGCAGGCAAAGGCTAGTAAAATCCTAATTGCTTCAAGTCTAGCTACAGGAGCAAAAGTTTCCTCAAAATCAATTCCTTCAATTTGATTATACCCCTTAGCTACTAATCTAGCCTTATTTCTAATGACTACTCCTGAGTCATTCATTTTATTTTTGAACACCCACTTGGTTCCAACAACACTTTGATCTTTTGGCCTTGTAGTTAGTTCCCAAACTTTATTTCTTATAAATTGATTTAACTCTTATTGCATGGCCAATATCCAAAATTCATCTGAAAGTGCTTGATCAATGTTAGTGGGTTCAACAGTTGAAATAAAGGCTGAATGATTGACTTCCTTGTTTAATCCACGCCTAGTTCTAACACCCTCACTTGGTTCACCTATGATTAATTCCTTTGGATGGTTTTTAGAAAATCTCAAATCTCTAGGCAAAGGGTCTTCTCTTTCTAAATTTTCTTCCACATTTTCTTCCAAATTTAATCTATCAATCTTTTGGGAGTTTTCTTCAATTTCTTCTTCAACAACTTTTGGCTCTTCCATGTTTCCATTTTCATCAAAAACAACATGTGTGGTTTCTTCAATGACTAAAATTCTTTTGTTGAATACTCTATAAGATTTTCCAACACTTGAATATCCAACAAAAATTCCTTCATCTGATTTTGGATCAAATTTTCCTAAGGCAGATTTTCCATTATTATGTATGAACACCTTGCAACCAAATACATGCAAAGAGGTGACAATTTGAGTGAATCTTGTGTACATGTCAGATATAGATTCATTAGGTTTCATGCGAAATAATTCGTAGTCATGTAACAAGATATTGAGTCTTGATTGCTTAATCTCATTTGTCCCTTCATAAGTAATACAAAGTCTATCTCATATGTCTTTTCCGCTTTTACAAGTGGAAACTCGCATGTAGTCTTCAGATTTTAAAGCACAAAAGAAACTATTTAAACATTTCGCATTTAATTGTGCTAAGTCACGTTCTTCTATAGTCCAATCTGCATAGGGTGTATCTACCCTAATTTCATCAACTAATCTAGTTGGTTTTGTGTAACCTTCCTGGACTAACATCCACATGCGATAATCAAGTGACTGTAAGAAAGTAGACATGCATGTTTTCCAAAAATCAAAAGGAATATTGTCAAACAGTGGAGGTCTAGTGATAGAGTAACCCTCAGGTGTGTTTCGGTTTCCAAATGTAGCCATCTACGTTAATCAAAAAGTAGTTCAAACTTATGATTTTGAAACAAAGCTCTGATACCACTTGTTGAGTCCAGTAATTAGGTTGTTAAGCCTAAGTAAATGTCCCACGGCTACCAAGAGGGGGGTGAATTGGTAGTTTTAAAAATTTTAAACCCTCTTAATGATAAAGTTGAACCGAAATAAAATTTTCTTTTAAAGTTTGTAGAAAAATGTTTTTCAACCACAGTGTTGTTAAAACTGAAATTTAAAGTGCGGAAACGTAAAAGCAATAAAGTAAATGACATCAGATTTATAGTGGTTCGGTCTATAACCAGACCTACATCCACTCCTCAGAGGCACCCTCTGAGTATTGCACTAATACCACAAAGTGACTCTCCTTTAGCACCCACAGCAAGGCGGAGAAGCCTGTACAAAACACTCTTTTCACCACTACCCGGTGCGGCAGAGAACCGTCGTCCTTTTACACAATCCACAGTGCTGGCAGAGAACCGTCGTCCTTTCACACTCTCCTAGTGTGGGCAGAGAACCCTTCGGCTGTTCACACTCTCCAAGTGTAGGCAGAGAACCTTTGTCCTTTTACACTCTCCTAGTGTGGGCAGAGAACCCACGTCTGTTCACACTCTCCAAGTGTCGGCAGAGAACCGGACCTTCTTGAATGATCTTCTCACAAGAATCTAGAAGGAAGAAAGAAAAGAGTGAAGAAATCCAATTTCACAAGTAGAGACTCTTACCTTAGCAATCCAAGTGAAGCCTTCTCGCTCCAATGGTAGGAATCCTCCTTTGAAAGCTCTCTTCCACTCTCTCCTTGGCTATTCTCTCAAGAGGCACGAAGATCAAATGACAAAAAGATTGGGTGGCAGTCTAATTTGGACCTTTTATAGAAAAGACAAGAAAAACCGCCCAAAAACTGCAAATTTCCAATTCTGTACGCAGTGGATCGTCCCGTACGATCCTGGATCGTCCTGGACGATTTTACTTAAACGATCTGAAACGACCCAATTTGTATATGTGTACGAAATGACTTCGTACAGCTGATCGTCCTGTACGAACTATGTTCGTCCAGTACGAACGGTTATTACAAGGTCGGTTCTAGAAACTGCTGAAAACTGTTCTAAGTCGGTTTATCGTTTGGACGAAAATATGTTCGTCTGGACGAAAATTTTCCAGAGAGCCGATCGTCCTGGACGATTATTTATTTCGTCTGGACGAAAATTTTCCAGAGGACCAATCGCCGCGGACGATAATTTTGTTTCGTCTGGACGAAAATTTTCCAGAGAGCTGTTCGTCCTGTACGATATTTATTTTCGTCGGGAAGAAAATTTTCCAGAGCACTGGTCGCCTCGTACGATGGTAAAATTTGTCTGGACGAAATTTTACAGAGAACCCATCGTCCGGGACGATATTAAAATTCGTCCTGGACGAATAGGACTTAGAAAATTTTTCCAAGCAAGTTCCTATTCGTTCCAAATGCTCTATAGGAGATAACTGACAGATCGTCCAGTACGATAAATATCGTCCTGTACGATCAGTATAGAATTTCAAGATCTCCTTATTTGTGTGTGTGAGATTTTATTCACTCAATTACAATCACTCCCTTTCAAAATTAATTCAAAGAAAAGACAAACTTCAAATAAACAAAATATCTCATGTTGAATTTGATTTGAAGTTTTCGTAGTCTGGAGTCTGATTTTCCTGAAATGTTAGTACACACAAGAGCAAGTGCAAATCTTCTGAAATTGTTAGGAGATAACTATACATTTGAACAATAATGTTTGGAATCATCAAAACTACATAAGTTGCACAAATATAAATCATTCAAATATCAACTATTCAAACAGTATCGTCCAGGACGAACAGTGGATCGGTCAGGATAGTTGTCCAATAATGGATCTTCCGGGCTGATTTTAAGGATTTTAAATGTACTGACACGTGGATCGTCCAGGACGATCTAGTGTATCGGCCAGGACGATTCTCATAAATGCATCGGCCATGACAGAAATTATATCGGCCAAGACGATCAGAAAAGATTGTAACAGAGTTCAATCATATCGTCCAGAACGATAATGGATCGTCCGGGATGATGAATTACAGAAAGCTCAGAAAAAGCTCAGCAGATGAAATTTTGAAGAGAAATTGTCATATCTTTTAGGACGATATAAATATCAGCCAGAACGATGTGACAAAAAGTTGAAAATCAAGGTCAGATGAGATGATCAGAGAAAACCCCAAATAAATATAAAATAAAAACAACACAAACAGATAAAAACAAGGAAAGAAAAAAAGAAGAAGTTTTTTATGACAAATTTCCCAAGTAATTAAATTTTAAAGATTTGAAAGATCAATGAGTTAACAATGTCACAATCTGAAAACAGTAGAATATCCGATCCTGTTTACCCTAGCTTAGACTTCTTTCAGGATAAAAATTATCTTTTGAAAAATAAGAGATCTAACTCAGAATAATTTGGATAAAAAGAAGATCTGTTCAAAACTTAGTTTCAAAATAAAATATCTTATAAAATAGTATAACAAAGTAATTTGTCTCTATCATGGATTTTGAAATCAAGCCTGGTGGGAAAAATTTGTGTCACCACGCAGATTTTGATTTCTCCTATTGTAATCAAATACTGTATTAAGAATAAAGTACAATCTCGAGAGACTAACACAATATTCTATAATGGATTCAATATCAAAATAGGGTTTTAAAAAATTGATATTTTTATAATCAAACACTGTTCAAAGAATAACATATTAGTTCGAAAGATAAACATGAAATTCTTAAGAATGTATTTAAAAATAGAAATAAATTTTTTTAAAAAATTTATTCATTCTTTTATTTAGATATAGCAAGAAAAATATTATATTATCTTAAAAGACGAACATAACATTCTTCAAGACATCCAAAAGCAAGAATGAGTTCTATAAAATTCATCATTTCTAAAATTGAATATAACAAATAGGACATTATATTATCTAAAAAGATAATAATAACATCCTATAAGTATATTTAAGATTAGAAATGAAATTTTTTAAAGACATATTCATTCCCAAAGATTCTTCTCTTATTTTATATGAATAAAATAAGGTTTATTTTAGTCTGGGGTTCTCAAATCCCTATAGGAGCAAGCCCCTATAGTTAATTATATCCTAGGAGGGATACTCCTAAGAAAACTTTCGATTAAAGCAGTGATTTCATACACTTCTGACTACAACGTAAAAGACAAGGAAACAGAAGTAGAAATTTTCAAGGAGAAAGCTCAATGTTGAACATTTATTAGCGAGTCAAAGGAAGAAAAGTAGGAGGTGCCAGATTCTGAGAAGTCCAGAGGCGGCCTCAGTCTATCCTATATTGGGCTTTACATTTTAAGAGATAATTTTATATTTAAGTTGATATTTTATCAGAAATTTGGGATTATATTCCCAGAGGGTGAGAACTTAAGATCTAAAAGAATCTGCCTCAAAACCTAAATCTAATTTGGATAAGTAGTGACCCAAACCTAACTAATGAAGTGCAAATCTGGACTTACCCCAGCCTGGATTAGGGAGCCAGCTAACCACCTAGGCGCTTTAAAACCATATGTCCAGTCTCTTATGAAAGATAGGTAGGGACGTTATTTAAGTTTTAATGAATTGGGGGCCGACATCTAAGACAATTCCTAATTGGCCCCTCAACTTATGTAGGGTGAAAAATGTTTAGAAATAAAATGCAATTAACATTTTAGACTCTTTTTTTTTTAATTTGTATCTAATGCAATACATGCTAATTGACTTGAATGCATAAAATGAATATGAAGCAGTTTAAAAATTAGGCTTAGAAAATAGGTTTTTCCCTAGAGATTGCACTTCCCCTTGACAAAACTACACCCTCATAGGTCAAGTGGTCTGTCAGAACCCGCAGGCGGGGAGGTGCCTAACAAGGAAAAGAAAGTAATAATATGCTTATGTTGACTCTCGGCGGTCCCGAGCTTACTTCTTAGATCGTTAGAATTACTATGTGAGACTAAATTTTTTTATTAGAATTACAAGTAGAAGAATTTTAAGCGTACCCTTACGAAAAAAAAAGCACTCCGATTCGTATCCAGGCTAAAACAAAACACGACATGCAAGGTCCCTAAAAAAGGCTACTGCACAAATAATGTAAACAATCATTTTAAATAATCCAAAATATAATGTCCAATGTCCATATAATTACACACAGAATTTGCAGAAAAGTAAAGTGGCCGGGCACCACTGACAACAAACTCGGATTCTAATCCTAAGAATGACACAAGTGATTTTTGAAATGGGATATATTCTTTCTTGTATCTTCAGTTCTTCGTCTTTTTTCTTCTGTTTCTTCATTTTATTCTTTCTTTTTCTACGAACTCCTTGGATCCGTCGGGTCTGGATATCCAAATGAAAAGAAATTCATCCCTAAAGGGGATAATTTCTTTTCTATTTGGATACTAAAATCATCCTAATTTGACTTTCCAAATAAAAGAGAATAATCCTTTAAGGTATATTCTCTTTTCTTTGGATTCCAAATTGGATGTGATATCCCACTTTCAAAATCACTTTCACATATCTTAACTTTTAATACATTACATTTACATTCACATTTACATCACAGAAAGAAAAAGAAAATCTAGACCACCTGTAGGGTTATCCTAAGCAAAAATCATCCCAAGCAATTATATATATATATATATATATATATATATATATATATGCATTTAAATTAAATCACTCAGCCACTCTTGGCAACACTCTTTTTATTTGGGGGCTAAGCAGCTGAAGCACCTGTAGCATTTATATGATTATTAATTAATTAGCCCCCTTTTTACTGCCCTGCATGAGTGTGACCACCTGTAGAAAATCATGTTAACAACCCAGATCACTCCTAACCTATGGGTAATCTAATCGTCAACCAAATCACATCACAAAGTACAATAAAATTAAATAAACAAATACACTACTAATTTTTTACAACCAACATGCAGTGAAAATAGAGAAAAAAACCCGTCACACAGCAGTAAGAAAATAAACACCGGCCTAACCTAAAACTAGAGTCGGTTGTCCTAACAAACAAATCTAAGTGTGTGCAATAGGCTGTGAAGTTTTGGTCTGTCCTAGATCGATTATTGGCTAAAGTTTTTTAATTGATTAAATTTAATTTAAAAATATTTACTAATCATAAGTTGAGGCGTCACTAAGTTTTCTATGTTATATGTTTCTATCCTAAAGTGCACATACATCCTAAGTCTAGATTTTCTAAGACTCGGTCCTTAATTATTGTCCTTAAGTGTCACTATTGTTATATGGGACAAAATTTTTGTTATTACTAACTCTTAGGACTTTGCATATATGTAAAAGGAGTTTAGGGATCTAAGAGTAATTAAAAGTAAGCCTAATAAAATTGAAGTTACTACAAGGACATAAAAGGTAAGGGTTCGCGCAAACCACATTAAGGGGTCCCTAAAGGTTTTCTAAGTTTAGAATACTCACAGTCACCGGGGGCTACGACCTGGTGGTTCCGCCCGTAGCACCTCTACCCGATTGGATAGAGGCGACTGACGTCATTAGCTCCTTATACTTTTGTCCACTCGATCAGTACTGTTCCTCATAATTCATGCCAATAAAGAAAAGAAAACAGGTATTAGAAAGCACGTTTAATAATTAATAATAAAATAATTGAATTTTACTGAAAATAAAGACATACCTTTCTTCAGGCTTGGACACTGATTTTGTTGCTTACCTTTTGAACTTTTCCTTTCTGATAGCATGCTTCATATTTTCCGAAACTTTTCTCAAGGCACCAGAAAAGAGAGAGAGAAGGAGAGAGAGGGAACTTTTATTTTTCAATACTTTCATTTTCTAATAAACTCCAAACTAACTCACTTTCTAATACAAACCACTCTTCATCTTTCTTCCCAAAACATACACAAGTTCATCTTTCAAAATCACACACTTTTCACTTCTTAAACTGCATATACTATATCTTTTCAAGACACAAACAAATTCTACCTTTCAACCTTTACAAATCTTAATCTCTTAAAATCCATACACTTTCTAATACATACTTCCCAAAATATCTCACTTTCCAAAACACACAATTTACTTCTCTTTCCATACACAAGTCATTATATCACTTTTTCCAATATATACAAGTCACTCCTCCTTCCATACCCAAACACTTAGCTTTTTCACATGAAGACTCCATACACTTCACCATTTACACAAACACACTTTCCAACAATCATACGCACATTTTCTCTATTTACATATACTTCAATCCGTTTTCACTTTTCAAACTTAAATACAAAACGCATTTCACTTTTCACCTTTCAAATCTACAAAAATCACTTCTTAAACTATACACCTATTTTCACTATTTAACATACAAACATTTCATTTTCCACATAAACATACACTTTAATAAACTTCTTCAGAACATACCCATTTCCACACATTTATCTTCACTTATTCACATGCATACTTTAGCTTTTCAAAACATTCATACTTTTCAAAACAAACACAAGTTCCACTTTTCCAAAACAAACACAATTTTCGCCTTCAACACACATAATTTTCACCTTTACACAAACTCCACATCTCCAACTTTCAAATCGATACTTATGCCAAATACAACTCAAATAAAGAATTAAAACCAACTTCATTCTCTTCCAAAACCAATGAAGCTTTCCAACTATACCAAAAACACTATTGTATTGAAACTATGATTACTTACAATTAAATACATAAAGCACATGAGTATTCTTCAACATCCACATACGAAACAAAGCATGTAACTTCTCCAACCAAACCATGACTTGTAAAAAAAAATCTTGTAACTCTTTGCAAAAGTATTCCAACACAATATAATTCATCACAAGCCACATTTAACAGTTCGATCACCATCTTATTGCATGTTATGCCACAAACACTTGTCTACACTTTTCAATTATTTATGAAAAGATATACAAGATCACACATTATAGTTTGGCCTTGCTTATCTCACCATGAAGCTTGACAAAGAAATCCCAATGGGGAGTTTCTGCACCTCAATTTAATGAAAGAAAATAGTGAATTCTTGCTCAATAACTCACCATCTCAAAACATTAGCGAGAGACAAACAACACCCATTTTATTCCTCCAAGAAAGGAAATCAAAACTGTTAGTGACCTTACTTTGCCTCAACAAGATGAATAAAAATTTCTAACCATTTTCAGATTTAAAATGCAAGAGGCATCTATCAAGAAATTTCTTAAATTCAAGAGAACTTATCTTGGATTCAAATAAAATCTCCAAATAGCCATTCTAATGGAAAATTTTACTTAAAAGAAAGTAAGGAAGAAGAAGATGAAAATGGAGATAAAGCTGATGTAGAGGAGATATACCTATAGCAAATCGGTGGCTAGAGCAAGTCAGCGAATGAGGGGAGGCCGGCTAAGCTTCTCACGCCAACTGCTGGGGAGGAGGGAGTTCGGTTCTGTGAGGTGTGCGAATCCAGAGAACGACGGAGAGGAATGCGGGTCTCTCACGAGCAGGGAGGCGACGTGAGCCTGGGGCAACGGGGCTGGGGTTTATTTCGTGCGAATTGATCGTGAGGGAGGCAACGACGATGAGGTTGGAGTTCGGTCTGTGCCAATGGAGAGGAGGTTTCGGTTCTTGCTTATGGAGAGGGAGATCGTGGGCTTCGTGCGAACTGGAGTGAGGGAGAGGTAGACCTGTCAATTTCGGGTTACGGGTCGAACCCGACCCGACCCGTAACTGACCCGGCTTTATTCGGGTTCGGGTCAACCCGACCCGGTTTTATAAACGGGTCATTTTTCGAAACCCGAACCCGACCCGCTTCGGGTTCGGGTCAACCCGACCCGACCCGTTTAGGGTTTAGGTGACGCACTGACGCGGGCAACGCAGTGGAGCGGGCGGTGCGGCGAGCGGGGGGTGAGCGACGCGGTGGCTGCGCGGTGCAGCGCGCGGTGCGGCAAGCGACGGCGCGACGCGGTGCGGGCAGCGAGCGAGGCAGCGAGCGGGGCAGCGCGCGGGGTCAGGCTGGCCAGTAATTTTTATTCCGTCAGTTTACCTGACGTAGAGTTACATCAGGTAGCCTATAATATGTCGCCACGTGCACTTACTTTTTACCGCGCGGCCCGACGACCCGACTCGGACCGAATCCAGGATTACTATGTTTGCGTATTGCTCTGTATTGCTAGGTATTACTCGGTATTGCTTGGCAATAACGAGAAATACCACTATGTGAAGACAAATACCGAGTAATACCTAAAAGAACTCGGTATTGCTCGGTATTGGTCTTCACAGAATAGTATTTTTCATTTTTGTCGAGCAAAATCGACCAATACCTAGCAATACCGAGCTACGCAAACTCCCGGGTACATTCCGGGTCGGGTCGTCGGGCCGCGAGGTAAAGAGTAATAGCACGTAGCGACATATTATAGGCTACCTGATGTAGCTCTATGTTAGGTAACCCGACGGAATAAAAATTCTTCGCTGTGAGGGTAACTTTCTCGTAGAAATATAAATATCCACAAGCTGAAGAGACATACATTACGCAAATATTTGCACATCAAGGTTCAAGAAAAACATATAACCTCCTACATCAGACCACCACTTCAGTCAATCAATGGAGAAAATAATTCGCAAATTTTTAATAAGGACCCTATGTTAAGCAAAATTATCATATTAAGAAAATAAAAAGGATCAAAAATATAAAATTGATTCATATTTTCATTAAAACACAAAATATTTTCACCTTTTGACAGCAAAATTTATTCATGTTAATGTTTTAAAAAATAATTAGAAATATTTTAAAACATATATAAAAACATGTCGTAATTTCTTTCATAAAATAAAAGATTTTATATTAAAAATAAATAAAGAAAACTCCTAAAGTGAAAAAAAAAATGAAATAGTGTTTTAAAATATGAAATGCTATTTTATATTTTAATAGTGAATTTTCATGAAAATATGAATCAAATTCATGTTTTAATCTTTTTTAATTTTTTTGTAATGCGTTGCTTTTATTTAAATAATATTAACAAACGCCCCTAACTAAAATTTAGCCAAATTAATCTCTCTGCAAAACGTCAGCCAATATATACCAAAACTTTCAACAGCTCCACAAGTCACCTCATTGACCTCCATCTCTACACCTGATTGAATGAAGGAGAGTTTATCTTTTACCTATTTTCATTTTTATTTGATTGATATTATTTTATTATTTCATATTTACTAAAAGTTAAATATTAATACATTTTTTATTAATTATTATATATAAAATGGAAGAAAACAAACACTTGAACAAAACCTTAGTTGGACACAGCAATGATTTTTTTGTAAATTTTTTGTCAAGTTGCATGAATTAAAATCAATTCACAAACAAAAATAAGTTGCATCATTAATAAGGTTTTGATTGGGACATTTTTCTTACTGTTTTATAAAGTAATTTTTTAGAAGAAAAATTTCTAGTTCAAGAAATTTTTGTGCGACAACCCTATTTAGAAAGCAATAAAAAAACTATCTCAAAAAAGGCCTAAGTCTACATATTCATAAAGCTGTAAGCCCATATCTATTCTTCTATCCATCTATATATATATATATATATATATATATATATATATATATATATATATATTATAAAAGAGCAAATTTTAACAGGGACACATGCCCCTCTTAAATTCAACCTTATCCAAAGCGATAAGTCAATCTCATCATAATTACATGTAGGGACACCTAAGGCTTTGTTTAATCATCTACTACTAAAAACAAAGAACACAAATAACTAAAATACTAAAAATATATTTGAGCCATTTTTATGTAAGTGAATAAATCAAATACTTTCCAAATAAAAAAAATTACAACTGAAACTCCAAGCACATTGCTTTCCCCCCACCATAACTTTTTCCAGACACTAAATTCTGGGTTGCAAAGGAGAGTTAAACAACTAAGTAGAAGAAAAGAATATTATTTAATGTACATTATTCCTTTTTTTTTTTTTGCCTTTCTTCATCACCGCTTTCTGTTCCACTAAGCTAATGAATGTCATAACTTTGAAAAATTATCACGTTCGATGTTTGGATGAGTCTGGAGGCCAATTCAAATTCGTCATGTCAACCAATGCAATGTGCATTGGGTGACGTGGCACGTCCGAATTGGCCTCCGGACGCATCCAAACACCGCACAAAATAACCTCTTTGTAACTTTACCATTCACTTGGGTTTATGAATTCTGCAACATGATACCATCCTTTCAACTTTGCATTTAAATAAATTGGCATTTCATATTTTATTTATTATAATATTTAAGATATAGCAAGATGATCAATATTTGCTCATATGCCAACTAAATGACCTCATTCAAATTAAAATAAGAATATTTGCAAAAATATTCTAAACTAACAATCATCAAACGCTAAAATTCTTATATCTGATTGAAAAACTTTCAAAATATGAAAAAAATATAACAAAATATTTAAATCAAAATTTTAATATTGGATCAAAAAACTCTTTGATTTGACTTCAGATGAGCACAACATTAATCATTTATGTACTCATAGATCCAAAAGCTTTAATAATATATAATCCTAATCAATTTGTAGTTAGAATATCTTAATATAAAATTGTTCCATGTATTTTGATTAAAATTTTATAACCATCTCATCAAAGGAAATACAAGGGATTAAAGAAGAAAGAACTATCCTGATTAATTTTTAGTGAGGACATCCTATTACTAAAGATTTTTGTGTATATATACATATATGAATGAAATATTTTATATCATACTAAATTTTATATTTAGATGAAAGATTTTATATCTAGATCTAGGTCAAAGATCTTAAATGGAAGGAAAATATTGCAGTTAACGCAAATTAGTTTAGGAAGGAGTTCATACCGATGGATTTATATTGAGATTATGGCTATATGATATCAAAGACCTGCACTAATCACAACACAAATCCAACAAGTATGAGACCCATCCGAATGCAACTTGCTTAAGGATATCCCCACACAAATTTTTCTTTAAAAATCTTATATCCAAAATTAAAGAAAACACTACACATTTTTACATAATATTAATTAATAACAACTGATGTATGTAGCCAATTTAAATTAAAGATTGTAGAAATATTCTTCTCACAAATCTAATTCTTTCACGTTTTGGTCACAATTGGATCAGCCCTAGACCTCCCAATGCCTCATTTCTACCACAATCTGTTTCTTCTGAGCTTTTATAACATGGAAATTGAAAAAAACATGGATTCCTTAAACCCGTTTCAAAGCAAAAGCCATCATAGCCATTCTCAATAATAATAATAATAAAGACAAAAAGGTAAAGAGCTGCTGGAAATAACAACTAGGGTTTCATCCAACCGAGAAAGGAGATCGATTAAAAAAATAAAAAAGAAGGAAAAGCTGATAGATTACTTGTAGTTGAAGAGTGCAGAGGCCGCGCTTCATGGAGGAGAAACCGGGAGGAGGAGACCAGGACGGGGAGGATCAGGAGAAGGAGGAGAGCTCTTACATTGCCCATCGCCGTCGCAAAACGAAGCCCAAAAATCGCATTAGAAATTGGAAGAAGAATGGTGGTGATAAAGCTATACGCCGCTATAAAAATGAACCTTTTCGTTTTTAATTTATTCCAAACGCGTCAACCGTAAAGGAAGGATTTTTTTTTTTAATTCATATTTATATCAATTAAAATAAGGGGATTTTACATACATACCACTTTATTTTATGCTATTTACATATCTAACACCCAAAACATTGATATTACATGACTACCACCCATAGAACAAATTTGGGTGCATAGAATGAAATATTTAAATTTATAGGATTGTATGAATGATATAAATGAATTATAGAAGTGATATATTTGATATTAAAATGTATATGAGTGGTAGGCATGTAATATTAATATTTTGAGTGTTAGATATGTATATAGCATAAAATAAAGTGGTATGTATGTAAATTTCCCTTAAAATTAACACACACGCCATATATGTAATACTTTGGCTAGAAGCCATAATGCAATTAAAAGAGACATAAGAAGCATTTCATTTCAACCAAATTCTTTCACCATAAGAAAAATTAAAATTATAAAAATTGCCTTCTTGATTGAAGAGCCTATGATGAACAATGAATCAAGGATCATTAACATGCTCCAACTTAATTTAAGCTTCAAGAATGCAAAAGAAATTAATATCATATTTTTTAATAATATTATAGTAAGCAGTAACTCTATCAAGATTATGAAACCCTCTAATATTCCAAGAAGTAATATTAGGAAAAAAACATTAATACTTGATAAAAGAGTTAGGTGCCTTCTAGACATTTTTAGAATGAGTAGATTTTCTTGATGCTAATGGTACCTTAAGAACCAGTTTCCCAATAGCAGAATCAACCGCTGAAATAAAATCATCCTTAATAGACTTATTATGAGTATTAACCAAATTTGCATCAACAGCAACTAAAAAGTTAGTCAAAAGCTCTTCAGAAGGAAAATGTAGATTATGCAAAGAATCTTTAATAAAAGAAGTATTAACTTCCAAATTATCAACTTAAAATTTTTTCTGAAATCAACATAGAACCTTCCATATTAACCGAAGGAAGATGATCTTGCTAAGATTCTAACCTATCAGAATTATTATAAATAATCAGGGGAATAGAAGAATCATAATTAACAGGAATATTATCAGAATTTTGAACAGAACTTTCCTTAGGCAAAGATGATTTAGACGATCTAAAAGACTTCTTCCAGACTTTCTTGGTCCTACTACGCGCTCTATCATTAATTTCAATAACATTATCTTTTTGATCCATAGACTTAGTAGAACATAAAGAAGTGAGATGAACAATAGAACCATGCTCATAACAATGACAAGGCTTCCAATCATACCCAATTTTTAAAGAAATAATAGTTCTATCAATAGAGATTTTAACCTCTTCCAGAAGAGGTGAATCTTTTATAATTAAAACATAAACCCTAGCAAATATAAATCTGGCGTGATCAGCTGTTAAAGCATCTACAACAATTGGAATACTAATTAAACTTGCAATCTTAGAAATACCATCAGAAGCAACAAATAAAGAGAAGATCAATAAGTTAAATCTATAAAGGAATAGAATCAAATTCTTCATGTTTAGGCCTAAACAATGGTGACCATTGCTGCATAATAAAAGGTTTTCCAAAGAAAACCAAGGTCCTCTAGACCAAACTAAATCGTAATCTTCCGAGCAAGAAAATTTCATTGAGAAAAAACCTTCACTAAGGACAAGAAGAGTAAAATTACCTTTAAGCTTCCAAGATTTAAGTATAACAGATTTTAATGCATCAAAATAAGGATGATTACCCAAAGAATACCCAACCAACGTCAAACCCCATTTAATAAAGGTAGCTGAAACATCCTCTTCAAAAAAAAAAAGGGCAAGATCATTAGTCGAAGGAACAAAGGAAATTGAGAAAGGTTTTGGGGACGATTGACGAGATGTCAATAATTCCATCCAAGCATTCGAATAACTCAGAGGCATCCTTGATGCTTTATCTAGGACTTTAGCCGAAGATAAAGACGACAAATCTTTTGCAAAATCCATAGATCAACAAGAAGATGCTAAAACAAATCTTACCAATAGAAAATAAAAAAGAGAAAACAAGAACAACCAAAGAAATGATATGCAAGAAACAGAACAAATGAAAAAAAAAAAAACCCTCAAAGGTTTGCAAGAAACCCTAGAACTCCTCCAAAAGAACAGAATCCTTTGTGGTTGAAAGAACTATAGATGCAACACTCTTCGAGAATGAGGATTCATTAATGCTTGTGACTGAGAATGGTTAATGTCGGTTCTTGTTCTATTATTTTTTTACTATTATTTATGCTTCTAATTCTATTATGGATTTGTTATCTCTTTGGCAGGATATCCTTAATTTAGCTAGTAATATCTATTATCCTTGAATTTTATTAAGAGATTTTAATTAATGTTACAGATTTATCAATGAGAAATCTAGTGGAATTGCTCCATCTTGTGCCAAATTATAAGATTTTAATATTCTTATTTTTAATACTAGTTTGCATGATCTTGCTTCAGTTGGTAAAAAATTTTTCCTTAGTTTAATCAAGAATCAGATAATCCTATTCATATCAAATTGGATAGGATCTTAGTCAATAAGCATTGGTTGGATGCTTTCCCTTATTCTTTTATCATGTGGATAGTCCTAAATGTTCTAATCATTCTCCTCTTATTTTTTGCAATAATAATATATCTCATGTAGATATAGATTTATTTTTAAGATTTTTTGGTTTAAAAAGTTAGAATTTTGAAATCTTCTTATTGATGTTTTATATTAAAGCTTCTTATGGTAATCCTATTAATGATTTTTATGATAAATTGCACAATCTTAAAGGCTTGATTAAAGGTAAGTCTTGGGCTTCTTCTAAATATGTTTCTAATAATATTGGAATTCTTCTTAAAATGAAAGAAGAGTTAAGAGAATTCAAGTGAATTCATTGGATTTTGAGCTTAATTTAGGCCTGAAGAAAGTTAATGGGTTACTTAGTTATAATCAATCTTTTTGGTATTTTTGGATCTTGCAAAGAGCTAAAATTAATTGGCTTAGTCATGGTGAAGATGATTTAGACTTTATATATTCTAATATTCGCCAAAGATAAAATATGAACAAAATTCATATTCTTTTATACTGATTATGGGATTATTTCTAATTACAAAAATATTTATGAGGCTTTTGTGAAGCTTTTTAAGAATTTCTTTAATTCTCTAAAGCCGATTTTTTCTTCTTCTTTTGTTATTCCAGCTTGTAATTTGTATTTCAGATGTTCTTTTGGCTTCGTTTACTTCTCCTGATTTCTTATGAAGAGATTAAAAATGTGATATTTTTTAGTCTGCTTCTTCTTCTCTAGGACTAGATGATTTTACATTTGATTTTTGTTTTTAAATTCTTGGGCTAAAGTTGGATTGACTAGTTTTTGTAAGACGGGACTTCATTTTTTTAATACTGGTTATATGTTTAAGGCTGCTAAAGCTACTGTCATCACTCTTATTCATAAGCATTCTAATGCCTCTCAAATTACTGATTATAGGTTGATCTTTATGTAACGTGTTTTATAAGATTGTCGCTAAGATTTGACTAATATGATGAAGGGGGTTTTGCCCTTTATTATTAGTCCCAATCATTCCAGTTTTATTAAAATGAGAATATCTATGGATAATATTAGTATAGCTTCTAATTTGCTAAGAGATTTTAACTCTCTGGGTAAAGATATATGCTTTTGCTCTAAATTGGATATTCATAAGCTTTTGATACTATTTCTAGAGATTTTCCTTACTCTAGAATGGCGTAGAAACGGATTTCCTCATACTTTTATTTCTTGGATCAAAGGATGTATTGATGATGTTCATTTCTCTGTTATGATTAATGGTTCTCTTAATGGGTTTTTTAACTCTCTTCTGGTCTTCATCAAGGATGCCCTCATTCTCCTTATCTTTTTTGCATTATAATGGATGCTCTTTCTAATCTTTTAGAAGATAAGTCGAATTCTAATAACTTTGAAGGGATTCTTGCTGGTGAGAGTTCTATAACTCATTTACTTTATGCAGAAGATGTTCTTGTCTTTGGTAAAGCTACTCTTTCCAATGCTAATAAATTAAAAGATATCTTGGATTTTTTTTCTATTGCTACTAGGTTATTTGTTAATCAATCCAATAGCTCTACCTTTTTTTTTTTTAAGATTGTGTTTTATCCGAGGAAATTAGTCAAATTTTGGGTATTCAAATTTCTCAGCATACTATGAAATATTTAGGGTTGCCTATATCCTGCAAAAGGTTAACTTTGGTGGATTTTTAACCTTTACTTCATAAACTTTTGACTCTTCTAGATTGGTGGAAAGCTAAAGTTCTTTCTTTTACTGGTAAAGTTTAATATCTTTCTTTTACTATTTCTAATATTATCTCTTACTGGATTAGAGGTCTCTCTTTTCCTAAAGTTTGCCTTAAGTTTATCAAGAAAGTTTGTTCTAAGTTCCTATTCAATGGTGACACTTCTAGTAAAAAAATTCACATGATTACTTGGAAAGAGGTTTGTAAACCCAAAAGGTTTGGCGGTCTGGGTATTCCTGATCTAAATACTTATAACTTTGCTTATATTTGTTCTCTTATTTGGCATATTATAAATAAAAAGGTCTCCTAATTGATTGGGTTAAATTCAAATATATCTCTTGTTGGAAGCCTTCTTCTTATAAAGATTCTAAGTTATGGAAAAATTGGTATTATTGCTAGAGACATTACTGATAAAATTTCTTTTAATATCTCTAATGATTGTTCCTCATCTTTATATTAAGATCCTTGGTTAAATAGGTAAGCAAGTTTTTCATTAATTCTAATATTAATTATTTTATTGGTTGGGGTGGCGTTTGTTTGGTATGTTGACCTCCCCAATGACTCGGTCCGGACCTTTGTAGAGTTAGTGCAATTGTTCATACAGAATTTTGTCAGTGTAGAGCATCGGGTCACATTAGAAGAGTTATTGGTCACTAGACAGAGCCCTTGAGAGACTCTCCTAGATTATGTAGTTAGATGGAGAAACCTTATTTTGTAGTGTGAGTCACAGTTATAGGAGCATCACGCAGTTCAGATTTTATTAAAGAACATAGATGGTCCTATAACACCCTACCTTAAAGGATTCAACATTAGAACCTTCGAGAAGTTATTGACAAATGTTGTCAGTTTGCAGGACAGCATACCTGATCCAATCCCTCCTAATATTGAGAGTCAGCCTTCAAGCAGATCTCAGCGGTAAGAGTCTTCAGGGGCACCTCCACCAAGGAGAGGAGAGGTACACAATACATATGGACCATCAGATAAGGGCAAGAAGCCCTTATGCAGTTCAGCACCACAGGCCAGCAGTAGTTGTACTCCTCTGGTCAGTCAGCAGCACAGTCTAGACCCTCCCGTAGGACTCCCGAGAGTCAGTCGTACCTACAAGAGAAGCTTAGTAAGAAATACCCTTTCAAAAGAGAAAGTGTAAGAATTTTTTTATAATTCCCTACTAAGAAAAATATCCTGACATTCTCGAATAACAATAGAATGGACGAGGAGGGACAGACTGACCACCCACTCTATTGCCCCTAACACAGACACATCGGACATATTTTGGAGGACTGTTATATTTTTAAGGATAAAGTAAAGAAGTTAATGGCCACCGGATAGAAACACCTCCAAGATAGTGATTTGGTGCAGCCCAAGGGCAAGGCTACTCAGACAGTTCAGATGATCTCCAGTCATTGTCACAGTCCCAGCTATAATGATAGTCAGAGCTACATGCAGGACAGTAGTAACAGATCACACTACAGTTCTGAGGGAGAGTGGTAGTTAGCACTCTCTAAGAAGATCAAGAAGATGATTGATCGTGCAGTTCAGAGTTCAGAGGTAGTTGATAAGAGGCCTCCCTAGGCCAAGTCGAAAGCTGTCACTCCGGTTACTACGCCAGCACTTTTCTCTTCTTCTTCTTCTTTTGTAGTACCCGATTAGCATATTTCTTTTTCTACTTCTTCACCTTTATGTACTAGAAAAATGTATAAAAGAGAAAATTTTATTATAACTTTAGAAGGGAAGATAGGGTTTCTTCCAGCACTTATGCTGAAGGACTTTGTTCTCCCTTCTACTAATGATGATATAATAGAAGAAAGTGATTCTAGTTACTTTTGGTGTTATTTACCTACTTTTACTTTAGTTTCTTTTAGTACTCACTCTTCTCATGCTTAATATATCTCTTGTAATGTGAATGATTCTATGTGTAATGATGAGTCTGAGTCAGAATATGAAGATGAACCAGTCTTTACCATACTAGAGGGTGGTTGTTATATGGATTCAGAAGATGAATCCGAGAACCCACTCCAGGCACTTCCCTTGGAGCTAATACAAGCCACCACCACTAAACCAAATGAATCAACTGTTGAGGATGATTCAATACAGGAAGTTTATTTGCGTTCAGGTATGGTCCTTCCATCTAGAATGGCTAAAAATTAAAAAAAAAAAGATAAAAATATTATAACCCAATAGGATGATTCTAGCCCTTCCTCCTAAGATCAGTCTAAGGAGAAAGGGAAAGGCCCTCAACTGGAAGTGGATTATAATATGTTGGCTCACTTAAGGAAAATTCCTTCCCTTCTTAGTGTCTACGACGCTCTGATGATGTCCTCTGACTTGAGGGAGACACTGGTGAAAGCTCTGCTTGAACCAGAGTCCTATCAAGCATTCTTTGCTTATGAATATATAGGAGATGTCTGCCATTTGAAAGAAATGTCATACATTACCTTTTCAAATCGTGATCTACTTCTAGGAACTACTGAGCATAATCATCCCTTATATGTCACTATTGAAGTCAATGATTATGAGTTGAATAGGGTCCTCATCGACTCAGAGACTTCAGTAAATATTTTTACTCATGAAACTTTAAATGACCTCTCCCTAGGTCATTTGAAGCTCAATTCAAATAAGATTATGTTAGAAGGTTTGAATGACCAAGGCCAACGTGCCCTAGGGTCCATTACCCTGCCTCTAAAGTTTGGAAATTTCATAACTGAGGCAAAGTTTCATGTACTTCAGGTTGACACTTCATACAGGGCTCTCTTAGGAAAGCCTTGGATCCATGAGTATGGAATGACGCCCTCTTCCTTGTACAAGTGTATGGAGTTTATGAGGAATGATGTTGAGTATACCATTCCTGGATACACCTAGCCCTTTTCTGTTTATGAGGTTTCTATTTACGATGACGCCGAGCATTATGTACCTCGGAAGACTCGTAAACCTCCATATGCCCATTCACTAGTGACACTTTCTAGTGTTATACAGGGTCCTACGCAGTCATCTGTATAGGATCCTATACAATCATCAGTACACGGTCCATCACAGGTTAGTATTGAGCTAGGTATATCTACTACATATTTTGATATAGATCATTTCCAATTTGCAGTGAGGCATGGTGTTCCCTCTAGTAGAGATAGGGAAGTATGAGGTAGAGGTAGAGGATTAACCCACGAGCTGCAGAATTACGACACTCGGACACCTCTTCCCCCTCACCTTTACACTTCTTCTTTGACTGCAGAGTTCGACTCTTCAGATGATGAAGTGATCAGTGTCCGTCACCGTTCAGCCCCATCATCACCTCCATATTCTTCTGATTACAATTCACGTCTTACCTTTCATAGCTATTTGATACTTGAGGGTGGATTAGTTGTCGATAGTAGCTCAGATGAGGAGGAGGACCTCCGATGTCAGATTACTAGCGGACAACCTTCTCCCCGTCAGATACGCGGGATAGGAGTTGAGGATTTCATTCAAAGAGCTTATGACGCTCCCTCCACTAGCGATGATGGTCCACTATGGACTAGTGAGCGCCCCATACCCCACCTGTACGAGACATTTTAGCCAGCATGGTCTAAGGAGTGTGCCTCTTCACCCCGTAGTATAGGTACCCCACTGGGTCCGGTGAGCTAGGATCTTGAGGAGACAATTATGGATATAGAGGTTAAGAGTGCCCCTCATTACTTTTCCCCTATCGTAGAGAGTTTTATTGAATTAGGCCTCATTCGTTCCACTTGGTCCGATGAACAAGCTCTACAGCAAGCCCGAGTTTGGCGGACTGATTTCTCTCAAAATCTAGGAGGTGTATGTTATATGGGATTAAATCAGTCCAATAATGCCAACATTCATACTATATCCTATTTTTATCTGGTTGTTTCTCTTACCGATGAAGAAGACCTGGATAGTGGCGAGGATAGAGTCCTTGATGCTCTACAAGAGTTCGAAGATGTCACTTCTGCCATGGATGAACTATGTGAGGTTAACTTAGGCACTAAGTCAGATCCTAGGCCTATCATTTATAGTGCCCTACTATCTGATTTAGAGGCTCAAGAATACATCAAGTTGTTGTCAGAGTTTAGAGACTGCTTTGCCTGAAACTGCACCGAGATGCTTGGTCTAAATCCAAAAGTGGCAGTTCATAAGTTAGCCATTAAGCATGATGCAGTCCCTATTAAATAAGCACCTCGTAGGATGAGGTTAGAGATTGAACAACAGGTGATCGCTTAAATCAAGAAACTTATAGAAGCTGGTTTCATTCATGAAGAGATGTACCCTACTTGGCTTGCTAATATTGTTCTAGTCCGGAAGAAGAGCGGTCAGATTCGTGTCTGTATTG
The DNA here is from genome assembly GCA_016618105.1 of Dendrobium huoshanense. Classification (NCBI taxonomy): domain Eukaryota; kingdom Viridiplantae; phylum Streptophyta; class Magnoliopsida; order Asparagales; family Orchidaceae; genus Dendrobium; species Dendrobium huoshanense. The sequence goes on along the minus strand of CM028360.1, from coordinate 47,880,388 downwards.
ACTTCTATGATTTGAATAAGGCAGGTCATAAGTATGATTTTCCTCTTCTTATCTTTGAGCTTATGGTGGATATAACATCATTTCATAGCATTTTCTTATTTATAGATGATTTATCTTATTATAATCAGATAAAGATGAACCCCGAGGATGAGAAATTCACTATATTTTGTTTACAAATATGTGTATTTTGTTACAAGGTGATTCTCTTCGGCCTCAAAAATATCAGGGCCACCTATCAACGTGCTATTACTATTATCTTCGATGAGATGATATACGAGTAAGTTGAGTACTATGTGGATGATTTGGTGATAAAAAACAAGGTCCGTGGAGATCACCTTTGAGATCTAATAATCATTTTTAAACGCTTGTATAAGTTTGATCTAAAGATGAATTCTTTAAGATACGCATTTGTAGTTAGTGTAGAAAAGTTCTTGGGGTATATATTTTGCTACCGTGGCATTGAGATAGACCCTTCTATGATCAAAGCCATAGTAGATTTAAAACCTCCTAAAAGTCTTACCCATTTGAGATCCTTTTAGGGTAAACTTTCTTTCTTGCGGAGATTTATCTCCAACCTTTTTAGTAGGTGTCATCCCTTCTCGGCCCTAGTGAAAAGGATGCCCAATTCCACTGGGATGAGCATGGTCATGAGGCCTTTGAGAGTATAAAGCGCTACCTGATGAACCCCCCCTGTTTTAGCTGCACCTATCCCAAGTAAGCAGTTGATTCTCTGCACTACGGCCCTGGATGAGTCCCTAAGTGCATTGTTAGATCAAGAGAATGAGGAAGGCAAAGAGAACGCCTTGTACTACTTTAGTAGATGATTAATACCTGTAGAGCTTAAGTACCTAGAGATGAAAAAGCAATATTTAGTCTTGATCTTTGCGGTACAAAAGCTTAGGCATTATATGCTATCACATAAGATCAACCTAATCTCTTGAGTTAACCCCTTGCAGTACTTGATGACCCGTCCGACCCTCTCTGGTCGTCTAGCATGGTGGTCCATGATCTTACTACAATTTAACATTACTTTTAATTCTCAGCGGGTCGTCAAAGGACAGACTCTAGCTAACTTTCGAGCCGATCACCCGATCTCTGCTGATTTTCCACTTAATGATGATCTACCTGATGAACTAATCATGAGTGTGAATAAGCAGTTATCCCCTACTTGAGAGTTTTATTTTGATGGCGCGTCATCCGTTAAAGCCTTAAAGCCATATGAAACTCCTACAATTAGGGTAGGTTTATGCCTAATTTTTGTGACCCCTGAAGATCATACTCTATGGTACTCCTATAGTATATCAGAACATCGTACTAACAATGAAGCTGAGTACGAAGCTCTAATTTTGAGGCTTGAGTTAACCATTCAGATGAACATTATGCTGGTAAAAATATTGGGAGACTTTAACTAATAATAAATCAAGTAGTTGGAGTCTACAAAGTACTTAAGCTTGAGCTCTTTCCATACCATAATAAAGCAATGAAGCTCTTGTGCTTAATACCAGAAGTAACTTTGACCAAAATCCCTAAATCTTAAAATGAAAAAGCAGATGCCTTGGTCAAGTTAGCAAAAGAATTAGTTGACCCTACTGGAAGTCCCATGTCTATTATTGTCCAGTATCGTCAAGCTCTGTGCCATGTAGACTTATCTTCTCCAGATCAGACTCTCACAGTATTTGATGTTGATGAGTAGTTAGATTAGAGAGAGCCCTTTATAGATAACTTAAAATATGGTAGGCTTCCAGATGATAGATCCATCATCGCTCAAATTAGAAAGAGAGTTCTATCATTCACCTACATAAATAACACTTTATATCGACGCTCTTTTAAATAAATGTGGTTAAGATATCTTAATAAAGAAGATGCTCATAAGATAATGGGCGAGATATATGAAGGGCTTTGTGGTGCCCATCAGTCCGGGCCCAAAATTAAAGGCAAAATTAAACACCTTGGCTACTACTAACCGACTATGATCCATGATTGTATGAAGCACGCTAAAAGGTGCCACTAGTGCCAGATTCATAGCACAGTGATTCACCAACTCCCTAATCTGTTGCACCCTATTGTATTATCTTGGCCATTTGAGGGCTGAGGCACGAATGTAGTGGGTCATATATATCCTCCTTATAATAGTCATAGGTTTATTTTAGCCGCCACTGATTACTTTTTTAAGTGGGCAGAAGTTGTCCCACTAAAAGAAGTTAAATCAGAAGATGTGATGCATTTCTTTCACGATAATATTGTTTATCGCTTTGGTGTTCCGCGCCATATAATCTCTGATAACGGACCGTCATTTAGAAGCACCAAAATTACTAGATTTGCTCACCGTCATAACATTAATTGGCAATACTCTTCAATTTACTATCCCAAAGCTAATTTCTTGACAAAGACATTTAATGAAACTCTTATGAAACTGACAAGGAAGATTCTTGTTGCAAATAAAAGAGAATGACGTGATAGATTACCTGAAGCATTATGGGCTTATAGGATTACCTATCATACTCCTACTCAGTGCATCCCATATGCTTTAGCTTTTGGAGTTGAACCAGTCCTCCCACTTAAGATCGAGCTCCCCTCACTGCGTGTAGTAGTTAGTTATAATCTATCTGATGAAAATAATGCCTGACTAAGATTGAAAGAGCTTGATGGTTTAGAGGATCTCCATTTACAAGCTTATCAGAACCTTGTTTGATTGAAATATATATATATATATATATATATATATATATATATATATATATATATATATATATATATATAGTTTTTGAAAATATATTTTCTTTGAATATATTAAATTTTCAAATTTTAGCTTTGAAATAGATCACAACATTAGGAACTATATATTATCTCAAATAAAGAGAATATCATTCACTAATTGATCAGAATTTCAAAGCTTTAAAGTTATCCAAATTATCGTAGTCGAACTCATGAGAGACAACATATGATCTCTAAAGATCAAAATTATATTCAATCAATTGTTTAACTACAATAATTTGAATAAGAGACTATTAATTTCTTAATCAAAATCACAATAAAAATTGATATATCTCTCCGAGGAAAGAAGTTATCAATCGCTATTGATCGTTCGAAAATGGAAGTAACGATCGTTGAAATTTGGATTTTTCCAAAGAGAATTAATTAAAGTTTTGAAAGATTGATTTTAAAAATAAATTATGGGTTTCTAAATCTCCTACGAGCGCAAGCCCTCGTAGTTAATTACATCATAGGAAAATTGAAAATTTTCCTACGAACACTCTCGATTAAAATAGCGATACAAATTTTATTTAAGAATTTCGAAGATTGATATCAAAGGAAGGTAAAGTTTTGAATTTGAATAAGGATTAGTTCAATATTGAGCACTTATTTTTAGATTCAAGGGAGGAGAAGTAGGGAGTGTTTTAAGATTCTGAATTACTTCAGAAACACTCCAGCCTATCTTAAGTGTTAGGCTTGCATTTGATTGAAAGTGATGTTTAGTTTAAATGGTCAATTTTATTAGAAATTTGGGATTCAATTCCCGAAGATTGAGGTCTTATGGCCCGAGCCAGCCTCGGAACCTAAATCTAAATTGGGCACCAAAAATTAGTGTCCCGAACCTAGCTAGTGCAATGTGAATCTGGTCTTACCCCGGCCTGGATTGGGGAGCCAGCTAAACCACCTAGGCGCTTTAAAAACATGTATCAAGTCATTTAATATTAGAGTGGGTAAGGACGTTGTTTAAAAAAAGTTTTTTAGAACGGGGCCGACATCTAGAGCGGACCCTAATTGGACCCTTTGACTTATGTTGGATTTGATGCTCAAGCTAATGTAATTAAAGATTTAAAGATCTTTTAAATTAGTTGCTAATATGATGCATGCTAATCGACTCAATTAAAAGTTTGAATTTGAATGAATGCTATGAAATGAAAACTTCCGGCGGTCCCGGACTTATTTCTTAAAACGCTAGAGTTTTTATGTGAGCTTAAAGTTTTTAATTTGATTTAAGTAGAAAAATTTTATTAAGTCCTTAAGAGCCTACGGTTGAATTCCATGTCAAATAAAAATTGACATGCAAGTAAAAAGACTAGAAAAATAAGTAGTTCTACTGCACAATCAATTAAATAAATAAATCAAATTAAATGCTCAAATTGAAAGTCCATATGGCAAGTGCCACTTATTATTACATCCAGAATTGCAGAAAAGTAAAGTGGCTGGGTACTACTGACAACAACCCGGATTTCTAATCCTAAGACTCAAGTGACTTTGAGAATGGGCCTTCTCGTTATCCACTTCTTCGTCCTTCTGCTGCTTCTTAGATCATCAGGTCTGGATATCCAAATGAAAAGAAACTCCCCCTTGAACGGGGTGTTATATTTTCTCTTTGGATATTTTAAAACCATCCTAATTTGGAGCTCCAAATGGATAGGGACTCTCCCCTGAGGGATGTCCCTTCCTCTTTGGATTCTAAATTGGATGTTATCCCATCTCAAATCACTTGAAATTACACCATAAATCAAATCAAATTTACATTTGAATTTAAAAGAAAAAATCTAAACTCGATCCTGCAGGATTATCCTAATAATCAACAATTGTATATACAGTCCCAAGCAGTTATTATTCAATCTCAAGTAGTTAATATTCGAAATTTAGATGCTCAATCAATTACTACATAGAATGCAATAAATAAATAAATAAACAATCACATCAATCATAGGCTAGCAAACAGCATGCAGTGAAAACTCAAAAGCCCGGCACACAGCGGAAAAGTAAACACCGGCCTAGCCTAAAACTAGAGTTGGTTGTCCTAGAAAATCATCTACAATGTGTGAAGTAAGTCGTGTGGTTTTGATATGTCCTAAGTAGGATCGTTAGATTGAAGTTGTTTAAGGTTCGACTGGTTGACAGGCTTAAGGGATTTAAATTTGAGTTTAAGTATTATTGACTTGAAGTTAATTTTAAAATTGATTCTTAATTATTTGTTGAATACCTTCTTTGTTTCACCCCGAGGCTGTGAAGTTTATTTCACCTTCCTTGGGGCTAAGTTAATAGCCTCGTAGGCCTAGGTTACCCAGTGGTACCCGGTATAATTAAATGTCTTAAGTTGATTAGTGTTTGAAAGTTAATGGATTTTATTCAAAAATGTTTGATTACTGGTTTTAAGAATTTTTTAAAGAATTTTGGAGTTTTAAAGTTTTATGAATTTTTGGAATATTTTAATCATTTAATTAAGGGGCTAGAAATTGACTTTTTTATTTAAAAGTGTTTTCTAAAAACTTAATATTTTATTAAAATACTATATCTTAATACAATTAGTTAGACAGTAAGTACACTGAAATCAGATTTTTCTACATTAAGTTACGAAGGTTTGAAGTTTTGAACTGATTTTGGCCTAGGTTTAACCAAAAAGTTAACTTTTGAATTTTAATGATTTTCTGGAACTTTAACATTTTTAATAAATATTAGAAATTATTATGAGTTTAATGCGAGTGAGTTTGATAAATTTGGATTTTTCTTGAATTAGTTATGGATGTTTGAAATTTGAGGTATTTAATGAATTTCTAAAATTACTTAATTAGAGGGCCTTTTTGCAATTTTGCTCCAAATGAAGTCTCAACTCCTTGAAATCAGCTCCAAAGATCAAAGATGACCTAAGAAGAGATTCCCAAGTGTTTGGGAAATTTTTGGAATTTTTAATTATTATTAATTATTATATTAATTAAAGATTGAATTTCAATTAAAATTGAATTAAGGTTTAATTTGCTGTCAATTCAAAAGGGTTTTAATTTTTATTGGTTAAGGATTCAAGTCTGGTCAGTTTGATGGATTACATGTATTTTTTGGATTTAAATATGATTTATTACATTTTCTAGAAGATTTAATGGCTTAATTAAGGGTTAAATTTAGAAAAATTGATTAAGGGTCTTAATGATCTCTAAAACCAGTAAAAATTTTTATAGTGGTTGTACATGTCACTAAGCTCAATTGTTTGAAGTTTCAACTCAATAGGAAGTAAACCCTAATTATTGGGAATATTCTAAGTTTTCTAAACATAGGTCCTTAGTTATTATCCTTAATGTCACTAGGTTGTAGATTTACAATCAATGTCATCTAACCCTTGAACATAACATATATATAAACATGCATAGCCACAATCAATTCCTAAATCTAAGAGAGCCCTAGACTAGGTTCAAGTGTGTGTAACCTACACAAAATCAAATTACATTTTGAATATTTGAAAATAAAGCTCAAATAATGAGTAATTAACAAGTTAATCACCCATTAGCTAATCCCCATTAAATCAATTCAATTGAATCCAATCTATGATTAAGATTTAAAGTCAAATTCAAAATATTCAAAACAATCTAGACACACATATAATTTTAAAAAGAATTGATTTAAAATTATATATAAAATAAAGACTATAACTTTAGTAATTCAAATTAATATCAAATTTCACTCAAATAATTCTAGAAATCTCTCTGGAAGTTCAAAATAGATTAAAATAATTTTTTTCTTAAAATTTAGAAATATTTGGATTTATTTTAATTAAATAATAATTAAAATAACTTAGTAGATAATATTTAAAATTACTTAAAATATATAAAATATTTCAAAATAATTTTATTTTTAGATTAAAGGCCTTGAAAATCCGAGCAGTTTGATATATAATACTTAATTTTTTGAAAAGTATTTAATTTTTAATATTTTTTTGAAGTTTCTGGTAATTAAAATAATCAAAACACTAATTAAACCTTAATTAATTCGATCTGGCGGCGGGATTAACACGTGGCGCTTTCTGGTCCGGCCAACCAAAATGCGACTGCGGCGATCAAGTGGGCCCACGCGTTTTCGAAAAAATGCGGCACTTAACCACGTCGGCTCGGCACAACCGCCGTTCGATCGAGCGCCGTCTGAGATAGACGACCAGGATTGCGTCGAACGGTGATATTGTGCAATAGGTTAGCACGCGGTCAGATCGAGCTGTAGAATGGCTGAATCTAAATTGTGGATCCTTAGATCAACGGTTCCGATTCAGCCTCGCTGGGGAGTTGCACGAACCGAGCCCTATAGGCATTTTTGGGCTCGTTCTTTCGAATGGGTGCACCAAATCATTTCAAATTTTAAACATAGGTGCCCTTAATGAATAAAAATAATGGGGATATATTTTGATAACTTAAATAGCTCTTAATCAAGAGCTATTTTAGACTAAGTGTCCTAACATAGGATTTGAATTTTTCACCTAGATTTTGGACGGTTTGACCCATTTAAGGAATGGTTGCATTTGTAGATTGTCCTCGCTCCATTTTGTGGAAGAACAATTAAGCTTCTAACGCCTGGATCGAGAGGAATACACCTTGGATGGGGTAGGCCTTCGGTTTGGCCGGAAACTCGCCGCCGGTGAGCTTTGACCGGCCAGATTGAGCTAGAAAAATGTGGATTGAGGTATGGAATGCTCAAACGAAAAGAGTTTGAGCTCTGGAAGGGCTTGAGTGGAGAGAGAGGCTAGGGTTGAGAATGCCGGCTTAACATAGGGTTTTACCCTATTCAACCTTCTCCAAGCCAAAGGGACGGTCTTGATCGACCTAGGGGCTATCTAGGATGCTTTCACATGCCCTGAGAGTTGTTGGAAAGGATAGGAGAAGGACAGGGAAGGACATCTTAGTTGGAAAGCTCCCTTGGTCCCCTCATGGACACATGAAACCTTGAAGGTCATGGGATCTGAATCCAAGGGCTGTGATAGGTCCTGAGTAGGTTCTAGAGGGTGATTAAATAGCTAGAATGGATTAGATTAGAATGAGATTAAGTTTGAGAGGGGTTTTGACCAAGTTTGACCCTTCTCAACACTTGGTTTGACTGTTTGACCATTCCCCATGCCACATGGAAGCTAAGGTGGCATGGAGTGGAGTATTAAAAGCTAGGGTGCTGGATTTGGAGCCGAGTGGAACTTGAGTGCTATGGGATTAATCCTTTGGAAATTTAATGACCTCTTGACCATTTAATGACTAGTTTGACCAATCAACATGTCAAACTATGCTGAGGTGTCAAAGGGATAGAGGTTAGGAGCTGATCAAACAAGTTGGGGAGGTTTAAAGTTTAAGGAAATAGGATTTGAATATATATGTTTGACTATAGTCAAGGGTTTGACTAAGTCAAGATCCATGGTGATTTGACTTCAAAATGATTCAAAAATATTTGAATCGATATTTGATATTGATTTAAAAGTTTAAAGGACTTAATTTGTTCAAATGGGTCTGAATAACCCACTTAGACTCTTAAGAAAATCCTAGGTCAAATTAGGTTGACTGGGTCAACTAGGTTGACCTAAGAGGTGGGTCCAAGCTCAACAGGTTTGAAATGATATTTGGAGACCATCGGAGGTGGTCCCAAGGTCTGGGAAGGTCAATTTTGTCAAAATGCCCGTTTTGACCCTTAAGGGCCTGTTTGGTCAACTTAGGTTGACTTGGTCAACCAGGTTGACCCAGGGTCTGGGTTTGGGTTGAACAGGTTTGGTTTGATATTTGAAACTTGCTGGAGGTGGTTCCAAGCAATTCGGAGGTCGTTTGGTTTGAAATCGATGTTTGAAACCCATAGGGGTATTTTCATCATTTTAACCCCTAGTCAACTGGGGGTCAAAATATGTCTACCAAAATGCTGTTTATTGATTATCATGTCAAGCTTAAGGGTCTAGAAGTGATTGGAGGCTTCAGAGAAAGCTCTAAAGTCAAAATCCACTATGTGCCAAGTTCAGTGGCATGGACTGTAAATATTTGAAGGTTTTACAGCCTTTGGAATTTAATTTATTTTCCGGGGTTAGAGACCTCATAATGGGGTCAAATTTGGAGGGTAGCCTCAAGAGAAATGTCTTATCACTTTGCAAGTGATAGACTCTGAATCGGAGGTCATTCGACTAGGTTTTAAAGTATTTGAAAAATCCATGGAAAAGGCTTTCAGGATAAAGCCATTGAACCTTGGATTTGAATCTGGATTTCTGGATTTGAAATGGGTTTAAAGTTTGGATTTGATTGAAGTTTGAATCGAATTAAGGTCTAGGCTGCTCCTAAGGTCTAAGAAGACCATAGGGTCTGGATCTAGGAGAGTCTTATGGTCTAGAATAGATCCTAATATCTGGATTGGTCTGAAAGAATCCTAGGGTCTAGAGTAGATCCTAGGGTTTTGAGTCTAGAAGGGTCCTAGGATCTAGAATGGATCCTAAGGTCTGGATCTAGGAGAATCTTAGGTTTTAGATTGATCTGGATTCTGAATGGGTCCTTAGTGACCTCATACAAAAAATGAGGTCAACAAACCTTAAGCTATACTAGGCCAGAATGGCCTGGTCACATGATCGCCTTGTTAGACCCCGGGCTTTCCGGGTAGGCGATTTAGTTCTTATTTTGTGTAGGCCTATCATTTTGTGTCGACTCTTTAGTGGTATATTTGAGACTATTTGGGAAGACCCCTTCGCTGTAGAGAAAATTTATGAAGGTGGTTCCTACCTACTTGTTGATGTAAATGGCGTTCACCCCATGCCTATCAATGGGAAGTACTTAAAAAAGTACTATGCCTGAGTCTAGTACGTCACAAGAGAGCCTCCCTACTGCCTATAGATATTCCTTTGTATATATAGCTCCTAAAAGGATCCCTCTTACTTTTCAGAAGTTTGTGTGGCCATGATGATTTGTCCTCTACCACACGACATTCGCTTTGAGGAGTATAAGGTCATCCTTAAAGGTGATATGCTAATACGCCATAGGGATATTTTTGTACTTTTGTCTGTGTGCATCAATCACATTAGTGCTAGTGCATATAATTTTAGTTTATTCTTCCCTTTGCAGGGCTTAGTCCCCAAGTTTCACTCGTCACCCAAGTGTGATCTGGGATATCAAAACCAATAATTCAAGTCTATTTTTGATATGTGATAATGGGACCACCCCCTCCTATGATAGTCAGGTGTGGTGATAGAGATCCACTATCCCTATTTGAGTTTCTTCTTCATATCGATCCTAGTTCGATAGATGTAGCCCCCAGTACATTCATATGAGTTGAATGTGATCAATGATGTTAAAGTCATTAGTTTAGACTCTTTAGAGGTAGGGTACTGGGTCCATACCATCCTATATTATGAGTGGTAATGTTGATCCTCTATCATGATTTTGATTTTAGTTATACATTAATTTTATTATGATTGTGCTCCCTAGTTCATTCATATGAGTTAAATGCGCTCTAGGTTATCAAAACCAACAGTTCACTTCCTTATAAGATCTTATTACATCTCTTTCCCCAATTTTATTCATGTGACGAATATGGCCTAGGTTATCAAAACCATTTATAATTCCCTCTCTTATAAAAAAAATAATATGTGATAAAAAAGAGGGAAGCTCTTAGTAGAGCAAAACTGGTTGCCATTGTCATAGGAGGAACCCGGTAATACTCTCTAAGAGCACAAATTCCCCATAAATTCTTCTTTCTTCTCCCTTGAAGCACTTTAATGATTGCTTCAAGGTTGAGTCAATACTTAGTTGGTCATAAACCTATATGATTTTAATTATCTTTGTTAGTGATGTAGTACATTATGTCATGGATGTCGACATCACTATCTTGTGGGCTTGGGTCTTTCTGAGAAAAAATCAATCCTCTTCTGCCCTCTTTTGGCAGCCTATTCTCCCATTCATACATTGCTATGAGCTGTCATAGTAGTCTTATGAATGTGGTAGTGTCACTTTTACTCCTCACAGGATCCTACCCAGTTAGGGTAGGTACCATTGTGACCTTTTGATGATCATTGATCCCACTTATAATTATTATCCTCAGGTGATAAGTATGTCCCCTTGCCACCTAGAGTTGTTTCTTTAGTTGGGGTATAGAATATCCTATCTTAGATATTAGCATCACATCCTCAAGGGTCATGATTTTCTAGCAGAATATCATCCACTTTGTTTCTTTACCAACCTACTTCACCATTCAGACTCTACTTTTAGTTTCTATAGTTGTCATATGAATGTAGTAGTGTTGCTTTTTACTCCACACAGGGTCCTACCTAATTAGGGTAGGTGTTACCACTATGACCCTCTGATATTTTATCAATCATATTCATGATTACTATCCTCAGGTAGTGTGTGCCCCTTACTACCTAGAGTTATCTTCCTAGTAGTGATGTAGTATATCTTATCTTAGATGTTAACATCACTGCCTTGAGAATTTTGATCTTCTAGTAAAAGATCAGTTCTCCTACTCCTTTTAGTGACTTGTCCTACCATTCATATACTAGATTCAGTCGTCAGAGTAGTCTTTTGAATGTGTTGAGGTCACTTCCACTTCCCATAGGGTCCTACTAGTTTGTGTGGGCATTACCACTTTGAGCTTTCTCCCATTCAGAGTTATTGTCCTTAGTGGCGAGAGTGCTCCCTCGCTACCTTGGTTATTTTCCTCTTACTTGGTAATATGGGGCATCGTGCCTTAACTGTCATCATCACCTTTTTCTTGAGCTTTGATTTTCTAGTAGAAAGTCAGCTCTGCTTTTCCTTTTACCACTTGTGTCCCCATTGAGATTGACTTCTAGTGCATAGAGGTCCTTTGGATGTGTTGATTTTATTTTACTTCTTACAGGGTCCCCATTAGTTAGTATGGGTTTATCACTATAGCTTCCTTGAAGGTTATTTCTTTTAGGCTTAGTCCTATTTTCCATATCAGAGGTGCCCCCACGCTACTTCAATTCTTTTTAACCCATTCGAACACACTACTGAGGGTGTATCTCTTCCATCTTTCTTGTGAGACATCATTCTAATATCTCCCTCCCCTTTTGTGTAGGGTTAGGGTTCCCTAAGAGACCCTGACAGCATTTGGATACCCATGGTCACGACAATTTGTCCTCTACAATGTGGTTATCAAAACACTAGCTTGGGATTCCTTAGATGACTCTACCCTTAAAATTCTTCCATTTACCTTCCCTTTATCCCTCACATCCCTACACGGATTTATGTCAGGTTGATGTTGAGGTGACTTTCACCTTCTACCCTGCTGCTTTGATACAGACAGATGGATAGTTAGTTTTACTTACCTGGTTGAAAGAGCCTGACAGAGCACTTGGAAGGTATTCCTCATCACTCTTTTTCTTTCTTCTGATCATCCTATTGTGATTAGGCAGGCATCAGATTCTGATTCTTTACCCACTACTCCTGATATAAGCAAGTGAGTATTGAGCTCTTCTCATTTGTAAGGCTGAACTGGTCGAGCAAATGTTGAAGCTTACCTGGTTGAGAGAGCCTGACCAGAGCACCTGAAAGGCATTCCTCACCACCTCTTTTTACTCTGATATCCTATTAAAGACTAGGCAGGCTTCCATTTTTGTGCCTTATGAGCTTCTTGTTGAGGTCAGGCAGAAATAGTGAATCACCCCAATCCATTATTCTGAAAGAATCAGCATGAGATGGGATCCATTTCACCTTTTACCCCACTGCCCTGATACGGTCAGACTGGTAGTAGGTTTTACTTACCCGATTGAGAGAGCCCGACAGAGTCCTTGGGATGCATTCTTCACCCCCTTTACTCCGGATGTCCTGTTAAAGACTAGGCAGGCTTCCATTTTTGTGGCTTATAAGCTTCTTACTAAGGTCAGGCACAAATAGTGAGTCACCCCAATCCACTGTTCTGAAAGGATTAGGAGGAGATGGTATCCTTTTCACCTTCTACCTCACTTCCTTGATAAGGTCAGATTGGTAGAAGGTTTTACTTACCCGGTTGAGAGAGCCCGACAGAGTCCCTAGGAGGCATTCCTCACCACCCATTTATTTCGAATATCCTGTTAAAGACTCGGCATGCTTCCATTTCATTGCTTAATCATTTTTGTTAAGGCCAAACAGAAGTGTTGAGTCACCCCAATCCACTATTCCGAAAGGATCATGAGGAGATGAGATCCTTTCACCTTCTACCCCGCTGTCCAGACACGATCAGACTGGCAGTTGGCTTTACCTTTCCGGTTGAGAGAGCCCGATAGAGTCCCTGGGAGGTATTCCTCACCATCTCTTTACTTCGGATGTCCTGTTAAAGACTGGGTAGGCTTCCATTTTATGGTTTAATCACTTTTGATTAGGTAAAGCAGAAGTGCTGAGTCACCCCAATCTACTATTCAGAAAGGATTAATAGGAGATGGGATCCTTTTTGCCTTCTATCATGCTGTGTTGATATAGTCATGCACATAGTTGACATTACTTACTTGGTTGAGAGAGCCCGATAGAGTTCCTGTGAGGTATTCCTCATCACCTTTTATCCTGAGTGTTCTATTGTGATCAGGCAGGCACCAGATTTTGTGACTCCTTTATTTGTTGTTTCAATATGTTCAGGAAAATATTGAGTCACCCAAATCCACTATTTCGGAAGGATCAAGAGGATATGAGATTCTTTCACCTTCTATCCGGTTGATCGATACAATCAAGCAGATAGTTAGTTTCACTTTACCTGGTTGAGAAAGCCCGACAGAGTCCTTGGGAGGCATTCCTCACCATTTATTTTACCTTCTATTCTGTTATTTCGATATGATCAGACATATAGTCGGTCTGCTTTTACTATTTTATCCTTGGTTCTCTCTTTAGCTCTGCCCTCACTATAGGGTAAGACAAGGAGAGAAACCCCCTTACTTTTTCACCCTCATGATGACCTTTACTCACGATTCTCTCTTCAGCTTTGCCCTCACTATAGAGTAAGGCTAGGGGAGAAGTCCTTTACCTCTTTTTCATCTTAGTAGTGATCTTCACTTTGGTTCTTTCCTTGGCTCTTCCCTGGTTGAAGGGTAAGGCTGGGAGAAGGCCCTACTACTTGTTCACCATTTTGGTTGATACTTTACTTGTGCATTGCTGGTCTTCCCTCTCTCCTAGGCTCTGCCCTTGCTTTAGGGTAAGGCTAGGAGAAACGTTTTTTACTTTCTTCCACCTTGTTGGTACCCTTACACTCATGTTCTTCACTCTACTTTCTTTGGCATAGTCGATCAACGCCAACACGAGCGGTTCACTAGTTGTTCGACGCTCTTTTGGGTGTTTGTTTATTGACCTTGATTTTGTCAAATCCTTAGGTATGGAGAGTTGGCTTGGTCAAATTGACCAAGCCAGGTCTCAAGACCTCTCCCAATCAACTTCTTGGGTCAAATTGAGTCTGTTGAGCCCAGACCCAGATCCTGGGTCAACCTAGTTGACCAAGTCAACCAGGTTTGATCCAAATTGACCCAAACCACTTCTACTTGATTTTAAATCAATTCCAGAGCTTTTCAAGCTCATCTCTCCTCTCCACTGGACTTAGTGGGTCAGACTCAACCCATTGGGCCTAGACTTGTGCCCTAGGTCAACCTAGTTAACTAAGTTAACCTAGGTTGACCCATTTGAACGATTCAATTTCAAATTAATTCAAACCTTTCTCAGGCACAAACCCACTTCTCCTCTGACCTAATTGACTTGTTTGACCAAGTCAAACTTTGACTTGGTTAAACTAAGTCATTAATAGGTCAAATTAACCTATTTTGGGCCCATTAAGACCCCTTTAATGCATTTAAAGTCCTCCTAATGATTTGAATTTGAAACCACAGCCAAATCTCTGAGATTTCCCTCCTAATTTGATCTTGATTCAATCCTAACCGCTCCTTTGAGACCTAGGGCCTTAAATAGCCAAAATTAGGGTGAAGATAGGACTTTTAGCTATTGCTTTCTCCCTAAGCCTCAAAATCCTCTGAAATTTTGTGTGAGAGTTCTTGGAGAGTTCCCCCACATTTCCTGATCAAATCCAACCGCCAAGAACTCACCGGCAGTGATCTTCCGACGAGACCGAAACTTAAGATCTTCCAAGTTGATTTCCTGACGATTCATAGCTTGTTTGATCGCGACTTCAACTAAGGACTTACGCATGGACAATATGCAAGTGCAATAAGCCAAAGATTGACTAAATCCACCACGTGGATTGAGGTATACCTCAAACCCTAGGTGGAAACACTTAGATATAATTAGTTTTTCATATAGCACTTTTCAGACCGTATCAAACGTCCCCCATGAATGCTCTTCATGTCTATTATTGGGGTTTAAAATTTTGTTGAGTTTCGTTGCTTAGATCGTGAGAACGAGCCAAAAAATGGAATTAGGGCTCGGTTTGGCTCTACGTTAAGCCCTGTGCATTCTGGACCGTTGATCTGTCGATCAACAGATCAGATTGATCTTTTATGCGAACCCATCCGACCGCGGGTGCAATCTGGTGAACACGCTTTCGGTCCGGCTAGATCGGGGCCGTCCGATCAAACCCGCGGACAATCAAACGGTTTGGGAGGGTAGCTGACAAGGATAAGTTATCGCGCGTGAGTCCTGCTCGCTGCCGTAATCATCGGGTGTTGATTAGTGGCGGCGCCAATCATTGCCCATTATTGGGCGCTGCCACCGCGGTTCCACGGAGCCAATGAGGGGCAGCCACATGGCCCCACTGCCGATTTTAACTTAATTAAATAATATAATTAGTTTTAAACTTATTTTAAACTTATATTCTTTTTAGAATTAATTTAAAAATATTAAAAAACCCAAAAAATGTGTATAATATATCAAATCATTTAGATTTTTATTCTCTTTAATTTAAAGTTAAAATTATTTTAAAACTATAATTATATTTTTAAATATTAATAAAATAGTAAAAAAACACTTTTTTAAAATTATATTATTATTTTAATTTTAATAATTATTATTATTATATTATTATTACCATTATTTTAATTATGATTATTTATAATAATTATTCTTTTAGACTATTTTGTTGCTGTCTTATTTTGTTATTATTATTATTATTATTATTATTATTATTATTATTATTATTTGAACATATTTTTAACAATTATTATTATTATTATTATTATTATTATTATTATTATTATTATTACTTCAATTTAAAAGCTATTTTCCTTATTATTATTATTATTATTATTAAAAAACTATTTTCACTATCATTATTATTATAAATTATTATTATTATTATTATCATTACTTTTAAATCATTATTATTATTTCTAGTTGTTTATTATCATTATTATTGTTATTACTATTATTATTATTTTTATTATTATTTTTGATATTATTATTTTAATACTATTATTATTACTATTTAATTTCAAAAATTTATTATTTTAACTCAATTTTATTTATTAATTATCCTTAAATATTAATTATTTTAAAAATTATTTTTAAATACCTTTAATTGCATTAAATTTCTAAAATTCATAACTTATTTATTTTAAATCGGATTTCAGCGTGCAACCCCTCGTTCTTTTCAGAAAATTATGAGCTTTATTTTAAAATTATTTTCAGTACTCATTTTTACTGTTATGATAGATTTATATTTTACTTAGATATTTTGAGTATTTTAATTATTATTTAAATAATTAATATCCTAATTATTCTTAAATTAAAAATTATTTTCAAATGGTTTTGAAACTTTGTTAGGGTGGTCAATGAATCTCCCCAATATGTACTTATTATAAATTGATTTTTTTTTAATTACCTTATTTTCAAAAATCTATATATTTATAAGTATTTTTTAAATTATTTTAAAATTACTTATATGTTAAACCCTAATTTTGGGAGATCCGCTTCTTGAAATTTTAAACATATGTTACATGCATGAAGGGAAATCATGGAGGAGTGGATTAGTGAATGGTTGAGTCCCAATCATTCACTAATCACTTCATTTTGCGCATTTACTTTCCTTTTATTTTATCTTGCATGTGTAGGATGCACGAGCACTTAATTTAGGCTCTCACAGATCTAAGGACATGACGTGTTTACTATTTATATGTACTCCTTACATTGTTACCTTGAGGGTTAGCATAAAACTCAGTTTAAACCTACTCAACGTAATGACATCCTAAGGACAATAATTAAGGACCCGTCTAACGAACTTAGAAAAATGCTAGGAGGTAGGATAGATCACTGATTGACATGAAAACTTTAAGATTTAAACTTAGTGACATCATAAACATTTCAACATTTTCTAGGAATTTTTAGGGCTCTTTAGCCCCCTTAATTAACCAACCCTAATATACATGTTAAATAGGGCCCAATGACTTCTAAAAATTACAATAAATCCATTTTAGATAAGAAAAATATTCATAATACCTCAAATTGTTCAAAATTTAGTGCTTCGCCTGAGATAAATAGGGTCCCTTAGGTTGACCTCAGCCTGACCCTTAATTCAACTTTAATCAAAATTATATTTTACCATTTTTAGATAACTAAAAATTATTAAAAATTTCAAATTTTTCTCAAACACTTGGGAACACCTTCTTATATTATTTCTGACCTTTGAGAGTGATTCCAATCAGTTTGGAGCAGATTTTGATCAAAATCATAAAATTGCCTCTAATTAGGCAATTTTAATAGTTCCCTTAATTGCCCAAAACTTGTAAAACTCATAACTTTGCATAGGAAACTCAAAATCTAGCAAACTTAAAGCCTAATTACTCAACTCAAGCCCTAGTATTAACCTAAAATTTTTGGAACCTTAAACCTAGCCTATTTCTCATAGTGCCTTTTTGGACCCCCTCAACCTAACACCTAAGAGAACCTAGGGCTTTCTAAAATTGCTAATATAATTTAAACTTAAAATATTACTACCCTGAGTTTAAAGGTGATCAACAAATTAAATTAACTAAAATATATCCTAATTCACTAATATTTAAACTTTAATTAAAGTTTCCTTTTTTGGCCTTCAACAAACCTGAACTTTAGGTAACTTTAACTAACTATTAAACTTAGGATCTATCCTAACCACCACATAAGCCTCACACACACATAGAATTATTTGCTAGGGCACCACTTCTAGACCTAAGCTAGGCCAATATTTCCTTTTCTGTTGTGTGCCGGGATTTTCAATTTTTTATTGTATGTTATGAAAATTGATTGGTGTGTTTGCTTACTTTTACTGCACTCTACATCACATGAATGAAGCCACCTCTATCTGTTTTCTCACGCATGAGTCGATTGCTTGACTTTTATTTTCTCCAGTTTCTTCTCACTACCTTAGTCCCTCTGAATGCTGGTGTGAACCACGCATGCTGACTGAGCCATTTGAGACATTTCTTCCCTTTGAGTAGGACTTATTAGTCTTAGCTCTACGTGCCAACCCCATTTTGGAAAGGATAATGTAGGATCCTTAATCGAGAGTCTTCTCGAGCTCCAGCCTGAGATGTAATTAACCACGGGGGTTTGCACCCATGGGAAACAGAATTCCACCATCTCATAAACCACATTTTGAGCTGATATATTAGATGGGAAAAACCCGTGATTATGATTAGGTCATATATATTATTATTCATCGAGGTACGTAGGAGAGAGCTGCTATCCTTCATGGTTAATCATATGTATGGTCTAATCTGTCTCTTCTACTTGGCCCATTTACGAGGAGGGTGGAGGCCCGCGATCGTCTCAATCCCTCGAGGTAGGTGCGGTCGTATACCCCTCTACAATCCTGCAGCAGTAGCGGTGCTCTTTCGGAGGTCTATAGTGGATGAAATTTTTTTCAACTTTGGTGGCTTTGATTCTCTCATTTGCTCTTTTTGGGAGTTGGTAATTAGTTGGATTTTGGTTTGGCTTGCTTCCTGTGGAGCCTTTTCTTAGATTGTTTACTATATCTTATAGTTGTTTAGTGTTTCTCTTGAGCTAGTGGAGTTTTCTTTTGCCTGTTCTTAGATAGGGCCTTTTCGTATTGTTTTATTTGCTTGTTTTTCTTATTTCTCTAGAATTTATTTATTTATTTAGTTTTGGTAAGTTTTTCTTTGTTTTTCTTACTAAAACTAATTTATTTCTTTTGTATTATTTCATTTTTGGAATAAATTTGGGCATAATTGCCCCTAATTTTCCCATCAAAAATATATGCAATACTTCAATAAAATAAATCTCTTAATTGATAGTCAAAATTCTTAATCGATAGGCCAAATTGAGTTGTGTATATTTTGCTATGTTTGTTTGAAGTTAGACTATCTAACAGAGTTCCTAGAGTTATTGTTTACAAGAACTCTCTTCAACAGGAAGAAGAACAGGCAGAGAAGACTGGAAAAGATGGAAAAGAAATATTGTATTCATTACACTAATCTATTACAGATATGCGTGTATATATAGCTGTACATGGGAAAATAAATCAGAAAAAGAGTGGTAATGAACCGGAACAGAACTGACACGTCAGCCTCAATGCTGGCGTATAATGTTCGCTGATAGCCCGCCGCAAATTAACCATTTTGGGTACATATGGTTAATTTAGATATAAGATTAGTGAATCGTATTGCGAATAGAGGTTTGGTGAGAGCATCTGCGATCTGATCAGTGGTGCTAATGTGAGAAATTATAATGGCTCCATCTTTAATGTGTCCGCCGATGAAATGGTAATCGATTTTAATGTGCTTTGTGCGAGCATGAAAAATGTGATTGTTGGTGAGAGCAATATCCGAGGTGTTGTCGCATAGGATGAGTGTATGGAAGGTCTGAGGTATTTGAAATTTTTCTACTAGGCGGCGAAGCCAAAGAATATCGGATGTTGCTAAAGAAAGTGATTTGTATTCATCCCTGGTTGATGATTTTGCCATAGTAGCCTATTTCTTGACAGACTAGGAGACCAGATTCAGTCCTAAGAATGTATAGAATCCTGTGATTGATTTTTTTCTTGAGTGTCGACCGCCCAGTACATATCGGTGTAAGTTCGAATATATAGATCTCCTCTTTTGATTGGTAATCCAAAGTCTGTGGTACCTTTGATGTAGCGTAGTAAGCGCATGAGTGCCTGATAGTCACAGTTCAAGGGGTTGTGCATGTGCTGACAAATGGAATTTGTCACAAAGGCGATGTCGGACTTGGTGATGGAGAGGTATTGAAGCGATCTTGCAAGCTTGCGAAAGAGCGAAGGAGATCTTCGACTGCCTCTCTAGTAATATTTGTCGTGCCTACTGGAGTTATGGCTGGTTTGCAGTCAGAGAAGCCTGCGGTGTTGAGAAGATCGCGGGCATAATGATTCTGCTGCATAAAAAAGCCGTCGGCAGTTCCATGAATCTTTATCCTGATAAAAAGTGATACATCACCCAGCTGTTTGATGCTGAATTTGAGTTGGAGTTGTTTGAGAAGAGCTGAGACATGTTGGGGATTATTTCCTTTGACTAGGATATCATCGACATAAATTAATATGAAAATAAGGATGTTGTTATAATTAAAAATCAATAGAGATGGGTCGGCTTTACTGAAATTAAAACCAAATGATAAAAGAAAGGAAGTAAATTTATTAAACCATTCCCTTGGTGATTGATTGAGTCCATATATGGACTTGTGTAGTTTGCACACGTAGTCAAGGTGCTGAGCGTCGACGAAGCCAATTAGCTTTTTCATGTATAATTTGTCGTGGAGATCACCATGTAAAAAGGCATTTGTGATGTCAAGCTATAGAACTGACCAGCTATGGTGGAGAGCGACGGTCAGCAGAATGTGAACTTTTACCATCTTGGCTACCGGGCTGAACGTTTCGGTGTAGTTGACGTTGAATTCTTGGGAGCAGCCTTGAGCGACCAAACGAGCCTTTTACCAAGATATTTGGTCGTTGGGATTGACTTTGGTTTTGTATGTCCATTTGCATCCTAGAATGAATTTGTTGGGAGGTGGAGGCATCAAGGACCAAGTGCCTTGGCATTGAATGGCGTTGAATTCAGAAGACATTGTCGATCTCCAATGATATTGTGTTTAACAGCTTGAGTATATGAGGTGGGAGTGGTGGCAGGACCTGAGACGGCGGATAGGTCTAGGATTTACTTTGGTCATGATATACCAACCTTTAACCAGATCTGCATATGGTGCTTGGAGACGGGTTGAGAAGCAGCAACGAGATTGGAGTTTTTGGGAGGTATATTTGACTCAGGAATGATGGGTGGAGGTTCAATACAGAGTGTGGGTGTTTGATGTGAATATGTAGGATTGGATGGAGGTTGGGAAGTGTGTGAGAGTGTGGATGTGGGAACTAGAAGCAGAGGGGACAACAGAGAGTTGGATGCTTGAGGAGTTGTGGAAACCTGTTGAGATTAAAAAGAAAATTATTGTTCAAAGAGTACGACATGGAGAGAAATATGAATATGAATTATTTGGAGATTGTGGCAGCGATATCCTTTATGCATGGTGGAGTACCCGATAAAGATGCATGGCTGCGAGCGAGGTGATAATTTGTTTGGAGCCGGTGGTTGAAGCCATGAAAAGCACAGGCATCCAAACGTGCGAAGGTGTTTATAATTTGCAGGTTGACCATATAATTTGTCAAATGGAGTCTTGTTAGAGATAGCTACGGATGGTAGGCAATTTATAAGGTAGTTTGCCGTAGTTAGAGCCTCGACCCAAAACGAGAGAGGAAGATGAGCTGCATGAAGAAGCGTACGAGTAAGATCAAGAGATGCTGATGTTTTCGTTCGGCTAGGCTGTTCAGCTCTGGCATATAGGGACAACTCATTTAGTGGGCGATGTCATTATTTAGGAGATAAATTTTAAAGATGTTTCTTAGGAATTCTCCTCTCCCATCTGAACGGAGGATTTTAATGGTCATGTTGAAATGAATTTTGATGATATTGCAAAAGTTTTGAAATTTATTGAATGTCTATTGTTTAGAGTTCATTAGGAATAGCCATGAAAATCTAGTGCAATCATCAATGAAAACTACGTAATATCTGTATTCATTCCAAAAAATTTGTGGGGAAGGAACCCAGATGTCCGAATGCACAAGTTGAAAGGGCATATTACAAGAAAATTTACTAGGTGTAAAAGATAATTTGTGGCTCTTGGCCACGTTACAAGAGATACAAACATGAGAAGAGGGAGAAGAATTGCGTAAGTAAAAAATATAGTCAGCAAGAAGAGGCAGAACGCGAGAATTTGGATGACCAAGACAAGCATGCCAAAGCGAGGTGGTTGGTCCAGTGGCCTGCAAAGCGATGTTTTTATTGTTGGAAGGAGTTCAGATTTGGTATAGCACATGGCGATTGTGACCACGTAAAAGCTGTTGACTGTCTCGAAGGTCCTTAATAATAAATCTGTTAGCGTCAAAACAAATGGAAACATTGTTGTCGGACGTTAACTTAGAAATAGAAAGAAGATTATGTGAGAGAGATGGGGCGTGTAAGAGATTTTGAATATGAAGCTTACGAAGGGAATCGGGCAAAGGCAGAACACCTTTACTCGTATTCTAAATTGGTAGGGAACTTCCATTTGCGATCGAGACCGAATCCGAACCATTGTATGGAGTGGGATGTTGAAGATTGGAGACGTCCGAGGTTAGATGTTATGTAGCGCTCGAATCTGGTACCCAGGCCGTCGTGGATGAGCTTTGTTGTTGAACCGTGAGAGCCCTTGGGTTGGACGAAGGAGCATAATTCAGATTACAGCGGTGCCAACAATTTAGCACCAAATGACTGATTTTAGTGCAAATGTGGCAAGTGGGTCTGTTCGTCTGGTGATACTGACGGGACGGTTGTGGGGGAATGTTTGAATTCAAGATTTAATGAGGGTTGGAGTTTTGTCCACGAGATCAGTTGAACTGACCTCTGTTCGAGATGTTGCAGTTGGAGAGAAGAGAAATGGTGTCGGATTGCTGTTGAGTTTCCTTGAGTTGTTCATGTTGAAGATTGATCTCCTCACTATATATGAGAGAATAAAGAACGTCCAGACTAATAGGATTTTGTGACATTTTGATAGCTGTCTTGAAAGAATTGTAGCTAGCAGGGAGGCCGTTGAGAGTGTACACGATGACATCCTCGACATCAATGGTTGAATCGGCCATCACAATATTGTCCATGATTGTCTTGATTTGTGCAAGATATTGTTGCATTGTATTATCTTTCATTCGAACTTGATGAAACTCGTTCTTGAGCTGAATGATACGAGATCTATTCGTTGGCCGCAAGCGATTCTCCAAAGTGTTCCAGATTTCTTGCGAGGTGTTGAGTGTAATGACATACGGTAGGACCGATGGAGAGATTGTGGAAAGAAGAGCTAAGATGAGATTATGATCGACGAGCTTCCACAAGTTGAACTCAGAGGCAGCGAAGTTCGACGGGCATGGTGTAAGACCGATGAGATGCCCACCGAACCCGTTCGCCTAGAAATGCAGGTATAACTGAAGTCGCCAGATCGCATAGTTCACGTTCGTGAGTTGAGTCGAAACAAGATTCTTCAAATTGGAGATGAGGAGCTTGAGAGGGGCTGGAGGAACAAATTCGGCAAGGGATGCCGAGAAATTCGAACTTTCCATGGGAGAAGCAGAGGATCCACAATCTGTCATATTGAGGGGATGAGAGACGTGAAGCAAGGGAGCTCTGATACCATAACAGAGTTCCTAGAGTTCTTGTTTACAAGGACTCTCCTCGGGAGAGAAGAACATGCAGAGAAGACAGGAACAAATGAAAAAAAAATAATATTGCATTCATTACATTAATCTATTACAGATATGCTTGTATATCTAGCTGTACATGGGAAAAGAAATCAAGAAAAGAGTGGTAATGAACTGGACAGAACTAACACGTCAACATTGAGAACTGACACGTCAGCCTCAATGCTGACGTGTAATGATTCACTGACATTATCAACTAAAAGGTTTTAAGTTTAAAGTTTATATGTATAATGTGTGTATTAATTTATGTTTAATTTGTTTACAAGTTCATAAAAAATAAAAAAAAAATTACAAAAAGACAAAATTATTAATTAATTTTTATTCACCAAGTTCGAGCAAATTTAATGATAATTTTTTATGTACTATTCGTATAAAATTTAAGATTAAAGCTTCACGAGAAAGAACTGCATATTATTTTAATTTTTCAAAAATTATCTTAATTTCATTTGACAATAGTTTTAATTATTTCAAGAAAATTATATTTAGAAGAAATTTTACAATCATATATGCAAACTTGTTAACTACAAAAAAATTTGTTGCTTGATATTTTTTTTTTCCATAACAAAAACAAAAAAACAAAAGAAAATTTTAATACTTTGACAACTTTTAAGAAAATTACAATATTAATTACCGTAATTAATCTAAATGAACTAAGCGTGTTTAATTTTTATTGAGCTCGAGCTCAACTAGATTACTCGAGCTTGTTTAAAAAACTCGAGTTTGACTCAATTGTTGAGCTCGATTTCTTAGTTTTAAATTAAAAATATATAATTTTTTAGAATTTTTATTTTTAATATAGAATTAATTTACAATTATTAAAATATATTATATAATGTTAATTTAAATTAATTATTAAATTATTTTAATTTAATCGAGCGGCTCAACGAGCTTTCGACTCGAGTCTAACTTGAGCCCGAGGTCGAGCTCATTTAATATACATGACTCGATAAGCTCGACTCGTAAACTCGTTAAGCTTGACTCATGAGCTCGTTCAGCATTTCCTATAAGCCATTCAAATTGTCCACGAACTTTATACATTTAAGTTTAATCTGGGACAGCTTTCTTACTACTTTATAAAATACTTTTTAGTATAAAAATCTCTTAAAAATAGGAAAAAATAAACGGCGGTCTAAAACCGCCCTACCAAAACCTTCAATCCAAAAGCAGAAGCCACCGAAGCAAAACTCACAAGCAAGTTAACACATGGCTAATGAGTATAGCTAACATTTCTCATATATCTTTTTTAGGGGGACTTAGTTGAATAACACCTTCATCTTTAAAACATATACGAATTATCACTAGCAATCATCTATGCTACTCAATCCATATACTATAATTCAGATATATTTTGCGTGTTTTAGAGATTAATTTTTCGTTTGAGACGACTTCCTTACTGCTTCTTAAAGCAGCTTTTTAGTATAAAAATTTTAATTTTTAAACTAAAAAAGCTGTTTTAAGAAGCAATAAAAAATCCGTTTCAAACGAAGCCTAAAAACTAAATAGGTAGGAATCAAGTGACATATGTATGTAAAGACTATGGACATGCCAGAGACAAGAGCCATAATGCAGAGATGAGGAGAAAGGAAGCAATAGAGACATTGTAGCTGTTGTGAGCTGCATTGTGCGAGGAACAAATGCAGGCCACCGTTGATCCACCTTTACCACGATGACCGCCATGGCCGCGGCCTCCCTTCTTTACCACTGTGACCATATTTTCCTCTACAAATAAAACAGATAGGGTAATACTTTCGTTTGGGACGATATTCTTATTGCTTTTTACAGCAGTTTTTAGTACAAAAATTTTAATATTTGTACGAAAAAGTTGTTTTAAGAAACAGTAAGAAAGTCCTCCAATGAAACGACTTTTTTGTTACTTTCTAAAGTAACTTTTTAATACACAAATTTCTTGTTAATATATATATATATATATATATATATATATATATATATATATATATATATATATATATATATATATATATATATATATGTTTTCATCCATTTTATGTTTTCATCCATTTTCTATCAAATAAATAGCCGAACTTCATTTGGTACATTTGTGCCTCTTGCTGTACTTTTGTTGAATTGCATGAATTAGAATGATCACTTTAATTAAAAATATTTTTATGATTAAAACTTTAGGAATATTTGTAGATATAAATCAAATTATTTTTTTTTTTAGAAATTAAGGAGGATAACATAACCAGTTGAAGATCGGTTTCAAATCTTTGTTTTGACATTTATCATAACACACCGAGGCTTAGGATGGTTGGTGGGCGAGCACGATTGGGAACTCCCCATCCCTAGTTTGAATCCCCTCTACTACGTCATCGCCTCTTCAATGGGGCAAAGCAAGTGTAGGCTTGTTGCTGGTGGTTAGCTTTGTTAGGTTCTGCCTCGGAATTAGTATACGCCGTCAAACGCTCCATTTACAGTGACAACGGGTAGATACTCCGTTTCAAAAAAAAAATTACCATACGTTTTTAAATAACTTCACATTCAAAATCCAACCACATTGCTAAATGCCAATATTCTTTTAAAAATTAGCACTTTTAGCAATTAAAATTATGTTAAATTAGTATTCTTCACAACTTCGTAAATTTATCAAACATTTTTTATTTACTAAAAAATACTTAAACTTAAGTAATTATATTATATCTAAAAAAAAAACTATATCGAAATAAAATATAAATATATTCAAATAAAATGTTTTATATATGATAAAATTTAAGTAAAAAAGAAATGTCATTCTGTCCAAATAAGAATAATAATTAAAAAAATAATCTAAAATTCTAATTTTTAAAACGTTTTAATTTTACTTTTATCCCCTTTGGATCAAACCCTAAAGCTCTCTATGACTCTGTTCTGTAACATAATGTAGTTTCTGAGTTTGAAAACATAGATTTCTGAAACGCATTTCGAAGCCAAAGCCATCAAATCCTTTGTCAATAATAATAACAATAAAGAAAAGAAAAATCAAGAGCAACTGGAATAATGGCTAGGTTTCATCCAATCGAGAAAGAACGTCGTATAAAAAGGACAAGGAAGAGATGATAGATTACTTGCAGTTGAAGGATGCAGATTCTGCGCTTCATGGAGGAGAAACAGGGAGGAGAAGACCAGGAGAAGGAGGAGGAGGAAGAGGAGGGTGCTTTTGTCGGCCATCGCCGGTGCTACACGAACCTCAAGAACCAGTGCAGAAATGGGAAGGAGGGTAAAATGCAGAGAGGCGTTTTCTTATGTACGAGAAGTGCTTCCTTTTCTGCTCTAATGGAGTTATTAATGGAAAAAAGTGCAATATATAAATAATTTAATTTTTTTAGAGCTCATTCTAATAAGAAATCAATCAAAATATTTATTTGGTGTGGATTTTTTTACTATTTATGGAGCCAATGATAGGCATAAAATATATTAATAACATTTTAAATAATAAAGTCCAAGTAATAAAAAATATTGATTAATTTTTTAATTATAAAATTTATGAAGCTTTTAATGAGGCATTAATTAATAAATAAGATGGGAATGTGGATGAGATGGACAAACAAAAGAAGGCTATATTTTCACCTTTGTGCATTTATTAAGGGAAAATATGGCAAAAAAAAATTTGTTATTTTTATCAATTCATTTAACATTGTATGGCAAGCTTTCATTATATTGAGTTGTTCAAAGTAAAGGCATAAATAGAAACACTCTAATTCTATAAGAATAAATAAGAACAACTAATGAGGCAAATAATTATTATGTTTTTGCTTCGAGGATATTGTGTATGCTGCGTTCTATATATATATATATATATATATATATATATATATATATATATATATATATATATATATATATATATATATATATTGTTATGAAATTATCATATGTAGTCATTGAGTAAATATTATCATATATTAGGAACTAAAATTGTTGACATAAAATTACCTTAAGTTATTATTAAATGTAGTTATTATAGGCAATCATTGATTATGTAAATATTTAGTAAAAATCACTATAGGAAAATTGTTCTTTACTGGCGAAAATTTCCTACGGATAAGTCTAATTACCGGCAATTTCTAACTTTTTCGGTGGTTAAAACGCCGCCGCAATAAATCACGTAAGAAACTAACACCAGCGGTCCTCTTCTGACAGTTGTATTTTCCAGTGGCTATAACCGTCAGAAATTCCCGACTAGAAAGACCACAGGAAAACCGCCGGAACTTATCGGCAGAAATATTGCACGAAAATTGTCAACGGTTAAACCACCTCTATTTCCAGCAGCCATACCACCGATAATTACATGCGATTAAATTTTTGCTATTTCCAAGGATTAGACCGCCATAATAACCGCCCGTGTATCTTTCCTTATCATTCCTTACACTAGTTATTGAAGGTTATATGCAATGTGATGAGAGGATTCGTTTATAGATTGCAGGCTACCCAGACTTGTAATTTTGCAACTTTTAAAGCATTTGGACCATTGGTTAAATAGTAGACTTATTGCAGACCTATTTTGAATTTAGATAAAACATTTTTACTTGGCATGAGGGCATTTTACTATACTTGGTAATTAATACTACTAAAATGTTTTTTCACCAGCATTTGCAGTTGCAGAGACTTAGGCTTTGTTTGGGACGGCTTTCTTGATGCTTCTTAAAGCAACTTTTTAGTACAAAAATGTTAATTTTTGTACTAAAAAGCAGCATTAAGAAGCAGTAAAAACGTCGTCCATTTTTGTACTAGAAAGCAGCTTTAAGAAGCAGTAAAAAAGTCGTCCCAAACAAAGCCTTCGGCTTCCTTTGCGATGGCTTTTTATTGCTTAATGTAGTAGTTTTTTTAGTGAAAATTTAAAATTTTGTACAACAAAATTGCTTTAAGAAACAGTGAGAACGTCGTCCCAAACTAAGCCTAAATTAAGTAAGTCGTAATTTTGGTTTCTTGAAAACCTTTGCAGTCTTTGGCAATTGCTTCAAGGGTAAATATTTGGTTTATTATGGCTATTGGTTGCCATCACTAAAATATAAATAGGTTGCAATTGTAAAATAATTAAAATGAAGGGCTATAAGTTATAAAAAAAAAACTAAAAAATCAACAAACAAAATGAACCGACAAGTCCAGCAAGAATGCATAGTCTGTGATATTGAGGATGAAGTATAATTAGCTTACTCATCCATTCGCAAGCTCTCCATATCTTAAAGATAGTGGCACAACTAACTAAGGTTGCAAGTAATTTGGTTGGTGAAATAATTTAAATCATGTTTCATCCCCACAATTTTTTGCAATTAACAATAAAAATAAAGAAAATCAAACAGAACTTGTTGCGTCTCAGAATATTTGCGTCAATAGAGAAATATAGAGTGATACGTCATCAAAAAATTATCTTGATCAGCTATGAATCTCGATGCAAATTTAAGTTGGAAACTTTCAAAATTAAAATTGGGACCCTAAGAACTCTGATTTCCGCAAACTTATAGTCCAACTAGGCGTCTCGAGAATACGAACCCAACGACACCAAATTCGACTCAATCCGAGCCCAAATGAGTTCAAATCAAGGACCAAAAGCGCTGTTGGAAGGTTCGAACCACAATTTGGGTTAGTAAACGGTTTCCAAACATGACTTGCTTATACTTGAATTGAGCGGCTCGATGGGACGAATCCAACAAGCCCAAGATCACTGAATTCCGAGATCATTAAGGCCTTCAAATGTCTGACGAACAATGCATGATCAAGGGATTCAATATCGACCGTCCATCCAACCACTCCCCATTTACCCTCAATCTCTCACCTATTTACGGGTCGTGCCACTCCATAAATTTATAAATAGACCCCTCATTTCTCTTGAGGAAAAGGAGGGAAGCAAGAAGAGACCGAAGCAAGAAAAGAAGAAGAGAAGAGAAGGAAGAAGCTCCTCCTCGACCACTGCCAGAGTTTTGCCGGACCACCGTCAGACCTTTGCCAGACCACCACTTGAGGCCCTCACCTCCGCTGGACCAACGCCTGACGTTGTTGCTCTGCCATACCACCACTAGAGGCCCTCACCTCCGCCGGACCACCGCGTGACGCCGTTGCTCCGCCGCACCACCACCTGAGGCCCGTACTTCTGCCGGACCACCACTTGAGGCCACGTGCTCCACCATAACATCACATGAGTCCCGTACTTCTGCCGACCACTACTTGAGGCCTTGAGCTCCACCAGGCCACCACCTGATGCCCAGAGTTCTCCCAAAATACTGC
Organism: Dendrobium huoshanense; assembly: GCA_016618105.1. Lineage (NCBI taxonomy): Eukaryota > Viridiplantae > Streptophyta > Magnoliopsida > Asparagales > Orchidaceae > Dendrobium > Dendrobium huoshanense. Next base: position 47,850,778 of record CM028360.1, on the reverse strand, counting down.
CAACCTCCATCACTAGACAACGATCTTTCTGACCCCAGTCTCCTGCCGACTACAGTCCTTCTGACCTCCGTCGCCTACTATGGTCCTTCCGACCTCCATCAACAGATAACAATCTTTCTGACCCTAGTCTCCTACCTAATATTGTCCTTCTGACCTCCGTAGCCTACTATGGTCCTTATGACCTCCATCAACAAACAACGATCTTTTTGATCCCGGTCTCCTGCCGACTACAATCCATCTGACCTCGGTCACCTACTATGGTCCTTCCGAGCTCTATCAACAGACAATGGTCTTTCTGACCTCGATCTCCTACTGATTATGGTCCTTTCGACCTCCGTCTCCTATTGATCCTTCCGACCTCCATCACCAGACAATGGACTTTCCGACCTCCATTCTATCGACTATGGTTATACCGACAAAATAAATACATCTATTGTAACTCCCACCATGTAATGCACTCTATATGATGTACATTTGTGACATCAAGCCAATGCCTTCTCCAAAAGAAGGGCCTCATTTGTAATTGACTACAAATACTAGTGGATTCATTCAAACTGGGCCAAGCCCCATGGTTTTTCCCCTTTTTAGGGGTTTTCCACAAAAAAACTCTGGTGTCTTTTATGAATGTTACACCCTCTCATTTATCTGATTGTGTGCTGGATCTTCGTACAATGCTAAGACGTTAAACTATATATTTATCTACTGCCATGAATACTCCAGGACGCAACATAGAGTTTAATGTCTTAGCTTTGTACTAGGATTCTACGAGGATCCAATACACAATCATATAAAATAGATGGTGGAGCGTTCAAAAGAGACACCATATTTTATAATTGGAAACCCCTAAAAGGGGTAAAAATCATGGGGCTTGACCCAATTTGAATGAATCCACTAGTATTGGAAGTCGATTACAAATGAGGCCCTTCCTTGGGGGCGGGGAAGGCCTTAGCTTTTTTTTTTTTAAGGCCTTGGCTTGATGTACCAAATATGCATCATATAGAGTGCATTACTTAGTGGGAATTAAAAGAATCAGTACTGTCATGTTTGTTTTGTCAGCAGAACCACAATCGGTGGGCGACATAGGATGGAAAAATCGTAGTCGGGTGACAATAGTCGAAAGGACCATAGTCGACGGGAGATAGAGGTTGGAAAAATCGTTGTTTGGAGATGAAGTTCAGAAGGACCATAGTATGCGGCGACAATGGTCACAAAGACTATTATCTTGTGATAGATGTCGGAAGGACCATAATCTGACGACAGATGTTTGAAGGATTGTGGTAGGTGGATGATAGTGGTCAGAAGGACCATTTTTTGGCGATGGTGGTCAAAAAGATCATAGTTAATGGGAAATAGTGGTTTGAAAGATCATTATCTGGTGTCAGAGGTCAGAAGGATCGTAGTTAGTAGGTGATGAAGGTCAGAAAGATCGTAGTTTGGAGATAAATATCGGAAGGGTCATAGTCTGGCTATGTGGGTCGGAAGGACCATAGTCGGCGGGTGATGGTGGTCAAAAAGACACTTGTATGGCGACGGAGGTCAGAAGGATCAAAGTTGGTGGGCGAAGAAGGTTAGGAAGATCATAATCTAGTGATAGAGCTCGTAAGGACCAAAGTTTAGTGAAGGAGGTCTGAAAGAGCATAGTCAGTGGGTGACAGTGGCCAGAAAGATCGTTATCTGCCAACAGAGGTTGAAAGCACCGTAGTTGGCAAACAATAGTGGTGAAAAAGATCATTGTTTGGCAAAGGAGGTCAAAAGGACAGTAGTCTGGGGACGAAGGTTGGAAGGATCAGTTTTAGTAAGCGATAGTTATTAGAAAGACAATTGTATGGAGAAAGAGGTCAAAAGGACCATAGTTTAGTGATGGAGGCCTGAAGGATCATAGTCGGTGAGCTACAGTGGTTTGAAAGATCACTCTCTAGCCACATAGGTCTAAACGACCAAAGTTGGTGGGCGAAAATGGTTGAAAAGACCATTATTTGGCATCGAAGGTCTGAAGGACCGTAGTTGGTGAGCAATAAAGGTCGAAAAGATCATAGTTTTGCGATAAAGGTCGGAATGAGTGTAGTCTGGTGACAGAGGTCAGAAGGATCATAATCGGCTGGTGACATTAGTTAGAAAAATCATTGTTTGATGATGAAGGTCGGAACGATAGAAGTCGAGTGGGGGGTAGCGATAACAATCAGAAATTCTATTGTTTGGCAAAGGAGGCCATAAGGATAGTAGTCAATGGGCGACATTGGTAATAATGACAGTTTTTTTGGTAATGAATGTCAGAAGGACCGTAGTCAGCGGGCGATAGTGGTTATAAAGATTGTCATCTGGTGACAGAGGTCAAAAGGACCTTATGCCGGAGCTGAGCTAATCAATCATATTAAACTTCAGGCTATATTAAGTTCATTTGGTCGTATAGGACTATAGAGGTGTAATGCTTTCTTGTTTTGTATGTAGCCTATTATGCTGCTTCCTTTTGGTTATAAATAGGTAACCAATGCTTGTAATAAAGATAGATTGTTGAGATGAATATGATTTGAGTTTAGTCTCATGTGTTTTCCTGTATCCTAAGAGTGATTCTTAGGTGATGGATCTTGCTCCAAAGAGTTCTTGGAGTGGTGCCCGGCGACCGCCACCGAATCGTCGCCGAGGATTCATCGAGCCCCCTCTGGTTCGGTGTCATTTGGTATCAGAGCTGATATGCTCTTCTTGTTTCTATTTTTTGTATCCTGTGTTAAGAGAACAGATGGTAAAGAGATCCAAGATCGTTAGGTGAAGCAGGTGGGAGCAACCGGTGTTCAAACGGAGATTTCTTTGTGGTTCTTGAAGTTTGTCGTTGCTCCAAGTCCAGGATCAGTGTCATTTGGTCATTTGTCTGTTCAGAGGTGGCCGACGGCCTCATTTGGTGATTTCTTCCCAGAAGAGGCAAGGCTTCATCCAGCCTTCGCTCATGTGCGCCGCAACTGGCGGCTTCACTTGGTGCCATGGTGAGCAGGCCGGGTCTTGCAACTTCTTGATCGGAAGGAATAATGGAGCCGGTCGGAGCTTGTGTGTGAGACAAAACAAGGAATAATGACAACTTTTCTTTATTCTTGTGTGCGGATTTCAAGACAGCAACCAGAAGAGTTGTTAATCACCGGCTTCATTTGGAGGTGTTTGCTAAAGCTCTCAAAATCCTGGTCGTTTGTTCAACGGTGGTCGTTGGTCTCAACGGTGGCCGCCGTTGAACCGCCATTTATCGCGCGTGGGGGAATGGATGCTGAATTCCCATAGTCATGTGGAGTTCTCGGAGAATCATTGGCTTCTAGTTCTTGGAAGCCTTCGACAGATTGGGTTCCACAAAAGTGAAGGCAGCTTTGACTGAACAAACAGACTAAGAAGGAATACATGAGGAATAGCCAACTTCAACCTGCTTGTGCTAAAGCCCTTACAAACTTGCTCTCCTCCTAAACCTCCATTTTCGGAATAGATTAAGAAAGTTCGGTAGCCGTTTTTGACTGTCTTGAATAGATTCTTGAAGAATAGTCTTGCAAGATGTCACCTTGCCGAAATTATCAGCAACCACTTCAAGAAGTAGAAATCAAAGATCTGCTCCAAGAAATTTCCCAGCTCAAATTAAGATTGTAAAAGATTGAACAAAGATACTTACGAACTGACGACGACGAGGAGGGCATTTCAAATGATCAGATCTCTTCCACCCCACCCTCGATCGAGTTTAGCCTAGAATAAATTGAAGATTCATTGCCGAAATCGCTGTCTATACTTGTTTATGATGAGCCAGTGTATGATGTGTATGACAATGACATATTTGTAGGAGTTCTTGATCTTGATCAACCTGTATACGATGATGACATGAGCAAGATGGATACACCTCTGGAGATAGTCATTCCTATCATTCCTGATAAAACAACAATATGCTCACCATCATTGATAGAGAAATTGGTATGACCAAATTGAACCACGACAATCTCCTTGGTACCTTCATACATTCCGACACAAAATCCTTGGAGACTATTGTTGTGGATGACGATGTTTATGTAGTGGATAAATTTGATGTAAAGTCTGATTCAACACTTGAAGAGTGTTGTTTGCAAGCATATGTTCATCATCTCAAAAATAGTCATTTGAAGTTGATACCACTAGGCCAGGAGCCTCAGCAAGTATGGAAGCAGGGTTTGTTTAGTGCTAGTGGTTACCTAGGTAATATTGGCCTTTTAGCTGGAGTGAATGGTGTCTTGGCATTTGATATGGTGTATGCTCATTGGTTAGACCAACATCAAAACCAAATAAGTGATCTGAGATCAGCTTTTAATTTTCAAGCATATGATGAAGAACTAAGACTTCTTGTTGATGGTTTAATGTCACACTATGATGTTGTCTGCAAGTTCAAAAGCATTTGTACAATGTCTGATGTCTTTCACATGCTTTCGGGATTGTAGACAACACCTGCTAAAAGATGTTTTATGTGGCTTGGCAGTTTCCGTTCTTCTGAACTTCTTAAGATGCTTATCAGCCACCTAGAGCCATTAACATATCAACAACTGATAGGTATATACAATCTCCAACAGTCATCACAACAAGCTGAAGATGCTTTGCCTCAGCGAATGGAAGCTTTACAGCTGAACCAACTAGCAATTGCCATGAGCAAGCTTGGAACACTTTAAAATTTCCTTCGACTGGCTGATTTTCTGCGGCAGCAAACATTGCAGTAGATGTATAAAATACTGAGAACTCGTCAGGCAGCTCGAACTCTTCTAGACGAGGCGACTAACACCGGGTGGAAGTATCCAGGCTATTTTAGTCAACCACACCCGCCTCCTTCTTGTGGCCAGTCGGACATCTTCCTATGAGCATGAAGTTCCTCCTACCCCGGTAGTATGACGTCAGAGCTGAGCTAATCAATCCTATTAAACTTCAGGCTAAATTAAGTTCATTTGGTAGTATTAGACTATAGAGGTGTAATGCTTTCTTGATTTGTATGTAGCCTATTATGTTGCTTCCTTTTGGTTATAAATAGGTAGCCAATGCTTGTAATAAAGATAGATTGTTGAGATGAATATGATTTGAGTTTAGTCTCATGTGTTTTCATGTATCCTAAGAGTGATTCTTAGGTGGTGGATCTTGCTCCAAAGAGTTCTTGGAGTGGTGCCCGGCGACTGCCACCGAATAGTCGACGAGGAATCGTCAAGCCCCCTCTGGTCCGGTGTCAAGACCGTAGTCTAATGAAGGATGTCAAAAATACCATTGTCTGGAAACTAATGTCGGAAGAACCATACATGGTGGGTGACAGTGGTTAGAAAGACCGTTGTCTGGCGATGGAGGTCGAAAGGTTTGAACACAGAGGGTGATAATGGTTAGAAAGATCATTGTATGAAAATGAAAGTCGAAAAGACCATAGTCGTCAGGCGACTATAGTCAAGAAAATCATTTTCTAATGACGGATGTTAGAAGGATAGTAGTTGGATGGTGATAGAGGCCGGAAAGACAGCAGTCTGGCAATAGAGGTTGGAAGGAATGCAGTTTGACGACAGAGGTAGAAAGGATCGTAATCGGTGAGAGAGTGGCCAGAAAGACCATAGTCAAGTGATGGAGACTAAAATGAACATAGTCAGGGGGCGACAATGCTTAGAAAGATCATTGTTTGGCGATGAAGGTTGTAAGCACTGTAGTCACTAGGCGACTTTGGTCAAAAAGATTGTTGTTTGACGATGGAGGTTAGAAGGATCGTAGTCAGTTGACGATGGAGTTCAAAAAGATTATAGTGTGGAAACAGAGGTCGAAAGGATCATAGTCTGACGATGGAGGTAGAAAGGAAGTAGTCAGCATGCAAGAGTGGTCAGAAAGACTGTAATTTGACGACAGAGATCAGAAGGAACGTAGCCGGCAGGCGATAGTGGTAAAATAGGCCATTGTCTCGTGATAGTTATAAGGACCATAGTCTGGTGATGGAGGCCGGAATGATTGTAGTCGGCTAGTGATAGTGGTCAGAATGACTGTTGTTTGACGATAGAGGATGGAAAAACCTAAGTCAACGTGCGATAATGGTCAGATGGATCGTTGATTGGTGACAGAGGTCGGAATGATCGTAGTATGATGATGGAGGTTAGAAAGATTGTAGTCAGGCAACAGAGGTCTAAAGTATCGTGGTCGGAGGACGATAGTGGTTAGATAGACCATTGTCCGGTGAGGAAGGTCAGAAGGATAGTATGATGATGGAGGTCCGAAAGACTGTAGTCAGGAAACTGAGGTTTGAAGGACCGTAGTTGGCTGACAATAGTGATTATAAAGATCATTATCAGGCAACGAAGGTCAAAAAGATCTTAGTATGGAAATGGAGGTCGGAAGGATCATAGTCAGTAGGAGATGGAGGTTAGAAAGAAGTTTGATGATAATCGTTGGCCGTACGTAAGTCCATGGTTAGTCGATGGATGGGCAAAAATCATGTGTCAGTCCATAGCCGGGCGGAAGTCCAACGTCAGTCAGTGGCCGGGCAAAAGTCTAATGTCAGTTAGTGGTCGGACAGAAATCTAATAATAGCTTGATGAAGATCGGTGGTCTAGGAGGAGTTTGGTGGCAAGTGAACTTTATTTTCTCTCTCTTCATTATCTTCCTTGCTTGGGTCCCTTTTCTAGAGGAATGATGAGTATATTTATAGTTTTCTGAGAGTACTAGACCAATAAATAGGAGGGAGATCAAGATTATATTGGGAGTGGTTTGAATGGATGACCGATATTGATCCCCTTGATTGTAAACCATTTTTTAGGCATTTGAATATCATATTGATATCAAATTTGATGATCTTGGGCTCATTGGATTGGTCTCACCGAGTTGCTCGATTTAACTATAAACAAGTTACATTTGGAAATTGTTTGGTCTTCCAATTTATGGTTTGAACTTTCAAAATGCGCTTTGGGTCTTCAATTTGGACCCATTTAGGCTCGGATAGAGTCAAATGTGGTGTCGTTGGATTCATATTTTTGAGACATTCAGTTCTACTGTAAGTTTATTGAAATCACAGTTTGGATGGTCCCAGATTTAATTTCGAAAACTTTCAACTCAACTTTGCCTCTAGATTCATGCCTGATCAATATTTTTTTTTTTTTATAAATTCTAATTAAATAACTAGTACTTTATTTATGTCACTTTTCACAGAATAAGATATATCAGTAACAACTTTATGACGTGTTATCTTTCCTAAAAATTAATAAAATATGGTAAAACATAATAAAAAAATAATACAAAATAAAATTTAGATGTTAAAAATAATCATTGCAGCAGCATGATTCATTTAAAAAAAAATATTAAACTTCAAAGAATATTGAATCTACCTTAATGAGGAAAAAATTCAAAGTATCTAAATCATATCTCCACTTTGACATACAATATACATATTAGTAGGGGTGCCAATTTCGGGTAACGGGTCGGGTTCGGGTTGAACCCGGAACTGACCCGACACTATTCGGGTTAAAATCAACCTGACCCATTTTTGTAAACGGGTCTATTTTCAGGACCCGAACCTGACCCGCTTCGGGTTCGGGTCAACCCGACCCTTTTAGGGTTTAGGGACATCGCGACAGGTGGGGCAGCGGCAGCTGCAGTGGTGTCGGCGATCGCGGGGAACCGACAGTGGTGCTGCTACGCGACAGCCGGCGACTCGCCGAGCTGACACGTGGAGAGAACGCGACTCGATTGCGCAACGCAATGTGACGGGATGCGGGGCAGGCAGACAGGCGAGCGTGGGCAGGCAAACCTCAGGCCAGGCGGGGCAGCGGGCTGCAGGGTAGGCAAGGCAAGCGGGGTAGCGGGGCAGCGGGGTTTCCCAATCATTCCTTGCTTTCCGGGTCAATCCGAACCCAAACCGGTTTTACAAATGGGTCAGTTTCCGGGTCAACCCAAACCCAAAATTTTCATGTCGGGTTCTGGTCGGGTCCAATATTGACATCCCTACATTAGGTTAAATGAATTAACTATTAATGTGTCTCAGATTGAATTATAATACTCGTAGGAATTCTAATTATTGATTATGGAAAAGAAATCAATCCCTCAATAGGAGGTTGTAGGATAAAGTAGACCAAGCAAATATTTCCTTATATATTTCAAGTATTTAATCTCAATAGGAGGTTAAACATAATTATATTCCTTATAGTGGTGGAAATAGAACATTTTTAATATGGAGATACAAATTGACTATTTCAGAAATAACATAAATATTTTTTAATAGATATCCATAACTCCCAAAAATTTTGAAGGGGTAAAAATTAAATATTTTAAAGATAATTATTATACAAGTAAAAATATATAACATAACAATATATTAAAATCTTGGAGGAGTTTATCTACTAGCGTATATTAAATGAAAAAAAAAATATAAATAAATAAATCTTGGAGGAGTCATGCCCCCTCCCACAATACACACTAGTTAAAAATAAAGCCACAATGCATATTGCTTAGAGATGTAGCCATTATGAGTTATTAAACAACTGATTTCAAGTCAAGTTTTCTAGTAAGTTAGGCAATGGTGGAACCACAAAACACATTGGTAGAGATAGAAAAAGAGGGGCGATGTGGAGTACTATGAAGGATAGCCATCAACAAGTGACACTATATTTCAGAAAAAATACTAGTCTAAACTATAACCATTCAAATGTTACCAGTAAACAAGCTGTGGGTTCCGAAAATTTGTGCCCCGGCCTTTTCGCGGCCCCTTTCTTTCTTCTTCATTCTTTGTCGGGTCGTCAAGGAGAATTTTAACAAGTAGATTTTGGGATAATTTTTCACAAGGCGGATTGGATTGTGAATAAGACATCACCCGGAGATTTTGCTCTCTTTTTTCGAGGTTTTTATGATATGAGTTCAGGTTTCTTATATGCACAAGCCCCTAGAGTTAATTGTCCCTCCCGATAATGAGAGAGAACTTTCGATCAAGGATAGTCGTCAAATAGATATGTGGTATATGACATATATTAATATCTTGTTTTAAGTATTTTAAAATTTGATACTTAAAATTAGAAATTCGCCACCTTATACTTAAAGCGGAGGGTGGGGGAATGATGATGAGCCCTATCAAGATCCCATGGTTCTGTCATCCTAGGACATCATGATCCCTAATCTACTTAGTCAAAGGAGGTAGTCGACCTAGCCTAACAAAAGGATCCTTGTTGGTACCCATGGGTTGCTTCGTCCAAGAGTATCTGTAGACTTGAGGTGAATATTTATCTAAGTGGACAAGTTTGAATTCACCTTAGCTAACAGAGAGCTTTATGCCTTATCGATTATATCTTATTAATTCATATCTCAAAGATTTAAGGAAGTTGGGGAACATGCGGGCTATGATCATGACTGTAATTTAGTGGTGCTATTTAACGGTAAAGCCACCAAGTTCAGAGGGTTTCGATCATAACCATTTACTTGTGGTGCTATTTGGTAGTAAAATCACCGGTTAGAGAACACGTGCTACGTACTTACTAGTAAGTGTTTGTTTGAGAATGAATCCTTGTAATATTATTGACCAGACATTCGCTCTTTATGAGCTAAAGTAATTTTCTGATTTGTCCAACTCGGCAAATTTTTATGGAGGGTGGATGAATTTTGTTTTAAGTGTTTGATGATTTATTTTAATTTTAAATATTTTAAGTTTTGCTGATTTGTGTGATTTCAAATTTTATGAGAATTCGGGAGGCATTTTAAATATTTGTGGTCCCATCTGATTGAAATTTTAAGTCAACACGGCCATCATCGATATATACTTATGGGCAATTTCATTTCATTGATTGAACCTTGTTAATTTTGTCTATCTGTTGACATAGGATTGAGTTTATTATAGGCTTTGTGTATTTGTTAATGAATTTTCTTTATTATACATTGATGCCTAATAACTTCATTGCTCGTTATCACTAACAACGTTGATACATGCCCTCACTTATAAAGCTGATGCAAGTCACACCAACTTTGACTCCTAATGTCAAGAAGAAATTTTATGCTAAACTTCTTAGTTTTTGATCTCCTCTCCTTAAAAGAGAGAAACTAAATAAATGAAAAATAATCTTCTCATGCCACCTGGCTTTTCTAAATTTCACCACAAAATATATTATAGACATTTTATGTCTTATGTAGTATATCGACACCTTCTCTATTCATGGGGAGGGCATAATTTATAAATAATAAAAAATACTTGTGAAGTCATTTCAATTGGGTTAGACCTCAATTTTTTATATCATATTTTTCATTTTGAAATAATGGCATCTCTTACAACTCTTTTCTTAATTGTGTGGGCGTTGGATCTCCATGTAATGCTAAGATGCTAAACCATCTTATTCTAAAGTTATGAATGTTCATACATGTAGCAATTTAGTACTATATACAATTTAAAATATATATTCATGTTATTATCTCGGGCATGGTTATAGTAAAGTTTTACCATCCAATATTTTTATATGCATTCATGGTAAGCTTACGGACATTCATCTTATATCGGGCATGGTTATAGTAAAGTTTAATCATACAGTAGTCCAGCAATGACAGTTGAAAATAACAAAGGTCAAGTGGCAATGATCTGACAACGGTGGTCAAGTGGCATCATTTCGATGACAAAGGCCGAGCAAAAGCAGTTGGAAGGCAGAGATTAGGTGGCGGCGATCAATAATAATGGGACTACAATAAAGGTGGTTTAACGATGAAGGTCAAGCGGTGTCTATCCAACAACAATAGTAAGCTCACAGCAATTCGACAGTAGAGGTCAAGCAGTGGTAGTTCGATGGTGGTCGTCCAATAATGATTGTCTAATGGTAGTATTCCGATGGCAGCAGTTGAGCAGTAGTCCAACAACAACCCGATAGAGTGATGGAGATAAAGCAGTGGTGGTTCGATGGTTTGATCGCAGTGGTCGAACGGCAATGATAGACCTTAATGTCTATTTATAAATTTTGAGAGTGACATGCCCTATAAATACAATCAATTTTATAACACTCCATTGAACAGATCATATTGATTTCATAATCATAGATTATTTTTTCAACATTTAAATACCTTAATAATATCATAATTAAATAACCTTGACCTCGTTGGATTTTCTCGTTGAAGCACCTGATTCAACTATAACTATCCAATTAATGTCTCTAAGTTTTCAACTATGTTTGAACTCAAATCAATTTTCATCTCATCAAGCCAATTAATTTTGCTATAAATTTGCTGAATTCAAATTTTGAATATTCAAATTTTGAAAAACTTTCACTTTAATTTCAATCAAGATTCATGTCCAATGTAGTTGATTTTTCTATAACCCATCAAGTCTAAATACTAAACCTTAAACCAGCAGCAGGACAGCTATGCATATAAAAATATAAAGATTGGCATTAAAGAAAAGCACAGATTATTGAACCAAGGAAACTGGAATCCACTGCATGACTCCTTCAAACAAGACAACTAATGACAAAAAGCTCTTATTGTGATGTTCGCCCTTCACATCCTAACATCAAATAGAACAAAACTATACCAAGCAAAATTCTTATCTAAGTTCAACACCCAGCTGTTTCTTGTATCATTGGCAGCTTCACCTGCTATATAGCCATGGCCTGTCTTCTCCTCCCTCTCCACACCAAATCTTCTCCATTTTCCCCTATTTTTTTTTTCACTTAGGAACCAGCAATCATGGCTGTCGTCTCCTTCTTTCAAGCTCACTTTCTTCCTCTCCTTGCGAACTTGGCCTCAGGGCCGATCATGGGATTTTCAGGCGTTAGAGCTCAGTGTTATGGTAGTAGAGTCCATGACGAGAAGAAATATATGAAGAGTAGTACAAAGAGAGAGTCATCTTCCCGTTACTTGCAGAATAAAGTGAGATGATACATATGAATTTAAGTTTTAGGGATTGTTTGTTTTGCCAAAAAAGAAAGTTGATGTAAAACGAATATAATATATTTGAAATATTTAGTATTAGTTTGATGAGTATTTTTTATTCTATTTGAAGTATAATGAATGTTGTGTATACTCAATAATGATAGTGGCCAATGGCTAGTAGAATTGTGGTTGATGATAGGATGCAATGATCTGATGGCAAAGGTCGAGCGATAATAGTCCAATGGAGGAGGTCAAGTGGAACTGAACAATGGTAGAGGCCCGACCTGAGATGGTCTAACAACAAAGATCAGGTGGGGGTAGTCCAACAACGGTGGCTGGGCGATGGTAAGTTGATAACAAAAATTGGTTGGTAGTTCAATGGTAGATGTCAAGCAAGGATTATCTGACAATGGTGGTTCGTTGGTGGCTATCCAAAAACGATGATCCAAAGATGTTGGTCCGACAACATGAGTCGAGTGGTGGTCTGATGATGACAATAGAATAAAGGTCCGATTGTGGGAGTCCAATTGTTGTGGTTCCGCGACAGTGGTGTGATGGTTGTTGTTCAATGGTGACGATCAGGTGATGGTTTGAACATAGTTGTCAGAAAGTTGTCAGATGTAAGTGGTCTGGCAATGGTTCGATGGTAGCAGTTTGAAGATGATGGTTTGGCGGTGGTCAAATAATAACAGTTGAACAATGGTCTTACAGTCGTGGTTAATCGAATGTCTAACAGTTGTGTATAGGTGGAGCTCTATCATTTTTCAAGCCTCAAAACTCTATTGAATATCAAGTCAAAGGTCTCCTTCATAAAGGCAATGGAGACCTATTTATAAATTTTGAGAGTTATATGCACTTTAAATATATCCTAAATCTAGAACACTTCGTCGATGACTTGTACTAATTCCATTGAGCATAGATCATTTAATAGGATTTAAGCATCTTAATAATATCTAAGTTAAGTGATCTTAAGCTCATTGGATTTGTCTCATTTAGACACTTAATTCAGTTATAAGTATGTAAAATTCAAAGATCATTTATTCCTCTAATTAATTTCCTAAACTTTTAAACTATACTTATTAATTGCTTGAATTGGGCTCATGTGGACTCTGGATTGATCTCTTTTTTATATCGTAGGATTCGTCTCAGCAAGCCAATCAATTTGACTGTAAATTTGCTTAAATCTGAGATCCCATGGTCAATAACTCAACTTTATAATTTTTTTGCTATAGTTTGATTCGTGTTCCATTAAGTGATTTTTTCTTCGGTAATCTATCAAGCATAAGAACTATCTAGTAGACCAAATGGCGAACAGCTATACATATAAAAAAAAAACAAAATGAAGACCGTGATTCAAAACAAACACAGACCAATGAACCAAGGAAACTGGAATCCACCACCTGACTCCTTCAAACAAGACATCTAAGGACAAAAAAGCTCTTATTGTGATCTTCGTCCTTCACATCCTAACATCAAACAGAACAAAAAATACACCAAGCAAAATTCTTATCTTTCATCAAACAGCTGCAACCCATCAGCAGCTTTCCAGCTATTGGATGTTTTCTTCTTCCTTCTTCTCACACTATGATTGAGCTACAATATTTGATTTCACTTCCATGTATAGGAGAACAACCTTCCCAGATCTCAGACTACGTGAAGTTTAGGGCTGTCAAAATCGGGTTACGGGTAAGGTTTGGGTCCAACCCGAAATTGATCCAGCATTATTTGAGTAAACGCGAAACCGAACCGTTTTTGAAAACGGGTCAGTTTTTCAGACCAAAATTTGACCTGCTTCGGGTCCAGATCAACTCGACACGACCCGTAACTCTAGATAGCAGGAGTTGGTTGCATCCTTCAAACGGCATTGGCTTTAGGCAATGGCGGGATAGGGGGACAATGACATTGAATCGCGAGGGGCCAAGGGCGCATCCAGTGGCCAGTCTTAGCCTCTTAGGTCGTGAGGGGCCGAGGTATGCAGGCATGCGAGCAATCTGAACCAAGACGATGATGCCGACGCGAACCGAGGCGAGGCGACGATGCCAAAAAGCGACTTGAAGGCAAGACAGCTGGAGTGCGGGACGACTTGCGACTCGACCTGAACCTAGGCGGCGAACGAGCAGTGACTCGACCAGACAACGCCGACAAGACTCGATCAGACGACAATGCCGATGAGACTCAATCAGGCGACACCAACTCGACCAAATGACTTCGGGTCAATCTGGGTTGGTTTCGGGTTGCTAGGTTAACCCGAACTTGACCCGGTTTTCCAAATGGGTCAGAATCCTAAACCCGAACCCCACCCGTTTCTCAAATGGGTTGACCCTAACCGACAATTTTCTGGTCGGGTTCGGGTCGAATTTTTTGGATCGTGTTAAATATTGACACCCCTACTTGGAGTTTGGGGTTATAGTGAAGAATGTCTTCAGTTCTTGGAAAGATTTTCAGGGTCATCATCTCAAAGGAACTTATTTATTTTTGAAGGGCTTTAGACAAGGGAGCTTTCTTCTCTCCTTCCCTGAGATAACAATCTGCAGAGACCAGCAAGCTTATAAGTCTTTCAGTCTATTGTAGGGGAAGCCTTGCTATATAGGCGTGTAAATGGGCTAAAGCTATAGATGGCTTAAATTGAAGAAAACTACTTGAGCCTTCTTCATAAAAAGATCAAATGTAAGAGAAACCTTAATCACATTAAAGAGTTATTTCCTGATCAAGGGGCTATTATCATTCAATCTAAGATCAAATATAAAATTATTCATTAATTTCAAAATCTATTTTATCATGGCATTTGATTACCTGGGAAGGGAAATTCTTCTTCATAATTTTGAACTTATCAATTCATAATGTCTTTTGTTTGATCCAAACTTGTTCATGGAAGACATCCGACCTTACTAGCAGGTCAAAAAAAAGAGTGAGGGAGTGACCTAAAAACCTATAAGAGAATTGAGAGAGATATAGAGAGTACAAAATAAAGTAGTATAATACTCAAAGAAATCGTGTCTAATCTTGCAGAGTATCCACTATATCAGTCAAAATTTAGTCAAATATCTCAAATTATTCCTCATCGCTTCTTATTTATAGGGCTCTGTGGCTACATAAAAAGCTACACAAAAAAGTAAAAAGCAGTACAACACTACACAATAAACCCGTACAACACTACATAGTACCCTTGACATGTATCACCTCTTGATTGGCAGAAGGAGGGCAAGGCCAAAAGGCTTCATCGAATTGTTTCCGAGTGAGTCCCGTATTACCGAGTAAACAAGGGCGAGTTTGCTTGGCCAAGCATGGATATGAGAGGGGACCAACAATTGGAGAGTGGCTTTATATGGCTAGCGACTTGTATGGAGTGCTAAGATTGCCAGCTACCTATTAGATACCTACGAAGGCATATGCGCTTATACATCTTTAATTAAGTTGGAGATTAAAAACATTGTCGTTTATATTGGTGACGATCAGTCTCTTGGTCAAGAAAAATTTACATTGAGAGATAATTGAACCACTGTTCACAAAAGCTGTACTGTAATTTTTTTTCAAAACAACAAAACTGTCTAATTGCTTTAAGCACATTGCAAGCTGCTGCCTTGATTACCCAAAAAACCTTAATGACTATCTCATCAAAGGCCTCAAATCAATTCTACTTCGGTAATACACTTCACAAAATTATTGGTGAACGCTTGCTAACAGAAAGAATGAAGTTGATTCATCCTAAAATTATAAAAATTTCTCTAACATCTTGAAAAGGCCTTTGTCTTTGTCCACCGAGAAGCTCAACTTGATCCTCTTCGACATGCTGGTTTTCCTCAACTGTTTGACACCAAAATCAGTGGCTGAATATCTTCCTTTCCTTTCTCTGTAATCATTAATGGTGCTATGGAGGAACTATATTGTATCATGAAAGCAAATGATGCAATAGCAGTTATGAACTAAGGCTTCGTTTGGTTCTTCCGCTCCTTTTGTAAAAAATAGTTTTAGAAACAATGATTAAGGGAATGAAGTTTTCTAACGGAGAAGCAAATATCAAAAAGCTGCTCAAAACTGATGAAAAATGAAGTTCCCTAAAAAATATTTCTAAAGAAGCGTCACATCCAAACAAAGACAAAAAAAAATTTCTCTGTTCCTAAACAAAGAAGAAAAAAAATGCCGAAACAAATGAGGCCTAACTCTATCTCTCGCTTGACATTTTGTGTTGATTTGCTCTTTTTTAGACACGCTAACGAGATGACCATTTTTTATTTACTATCTGTTATGGCTTATATTAAGAAAGGTAAAGATAGACCTAAAAAGGTATTATTAGAAATTATTTAAAATAATATTTTTATTAGATTTAATTGAGAATTTGGCTCTTACCAAGAAACAAGGGAGAAAAAGGATTTATGTAGTCAACCCAATATAGTGGGATAAAGGCTTGATGTTATTGTTGTATCTGCTTTGAAGATAATTGATAGTAAACTTTGTTTACGTGTTAATATTGACAAGTAAGATATTATCTTCTTCTATTATGTCAACAACTATGATTATCTATCTTTGGATTCTTATTGTATAATGGTGTCTTATAAACTTTAAATTCCTCTTTGGAGCTATGCATTTGTGGTTTATTTGAGACAAAATTTTTACTGCTTTCATATTTTAGATCACAATGGGCTACAGTCTTTTTTTTTTTTTTTTGCTTTAAGAAAACTTTTGTTGTTTGGAAGCTACTTTTTAAAATAACTTTTAAAAAAATTATTTTCCTCACAATAATTTAACATCACTTTTACAAAAAGTTATAGTCATCCCAAACATATCCTAAGTCTACATTTGGGTTAACTTATGTTTTTTAAAGCTTCTTTTCCTTGACACTGTCATTGTCAGGTTACAAGATGAGAAAAGTGGAGGATTACGTTAGATAGTCGACAACTAGCGTAGAACTTGCTGAATAATCAAGACATGAATCTTTTGGTTGCTTTTAAAAGCTTCTTTTCCAACTACAATTTTAAATATGTTTTAAATAAATAGCTTTTTAAAGACAAATTTAAAAGAGCCGTGTAGAAACTGTCATCCAAATATACATTATTCTTTATTGATTGATTTTTCTAACATAAAAATAATCGAAAAGTTATCCCAAACAAAGGCAGCTAAGCCTCGTAAGAATGGTGACTGTGGTTTTCAATCCCCTTCAAATCTTAATTAAGCCTGTAAAATCAGAAGGCATTGGAATTTCATTTTTGGATCCTCTTTGCTAAACTCTTGGTTTGCATAAGGCTTATGCCTCTATTTTTTGTTATGACAATAATCATTTATCTATTTGTATGGAGAGCTTTAAAACCAACTGTGATGAAGACAGCTTCCCTTTTCTGATGCCAAGAAATTTATGTTTTGATCCAAGAAGCATTCAATTAGATACTTATATTATATGTGAAAGGCTTGATGGAATGCTTTTAACACTATGTATAGTCTTCAAATCAGAGGTTTAAGCAGCTCCTCTCACTTATTTTTCAATGTCATTGTTCAATGTGGCTTATTAAAAATATCTTAACTGTTGGGTTGTTTTCTTCCTTGATTACACTCTGTTGTAAGTTCTCCAACACTATAAAATTTGTACTTTTTGTCTTATTTTTTGCTCAAAAATTTTTATTGAAGTTGCATCTTTCTTTTCTTCAGTCGACATATAATTTGATTTTGAATTGATGTAAAATAAACCTTATTTTTAAATGTTTAAGATCTTAGGGGGCCATAGATGGTAGGTGCCAGATGTGGGCTCCGAAAATTCGGCCTCGGCCTCCACTCACTTTTCTTATTCGGCGAGGGAGTTTTAACGAACTAACTTCCGAGGTAAATTTTGGAAGGCAGATGGGTTTGTAGATAAGACACTACCCAGAGATTTCGCCCTCATTTTGTGAGGACTTTATGATCTGAGTTATGGTTTCCTATAGGCGCAAGTCCCTATAGTTAATTACCCCTCCCGATAACGAGAGAGAACTTTCGATTAAGGCTAGTCATTAATCAGATTCGTATAGAAATACGTGTATCTGGCATATAGTAGCAGCAATAGATCTGGAT
This sequence comes from Dendrobium huoshanense, assembly GCA_016618105.1. Lineage (NCBI taxonomy): Eukaryota > Viridiplantae > Streptophyta > Magnoliopsida > Asparagales > Orchidaceae > Dendrobium > Dendrobium huoshanense. Next base: position 47,832,916 of record CM028360.1, on the reverse strand, counting down.
TTGAAAAGTGGATTTTGAGTCTAGATTTGGGTATTTGGAAAGGTTTGGGAAGTTTGGAAATAATTGGGAAGTTTGGAGATTTTGGAAGATTTGATATTTAAAATAGAAATTTCACCATCTAGCACTTACAGCGGATGGTGGGGGAATGGATGATAGACCCGATCAAGATCCCATGGTTCCGTCGTCCCGGGCCATCGTGGTCCCTGGTCTACTTAGTCAGAGGAGGTAGTCGACCCAACCTGACAAAAGGATCCTTGTCGGCAGCCATGGGTTGCTTCGTCCATGGAGACCTTGTAGACCGGGGTTGAATGTTTGTCTAAGGGGACAAATTTGAATCCACCTTAGCTAACAGAGGGCTTTGTGCCCTATCGATCATATCCTATTGATTCATATCTCAAGGATTTAACGCCATTAAGGAGCGTATTGGCTCTGGCCATAACCGCTATGTGTGGTGCCATTTGGCGGCAAAACCACTCGGTTCAGAGGGCCCCGAGTCATAATCGTTTACCTGCAGTGCCATTTGGCGGCGAAACTGCCGGTTAGAGGACACGTACCACGTCCCTACAGACAGCAGACTTTTTGAGAATGGATCCTAGTAATATTTTCGACTAGGCATTTGGCTCTATGTGAGCTAGAGTTTATTTGAATTTGTCTGCCTCGGCAAACTGTTGTGGAGGGCGGATGGATTTTGCTTTAAGTGATTAATGGGTTGAATTTCAAATTTAAATATTTTTGGGAATTTTTTAGATTTTAAGATTTTTCTGGGATTTTGGGTGGAGCTTTGGAGTATTTGAAATGAACTTTTAAGAGATATTTGAAAATATTTGCGAAATCCCTCCGGTTGAGATTTGCATTCAACACGGCCATCATCGGGGTGTTCGGGGTCATTTCTCTTTTATTGATTGAACCTTGTCAACTCTGCCGGGCTGTCTACAGAGGATCGGATTTCGTAGGCTTTATGCCCTTATTAGTGAATTCATATTATTATAGGCCTTAAAGGCCTAATATGAATGTATTAAGACAAATATGACGGTCGCCACAACCGTATATTTGTTTATTAGTTCGAACCATGTCGACTTCTATTGATCCGTATAGAAGGATCGGTTTCGAACTTGAATTCACTTGTCAACCCGCGCAGCATCCCTAGACGTCACGTGTGTACCAATAATACGTTCGCTGGGGCCCATGCGGGTTTTATAATTATTTTTACCCCTTTTAGTGTACCTATGTGTATACAATTTATAGTGCACGTGCAGGGGTACTTTGAAATAATTGTAGACGCCTTCTGTCTGCTTGTACGAATGTTGCAGATCCGGTGGCGTGGCGTAGCAGCTTCTGAATAAAATTGTTCGTTGCTTCTTACAGGTAGACTGTCGTGCACTATTTGTTGATTTTCTGTAGGTGGCTCGTAGTGCACTAACTAATATCCTACCTTGTTGTAGATGCTTGCATCCATTGTTTCTTTGTATGTTGATTAGAGGAATCTCCTATATTTGCTTGTATGTTGACTGATATCGATTGTGGAAGGATTATGAGAAACTTTGAATTTTGATGTTTGTGTGTTCATCTAAAATTCCTTCCTTCTTTGTGGTGCTTAAAAGTCATTTGCTTTTCTTGCTCTTCGTTAACCTTATTCAACTTGACATCCAAAAACACTATAAGTCTTTATTTGCTTTTGAGCTGGTATATGTGTTCTCGAAAATTTTCAATGCTCGTGCGTTGTAATCATCTCAAAAAGAGATTAATTGTTGGAGCTTTCATTGTTACCCATGAATGAGTAGAGCTTGTAAGATTTCCATAGATATTATTCTCAAGTTATGTATATGACACATTGGGTGCTCTCGTCATTCGTTATGATTTCATTCATTTGCTTGTGGGTATAGTTGAAATGTTCATTAGCAATCATTTGAATTTGAGCTCTAGCTCAAGTTTGAGTAGAAGTTCAAGTTTTGCTATAGTCTTGTTCAGTCCAAGCTCTTCTTGATGTTGTATAGTTCGAGTTCAACTTGAGTTCATGTCCATGCTCAAATCAAACTCTTCTTGGTTGAGTTTGATTTAAGTCTTTACTTGAGTTCAACTACTCAAGTCAAATTTGAATCAAGTTCTTTATTCATGAGCTTGAGTTCAATATCAAAGCTCACTTGGCATTCCAACCAAGTCTAAGTATAAACTTATTTCACTTAGATTCAATTGTTTGTTAATCACTTGCTTTATGTCCAAATACAAGTTCTGGCTTGAGTCCAAAGCAAAGTCCCCTGTGGTCTTTATTGTTCATTCGAGTTTAAATTCATCTTGAGTCCGACTCAAGTCTTACACAAGTCCTCATCATTTGTCCAAGTTCTTGTTCTTTGTTCTTCTCATTTGATTTTCAAATCAAATGTAGGCTCAAATTTTGTATTTTCAAGCTTATTTGAGTTTGAGCTTATTTAAGTCAATTGAATCAAGTCCACAAGTCCAATTTGCCCCAAGTCCTCGTCTTTTTCAGACAAAATTTCGGCAGCCTCCCGGCGTCTCCCCCGTTAAGGGGAAAAACCAAAAGGCCGCCTACCCGCCACGTCAATAAAGACGTGCACGGTTGGTGTTGGTAAGACACCGTGGCGGTTGTATTTTATTTTTTTCTCCCACCACGCGCACTAAAGGCGTGCTTGGGGTTTTTAAAAAGTATTTTTTGAAAAGAGACAATTTTTGCTTTCCCCCCACCCGGGGGTACTTATAAGTGGCCCGGCTTCGCCACACGTGCCGCACCGGGGTTCCATCCTACCACGACCAATAAAGGCGTGCTTAGGACAGTTCTCCAATTTGCCACGAATATTGAAGCATGGTTTTGAGTTTAGAAGAGTACGTACCTCCGCGGGGTTGTCATGGTTGACACGTGGATCGAGGGGTCACTCGCCTACCTCGTCGTAGGTGTCGCACCGGGTTCCCTCCTACCACGGCCACTAAAGACGTGCTTAGGTGGTTTGCCGGTCCGACACGGACATCGAGGAAAGAGAATGGGGTGATTATTTTTGTTATTATTTTTTTAAATTATAATTAATCATAAGTTATTATAATTAATTAAAATAATTAATTATAAATGACCTTTATTAATTATAAATAATTAATTTTAATTAATCTTAATTTAAAAAATAATAATTAATCATATTTAATTAATATTAACTTTGATTAAAGTTAACCATAATTAGTTAAAATTAATTATGATTAATTACTTAAAATTAATCATAATTAATTATAAAAATTATAATTAAATTTAATAATCATAGTTAATTAAAATTAGTTATGATTGATTAAAATAATCTTTAATTAAAATTAATTAAAATTAATTTAACATTAACTCTAATTAATTATACTAATTATAATTAATTAAAATTAATGATCATTAATTCTAATTAATATTAGTTTTAATTAAAATCAATTAATCTCTCCTCCCTCTCTCCCTCCCTACTTGGAAGCTTTACGGGATTTGGCCGAACAAGCGCACGGAAGGGAGATGGTTACCTTCAAGCCAACGAGCTCCTGCGGTTACTTCCGATCAAAATGAAGTAACTTCCGATCCAAATGGAAGGGAAAGTCGGTCGAAGGGGTAGAGTCGAACGGCGGTAGAGGGGCGACGATCGGGCTTGGCTACGGACGGGATGGAGGGAGCTCGGCTTGGGGAAGATGAGGTAAGGGATGCTTCCTCCCTCTCTCTCTCTCTCTCTCTCTCTCTCTCTCTCTCTCTCTCTCTCTCTCTCTCTCTCTCTCTCTCTCTCTCTCTCTCTGCGAACTGGAGGGAGGCGGAGGTCGCGAAAGCTAGATGGAGAACGAAGGAGGTCGGGACGGCTGAGGGATTTCGTGTGGAGAGGTATCGGGAGTGAGAGAGGAGCTCGTGGGAGAGAGTAGCTCGGGATCAAGTGTGGAATTGAGCGGAAGGAAGGGATTCGATGTGTGAAAGAGCAGCGACTGAAGGCAGGGCTCTACTTCATTTTATAGATGTGATCCGAGCAACGATCGAGGCGAGATCGCGAGATTTCTACAGGAATCGCGGGAAATCGACCATAGCGGCGCCGTTTGCAGCGAGATTTCGGCACGACTTCGTGGATCCGACGGTCTACAGGTTAGCTGAATTTTTTTTGTTCTTTTTGTTTTTTTATACAAAGGTCAACAAATGCCCCCCCAACAAATGTGGTACGCGTCTAGAGCGAATCATGTTTGTTGTAAGCTGTTTGAACCTGTGGATCTCTAGATATTTATTCTAGATGTCACACTAAGGCTTTCATTTAGTGGATCTCCAAAATTTTGCTTAGATGTCACACTAAGATTTTCATTTAGTGGATCTCCAAAATTTTTCTTGGATGTCACACTAAGATTTTTATTTTTCATAGATCCCTTGGATGTATCAATAAATGATTGAGATGTTGATTGCTTTTGTCCTGTGCTTTGTGCTGCGGACATTGATGAAGGATTGCCTAATTTGTCTTTACTGACTTGTCAGGTGATTTTTGTACCTTCTGCCCTATGCTTTCTTCTTTGGTGGGCTTGTTGAAGGAGTAGATGCCGATGACCTAAACCCTTAGGTTTATATTAGGTCGATGGAGAAAAGTCATCGGTCCAGAGCTTTGTGCATAGAGGATTTATTGATGATGGAATCCACTTAGTTCAGCCATAGGCTTTTCATGAACTGTAGGATATTTTCTTCGGTCCTTTGCTTTGTGCTTTGACGGACTTGTTGAAAAAAGATTCTTTCGATCCTCGCTTTGTGCTTTACAGATTTGTTGAAGGATTTGCAGGTTCTGGATTCAGTTGATAGTATCGAACGTAGGTAGTATCTTGATCCTTAACCACTTGAGAAGACTTTAATCTGAGTCACTTAAGTTCATCACATCGGGAGAGCTGGGATTTGACAGCTCTTCATCCTCTGGTCACTGAAATGGGGGTTCCTCTACTGCGGCCTTTCTTATGGCTTGTTGAGTAGATGGAGCTGCCAGCGATCCGGCCATATTTGGGCTTGTTGGATCCGACCTCTTACGTCCATTCAGGCTTCAGACTTGAGCTATGGGAATTGCGCTCCCCAATGCTGATTTTGCTGAAGTTGACAGATTTAGAGTCAACCTTCGTAGTTGAAGATTTTGATGTCTACGAATATTTGGTAGTTGCTCGAGACACATCCTTCCACTAGAACTTTGATTCTCCAGTCATTTGGGAGAATTTTGTAGATTACGATCACTTGAACTGGTCGAGTCAAATTAGCTTTCGTACTTCTTACAGTCCCTACTGACGGGTTGACGAAGTGGGGGTTCCGCTACTACGGCCGTTCTTATGGCTTGTTGAGTAGACGGAGCTGCCAGTGATCCAGCCATATTTGGGCGTGTTGGATCTGACCTTTTACACCCATTTGAACCTTAAGCTTCAGGCTATCGAAAGACTTCAAGCTTTTTTGGCTCAATTTTATAGGAGTGTGTAGTTACAAAAGTCTCTTTCTAACTTTTGAGTTTTGGTTTGTTGGAGAAGGTGTCTCTAACTTTTGAAAGATCACCTGCATAGACTTTGAAAAAGAAATCTATGTATTCTTTAGCACAAAATAATATTTGAATTGATAATTTTAAATATTTATTCAGGGATCTCGGCATGCAGCGCGATGTCGACCCGAATAAATATTTAAAATGCCCCCTGTCTCGCAGGGATATTTTGGATAGACTTTGTATCTTTGAGATTTTAAATATTTATTTGGGGATCTCGGCACGCAGCGCGATGTCGACCTAAATAAATATTTAAAATGCCTCAGTCTGATGGAGAATTTTGAAATGTATTTTTGCTATACAAGAGAATTTCAAAATATACGCAAACATGCATTGATAAATATGCATATAAAATTTTGATCATCACAAAATACATCAGTTATGAAATTTTCATGCAAAATATTTCTTTAAATGTCGGTCGTTGATAGGTGGCATAGGCCTCTGACCGTTCAGATCGATCAACTGATATGCTCCTCCTTGGTACACATTCTCAATGACGAAGGGGCCTTCCCAATTGGATACGAATTTTCCACCGATTTTTCGATGTGGAATGATTGGTCTTCTCAGCACTATGACCAATTCCCCTTCTTGAAATGTTCGAGGGAGCACCATACGATCGAAGGATTTTGTCATTCTTCCTCGGTAGATTTCCAGATTTTGTTGAGCTTGTAACCTGAGTTCATATAGTGCATCAAGCTCTTCCATTCTGAGACGGGCATTTTGCTCTTGAGTGAGATCGTTCTGAATTGCTACCCGAAGTGATGGTAGTTCGATCTCCAATGGTAATACGGCTTCAACACCGAACACCAATGAATAAGGAGTGGCTTTCGTTGGTGTTTTGTAGGTCGTACGATAGGCCCAGAGAGCTTCTGTCATCTTCGTATGCCACTCTCTTTTGTTCTTGGTGAGAATCTTCTTCAACAATTTCACCAGCGTTTTGTTGAAGGCTTCCGCCAAGCCATTTGCTCTTGGATTGTATATGGATGAATATCGTCAATCAACGAACTTATAGATTTTTGTACTTTTGAAAGCAGTACCGTTGTCTGAGATTATTCGGCGTGGCACACCAAATCTGTAGACAATATTATGGGTGAAAAAGTTGATCACATGTTCGGATGTGACTTCTCTAAATGGAGCGCTTTTACCCACTTGGAAAAGTAGTCTGTCGCTGCTAGAATAAAGCGATATCCCGCTGAAGATGGTGGATCTATCGGCCCGATAATATCAATACCCCAGCATTCAAATGGCCAGGATGCTATTGTTGGGTGCAGTGGATTTGGAGGCTGATGTATAATATCACCCTGGATTTGACATTCGTGACACCTCTTAGCATGGTCAATACAATCTCTGACAATTGTCGGTCAATAATGACCCATTCTCTTGATTTTAGCGGCCATTTTGGGATCAGACTGATGTGCTCCGCAAAGCCCTTCGTGGATTTCTGCTACCACTTTATCAGCTTCCCTGGTCCCTGGGCATCTTAGCCACATTTGATCAAAGGCTCGTCTATACAACATGTCATTTACAAATGCATATCGCAACGCCCTTTTTCAAATTTGTGCGGCCATAGACTTTTCTGTCGGGAGTTTGTTTTCTTTGAAGTAGTCAATGAATGGTTGTCTCCAATCATTTTTGACTTCAATATCTAAACAATGTCACCACAATTCTGAAGCTTGACTAACTTTATGTCTCTTGGCCATGTGATATTCTTCTGGATAATTCTCCATAACGATCTGATGGAGAGGTTGAGGGTCACCTGGAGTTTCATCCTGCTGACTTGAATCTGGAATTCCTTCTGCCCTCGGGAATTATAATAGAGCGGGCTCCAAGACCCTACGAGTGTAAACTCCAATGAATATAGGCTTCTCCTCATTGAGGTTCGCCATTTCTTTAGCTAATTTTGGCTAGACAATCTGCTTTAGCATTCTATCCTCGAGGAACTCGAGCCATTTTGACATTTGATATTTGCTTCAGAAGCTCGAGGGCTCGCCGATGGTAATGGGCCAATTCGACTTTACCAACCTTGTAGATACCGAGGACCTGATTTATCACGAGCTGAGAATCACCGAAGATTTGGAGATGTTGGATTCTGACATCGATCGCAATTTCCATCCATGCTAATAGAGCTTCGTACTCGGCTTCGTTGTTGGTCTGAGGTTCAGTCAGACTGAATGAAAACCTCATTATGCCTCCCTCGGGTGCTACGAAAATAAGACCAATGCCGGCTCAGGCTCTTGCAATATTTGGAGGTCGGACTGGTCTAATCGACGATGCTCTGTCAAAATATATTTCCCAGAATTGTAGCCTTTCATTCTCCTCAACCTGCATCATTTGCTCATCGGGCAAATCATCATTTAGTGGAGAATCAGCCGGGATTGGGTGTGCAGCAAGAAAATCTGCCAAGGCTTGTCCTTTCACCATCTTCTGTGGCATGTATATGATTTCAAACTGCAATAACAATACTGCCCATCTGGCTAGACGACCTGTCAACGCTGGTCTTGTCATCAAGAACTTCAGCGGATCGATCTTTGATATCAGTGTGATTTTATGGGATAGCATATAGTGGCAGAGTTTCTGAACTGCAAAAATCAGCGCCAGACAATGATTTTCAATTGGGGAATAACGGCTTTCTGCTCCAATCAACCTTCGACTGATATAGTAGAGTGCGTTTTCTTTGACTTCTTCATTATTCTGGGCCAATAGTGCTCCGAGGGACTCTTCTAGTGCTGCTGTATACAGTATAAGAGGCTTCCTCGGAATTGGTGTTGCTAGAATGGGCGGATTCAATAAATACCTTTTGATGCTGTCAAATGCCTCTTGACATTCTGCATCCCATTTGAAACGAATATCTTTTTTCATCAGCTTTGAAAATGACTGGCACCTACCCGTTAGATTTGATATGAATCTTCGAATAAAAGCTAATTGTCCTTGCAGCGAGCAAAGCTGTCGAAGGTTCTTTGGGGGTGGCATCTCCGTTATTGCCTTAATTTTGTTAGGGTCAATCTCTATTCCTCGATGACGAACAACATACCCCAGGAATTTGTCGGAGGAAACCTCAAAAGCACATTTGAGAGGATTCATCTTCAGATCAAACCTTCTGATTCTCTCAAATACGATTCTGAGATCTTTTAAGTGATCATTTCGGCCAAGGCTTTTAACAACAAAGTCATCTACATAACACTCGACCTTCTGATGTATCAAATCATCAAATATGTAAGTCATCGCCCGCTGGTAGGTGGCACCATCGTTCTTCAGGCCGAAGGGCATGACTGTGTAGCAGAAAATCCCGATGGGCGTCCTGAACGATGTATGCTTTTCGTCTTCGGGCGCCATCTTGATTTGATTGTATCCTGATGATCCATCCATGAAGGAGAACATGTCGTAGTTGGACGTATTGTCCACCAGGAGTTCGGATATAGGGAGTGGAAAATCATCTTTTGGGCACGCCTTGTTGAGGTCCCGAAAGTCAATACAGACATGAATTTACCCGTTCTTCTTCTTCACTGGGACGATATTAGCAATCTAGTCAGCGTACTTTTCTTCTCGGATGAAGCCTGCTTCTATTAGCTTCTTCATTTTAGTAATCACTTGTTCTTCAGTCTCCAATCTCATTCTCCTTGGAGCTTGCTTGACGGGTGCTACATCCGGTTTGATTGCTAATCTGTGAACTGCTACGTTAGGGGATAAGCCAGGCATCTCAGCATATGTCCAGGCAAAGCAATCCCTGAATTCACAGAGAAGTTATTTTATTTCTTCTATTTGGTCTTCGAGTAGTAGAGAACTAATGAAGGTTGGGCGGGGGTCTTCCTCAGTTCCCAAGTTGACTTCTTTTAGTTCATCCATAGTGGCTGTCTGTCCACCATCTTCAAGCTCTTCTAGTGCAGGTTCAACTTCTACGGGCTGTTCATCATAATCATCAGCTTCGTATGTCTCTTCAGCATCACCATCTTCGGATTCGATTTTCACGCATGTGATTGCTCGGCAAGTCTCTTTCTGGAGGAATTTTCTTTTGATGAATCCAATACCTTTATATGCGTCTGTATCCTTCTGCCGTAACGGATGCGGACTCCTCCCATACCAGAGGCCCAAACTTGTACGAAGCTGTCGTTTGGTAGTAGGAATATTGATTTGCTTTCGTAGCATTCTTTGAATATTCTTGGTATTGAACCTAGGTAGCCTCGTATGAAATAACTCTTCAGAATCAAAGATCATGCAATCCCAATTATGATTCTCCTCTTCACAAACTCCAGTGGAATATAACACATTCTTTGGCACAGTCCTATTTTTACGGGGAGGCAGATAGAGAGTGGCGAGTTCTTTAACTTTATGCACCTCGGCGGAATAATTTCTTTGAAATATTATAAAGGAACACGCGTGACTACGAGTACACTATCTGAAATTGATAGGCTGTAAATTCTTCTAGAGAACACATTCTGCACTGTGTTCATATAAATAGAATCGTAGTCATAATCATCATTTAAAAATTCAACATGCCTACTCCATTCATCTGTGGACTGGCATACTTTTTGAGATTTAGCAGGAGTAACATCATCTTCATCTGTGTCACTCCCAAGATGAGGTACATGCTTCTTTTCTTTTGGAATGGTCGGCGCTTTGGGAAGAGTCGGTATTGCCTTCTTTCAACCCACCTACTTCTTCTCACATTCTCGTTCAGGTCGCTTCGTAGCCTTTGAGTTTGATGCTTTAGCTTCGAGGGAGCTCGAAGACTTTTGCTTTTTTGGCATGAAATACCGTGCATCTTCATAAACTGTGGCTTCATGAACTGTGAAGGGCTGAATGTCGCCAGAGATCCTGAATTCTTCCCCATCTTTGAGATATTTCATACACTAGTGTAATGTTGACGGGACAATGCCATATTCATGTAACCAGGGACGACTTAGTAGCGCCTTGAATGAAGTATCCGCGGCAATCACATGGAATTTAGCTTCTGTATGGAGCTCTCCAAATACAAGAGGGAGCATAAATGATCCGAGGGACTTCTGCCCTTTTTCATTGAAATCATGCACCATCAACTTATCTAGCCCGAGGTGCTCCACATCAAGGCAGAGGGATCTCAGCGCTTTCAAGCTTATCAGATTTATGGAGGATCTAAGATCGATCAGGATTCGACTGATGATCAGCTTATCGCTCTCTGCAGTAACATACAGAGGATGATTATGGTCTGCAGTCCCAAGCATCATGTCCTCTTCGGAGAAAGAAATGAATGGCTCATTACGAGCTTGTAGAACTTCAGTCAAATTACGTTCAGCAAAATATGCCTCGTATCTTTGAGGATCTTTGAGAGCCTGAATCAGAGTCTCTCGAAGGTCTTTAGACATTACCAGGGCATCGTATATGCTGAGTTGTGCTGGAATTTTTCTCAAATGGGATAAAATATTATAATCTATCCCCTTGGATGAAGTGTTCTTTTTCTTAGGATCTCCAGGGATAATATCATCATTGATGACTATTTCTTTCTCCTTATCTTTATTGGAGACCCCTTTCTTTGGTGGAGGCGGTAGTACCTGACCGCTTCTTAACTGTACTTGATCAATCTCCTCCGTTTTAGAGTCATTCAATAGAGCATTTTCTTCAGAATCGACCATTGTTGCATCTAAGGACTCATCTGTTGATTCAGAATCACCACCCAGGTTTACATGTCCCATCCGAGACGCTATGCTAGGGTCTGATTCATCTCCCTCTGGAAAATACAAATCCTCCTCCAAACTGTAATCCATTGGCAAAACCATCATACAGGATTCAGAGGGTACTTCTTCTGTGTATTCCTTTTTTATCGAGGTACTCGGCGCCACTGAGATGACCCGACATACTTCTTTGGGAAGAGAATCTTCATCTCCTTCTTCAGCTTCATCGATTTTAAGCTCTGTCATGAAATCAGCGAGCTTGATAGGTCACCTCACAGTCTGATAATATTCATCCAAACTGTTGATAACTCTCTGAGTTATAGTCATTTTCTTCTTGGGCTTCTTCAATTTAGTCTTCTTCTTAGATGATTTCTTCTTTCCGGTCTTTGAAGAACCAACTTGATTAGAAAACTGTTTTGAAGTAAAAGGTCATATCACCGGCAGTGCCTTCAAATCTATCATTGACTCAATAGGAGACTTCCACTTTACACCTGAAACTCCTTCAAGCTGCTTCAACATTTTCACAGTCTTCTTGGAGACCGCAGTCTCCCATTATTCTTCTTGAATTGGCTTCTTTTCATTTCTTCTTTCTTCAATCAGGGGTACGAAAGAGGACATAACCAGCCGAGTTGATTCTTTTCTGAGATGAGTCAACACATTGTCTGATAGTGCGATCTCTCGCTTCTGATATTTTCTTTCAAGTCAATCCTTGAAGATGTAGCAATCTTCAATAGGATGGCTGAGTACCCGATGATATGGGCAATAGTTTGGGTCACCAGTGTGCTTCGACTCTTCGGGTCTCTTGCATTCAAGCAGTTCTAAACCTGATTTCAACACTTGTCGAAATAATTTGGCGACACTCTCTCTTTTGAATGAATATTCTTTATTTATTTTATCTTTGAGGGATTGGAATGTTCTATCACCAGTTCCTATTGCCTGTCTCTGGCCTCCAGCTTGATAAGTCCGTGGCTTATCATTTCCCCCTAATATCAGCTTCGATTAGGGGTTGGGGTTGTAGGCCTGTTTGGGCTTTTCTTGATATTGCATCGGCTGTTTGCCCTTATCTACATTATAAATCACCTGTTTTTCTCTATCAGCTCTGGAGAAAAATGTAGATTCGGCCTCACCCCTTCTAGCACCCAGGGCCTTAGCCTTCTTGGGCTTATGAGAATGATTTTCTGATATGGACAAATTCAGTTTCTCAAATTTGACCACTCTGTCGAGCAAGTCTTGAAATGTGTTGATTGTATTCATGCACATGAAGAGTTGCATCTTGTCATCAATGTTGCCCATTAACAACTATACGGCATGCTCTTCTTCTAACTGCTGCTCACATTTCATGCTCAAATTTCGTCAACGAGTGATATATTTAGTCACTAATTCTTCTCTTTTTCTCTTATATAGAGCAAGGTCAATGATCGTGATCTTCTTAGTTGCACTAGCGAATCTCTTCACAAATATAGATTCTAACTCTGCAAAGGTCTTCACAGAGTCGTTTGGCAGTTCAGCGTACCATTCGAAAGCAGTTGCTGTCAAACTGCTGACGAATTGTCAGAAGAGTAGGGCGTCATTTCCTCCTGTATTCCCACAGGTGGCTTTAAACTGTGCCAGGTGCTGCCTGGGGTTTTTATTACCGTTGAAAGTATTGAACTTTGGTACAGAATACCCTTTTGGGTACGGTACTTGGTCGTATTCAGCAGGGTACGGATGACCTTTACCCACCAATTTTTCTGTTTGATCGACAGCTATAATAGCCTTGATCTTTTCTGTGATGATTCCTTCCAATTGTGCAGCAGTCACTGGTTCGGAAGTACTTGCAACATTTTGTGGGGTGGGCTGACGGATGACATTATGAACTTTGTTGCCACCTTCAAGAGTGCCCCGTACTCCTGAGACTTGAGGCATTTGAAAGTTTGGAGGATTCGGAGGAGGATTGGGCATGGCACCAACAACAACAGTTCTCTGCATCATTTGCATCATTGCCCTCATCTGAGCCATCATCTCAGTCATCTTCTCATTCAACTGAGAGATTTCTCTATCTTTGGCTCTCATTTGTCGCCTTATATGTCTTTGCATGTCTGCAAGCGTGACATTCTCGTCAGCGAAGGGATTCTCCTCGGCTTCTTCTCTTTCTTCTTCAACTTGTGAATGACCGCCTCTGCCAGTGGTGGACTCAGCTTCACGACGACGTTGATAAACTCGCCTAACCGGCGGTTGTTGATCGTCTTCATATTCACCATCATCATAATAGGCTTCATCATTAGCATTGGCGTATCTCACCATGTAGACCACCTCCATGTCCAATGTGTTATTTATTTCTTTCAATTCTTCTTCTAGGTTTCCCTCCATAAATTCATCAATATTTTCTTCAATATTTTTGTCTCCTTCAAAGTATTCTTGTATATTTTCATCCTCTTCAAGGAATTCCTCTTCTTCAATGTTTTGATAATCTATATTATCTTCCAGTACTCGGATCTCCGAGCGGCGGCGCCATTGGATTTCCGGTTCCTGATTAGGCACGGGGACTTCTTCGATCGGTAGGCTGCGATCGAAGTTGGTTTTTTCTTTTGGAGGGGATGGAGGGAGATGGGATCCCTTAGAGGATTCTCCAAGGTGTCTACCGTCTGGAGGAATGTTATTATGGGTCCCTTTTGGGGCCCACTTCTGACGTCGTTTGTGGATGGGGGCGGATCTCCGGGAAGCCTCACCAGATGTCATGCCTAGATCAGTCCTCCTTTCTCTTTTATCTTCATTTTTATTTCTTCGAGGCTTTGGCCTCCAGACTTGTTTTCCTTTCCACCGGGACCTTTCAGCGGTGGATCCCTGAACATATGGTTTATGTGTCACACCTCGATTTTCACCGCGTGGGGTATACATTCTTTCTCTTCTCTCTACGACAAAGGATAGTCTTTCCCTTGGCGGAGTTCTCCTGGCCTCGATCATCAAAGGCTGTTAGAACTTTTTCTTTTTTAGACATTTCTCATTTACAGTCTTCAGGACCCGATAGATCCGGGCTGAGAGAGTTTCAGGTTCTTTTCTCTTTGGAGGAGCTGGGACCTCCTGTCGTTGCTCCCAGAAAGACTTCTTCAGCTCACCAGTAGAGCTATTTCTTTTGACCCACTTCAGATTTGCAAACCCATTCCGGGTTGGAATGTTAGCTTCAGACTCTTGGGCTGGCAGATTTGATGGGTGGACCGGGAGTTGTTGATGCTGAGCTCGGAGCTCAGCATTCAACTTCCTTCTTTGCCTCCTTGTAGGCCTTCCTCCATATGAGGAGGCCTCAGCATCGTATTTCCCAGGTGCAGATAACCTGGTCGGCAGGGTAGTGGTGTTTGCAGTTACCACGGAGATTCTTCCATCAGCCACAATTCTTCTGGTTGGTGGGGTTTCAATTTGAGAAAGTCTTTCAAATATAGAAACCCTCCCACGAGGATTTTCAGCAACAGGTCGTTGTGCTGGCAGATGCGTGCGACGAGTAGGAGCCTCAGATGCTCTTGTAACGACAGCAGGGAAATCAACACTACCAAATTGGATGGTAACTCCAGTGTTTTTGGTCTCTATGACAGCATTAGCCAGCTGAATCCTGGCACCTCATCCCAGTTGGACAGTCATCGAGGTGTTTTGTAGATCCATCTGCATAAATGAAAGGCAAGGGTTAGTAATCAGAATCTGATACATCACCCCGCACTTTCAAAATGCAGAGACTTACACAGAACACAAAAACACAAATGAACAAAAATCATTAGCATAAGCAAATAATAAAAATAAATTTAAAATTCTACTGAATGCCAAATGAATTTGTTGAATAATCATTTTGAAAGATTTAAGACTTCGATTCGTTAAATGATTATTGCGAAAGACTCAAAAATTATGAGTATGGGTTGATACGGCTGCTACTATAGCTTATGAGTGACTAGCCAGAGATGGAAAGAGAAACCATTCCCCAGCGGAGTCGCCAGAAATCTGTGGGCGACTCCGATTGTTGGCTTTTAGCTATATCGGGACCTTTCAGTGATGGATCTTTGGACATAATGACCAAATGTCATATACTGATGTTCACCGTATAGAACCCAGTATAGATTAGCTGCTACTATAGCATTTAGACAACTAGCCAGAGATGGAAAGAGAAACCATTCTCCAGCAGAGTCGCCAGAAATCTGTGGGCTCCAAAAATTCGGCCTCGGCCTCCACTCGCTTTTCTTATTCGGCGAGGGAGTTTTAACGAACTAACTTCCGAGGTAAATTTTGGAAGGCAGATGGGTTTGTAGATAAGACTCTACCCAGAGATTTTGCCCTCATTTTGTGAGGACTTTATGATCTGAGTTCTGATTTCCTATAGGCGCAAGCCCCTATAGTTAATTACCCACCCCGATAACGAGAGAGAACTTTCGATTAAGGCTAGTCATTAATCAGATTTGTATAGAAATACGTGTATCTGGCATATAGTAGCAGCAATAGATCTGAATTTGAAAACTGGATTTTGAGTCTAGATTTAGGTATTTGGAAAGGTTTGGAAAGTTTGGAAATAATTGTGAAGTTTGGAGATTTTGGAAGATTTGATATTTAAAATAGAAATTTCATCATCTAGCACTTAAAGAGGATGGTGGGGGAATGGATGATAGACCCGATTAAGATCCCATGGTTCCGTCATCCTGGGCCATCGTGGTCCCTGGTCTACTTAGTCAGAGGAGGTAGTCGACCCAACCTGACAGAAGGATCCTTGTCGGCAGTCATGGGTTGTTTCGTCCAAGGGGACCTTATAGATCGGGGTTGAATGTTTGTCTAAGGGGACAAATTTGAATCCACCTTAGCTAACAGAGGGCTTTGTGCCCTATCGATCATATCCTATTGATTCATATCTCAAGGATTTAATGCCATTAAGGAGCGTATTGGCTCTGGCCATAACCGCTATCTGTGGTGCCATTTGGCGGCAAAACCACTCGGTTCAAAGGGCTCCGGGTCATAACCGTTTACCTGCAGTGCCATTTGGTGGCGAAACTGCCGGTTAGAGGACACGTACCACGTCCCTACTGGCAGTAGACTTTTTGAGAATTGATCCTAGTAATATTTTCGACTAGGCATTTGGCTCTATGTGAGCTAGAGTTTATTTGAATTTGTTCGCCTCGGCAAACTGTTGCGGAGGGCGGATGGATTTTGCTTTAAGTGATTAATGGGTTGAATTTTAAATTTAAATATTTTTGGGATTTTTTGAGATTTTTAGATTTTTCTGGGATTTTGGGTGGAGCTTTGGAGTATTTGAAATGAACTTTTGGGAGATATTTGAAAATATTTACGAAACCCCTCCGGTTGAGATCTGCATTCAACACAGCCATCATCGGGGTGTTCGGGGTCATTTCTCTTTTATTAATTGAACCTTATCAACTCTGTCGGGCTGTCCACAGAGGATCGGATTTCGTAGGCTTTATGCCCTTATTAGTGAATTCATATTGTTATATGCCTTAAAGGCCTAATATGAATGTATTAAGATAAATATGACGGTCGCCACAACCGTATATTTGTTTATTGGTTCGAACCATGTCGACTTCTATTGATCCGTATAGAAGGATCGGTTTCGAACATGAATTCACTTGTCAACCCGTGCAGCATCCCTAGACGTCACGTGTGTACCAATAATACGTTCGCCGGGGCCCATGCGGGTTTTATAATTATTTTTACCCCTTTTAGTGTACCTATGTGTATATAATTTATAGTGCACGTACAGGGGTACTTTGAAATAATTGTAGATGCCTTCTGTCTGCTTGTACGAATGTTGCAGATCTGGTGGCGTGGCGTAGCAGCTTCTGAATAGAATTGTTCGTTGCTTCTTACAGGTAGACTGTCGTGCACTATTTGTTGATTTTCTGTAGGTGGCTCGTAGTGCACTAACTAATCTCCTGCCTTGTTGTAGATGCTTGCATCCATTGTTTCTTTGTATGTTGATTAGAGGAATCTCCTATATTTGCTTGTATGTTGACTGATATCGATTGTGGAAGGATTATGAGAAACTTTGAATTTTGATGTTTGTGTGTTCATCTAAAATTCCTTCCTTCTTCGTCGTGCTTAAAAGTCATTTGCTTTTCTTGCTCTTCGTTAACCTTATTCAACTTGACATCCAAAAACACTATAAGTCTTTATTTGCTTTTGAGCTGGTATATGTGTTCTCTAAGATTTTCAATGCTCGTGCGTTGTAATCAACTCAAAAAGAGATTAATTGTTGGAGCTTTCATTGTTACCCATGAATGAGTAGAGCTTGTAAGATTTCCATAGATATTATTCTCAAGTTATGTATATGTCACATTGGGTGCTCTCGTCATTCGTTATGATTTCATTCATTTGCTTGTGGGTATGGTTGAAATGTTCATTAGCAATCATTTGAATTTGAGCTCTAGCTCCAGTTTGAGTAGAAGTTCAAGTTTTGCTATAGTCTTGTTCAGTCCAAGCTCTTCTTGATGTTGTATAGTTCGAGTTCAACTTGAGTTCATGTCCATGCTCAAATCAAACTCTTCTTGGTTGAGTTTGATTTAAGTCTTTACTTAAGTTCAACTACTCAAGTCAAATTTGAATCAAGTTCTTTATTCATGAGCTTGAGTTCAATATCAAAGCTCACTTGGCATTCCAACCAAGTCCAAGTATAAACTTATTTCACTTAGATTCAATTGTTTGTTAATCACTTGCTTTATATCCAAATACAAGTTCTGGCTTGAGTCCAAAGCAAAGTCCCCTGTGGTCTTTATTGTTCATTCGAGTTCAAATTCATCTTGAGTCCGACTCAAGTCTTACACAAGTCCTCATCATTTGTCCAAGTTCTTGTTCTTTGTTCTTCTCATTTGATTTTCAAATCAAATGTAGGCTCAAATTTTATATTTTCAAGCTTATTTGAGTTTGAGCTTATTTAAGTCAATTGAATCAAGTCCACAAGTCCAATTTGCCCCAAGTCCTTGTCTTTTTCAGACAAAATTTTGGCAGCCTCCCGGCGTCTCCCTCGTTTAGGGGAAAAACCAAGAGGCCGCCTACCCGCCACGTCAATAAAGACGTGCACGGTTGGTGTTGGTGAGACACCGCAGTGGTTATATTTTGTTTTTTTCTCCCACCACGCGCACTAAAGGCGTGCTTGGGGTTTTTAAAAAGTATTTTTTGAAAAGAGACAATTTTTGCTTTCCTCCCACCCGGGGGTACTTATAAGTGGCCCCGCTTCGCCACACGTGCCGCACCGGGGTTCCATCCTACCACGGCCAATAAAGGCGTGCTTAGGACAGTTCTCCAATTTGCCACGAATATTGAAGCAAGGTTTTGAGTTTAGAAGAGTATGTACCTCTGCGGGGTTGTCGTGGTTGACACGTGGATTGAGGGGTCACTTGCCTACCTCGTCGTAGGTGTCGCACCGGGTTCCCTCCTACCACGGCCACTAAAGGTGTGCTTAGGTGGTTTGCCGGTCCGACACGGACATCGAGGAAAGAGAGTGCGGGGATTATTTTTGTTATTATTTTTTAAAATTATAATCATAAGTTATTATAATTAATTAAAATAATTAATTATAAATGACCTTTATTAATTATAAATAATTAATTTTAATTAATCTTAATTTAAAAAATATAATAATTAATCATATTTAATTAATATTAACTTTGATTAAAGTTAACCATAATTAGTTAAAATTAATTATGATTAATTACTTAAAATTAATCATAATTAATTATAAAAATTATAATTAAATTTAATAATCATAGTTAATTAAAATTAGTTATGATTGATTAAAATAATCTTTAATTAAAATTAATTAAAATTAATTTAACATTAACTCTAATTAATTATACTAATTAGAATTTATTAAAATTAATGATAATTAATTCTAATTAAAACTAATTAATATTAGTTTTAATTAAAATCAATTAATCTCTCCTCGCTCTCTCCCTCCCTGCTTGGAAGCTTTATGGGATTTGGCCGAACAAGCGCACGGAAGGGAGATGGTTACCTTCAAGCCAGCGAGCTCCTGCGGTTACTTCCGATCAAAATGAAGTAACTTCCGATCCAAATGGAATGGAAAGTCGGTCGAAGGGGTAGAGTCGAACGGCGACAGAGGGGCGACGATCGGGCTTGGCTACGGACGGGATGGAGGGAGCTCGGCTTGGGGAAGATGAGGTAAGGGATGCTTCCTCCCTCACTCTCTCTCTCTCTCTCTCTCTCTCTCTCTCTCTCTCTCTCTCTCTCTCTCTCTCTCTCTCTCTCTCTCTCTCTCTCTCTCTCTCTCTCTCTCTGCGAACTAGAGGGAGGCGGAGGTCGCGGAAGCTGGATGGAGATCGGAGGAGGTTAGGACGACTGAGGGATTTCGCGTGGAGAGGTATCGGGAGTGAGAGAGGAGCTCGTGGGAGAGAGTAGCTCGGGATCAAGTGTGGAATCGAGCGGAAGGAAGGGATTCGGCGTGTGAAAGAGCAGCGACTGAAGGCAGGGCTCTGCTTCATTTTATAGACGCGATCCGAGCAACGACCGAGGCGAGATCGCGAGATTTCTGCAGGAATCGTGGGAAATCGACCAGAGCGGCGCCGTTTACAGCGGTATTTCTGCACGACTTCGTGGATCCGACAGTCTACAGGTTAGCTGAATTTTTTTTGTTCTTTTTGTTTCTTTATACAAAGGTCAACACCAGACAATAATAGTGAACAGTGCCAGCCGGAGGCAATGTTGGTGTCCAACATGGTGGATGGCATCAACAGTAGTAATTTTCACCAAGGGTAGCGGTTGACGGTGACATCGATGATGATGGTGGTCGCAATGTTGATGGTGGTGGTGATGGTGAACGGGAAAACAAAGTCAATATATTTAGAAAATGGAAAAATCTTATAATTTTATAATTAATTAAAAATAGTTAAATTATACATTTTAAATTAATAAATAAAATACGCTATATTGGATTCTCTTCCACTATAATAATCAAAATTTCAAAATCATATTGTTGCATCCTAGAACATTTGCGAAGTTAGAGAGATACAGAGTTTAGAGTCATACCTTTGTATGAAAATTTCTCACACAGACAGGTGAGACAGAGTGATGCAAGAGTAAAAAGTGACACCAATATTTTTTATATGTAAACCTTTAAACAAAGAGAAAAACCACAAGACCTTGCCCAGGTTAAATAAATCCACTAGTATTTGTTGTTAATTATAAATAATGTCCTTTATTGGGAGAAGGTGTTGGCTCAATGTAGCAAATGTACATCATATAAATCGCTTTACTTGATTGGGGCTGAAATAACCCACTGTAAGGAGAGTTGTTCTTGAGAGTGTTGGTTTGATCATTTGGTTGGTTCCTGTATTTAGGCGATAGAGGTCTGAGGGGACATAGTCAGCAAGTGACGGAGGTTAGAAGAATCGAAGTTGGGCGACAGTGGTCGGAGGGACCTTAGTTGGGTGATAGAGGTTGAATGGATCGTAGTAGACAAGTGGAGGAGGTCAAAAGGATCGTAGTTAGGCTACGATGGTCAGAGAGACTATAGTTGGATGACCGTGGTTGGACTGATCGTTGTCCGGTGACAGAGGTCGGAGAGACGGTAGTCAGCGGGCAATGGTGGTGGGAGGTACCATAATTGACGAGCAATAATGGTGCGAGGGACTGTAGTCGGCGGGCGACGAAGGTTAAGGCCACGGAGTGTAGTTGGAAGGCGATGGAGGTTAGGGGGACTATAGTCGGAGGGCAATGGAGGTTAGGAAAATTGTAGTTTGCATGGAGGTTGGAAGGACCATAGTTGGCAAGCGACTGTGATTGGAGGTATCATAGTCAGGGGGCGAAGGTGGTTCGAAGGACCGTAGTTATGGTGGCTGAAAGGACCGTAGTCGGCGAGCGATAGAGGTTAGAGGGTCCGTAGTTGGCAGCCGATAGTGGTCGAAGGGATCGTAGTTAACGGGCGACAGAGGTGATCATAAGTATTGTAGTCGGTGGAGGTGGCCTGACCGAGGTCCAACGGCAATGTTCAAGCATAGGTTCGACAATAGTGGCAGGGCAATGAGGGTTCACCGATGGTGGTGTCGGAGTTGAGCCCCTCAATTTTACAAGTCTTATACCTCTCTTGATCTCTAGCGAGATTCAAGCTTTTGAAGGCCCCAGACCACCTTCATGTGAGAAGAGAATGTCTATTTATAGATTTTGAAAGTGATATGTCATGTAAATATGAAGAATATCAAAGGTGGATTTGTAGTACTCCATCAGACGGTCTACACTGATTCTCTCAATCATAGAGTATTCATCCAACATTGAAGTGCCTTAATCATGGAGTATTCATCCAACTTGGGCTCATTGGATTCGGCTCAAAGAGCTGCTCGATTCGATTATAAGCATGTCATATTTGGAGATTATTTGATCACCCAATTTTCTGTATTGAAGCAAGTTTTGATCTTTTGATTTGGGCTCATTTGAACTCGGATTGAATCAATTCTAATGTAGTAATACTCTTCCCATAAACATTCAATTTGATCATAAATTTGTTGAAATTGGAGTTCGGAGTCTAAGGGTGTCTAAGGGTCCAATTGGAAACAAAATCCGAACATTATAGCGAAGCGTCGCAATCAGCCAGCCGCCCACGCCGTGATCCTCACATCCATCTGATCCAAAAAGCACGGCTGAGATTTGCATATTACGACCTTCGAAATCTGCTCTCCCGTCGTGGCTTACACGTGTGCATTCCCGCTACAATGCTTATCCACTACGCCGCCACAAGCCAACGTTTGCGTCTTGTCCTTTGATACCTGCAGGCCATAAAAAATATTACTTATGCACCTTCCTCCATCATAATTATTTATTCAATTAATTTGTTCAAAACAATTTTATTTTATTTGTTTGCTCATTTTTTTAAATTACTTTTTCTTTTTTTTTTCAAATTACACATTTAGGGGGTTTTAATTTGATAAAATATGAGCGTTAAATATGCCATACATATATTTAAAAAGTTTTGGTGTTTTTCAAATTCATATTTATAATTTGTTTTTGATAAATTCAAATCAAAATTTAAAATATATCGCAAGTTTACTACAATTTTGACGGGGACTTCCACTTATCCTTTGAACGTCGAACGTAGTCCAGAGGCTAATTAGAATGCGACATATCACTCCATTTTGTATATCGTGTCTTGGTACTGCGGTTCGATACCGCTGACGTGACTACACCTGATTTGTCTTCGGACGCAGAGCTGTGCCCAACCTCCACACAGAATAATTTCTCTGTTGCTATTGACCACCATCTTTACTGAGCTTTTTACTACATTCATTTTTTAAAGCAAATTAATAACCTTGTAGGGTCCATTTAGGATGATTGTAAAACTACCGTAAATAAATTAGTTTTATTAAAAATACCTAATACATATATTAAATTTCATATTATTTAATAATATAATGAAGCTCATTTCATTTAAAAAAATTAATACATAAAAAAAGTTGCTTGGCATATCATATGATATATATTTTTAGTATACTATATTGTAAAATTATTAAATTTATTTCATGATAAATAAAATAAAATTAAGTTAATATAAGATGATTAAAGTGGGAGTGGGAGTTCCGATATCAGCTCCCACCGACGAAGATTTTGCTCTAAATAGCCGCCCGGTGCGGTGTCCATGCGGAGCACCATCCCGACATCTCGCTATCAGCCTTCGACATTACTCTTCGAACGCAGACATGAACGGCAGCCACCAGCACATCGCCACCGGCTCCGGCAACATCCCGACGAATCGGGCGAACTGGACGCCGGAGGAGAACAAGGCGTTCGAGAAAGCCCTCGTCGACATGCCGGACGAAACCCCGGACCGATGGCTACGGATCGCGTCGCAGATCCCGAGCAAGTCGCCGGAAGACATCCATCTCCATTACATCGCCCTTCTTCACGACATCGCCCTCATCGATTCCGGCGGATTCGATCTTCCGGAATATGATGAAGACGAGGACGATCCCATCGGCCGATCGCCGGATCAGCAGCAGGCGAAGGATGGCAGGAGGAAAGGGGTTCCGTGGACGGAGGATGAGCACAGGTATGTTTTTCTGTTGAGGATTGATTTTGATTTGCGGTGGATTAGGCCGTTTTGGGGTTGATGATTGATTTTGGGGGAAATTTTGTAGGAGGTTTTTGGAGGGGTTGGAGAGATTTGGGAGAGGGGATTGGAGGAATATATCGAGATGGGCGGTGAAGACGAGGACGCCGACTCAGGTGGCGAGCCACGCGCAGAAGTTTTATCTGCGGCAGAATGTGAAGAAGGAGAGCAAGAGGAAGAGTATTCATGACATCACTTCTTGAGAGCAAGAGGTGAAGGGGTGGGATAAGTTGTGCATGGTGGTATATGATAAGGATATTATTAATATGAATTATTATGTTTCTTTTTTTATTTACATATATACCACTTCATATTATGATATTTACCTATCAAATTTTTAATATTTTATGACTATCACCCATAAATCAAATATGAATACAAAGAATGAAATATTAAAATTTATAGGATGATCCAGATGGTTTGAATGAAAAATATTAGTGACATATTTAATATTAAAGTTGTCTATGATTTGCACATATAAAATATTAATTTTTTTAGCATTAGCTTTGTAAGTAGCATGATATTTTTATGTGTGTTATATATAAAAAAGTTGGAATTGTAATTATGGAAGTTTAATATTAGTAAAATCAATGTTAATTATACTATGGGAGGTACTTTGTTAATTATATTTACTAGATGTCTCGAATTTTTTCGATCAAAAGATGAAAAATTTAATAGATAATCTTTGAGAGTCATGTTAGATCATCATGCTTTCGGTGATATAAAAAGAATTGAATTTTCTTCGTGACGCTAATCATGAAGAAAATTTATGTTCTTGGTGTCGAATGTCAAGCTATGAATTGGATTTTCTTTGTGAGGCTAATCTAGTGAAGAATTTTTAGATTAAGGATGTTTAGAAGAGCTAATTTTGTGCTTAGTTTCAAAATTCAAAGAGATAAAATACAAGAAATTAAGGGGTTGATCTAGAACTTATTATATTAATTGAGTTATTGATAGATTCACTTTGAAGACTTAAGAAGATGGCATTTCTTCCAATGGAAAAGGAAACAAATTTAATAGAGAGCATTTTATAAGCTAAAATCTTGAGAAATAGACAATGAAGGGACACCATACAATAGTTTTATAGGAAGTTTGATATATGTTTTATGTTGAAATATGCATTAGTCAGATGATTTTATTCATTAAGTGTTTTTGTAGATGTTTGAGAAAGCTTATTTATGAGTATTGTTATGTAACTATGAAGGTCTTATAGGATGGTTCAATTTTGGATTAGGTTTTTGATTTAAATTGGATTAGAATGAAACTAAAAATTATTAGATTTAATTTGAGATTAGTGTAATATAAATTTTAATTAATTACTTATATATTTTTACTATTTTTAATGATTATCCAATAATTTTTAAACTCATCTTAACTAATTTTTAATAATGAAATATTGAATTTTTTTTTTTTCATTAAAAAAGTGAGAGATTATATATTTGCTTATAGAAGGTATATAATTTGAAAGACTTTCGTGTTATAAAAGTAGATCTAGCGAGCAATTTGCTATATCATTAAAAAAATATATAAATAGACATTTGTGACTTTCTCTTCCCTGCAAGCAAAATTTTTTGCATGCTTAATGTAAGGGCTCATGCAAAATGGTTGGAGAATTTACTTAAAGCTTCAAAATTGATGAGTTCAATCTCATGGTCATGAATAATATTATGTAATAATTCCTTAACTATATAGTTTACTAAAAGCATAAAAAGTTCTAGAAAACAAGTTTGTGGATCCACTAACTTAGAGGTTTTAGGCTCATGGATTTTGATATGCATTTCATGTGTATGTTATTACATTATTGTTAATGAGCATCTACAACTCATGTCCTTGTAAAAAATGTGCATCCATAAGATATTGATAAAGAGGGCAATGAAAAAGAAAAAAATTATTTAAGACCTAAACAAAATAAAAAAAAATGTACTAACTCATGGCTACAAAATATAATCACACTCATACAAGATCTAGAGATCGTATATGTGATGCTCCAGAATCTAAATTGGAATAATTATTTTTTTAATCTTTTAATAAATAATAATCAGAGATGTCTAATATCATATATTAGTAATAAACAGTACAACAGATTCTAAAATTTAAAACATCAATATACACATTTATATTCATTATTAAAAAATTATATACACTACTCAGGATCTACACAATCATCGCATAACTATTATGCCATGAGTACAAAAGAATAACTAAAAAATAGAACCTGAAGACTCCTGACCAGCATCATACTCATATTCACCTGCCATGACATGAAATCATTTAACCACATATAATGAGCTTAAAAAGCTCAGTAGGTCACCAAAACCTATAACTGAATCCAAAGCACGAGAAAAGAGTAATATGCATGTCAACAGTCAAATCATATCAGTTATATTCATATGATTATTGAATCAATGTAGAAACAGTAAAATTCATATACAGTAGTAGAAGAATCTATAAATACTAAAATACTATAGTACAAAAGCTAGTAAAGAAGTAAACTAACATAAGTGTCAAATCTATAAAGCAATCATTATATTCGTAATACCAAATAGTAAAGAAATCAGATAAAGTATCAAATCAAAACATAAGTAAAGATAGTTGAAATTAAATCAATGAAGTAAAATCATATAAGTGTTCACATGCTATCTAATTAGTGTATATCAGCATTAAATCATTATCTCATTCTCAAGCTCAATATCTCAATCACATGCTCAATGAATTATGTATATCATATTTTTTGGTACTGGAAATACAAATTTAATCAAAAAATATAAAAATATAAAATTATTGAAAATAGAAATAGGGTATAGATTCCTTACAGTGAGATAAGCAAAAATTCCAATTGGCCCGATTGATGAAAATTGCATAGTAGCCTCTAAATCTGAGCTTTTTCTTTCTCTCTCCTTTCATTTCCTCTCTATTCTCCCTAATGGCTCTTTGTTAGCCGAAATCATGAGGGAAAAGAAAACTAAAAAGCTTTTTTAATAAAGTATCTTAGTGACATTTATAATAATATAATATTTATTTAATATTTAATTAAATCAATTCATTAGAATAAAATTCAACTAAATTATTTTTGGATTTCAAAATTTACAGAAAAATATTCATAAATAAATCATGTTATTTAAAAAATATCGATATAATCAGTTTTTAAAACGAACACCTAATGGTCCCAAAATTCTCAATTGTACCGATATGTACTAATTATTTAAGGATTTTCACCAGTGTCCAAAAATTATGAAAAAAATTCATATAAGTAAAATACTTTGATCAAAATATCATGGCAAAGACGAATTGTGATTTGGAGTTATTATGACTCCAAAAAAATGACAAAATTGAAATACGGATTATTACAATCTACTCATTTCAAGAAAATATCATCCCCGACATTTTCCTTAAGGATTCAGACATAAGTCATGCAATTCATTTTATAAAATATCATTCAATTATGTATGCAAACTAATACACCTTAAAGTACCAATTATACTCAACTCTCAATTAATTTGTATAGCTCTAGTAACAATCAATTCTTCTAACAACTATGCTCTAATACCAATTGTGATGTCTCAGAATCTAAATTGGAGGAATTATTCTTTTAATCTTTTAATAAATAATAATCAGAGCTATCTAATATTATCTATCAGTAATAAACAGTACAACAAATTCTAAAATTTAAAATATCAATGTACATATCTATATTCATTCCCAAAAAAATCACATATGTACTACTCAGGATCTACATAATTATCGTATAACTATTTGGTCTAGAGTATAAAAGAATAACTAAAAGAAACAGAACCTAAAGAATCATGACCATCCTCACACTCCTGCTCCCATACCCTGACTTGAAATCATTTAACCATATATAATGAGCTTAAAAAGCCCAACAGGTCACCAAAACTTATAACTAAATTCAAAACACAACATAGGAGCAATATGCATGCCAAGAGTCAAATCATAACAGTTGCATTCATATGATCATTGAATTAATGCAAAAATAATAACATTCACATGCAATAGTAATATAATTTAGAAACACTAAAATACTATAGTACAAAAGCTAGTAAAGTAGTAAACTTTTTTTTTAATTTTTTTTTAGCAGTAAACTAGTATAAGTGTCAAATCTATAAAACAATCATCTTATTCGTAATACCAATCAGTAAAGAAATCATATAAAACATCAAATCAAAACATTAGAAAAGATAGTTGAAATCAAATTAATGTAGTAAAATTAAATAAGAGTGTTCACATGTTATCCAATTATTATATATTAGCAATAAATTAGTATCTCATTCTCAAACTCAATATCTCAATCACATGGTCAATAAATTCTATACATCACGTTTTTCGGTAACAAAAATACAAATGTAATTAGAAAATTTTCAAAAATACAAAATCTTTGAAATCAAAAATAGAGTATGGATTCCTTACAGTGAGACAAGCAAATATCCCAACTGGCACGACTAATGAAAATTGCAACGTAGCCTCCAAATATGAGCTTTTTCTTTCTCTCTTCTCTCATTTCCTCTCTTAAATTAATACAAGAAAACTAAAAAGCTTCTTTATTAAAATATCTTAGTGATTTAGTATATTTATAATAATATAATAATCTCATAATCTAATATTAATTTAATATTTAATTAAATTAATTCTTTAGTATAAAATTCGATTAAATAATTTTTGGACTTAAAAATTTATAGATATAAAATAAATCATGTTATTTAAAAAATATTGGTGAAATCAATTTACAAAATGGACACCTAATGGTCCCGAAATTCTCACTTGTATCGACATGTACCAATTCCTTAAGAATTTTCACTAGTATCTAAAAATAATGAAAAAAATCCATGTAAGTAAAATACTTCGATAAAAATACCATGACAATGACAAATTACTATTTGGAGTTATTATGACACCAAAAAAAATGGCAAAATTGAAATATATATTATTATAATATACATTCATATGAAAATACTTAGAAGCTTATTGATAGGGATAAAATAAGAAATATGATATTTGTTAACTCGTGGCTATTTGGAACATGAATAAGTGTGATGTTTGGAAGACATCCTAAAGCTATATTAATAGACCAAGACCCAAAAAGAAAAACTCCATTGTAAAAATTTTTCCTAATACAAATCATAGATTTTGCATCTAGATTTGAAAAAAATCTTACATAATTATGCATGACCATAAACTATATATGCTCCATTAAATTCATCATATAGAAAGTTGTGTTATTATGGTGCACACTAAAAACATATGAATTCATTTTACCTTTTTGACCAACTTACTTTGCAACCATTTAATCATCAGTTTATTACTTGTACCGTGCACTTGTGTAGCCTCATTAGCCAATGCATTTTTTTCTTATAATTGATAATTGTGATACCTCAAGATCTAAATTTGAAAGAATTACATATTTTATCTCTTAATTAATTTACTATATCTTTTAATAACACAGTGGTACAAAGAAGACCAACAAAAGCAATTATAAATCTCTCTTCATCAACTTATAATTTTATATTTATTTTTCAAAATTTATATACAATAATCAAGAATTCATTTCTAATATTAGTCTTTCATGACATTCTTATTGATAACATAATAAAATAATATATATATATATATATATATATATAATAAAATAAAATCTAGAACCTGCTTAGCCTCACTCCATAGGGTCCAGACCCCATACTAAAAATAAGTAAAATCTACAGAGTGAGCTAACAACTCAATAGGTCATTACAACCTATCACTGTAATTAAAGCAAGATAATAGAATCAATGTGCATATAGTCATTCCATCCATATCAATGTAAATATATGGTAGTATCATGTTGCAATTATAATAAGTGATAGTCAATATGAATATTATCAATTAATATGAGCAATGAAAACTAATGTAAGTAATTTAACTTATAATCAATAATCAATATCCACATAAAGGATCAATATGTTATGTAATCAATATGTTCTATCATTCTTGTACCCATGCCCAATATAACACATTAGGTATGTTATGAATCTGTACATATCTATAGTTTATACTTTATTTCAATTTATATGTCATCTTATGTCATTATATATATATATATATATATATATATATGCATTTCATACAACATCAAGTATTAGTGCATATATATTATGTATTTTTATCATATATAATGCAACATGTATATAATATATTTCTTATATAATATATGCCATTGTATCACTCTTATCAATCATATCATTCTTGTCATATGCCTGTATCAGTTATATCTTGTATAATATTTATATTATATTATATTATATCACTTATGTAATTTATCATATATATTTATATAATATTCATATGTAAGTAAGATAGATAGTTGGCTATATGTGGTATTTTTTCTGTTTCAAATATCGCAAGCTCTTGTAATAAAATAAGAATCAATGTCAATCATATCAGTTATGTTGCTAGTATCATATCATAAATCATAAGTCATGTGACTTTCATATAAAAAGTTGTCACCTTCTTTCCATCGGTTGTCATATCATATCGATCAGTCTCCTTATACCTCCCTTTTTCTATTATTTAGGATTACACTATAAACTTTATTTAAAGAAAAGCCTATCAGGACAACTTTTCGTATAGGATAATATGTCTCCAGTTAACTTGAATAAGTCAATGTTTTCTAACCAACCTTTTTCACTTTACACATTTCACATCATGTAAATCATATTAACAAGCATCATATACAAATTATATGCAATAATTATAACATGTAGATATATACAATATGCTCATTAGTATGTATATATTATGCTAAAATGCATGCTTAACTAAATGAATAATAAATTTATGCATATTTAATAGCCCAAACTTTTAACTATCGAGATATTAACCTCTTTGGCCTAAGGATCTCATGATTTTGTCTTGTTAGTGTAACTTCCTCAGGAGGTCACCCATCCTAATATTTATTTGGGATTAACACACTTAACTGTAAAGTTTTTAAATAAAATTCTAATAATTATACCAAAAGGCGCCTCAATGTTTAAGAGTTTAGCTTTTTTTACTTAAGATGTTTCACAATCTCCTCCATTTAAGTAACTGTCATCCTCATCAACATCTTTATATTATAATCATCCACCATACATATATAATTTATAGAGGTGACCCCTACAAGTTTAAGTGATGACTCTTGTCATGTAGCACTTTGTCACATATAAGGGCCAATAAGTGGTTTTCATGACGTAGCACTTTCTCTTATATAATACTTAATTTTTATCTTCCGACTGGTGTATTGTTGTATACCATTTATAAGGGCCCAAATCTTAACTATTTAGATATTATCTGCTTTGGCCTAAAGGCCTCATGGTTTTATCCTATAGGTGTAAATTCCTAAGGGGTTATCCATCTCATGTCTTCTCCGAGATGAGCACACTTAACTACAGAGTTTCTTGATAAAATTTCAATCATTACATCAAAAGGTGTCTCAATGTTTAAGAGTTTAACTTCTTTTACTTAAGGGATTTCACATATATCATGTATTTCATATCCATATGCAGTATAATGGCTCTTGATCATTTTATACTCAATATTATTCAATTTTTTTCAAGGAAAATGATATATATGTAAAACTAACTCGTTAAATCTCAATATAACACAACCAAAATGCTCATAATGATAATATCTATCAAATATTAAATGTTGCACTATGAAAAATCATTAAAAATGAGAGATATTATATTTTTTTATCAATTTTATGAGTAAGACAATAGCAAAAACTAAAAATCATTAAAAACAGACATAGAGTTAAAGTTACCTACGTCGATTATAATACTTTTCACAACTAGATTGATGGACAATACTAGCATAATCTTCTCTTTTTTCCTTCTTTCTATTCCTTTTTCTCCTCTTCTGTCTCTTCTCTCACCCAATTAGGGATTGAATGGGGAGGGAGATGAGGTGGTGAGGGTTTTAATAATAATGGTTTTAGATATTTTATTTAAAATTAAATTAAATTTTAGATCTAACGTTGTAGTGTTCTAGACCCTAACACCACAATAATCCCTAAAATCCTAGAAAACCCTAGAGCTTGTTGGTGCTGCACTCCACAAGCATTGCTCCATGGTGACCACAACAAAATTTTCATATTAATTCACTTCAAAATTTTGGGTTATTATAATAACACCCCCTTGTAACCAATGGTAATACAAAATTCAATAAATGTTCTTTCCCTTTTCTTTGTCTTTTATCTTCTTCATGCAACTTTTATAGTTTATGTTTAGCCACTACATGATAAGAAAATAGTGTAACTACTATTCTTTTGTTATTCCCTTATGTTTCTTGATAATGAGAACCATCAATATTTATGATTCGCTATCCATTTTTTATTAACATTATTGAAGCAACCCAGTGATCATACTAGTTTTGTAAACTCTCACCAATGAAAAATAGCAATGTGGTTATTTCTTGGATCCTAAACTCCATCTATAACAAAATATCTATAAGCATTATATATTTCAAATCTACTTATGAAATTTGGGAAGATCTTAAAGACCAGTTTTATCAAAGTGATGGTCCAAAGATTTTTCAAATTCATCGTGATTTGATCAACCTCAAACTATATTAATACATAAATTACTAGACTTGAGATCTTATGGGAAGAACTGAGCAATTATAGACCTTTCTCATAAATCTTAATGATTTTTATACCAATTATAATATCAAATCCTTCTAATAGATCCTCTACCACTTTTAAATCTTAAGTTTTCTTTAATCAATCAAGAATATGTGAGCTCCAAAAATTTGCGCCCTAGCCTCTCTGCAGCCTCTATCTTGCTGTCGAGTCATTGAGGAGAGTTTTAACATTTATATTCCAAGGAAAATTTTCAAAAGATATATTTAGTTTTGAATAAGATAGTGCATATAGATTTCTCCCTCATTTTGTGAGGACTTTATGATTTGTGTTCAGGTTTCTTGTAGGGTCAAGCCCCTATAGTTAATCACTCCTCCTAGTAACGAGAGAGGACTTTCAATTAAGACTAGTCGTAAAAAAGATACATAGTATTCAATTTATAGTAGTAGTATGTTTGGGTATATAAAAAATTAATATTTAAAATAAAAAATTCACCACCTTACACGTAAAGAAAATAGTGAAGGGAAGTGATGCACATTGATTCATTGCTCAATAATTTAACATCGTTGGTGAACATACAGACTCTAACCATGATCATAATTTAATGACGCCATTTGACGGCAAAACCACTCAATTAGAGGGTTCGGGTCATAACAGTTTACCTATGGTGCCATTCGGCAGTGAAACCACCAATTAGAGGACACGTGCCACATCTTTACTAATAAAAGATATATTGAGAATGAATCTTAATGATATTATTGACTAGATATTTTCTTTTTATGAGCTAAAGTGATTTTATATTTGTTTATCTCGGCAAATTATTGCGGAGGGTGAATGGATATTTTGCTTTAAGCATTTAGCCATTTTATTTTAATTTTAAATATTTTATATTTTGATAAATTTTGAGTTTTAAATTTTCTTGAGAATTTAGAAGGTATTTTTAATGCTTGAGGTCCCCTCCAGTTGAGATTTTTTATCAATTCGGCCATCCTCAAGATTTTGTTTGGGTAATCTTACTTTATTAATCAGGCCTTATCAACTTTGTCTACTTAGATCATATCCATTGTCATTTACATGCCATTATTAATGAATCTTTCTTATAATAGACCTTAAAGACTTAATATGAACGTATGAAATAAATATCTCAGTCGGCATTGTGATTGTACATTTATTTGACGGTTTTAGCCGTGTCAACTCCTATCTATTCATATTGAAAGATCAGGATCAAACTAAAGTTCATTTTTTGACCCATGAAGTATCCTCAAACATCACGTATGTGCGTACATCATGCTCATCAAGGTTCATTTGGGTATTTAATTACATGTTTGTATATATATTGCCATATGTATTTGTTCATGCTTAGTTATAATGCGTGATATTTTTACTTGTAAATACAATACTGAATGATATGCTTGAATCAAATTCTCTACTTATTGCAAATAATGTAGAAGGGTGTCTTAAAATATTTGATATCAACCAGCTATGTGAATGATTATTATTTAAATGTGTGTATATCATGTTCATTAAGGTTCATGTGAGTATTTAATTATATGTTTGTATGTATATTGACATATGTATTTGTTCATGCTTAGTTATAATGCATGATATTTTTACTTGCAAATACAATATTGAATGACATGCTTTAATGAAATCCTCTGCTTATTGAAAATAATGTAGAAGGGCGTCTTAAAATCTTTAATATTAACCGGCTATGTGAATGATTATTATTTGAATGTGCACATTATTCTATTTGAAAGCTTGTAAGTGCTTTCTATCCACTTATACAATTGTTGCGGATCCAGATGACATATTTAGTAGTGCATTAGATTTAATTTGTCATGCATTGATAGTGCAATTAGGCTCATTTTTTAGTTCTGGAAGCTGCTATTTTTCATTAAGCTTGTGGAAATATACTTCAACCTACAACTGAGTTGTGTAGTGCGTCAGGGACCTCATACATATTGCTTACAATAAGCTGATTTATTTAGTGTGACAGCATGGCGACACAAATTTACTATTTCAGCTTATCAGTGGCATACATTTTTACTACAAATATAATAACCCTTATTTTGACCAAGATAAATAATTTTTTCTAGAGTCAATTTAACTCCAAATCTTAAATCATCTTCTCCATAACATTATTATTATTATAATATTTTACTTGCACAAATATTTTTGTAATTTTTGGGCATTGTGAAAAATCCTTAAGAAATTGGTACATATTTTTTTTAAATAAAATGATTAATTTTATGGATAATTTTCTATAGCTTTTTAAGCCTAATATGATTTATATGAATTTTATAGTATAAAATTAATTAAATTAAATATTATATTAATATTTTATTATAAATATCTTAAGTCAGTAATAGGTTTTATTAAAAATTCTTTAATTTTTTTTTCTCTCATGCAATCTGATAAAAGAGAGCTTATAGGAAAAAAAAGTGAAATTTAAGGAGAGAAAGAAAAAGCTTGGGTTTGGAGGTCGCTGAGTGATTTTTGTCTATCGAGCCTATTAGGAAAATTATTCGTCTCGCTGTAAGAAACCTTTAACGTATTTCTAATTTCAAAGATTTTGTGTTTTGGTATTTTTTATCAAATTTATATTTTTGATACTAAAAATATGAATATTTTTTTATTGAAAAAATTTTCATCGCGTAACTTTTTATATGTTATAGAGATTGATATTATGAACATTTTGAGTATTTATTTGAGATTTTTCACCGAGTAAATTTTAAAAAAATATTTTTTACCTACTCAAAATTTTTTTAATGTTTATAAATAGTGATTTAGTTTAACTAAAGCTTTAGAATATTATTTTATTCAATATCATGTAATTTTATTAAATTTTGAAAATATAAATTTTTGCTCAATATGAATTTTGTTTTCTACCGTCAGGACATTTTGACATTTTTTTAATTAAGCTCAATTATGATTTATTTATTGTAATGCATTAAAAATGAATGTGGACATGTGATTGAGATTACTGTTATAATGTTATTATGATAATGTGTGTGTAAAAGATATGTAAAGACTTGTTAACTCATTTGTTGAAGATTGGTTGATATTTATAGGATGGTGGGCCAACATAATTTCTTTTAAATACTGTGATTTTATATTATCATCTACTGATTTATGTCATACTGATTAAGATTTATAAGAAGATGATTACTGTGCTAACAGACAAAGAGTGACGACTCTGTTTACTGAGACAATACTTTATTGATATTGATACAATACTAAAAAACATCGTGATAGCCATGACTTCTTACTTGTTTAGTGTAACTATTGAAATGCATATTATTGAGGCATTATTCTTATTATTCTACTCATAGAAAAAGACCATTCCTAGTCTTTAATCGATTGGAATTGAGTACAAGAAATAGAAGATATTCAGACAAGTTTTTTTTATCACTGTATGGATTTAGTGTTATTGCATTATTCATCTGCTCCTACCATTTAATTATTATTGTTACTGATTCAGATATTGATATTAAGCTTGTGATATACTGAGCATGTGATATATATGATTTAATGAGCATGTGATTGAAATATTTAGCTTGTGATTGAGATACTAATTTAATGTTGATCTAGAATAAATGGATAGCACATGTACACTTATATGATTTTATTGCATTGACATGATTTTGATAGTCTTTTTTGATATTTTAATTTGATAGTTTATATAATTTCTATACTAATTGATATTATAGATATGATGTTTGCTTATAGATTTTATACTTAAATTGATTTACTATTTTATTGACTTACGTACTATATTGTTTTATTATTTATAGATTATACTCCTACTTCGCATATGAATTTTACTATTTCTATAATAATTTATTAATCATATAAATGTAACTATTATGATATAATTGTTGGCATGCATATTGCTCCTTTGCGTACTTTGAATTCAATTGTAGGTTTTGATGATCTACTAGGCTTTTTAAGCTTATTATATATGGTTAAAAGATTTTAGGTCAGGGCATGGGAGAATGAGTGTGAGGCTGGTTATGATTCTTTAGATTTTTTATTTTTCTTTTGTTCTCAGGATAAAATAATTATAATATGATTGTATATATCATGTGTATTGTATATAATTTTGGAAATGAATATAGATGTGTACATTGATATTTTATAGAATCTATTTTATTATTTATTACTAAAAGATGATATTAGATAGCTCTGATTATTATTTATTAAATGATTAAAAGAATAATTCTTCCAAATTATATTATGGAGCAACACAACGAATCCCTTACTTTTGCTTACATGTGAATTTTAGCGTTTGGAAATTTTGTTGAATTTTTTCATGGGTAGTACATCGTCAATAGACGTTCAAAAGTAATATGTTGTTGAATGCAAATGGAATGCATTCAACATATATTTTTCTTGTAGGAGGGACTACCATGCGTATGGAAATATTTTTAGTGGCAATTGCTTGCAAGCAAGTTGTTGATCATTTGTTATTCTTTTAACACTGCTCTTGGTCCAGTGCTAAGTATTTAAGAACTAATAGCTGTTGCATCATGTTCAACGTATATCTTCCAATATTGCTTGCAGTTGCCTACATCTATCACAGCTCTTCTATATTTTATGGTGGATAGTATGCAATGTGTATGGTGAGTTTCCTAGAGTTGCTTATGAGCATGCAACTAAATTCTCTATTGTTGTGATATTACTATTTATAGGTAGGTCATTGTACGCTTTGCAAGACTTTTATCGTCACCTCTTTAAATCATAGGCCAACCATTATGTGTCTGATGAGTTTCCTACAGTGGCTGGTAGAAGCTCGTATTCATCATGTATATGCTACTTCTAAGGGTAGACAGTATGCCGCGCTCACTGCAATCCTCTCATTCATGTTTGCAAAATTTCTACTCATGTTGTCATATTTGTTGTAGAGGTTCTATGCACACTTGCCGATAGTATGAATTCTTAGCATATTAATTAGCATTGCTTGTAGCTTTATTCAATATATTTGCTTGCATGCTACTGTTGGCTGCCAATGTAGCTACATTCATTATTGATTCTCCCTATGCACATTGATTGGCGAGTTACTACATATACCTGCATACTAGCTTTGTGTTCATAGGAGAGTTCCGTATGCATTTGCAATGCCCATTGACATTGATTAAGGGAAAACAGTTGCATTCATAACTTATCCACAGTTATTTCTCACAAGCATATTAGTGTATTCATTTATATGTAACAATGTGTATGTTTATTAGAACTTATCACATTCACAATTTGTCCAATATTGTTGCTTACTAGTGGATTAATGTATTTATTTGTGAGCTGCTTGATTGTTTAGCATAGGGAAACTACTACCCTCATTTTATGTTTATGATTTTTGCCTGTAATTGGGGATTACTACATTTGGTCGCATGACTGATGTTAATATTACACATCAGTTTCCTAGCACTCTCTTGCTTAGAATGTATGGTAAGTGTCGGGCGACACCACTTCCATGGTTCTTCAATCTGATCTCGCTATGAAGAGTGTGCAAGGGTATTCAAGGTAACTATTTGAAAATGCAAGTTTCCTTGCAGGCAAGATGCCACATATACGAGTGTATAGGGTTGTCCCCATCACACTAAGAAGAGCGTGCATAGGGCCTACTTGCCTAGCATCAAGTGCCACACATGGCTCTCTCCCACCATGTTACGAAGAGTGTGTATGGGTGGTCCCTCGACATGCTATGAGCGCCAAAAGTAGGATTTGAGGGCTTTTTGAGTTCGGAGTATTATACCTTGATATGCGAAATGATAATGATGTTGAGATCATGAGGGCTGAAACACAAAATCACTTTCTTATCTCCCTTTTTTATTGCTTTTCTATTTTTTTTTTTCATAAATACATTTATTTATAATATAAACATGGAGAGAGAAAGAAAAAATTAGAGAGAAGAGAGATATATGGTAAGCTTATTGATTAGTGGAGTTGTTGTTTATGTGGGTTATTACACATACAGAGAGTCGTTAGGTTGGTTTTGAGTGTAGGAGATGGAGCATCTTCTGTTTGATAAGAGGGAAGAAGTCTTGGAATTTTAGGTTAGTTATAGTGGGAGAAGTTGATAAGAACTATTACAAAAGAAACTTGAATTGAATGTAGTTTCACGTGTAAGGATTTTGAACATTCGACTTCGGCAGTGAAGAGGTTAGTTGGAGACTTCGGATGGATGTTGGGGCATGAAGGAGTAGCTGGGTCTTGAGCTGAGAGGGGTTCGGGTAGAGGAGAGCTGAAGTGCAAGGAGAGAGGTTTTGGGATTTTTGTGAGAAGAGCAGTAGAACATGGAGCTGGGCTCAGCTAAGAGAGTTGGGAAGACTTGTGTATGTGGCAAAATTATTACAGGTGGTCATCAAAAGTCAATCAGGTCGTACGACATCACCAATTTACTATGTATCGTTAATGTGTACCGCTATATATTAGGTGATGTGGCACATCCTGATTAGCCTATGAACGATATTGTGACTGCACGTAATAATTTCTTGTGTATCTGAGGACAAGGTTGATACATATGTTTTTTATTAGGAATTACATGGGAAGTACATGCAAGGACACGCATAGGTATGTGACATGCAAGAGTAAATTTGGATAATTACATATGACATATCTAAAGTGGTGTAGATAGTTAAGATAAAATATCTTAACATTACAAATGAGTTTGGATTTATTTTGTTTTTACAAATTGTTATTATTATATTATTAGTTAAGATTGAATTGTCCATCATCTATGGAATTTGGACACATGTATAAGAAATGATATTGAACTAATATTTATAATAATAAATTAATTGTTAGTTATTTTATTATATTAAGTGAAATACATATGTATGATAATGAACACATCATTTGGTACATAAAATTTATTTATAGATTATTGCAAGGTCATCGGAAGTAATCATTGATGTGGCATCATCAATTATCCCATGGGATCTTCTCATATCACCATCCTACGAGGGAAGAAGATAGTTATATAATCTAGTAGAAATTAAGAATGATTAGAAGGAAAAAACCTCTACCTTCTGTGCTTTATCTTTATTGTGTCTTGGAATATTCGTGGTGGTAGATAATTATAAAATTTAATGTCTTAGCTTTTTACAAAGATCCAACACATAAGCAGATAAAAGAGATGGTGTAGCATTCATAAGAGACACCTGAATTTTTACGTGAAAGCTCTTAAAAGGGGGGGGGGGGATCATAGGGCCTGGCCTAGTTTGATTGAATCCATTATTATTTGCAATCGATTACAAATGAGGTCCTTCCTTGGGGGGAAGGCCTTGGGTTGATGCATCCAATATACATCATATTACATGTTGGGAATTGTAAGAATTAGTATTGAAATGTTCGTTTAGTCGGCAAACCAATAGTCGGCGGGTGATAGAGGTCGGAAAGACCGTAGTCTGGTGATGGTGGTTGGAAGGATCCTTATCTAGTGAGGGAGGTCGGAAGGACCATAGTCGGGTGGAGATAATGGTCAGAAAGACCGTTGTCTGGTGAGGGAGGTTAGAAGGACCATGGTCGGCGGGAGACAGTGGTCAGAAAGATCGTTATCTATCGATGGAGGTTGGAAGGACCATACTAGGTGATAGAGGTTAAAAGGATCATATTCAATAGGATAAAGGGATCATAAAGACTATTATTTGGTGATGAAGGTTGGAAGGACCGTAGTAGGCAACGAAGGTCGAAAGGACCATAATTGATAGGAGATAGGGGACAGAAAAATTATTGTCTGGCTATGGAGATCAGAAGGACTATAGTAGGCGATAGAGGTCAGAAAGATCATAATCGGTAGGAGTTAGGGATTAGAAAGACTGTCATCTAGTGATGGAGGTTTGAAGGATCATAGTCGGTAGGAGATAGGGGTCAGAAAGACCATTATCTGGTGATGGAGGTCGGAAGGACCGTAGTAGGCGATAGAGGTTGGAAGGACCGTAATTGGCAGGAGAAAAGGGTCAGAAAGATCGTAGTTGTAAAGTGGTAGTCCGACAGAAGTTTGAGCATTATTCAGTGGTCTGGAAGAACTCTAACTTTTATCGGTGGTCCGATGAAAGTTTGGGCCTCAGTCTGTAGTCAGGTGGTGGTCCAGAGGAACTCCAGTGTCGGGCGGTGGTTAATTAGAAGTCCAGCATCGCGTGGTGGTCCTAACAGAAGTCCAACGTCAGGCGGTGCTTCAACGGAAGTCCGATGTCAGGTGGTGGTCCTAATGGAAGTCCAACATTAGGTAGTGGTCCAATGGAACTCCTGCATCAGGTGGTGGTTTGGCAGAGTTCTGACATCGGGTGATGGTTCGATAGAATTCTGGCGTCGAGTGGTGGTCCTGATAGAAGTCCAGCGTAAGGAGGTGGTCCGATGGAACTCCGACATTGGGCGATGGTCCTAACAGAAATCCGAAGTCTGGTGGTGGTCTAGCGTCAGGCGGTGGTCCTGACGAAAGTTCGGCATCAGGCGGTGGTCCAGTGGAAGTCCGGTTTCAAGCAGTGGTCCTAACAGAACTTCGACTTCAGGTAGTGGTCCGGTGGAACTCTGGTGTTGGGCAGTCGTCCGACAGAACTCCAGCATCGGGTGGTGGTCTAACAAAACTCCGACATCAATTGGTGGTCCTGACGGAAGTCCGACATCAAGCGGTGGTCCGGTGAAAGTCCGGTATCAAATGGTGGTTCAGTGGAACTCCTATGTCAGGTGGTGGCCTGGAAGAACTCCGGTATTAGGTGGTGGTCTGGAAAAAACATCGATGTCAGGTGGAGGTCCAACAAAACACATGCGTTGGGCGGTTATCTGGAACCAGTCTGGGCGGTGGTTGAGGAGGAGCAAGAAGGAAAGAGCGATCTTCGATCTCTCTCTTGATTCCTTTATTAGGAGGGGGTCCCCTTTCATGAGAAAGGGGGCTATATTTATAGATTTTCTAGAGTGGTGTGATTTGTAAATACATGGAAGATCAAGGGTAAGTTGGAGTAGTTTGGATGGACGACCGATGTTGAATCTCTTATCATAGACAGTTTACTGGACATTTGAATGTCTTAGTGATTTCAAAATTCAGTGACCTTGGGCTCATTGGATTTGTCTCGTTGAGTCGCCCTTCTAAAACTTCTTAACCTCCTAAATCTCATTCTCAAATTAATACCAACCTTTGGCTAACTCAGGTTATGTTTCTCATCCTAAACCTAAATTGCAATCTTCTCATCCTTATGAAGTTATGGATTTACGACAAGATATTTTGTCTTATGAACCTGTTAATATGAAAGCTTTTGTTTCTTTACCGGTATTTCAATGTTTGGAGGAGCAGGTGGTGGAAACATAGGTAGGTGATTCTTCTTTAAGTTTCCAAATAAAGAAAATGCTTTGCCACAGGATATTGCTAATGTGCAACCTGTTTTTAAGGTTCCCTTGGCATCTGGTAAGTCTACTAGATCCAAAAATGCTAAAAGGCAGTAAGTTCAAATACTAAGCATTAAATTTTTTTTTCCTAATATAGTTTTATGAAATGTTAGTGGTTTTAATCATTTAGATAGAGTTAATGCCTACAAAAATATTTTTAATAAATTTGTAGTAGATTGCTTTTGTATTCTTGAAGCTAAGATTAAACTGAATCAGATTGAGGATCCTTGGTTTGATGCTAAGCATAAAATGTTTCAACTAGAAGAAAGTTGCAATAATTTTAATTTCTCTAATTCTGCTAGGATTTGGTTGAAACGGAATATGTTTTGTGTTTCTTTTCAATAACATTCTTACTACTAATCAATTCATTCATGGCTCTATAAAATTGGTTCATCTTCTCCTATTTTTAGTATTGCTATTTATTCTTCGAATTTGGCGGTTAAAAGAATTTCGCTTTGGCAGGACACTCTTAATTTAGCAAGTAATTTGTCTTCTCATTGGATTTTATTAGGGGATTTTAATTGTTGTAGATTGTAGATTTACAAATGAGAAATAGGTGGTAATTTTCTCCCTAGTTCCAAATTATGTGATTCTAATAATTTTATTTTAATATTGGACTTGAAGATTTTTTCTTTTGTTGGACAATTTTTTTACTTGGTTTAATTAGCGTGGCGATTCTCCTATTCATGTTAAGTTTGATAATGGTTTAGTTAGTATTTTTTGGCTGAATTTACTTCCTTATTCTTATTATCATGTGGATAATCCTATGTATTCTGATTATTCTCCTCTTATTATATGTAATAAAAGCTTTGTACCTTGTAGTAATAGATTTCTTTTAAAAAATTTTGGGGTAAGAAGCCACAATTCTGGGATTTACTTATTGATGTCATTGCTAAGGTTCCTATTGGTAATCATGTTAATAATATTTATTTTAGATTGTGCAATCTCAAAAGTTTGATTAAGAAACAATCTTGAGTTTCTTCTAAGCATGCTACAAATAATATTGAGTCTCTTCAAAAACTTCAAGATTGCTTACTAAAGAAAATTAAGGATAATCTTTTGGAACATAATCTTAATCTGGCCCTTAGTTAAAGAGGTTAATGGGCTTCTTAGTTATAATTTTTCTTTATGGTCCTTTTGGATTATTTGGAGAGCAAAAGCAAAATGGCTTTCTTGTGGAGAAGATGACTTAGGTATTCTTTATTATAAAATTCATTGTAGACAAAATAAGAATAATATTTAGGTTATGTTTTCTCCTAATGGTTTTATTTATGATCCAAGAAGTATTTCTAAGGCATTTGTGAATCATTTTAAGAATTTCTCTAATTCTCCTAAACCGATTTCTGCTTCTTCCTTTTGCATTCCGGTTGGTAAGAGTATTCCCGATGTTCTTATTGCTGTTATAATTGCCCCTATTACTTTTGATAAGATAAAAAGGTGGTTTTTTTTTGCCCTACTTTACTACAAATCCTAATTGTTTTACCTTTTAGTTTTTTAAGAACACTTGGGGTATTCTGGGAACTTATTTTTGTAAAGCGGTTCTGCATTTCTTTAAAATTAGGTATATGTCCAGGGTTGTTAAAGCCACTTCTATTGCTCTTACTCTTAAGCATGTTAATAATGCCTCTCAAGTTTCTAATTTTAGGTCTATTTCCTTACGTAATGTCTTTTATAAAACTGTGTCAAAAATTTTGGCTGATAGAATACAGGGTGTTATGCCTTTTATTGCTCACTATAGTCAATCTTGTTTTATTAAAAAGATGATATTTATTGATAATATTATCCTTGTTTTTAAATTATTAAGAGATTTTAACTGCTCGGGTAAAGAAAAATTTATGTGTGCAAAATTGGATATTCATAAGGCTTTTGATATTGTCTCTAGAGACTTCCTATTTCATATATTGTCTTAGAAAGGTTTTCCTTGGATTTTTATTTCTTATATTAAAGGGTGTATTGAAAATATTTTCTTCTCGATTGTGTTTAATGATTTTCTTAATGGTTTCTTTAGTTCTCCTTATCTTTTTTGCATAGCTATGGATGCTTTATCTAATCTTTTAGAAGGCAAGTCTCATATTATGAATTTTGAGGGGATTAATTCTGGTGAGAATTTTATCTCCCATTTATTATATTCGAATGATGTTCATATTTTTGGGAAAGCTTCTATTCTAATGCTGAAAAGTTAAAAGATATTTTGGATTACTTTTCTAAGTTGTTTGGATTGCTTGTTAATCAATTTAAGAGCTCTATCATTTTCTCTAAAAGTTGTTCTATTTCCAATGATATTGGTCAGATTTTAAGAATTTCTACTTCTCAAAATACTTTGAGATATTTAGGGCTGCATATCTCTTATAAAAAGTTTACTTTGATGAATTTTCAGCCATTACTTAATAATATTATGACTCTTCTTGCTGTGTAGAAAGCTTAGATTCTCTCTTTTTTTTAGGAAGGGTTCAATTTATAATTTTCAATACTAGTAATATTGTTTCTTATTGGATTAAGGGGCTTCTTTGCCTAAAGCTTGTTTTAAATTTATGAAAAAAGCTTGATCCAATTTCCTCTTCTATGGGGAATCTTTTGTTAAGAAAATTCATATGTTTGCTTGGTAAGAGGTATGTAAGTCAAAAAAAGTTGGGGAACTTGGTATTCCAGATCTTAATGCTTTTAATTTTTCTTTTAGCTGCTCTCTTATCTGGCATATTATAAATTGTACTTGTCTTTTAGCTTCTTAGGTTAAATACGAGTACATTTCTTTTTGGATGCCTTGTTCTCAAAAGGATTCAAAATTTTTGAAGGAGATCTATAATATTTCTAGAGATATTAAATGTAAGATTAATTTCAATATTTCTCCTAATTGTTCGTTATCTCTTTATTGAGATCCTTGATTTAGAGGAAGAGCTCTTCAAGAGTTGAAGGATTTCATTCCATACAATTTGATCAATAAGAGTAATTTTGGTGATTGGATTTTAGATGATTGCTAGGATTTCGCTGATAATATTCCTTCTAATATCACTACATCTACTTCGATTATTTTTATAATTAATTAGAGAGTTCCTAACATTTTATGGGCTAGAGTGCAATATCATTCTTATAAGATTTCTATGATAATTTTACGAGAGTGGAATGATACTTTTATATTTTGCATAAAAGGTATGCAATGAGATTTTATTGCTTTGCTTGGATGGCTATTTTGATTGGTTTGAAAATAGTTGATTTGCTTGCTAAAAGGAATTTGAATGTTCCTT
Source organism: Dendrobium huoshanense (assembly GCA_016618105.1). Taxonomy (NCBI): domain Eukaryota; kingdom Viridiplantae; phylum Streptophyta; class Magnoliopsida; order Asparagales; family Orchidaceae; genus Dendrobium; species Dendrobium huoshanense. The sequence goes on along the minus strand of CM028360.1, from coordinate 47,788,472 downwards.
TAAACTGTAGCCTTTATTCTAAGGCTAAAGAAAGTCACAAGCATATGTTCTTTGAATGTGACTTTTCTTTTTTGCATTATTCTAAATTTGTGCATGGATTGAGTTATTTTATGCTTAAGCCTACTTTAATTCAAGCTCTTAATTTTATTTAGGCCTCTAATTAGGATTCGAATTCTAAATTCTTGTTCTTCCTTATTTTTTATTATTCTATTTATTTTATTTAGAGAGAAAGAAATTATTGTGGATCTCCGAAAAGATCCACTACAGAGGGCAGAGGGTATATGACCGCACTATTCCGAGGGATAGAAACGATCACAGGCCTCCGCGCTCTTAGCAAGCGGGCCAATGGAAAGGAAGATTAGATCGTACACACGACTAAACATTGAGGGTAATGACTCTCGACAGCGCACCCCGACGAGTAGTAATATATACGACCTGATCATAACAACAGGTTTCCCCTACCTGATACATCAGCTCGAGTGAGATTTATTTAATAGTGGAGTTCCGTTTCTCATGGGCGAAAGCCTCCGTGGTTAATTACATCTCAAACCTGAGATTTGAGAAAACTCTTGATTAAAGATCAGACATTATTTTTCCCAAATAAGGGATTGCCACTAAAGGGAGACTAGAAAGTTCCTTCTCAAAGGGAAAGAAGGGATCAAGTGGCTTAGTCAACATGCACGGTTCATCTCAGCATCCGGAGCGACTAAGACACCGAGAAGAGGTCAGAGAAAAGAATTCATGCACTCAAAGCATGCAGAGAGAAATAATGGAAGTGGCGTCATCCATGTGATGCGAATAGGCGGAATTTACAGTCCCTGAAGAAAAGGAACTTACCCATTATTTAGGTCTACTACGAGACACCCAATATAGTATCCTTGAATCATAGATCTAAGATGAGTTTAGTGTTCTACCCAACACTAACACCCATGTCCTAACTAATGCACCTGAGCTTATATCATATATGAAAAGGAAAGCTAGCTAACCACCTATGCGCATAAAATTCATGCTATCCGATATTTATCTAGGATGGGTGGGTAGGCAAGTTTTTTGAAGTAGGGCCAACATCTAGAGAGTTTCCTTATTGACCTCGAACTTATGTAGGGTAAATGCTCTTAGAGATAATGTAATTAAAATTTTAATTTGATGAGTTTCTAATGCAATACATGCTAGTTTGAAAGGTTAAAATCAGGTATGTTTGAGATTTTAAAAATAGACTTATAAAAATAAATTTTTAGAAGAGACTAGGCTTCCCCTGGTCCGGCACCTCATCCTAGATTATCCATACTCTACCAACAAGCGGGGAAGTGTCTTATAGAAGGAGAGAGAAAATGCATTAATATGCATGCGACTTCGAATTATTTTGGCTATTCCCTAGGTTGTTAAGTTTATGTATTATGTAAGTCTTAAAATATTAATTTTTAATTATGAGTAGAAAATTATTTTTTAGTCCTTAAGGAGCCTAGCGAAAATCCGGCCAAGCACATACAAGAAAGAAACCTAAAATATGTAATTTCTAATGAGCACACAAAATAAACACATCAATATAAATCCATAAAGTATAGAAAAGTAAAGTCCATGGCAAGTGTCGTATAAATATAACCCATGGTCTGCATAAATTTAATGGTGACCAGGCCCCACCATCAACAACTTGAATTATAATCCTACTAAATGATACAAGTCTTAAAAGTAAGTCATTTCATCTTTGAGTCTTCATCTTCAAGTGGATTATCCTTCTCCGGATCACCTCCCTTTGGATCGTCTCCTTCGGCCTCTATATAATTCGTCTTCTAGAAAGGGTACCCAAATAACTAAGAAACTTCTTATAAAGAGTCTTTCTTTTTTTCTTTGGATACCGAGTATTTGAAACATCTCACCTTTAAATACTTTCACAACTCGATAATAATTACAATAAATTACATTTATAAAGGAAAATCTAGACTCAAACTCCAGCATGATTATCCTAATAAAAATTATGAGTAGTTTATATATCACATCCCAAGCAGTTAATATTTTGTGCAGAAAAGGTAAACACATTTGGCCATACTCTTTTAATTTTAAAGGGGGCTAAGTAGTCTCTGGAGCGTCTATAGAAAATATTGTTAGTATTAAAGCTTTAATGATTAATGCCCCTTTATTTTAGCGCTGCATGAGCGTGGCCACATGCATAAGAATGGATTAGTAGCAAAAGCGCCCCTAGCCCATGGGTAATCTAATGCACAAATCACATCACAATTAAAGTATATAAAACACATCAATAAAATAAATAATCATCATCAGAAATCAATTAAAGCAAACAACACATGTGCTACACACAATTGCATCACAGAAAGTATAAAAAGTAAAACACCAACCCTAATCTTAGATCTAGAAGTGGTGCCCTAGCAAACAATTCTATATGTATGTAGTAGGTTTGTGTGGCTTTGGATAGATCCTAAGTAAGGTAGTTAGTTCAAGTTGTCTCGAGTTCAAGTTTGTTGAAGGTCAAAAAGAGAAATTTTGATTAAAGTTTAAGTATTAATGGATTAGGGTCTATTTTAGTTTATAGATCTATTTTAATATTTATAGTAGTAATCTTGGAAGTTTAAGTTGCATTAGCTGATTTTAGAAGGTCCGGGATCCTCCTATGCGCTAGGCTAAGGGTGGTCTAAAAGGTTATTATTGGAAACATGCTAGGTTTTGGAGGTTCTAGTATTTTAATTAAATATTAAGCCTTAAGGAAAGTAGTTAGGCTTTGAGTTTTCTAGATTTGGAGTTTTTTAGGCTAAATTATGAATTTTAGAAGTTTTGGGTAATGATCAGATTACCGAAATTATTTAATTAGAGGTGTTTAGGGCTTTTGATCCAAATCAATTCCAAACCTCTTGGAATCAACCCAAAGGCAAGAAATGACCTAAGAAGTTGTTCCTAAGTTTTTGAGGAAAATTTGAAATTTTAATAAATTTTAATTATTTAATTAAGGCAAAAAGGTAATTTTTGATTATAGTAAAATTAAGGCTCAGATTGAAGTCTAATTAAGGGGGCCCAAATTATATAAGATTAAGGATTAAAATCTAAAAAGTTTGAGGTATTACAAGTAATTTTTTTAGTTAAAATGAATTTATTAGAATGTTTTGAAGTTAATGGGGCCTAATTAACAAGTAAATTAAAGTTTGTTAATTAAGGGGTCTAAAAGCTCCTTAAAAATTCTTAGAAAATTCTAGGAGGTTTAGGATATCACTAAGTTTAAATATTGAAAGTTTCATATTAATTGAGGATCTATCATAGCTCATAGAATTTTTCTAAGTTTACTAGATGGGTCAATTATTATCTTTAGGGTGTCACTACATTAAATAGGTTTAAATCAAGTGTTTTAGACTAACCCTTAGGATAACATGAATGGAATACATAAAAAATAGAAAACACACCATTCCTAAGATCTAGGAGGGCCTAAACTAGGTGCCAGTGCATCCTACACATGTAAGAGATGATAAAAATAGTAATTAAGCATGTTTTATGATGTGATTAGTGGATGATTAGAACTCAACCACCAACTAATCTACCCCCGCCCTATGAATGCTATCCTTATGCATAGATCAATGTTTAAAATTTTATGAAATGGATCGTCATAAAATTAGGAGATTTAAGATATATGTAATTTTAAAATAATTTAAAATACATATATTAATTAAGTAAATTTAAAAAAAATAATGTAATTCAAAATAATTTAATGTAAATAAGTACATAAATATATGTGAGATCCACTGGTCACCCAAATGAAGTTTCAAAATAATTTAAAAATAATTTTTAATTTGAAAATAATTAACATATTATATATTTAAATAATAGTCAAATAATAAAAGTAATTACATGGTGCAAAAATAAATCAGAAAAAATAATTTTTAGTATATGAAAATATTTTAAATGAAAATACCATTTTTTGAAAAGTTTAAGGTATTATACGCGAAAACATATTTAAAACGAATTTTTGAATTTTAAAGTCATTAAAAGGTGTTTAAAATAGTTAGTGTTTAAAAGCAATTATTGAATTAGGTTAAATTAAGCATTAAAGTTTCTGAAATTAAAATAATTCAACAGAAAAAAATAGTTTTCTTTTGGATTTGGAAGGTAATTTAATTTTTAAATAATTAATTATTAAATAATCATTTAAATAATTATCTATTTAAAAAAAATACTTAAAAAATAATAAGAAATTTTTTATTAATTTAAAACTAAATAACCAAGCATAGCCTCTAGTTTTTAAGGATAAAATAGGAACATATTAATTATTATATAAGTAATTATCATTATCAAATATTAATTATATAACTTAAATGATTTACGTGATTAAAATTTATTTGAAAACTCAAAATATATCTTAAAAATAATTTAATATCAAATTATTATGTTTTAAACTAATTAGTTAATTATTTAAAGTATTTTAATGAAAAAAGTTGAATTTAAAATGATATTTAATATAATATTATTTTAATATTTAAAATAATCATTTTTAAAATAATTTAAAATATATAATAAAATTTAAAGGAATTTTAATTTTAAATTAATTATGATAAAGTTTTGGTATAAAGTACATATATAAAATACATGATTTTTAGATTTTTAAATATTTTAAATTAATTTTTAAAGAAAATCTGATTCTAAAATGATTTTTAAAATAATTAAAACATTTATTTTAATTAAATATGATGACAACATACGTGGCATCCATTGATTGGTGGATTCAAACTGCGGTGGTGGCACACAATCATTGGCAATGATTGGTGCTTCCATTAATCATTGCCAAATGATTACTAAAATGGTGGGGTCCACGTGATTTTATTAATCCGCATCAGTGAGAATCGAATGTTGTCCGATCTAGCGCGGTTCAAAACGGATGGTGGTGATTACGTTGGATGGGACAATTAACCGTGGGATCGAGCCCTAAGGCTGATCCGAACCACGGAGAGTCCAAATCACATCCATTAATCGCGGGATCATCATGCCTGATTTATCTCTGGCAAATGAAGAGCGGAATCCAAACCCTTATGGTGTTTCTTGCTTCGTTCCCTTGATCAGATGAACCAATTAAGATGAAATTTTAAACATGTGATGTACACATGAAGAGCATTTATGGGGAACAAAAACTGTGTTCTAAAACACACTATACATGAAGTTATTTAATCCTATATGTAGTGACCTAGGTTAAGGGTTTTTGGGGAATCTCATCATTTGATCTTTTGGATATTGACACCGTTGAGATTGTAGATTGTCCTCGTACAAGTTCCTAGTTGAAACCATGTCCAAATGAGCTATGGATCGAGCTAAGGAAGCCTTGGAGGTCCTTAGGCTCGGTTCACCAAAGATTTCGCCAGTGGTGAGGTGTTAACGGCGAGCTTGGCTTGCAGATGTGGAGGAAGGGTTAGGGAAATTCTCACACGAAGTCTCATAGCTTTTGGAGGCTTAAAGAGGGAGAAATTGTCAAAAGATCCCTAAAAGAAACCCTAGCATTCCTATTTATAATTCCAGACCTATGATCAAGAATCTAGATCTCTCCTAAGGCTCATTTGGAGGGAAAACAACCTGATTAGGTCCGGATTTGAGTCAAAGGAGCATTAGGAAACATTCCAAAACATTAATTAGGCTTAATTTGAGCATAATAAGTCAAAATTGACCAAGGGAGACTTGAGTTGACCAAGTCAAAGTTTGACTTGGTCAACCTAGTCTAATAAAGCCTAAGAGATGAGGGGTTGAGCCCAAGGAAGTCTGGAATTGAATTGAATTTGATTTATGGTCAAATGGGTCAACCAGGTTGACCCAGGGAAAGGGTCTGGGCCAAATGGGTTCGGTTTGACCCATTGGATCTAGTGGCAGTGAGAATTGACCAAAGAAAGGTTGGAGTTTGATTTGAATTGAAAGGAAAAGTATTTGGGTCAATTTAGGTCAGCCTAGGTTGACCCAGGGCCTGGATCAGGGCTCAACAAGTTTGGTTTGACCCACTGAATTGAATGGGAGGGGTCTTGAGGTCTGGCTCGGTTAATTTGACCAGGTCAACCCCTTTGACTTAGGTCTGACAAACTCAAAGGCAACAAATATATTATGCTGTTCTAATACTATTTGCAAGAATATTAGGTTTGTTATTTGGGCTAAGATTTCTAATTGTGTTTCTTTTCATAAAATCAAGCATTTACTCTATTAAGCTGTGGGGGTCCTTATGGTTTTGTTTCTTTGTTTCTAGTCCTTAGCTATTGATTTCAATAACCAGGCTGTTGCTTGGATGGTTGGGATTTTTAGCTAAAGGTTGTTTTTAGATGTTTTTTGGTATTGTTGTTCTCTATCTGTTCTTGTTCTCTTTTGTTGTAGGCTATGTTATTATTTCTCAGAATTAAGTTCTCGTAGGTTTGGTGTTGTTTGTTTTTCTATAGGTTTGTTTAGACTTTGGTGTAGGGATCCTTTTTTTCTTCTTCTTTTGAATGGTTGGCTCGGGAACCAGGTTATTACCTTGGAAGGTAGAATATGAACCCTTCTTTGGGTTGATGATTTTGTTGCTGCTGGTTGATCAGATTTTGCTGAAGGTTTCTCATCTTAAGTCCTGTTGGTAGGGGGTTGCTGGATTGTTTCTTCTTTTGGTTTTGTATGTTTTTTCGTATACATCCTTTGTGTTTAGATTCAAGTTTTTATTGGAGTAGTTAAAAGGATGCTTATGGTGTTTAAAGCTTTTGGGTGGATTTGTTGCTGTTTGTTTGGTTTTGCTGAAGTTTCAGGTTATGTTTACAGCAGTTAGAAGGTTGTTTCACCTTCTTGAGCTGTCCGATGACTTTAAAAGCTTGTTCCTTGTCTTGCTTTGGAAGCTATTTTTCTACTGGTTGATCAAATTTGCTGGTCTTCCATCTTGAGTCTTGCTATGACATTCTTAAAAAAAGTTCTGGATGATTCTTGCCCTAAAAAATATTATAATATACTTGTAACCTTTCATTTGGAATAAAATTGGGCATGATTGCCCTAATTTTTTTTTTTTTTTGTAAATTGAAAATTATAATTTTACCTATAATTAAAACAGGCAAGAAAAAAAAATTAATATTTTAATGATAATTAATATTAATAACAAAATGTCGGATATAATTGTGATATTCATAGATCATTAATAAATTTAAATTCAATCTTAAGATTTTGGGATGCTACACGGCTGATCGGACAGCAGAACGCTGAGTGTCCCCACCGTCGTCTACCATCTTGGATCACAACCGGAGTTGATGATCATGTAGCGCTTGGTGTAGCGGACGTCGACCTGATTGATATTTTTACCAGGGGGAATGCTGGCGGGGTTTCTCGCATCGCCGATCCTCTACTCGGGTCAGCAGTTCAATAAACATTTTGCGAATCGACTAAATCGGTTAGAGAGGGCGAAGTTATAGGTCTCGGCCATGGCGATCCTGTACGCCGTGGTGGCGAGGGGCACTGTGGTCCTGGCGGAATTCGCAGCTGTGACTGGGAACACGGGTGCGATTGCGCGGAGGATCTTGGAGAGGTTGCCGCCGGAGTCTGATTCTAGATTATGCTTCTCCCAGGACCGCTATATCTTTCACGTTCTGAAGGCCGATGGTCTTATTTTCTTGTGCATGGCCAATGATACCTTCGGAAGTTAGTACTCTCTCTCTCTCTCTCTCTCTCTCTCTCTCTCTCTCTCTCTCGGGCGCTATTATTTTTTCCCTGTAGCTTGTTTCTAATGAGAAAGGTTTTATTATGATCTAGAGTTAGCTGATACTGGATATGGAATGTAATTGTGGAATTTGGTCGCGAATTAAGATATTTAATTCAGTTAGGGTTTCAATTAAACGCATTATGGCTATTTTTTGAGGTTTATGCTAAAAATTTTTGGATGAAATACTGGATTGATAATCTCTAGTAAGCTCTGAGGGTTTTTCTGCATGAGAGATTTTCAAGCGATAATGAAATGGTGACTTTTAATTTAGCTTTTTAAAAAAAAAAAAAAATTAATGACACTGATTCTTTGTGGATGATAAATTTCCACAGCTAGAGTGATCCGAATCATTGTTTGCGTTATTGCCTTTTATCATGGAATCACAAAGTTTTGATATTGATGCTTCCTGTTTGTTTTTTTTTGGTTATCCAATTGGAAATTCTTCGTTATTGTTGCGTACGAGAATATTTGCGGTGGTAGAGAAATATAAATTTTAGTGTCCTAGATTTATATGAAGATCCAATACACAAACAGATGAAAGATAAGAGTTTAGCATTCATAAGAGGCACAATAAAATTTACGTGGAAACTCCTAAAAAAAGAGAAAAACCCCAGGCCTTGCCCTATTTAAATGAATCCACAGGTGTTTGAAGTTAATTACAAATGAGGCCTTTCATTGGGAAGAAGGCTTTAGCTCGATGTAGCAAATATACATCATATAAAGTGCATTATAAAATGGGAGTTGGAAGAATCTGTGTTGGCATATTCGTTTGGTTGGCAAGACCATAGTCGGCGAACGATGTTGGTCAAGGACTTATAATCGGTGGGTGACGGAGGTCGGAAAGACCGAAGTCGGGCGACAGCGAACGGAAAGACCATAGTATGGAGATGGTGGTCAAAGAAACCATAGTCGGCGGACGACGGAGGTCAGAATGATGATAGTTAGGCGACCAATGTTAGAAAGATTATTGTCTGGTAACGGTAGTCAGAAGGACCGTAGTCGAACAACAGCGGTTGGGGAAACGGTAGTTTAGAGATGGTGGTCAAAGAGATCGTAGTTGGTGAGCGATAGAGGTCAGAAGATCGTAGTTGGGCGACGGTGGTTGGAAGGATCATAGTTGGACGAAGACGGTTGGGGAGACAGTAGTTTGGAGATGGTGGTCGGAGAGACCGTAGTCAGTGGGTGACAAAGGTTGGAAAGACCATAGTCAGGTGACGGGTGATTGGAAGGACCATAGTCGGCGAACGACAACGGTCGAAAAGACTATAGTCGGGTGATGATGGTCGGGAGGACCATAGTCGACGGAGATTGAAAAGACCTTAATTGGCGATGGTTCCGACCGTAATTGGCGATGGTGGTCGGAAGAACCATATTCGGTGGGTAACGGAGGTTGGAAAGACCGATGTTGGGTGACAGTGGTCGGAAGGACCGTAGTTAGCCAATGATGGAGGTTAGAAAGACCGTTGTCTGGTGACAGTGGTTGTGAATTCGGAGTCAGTTGGTGACTGGGCTGAAGTCCGACGATAGTCGGTGGCCGGGTGGAAGTCCGACGACGGTCAGTGGTCTGACGGTTGTCGAGAAGGAGCTTGGTGGCCAGAGATATCTTAGATTTCTCTTTCTTCTTCCTTCTTTTCTCTTCCCTTCCTTGCTTGGTCCCCCCTTTATATGAAGAATGAGGGGCTATTATAATTTTTTGGGAATGACATGACCAGTAAATAAGAAGAAGATCAAGGGCAAATTTGGAGTGTTTCCAATGGACGGCCGACATCAACTCCCTTAATCATAGATCATTTATCAAGTATTTGAGTATCTTAGATATCAAAATTTGACAATCTTGAGCTTGTTGGATTCGTCTCATTGAACCGCTCGATTTGACTATAAGCATGTCACATTTGGTCATTGATATATGATTTAAACCTTCAAAATATGCTTCGGGTCCTTGATTTGGACCCATTTGGGCTCGGATTGAGTCGAATTTCGTGTCGTTAGGTTTGTCTTTTCGAGATGTTCAATTCGACTATAAGTTTGTCGAAATCAGAGTTTAAATGGTTCCGAATTTAATTCGAGAGTTTCCAACTTAAATTTCTCGAGATTCGTGCCTGATCAAGATAAAATTTTGAAGATATATCAATTGTGAGGCAAAGATAAAATATTTGGAATGCCTAGCGTTTTAGATGTCAATCTACATACGCCTTTTGTCTAAAGATTCCTTCACCATCCTTATCAATTAGGTTTTCCTGTATGAATTTCTTGTCTTTATTAATTTTTGGTAGAGTTTTGCATGTGTTGTTAGTTGTTAACGTTAGTTTATGCAAGTCCTTTTCTTAAATATTAGCCAGATTATCTTTGATCTACTCTAGCAAGGTTTCTTTCATTTTGATTCTATCTAATTTCCTTAATAGTGCATCTTCTACTCTTCATTTTGCATGCTCAAACTTCTTTAGCTTATTTTCTTTCACCTTGTACTGAGTAGGGGCTTCCTCTGTGACATCTCTAGTACAAATTTGTGTTAGCTTTACTAGTTAAAATGAGAAAATAGGTTAATTGCTTTAAAAAATAGATCCACCAAATTTTGAATATATTTCTTCAATTACTAGGGAACAAAATATTTTTGTAAAGATTGTAAGGGGATTCTTGAAGAAAGTTTAACCTCTCAGCTTTGTGTAGTTATGAATGCATATTAAGGAGTTTAAGGAAAACAATCAAAATAAATTATGGCTTTAGGATAAGATGATGGAATGTGAAAGATAAGAAAACTTTTAATCTTTCAAGATAGCCATATTTGTTATTAAGACAAATAGATTGAAATTCTTTAGTTTAGACAATTTTGTTGTGGGATAAAATAGCTAATTCAACCTTCGTTTGTGATAGCTTTCTACAACAACAAAAACAATAAGCCTTTGTCCCACTACGTGGGGTCGGCTACATGAATTCTTTTTCGCCATTGTGTCATGTTAAAATTCAAATTCTCATTTAAATCTAATAAAGAAAGATCATTTCTAATATTTTTATAACCAAGTTTTTTAGGTTTACCTCTACCATTCTTAACATAAGTCAAATCTAATACCTCAACTTTCCTAACAGGGTTATTTTAGTTTAAGTTTAAGTATATAAACAAAAAACTTTCCTAACAGGGTCATCGGAAGGCCTCGTTTAATGTGGCCAAACCATCTAAGGCGACTCTCTCTAATCTTATCATCCACTAGAGCTACTCCAACTTTTCACATATATGCTCATTTTGCATCCTATCTCTAAGGGTAAAGTCACTCATCCACCTAAGCATCCTCATCTCTGCAACACTTAACTTAGTATTATGTTTCTTTTAATGGCCAACATTCGGCACCATAAAGCATTGCAGGTCTCACCACTATCTTATAGAATTTTCCCTTAAGTTTGAGGGGGACTTTTCTATCGCACAATAAGCCCGAAACATTCCTCCACTTCAACCATCCAACTTGAATTCTGCTGATAATATCCCCATCTATTTCACCTTCACTCTGAACAATAGATCCAAGATATATAACGTGTGTACTCTTATTAATGACTTGATCGCCCAAAGTCACAATCCCCTCACTAGGTCTATTGCTACTAAAATTACACTTTATATATTCAGTTTTAGTGTTCTAAAAAAAAAAAAATTAGTTCAAAATATTTTTGTACTAAAAAGTTGATTTAAAAAGCAATAAACAAGTTGTCCCAAATGAAGCCTTAATAAGAACATGCCATATAACTTTTAGGAGTGTTACCATAAGAATTATAAAGTAAGATGACTTGTTGGTAGATTGTAGAGGTTAAGCTCTTATTAATGATAAGAAATGCACTTTTTAAAGAGGTGTTAAAATATTTATTATTGTGGTTATGTTGATTACAAGCAAGCTAGAAACATTGCAAAGAGGGTAATACACAAAGTAAAAGCTAGAACTTTTGATTTTTTATATTAAGATGATAGTATTTTGATTAAACAGAATAAATAAACAATGGTGAAATTTCTATTTTGAGAAATTATTAAATTTGATTTTTAAGGAAGAAAATATGTTGATTAAAAAAGTGAAATTGGAATTTGGTTAGAGGTAAAGTTTTAGGCCTAGATGAGATATGTTTTGAGATTTATGTTTAGGATTGTGACACTTATAAAGGAATCAAATTTATGTCTTGCAATGAAGTTCTGGCAGAGTGGTGGTAGATAAACTTTAGAAAAATTAACTCTATATTGGAGAATCAATTTGTTTTTTATACCAAGAAGATCCATAATTGAAGGAATTTTCTAGCTAAGGTAATTAATAAAAATGCGCATAGATTGGAGACATAATCTTTTTATCATTTTAATTGTCTTTGGAAGATATGTGACCTAGTATTACAACAATTGATTTGGTTGTATTAAAAAATCTGTCTAAGGTATATTAAGTTATTAAAGATATGCATGATGAAACATTAACTATTAGAATTAGTTATGGAGAGGCAAAAAAGTTTCAAACCACAATATTACATTAAGTTTAGTATTAAATCTATATCTTGTTTTATGATTAAGTAGATGTTTACAAAAGGATATTCAAAATGGATAACTTGGCGTATAATTTTTGCCAAATGAAATATTTTAATCTATAAGATAGGCTGAGATAAACTATATAGCTCAAATAGTGAGAAAAAATTTTTAGAAGATTAATGGTTTGAGTAGAGATTGAG